>OY740720.1:128005090-128671861 GCA_963513945.1 Hydrotaea diabolus
GATGTTGTCCACATCAAAAAAAAGTGAAAGTTGATTTTTTTAACTATAGGTGCCTTTCTCTATGCGCTGTCACATATATCGGTCATTTAGTACAACACTTACTGTCGCAAATTATAGCCGACACAAGCCAAATGTCATTGAAATATAGTAAAATTTTCCGCTCTAATCGGGAGGTGCGCATTCTATATGAAACCATAAACCAATCTGGTCAAACTGGCGCGCTTTTTGTCGTATGTTCTTCTAATGCCATACATAAAATATTATTAGAAGCTGATAAAATATTTCGGTTTTTCCGAACGAGAGGAACATTCATATGGAGGCTTTATTAAAACATGAACCGATCTTGTTGATTTTTAATAACTTTTTTCCTGTGTGAAAAATAATGCTACAATCCGGTCCATAGAACGACTGTCGTGCGATTGATAAAATCTGATGATACCGGGTGCCGCAGCAATTGTGCTTTTTTTTTAAATCGTTATATATGGATCGTTATAATCGGAGGCATATTATATGCGTGCTATATCAAGATTTGAACCGTCATGGTATATCTTCCGAAATGCCTGTGTGTTCAAAATAGTGTCATAACTAAATTTCGTTATTAAGCTACTCGTATTAGTCTATATCTTATAAATTGTTCTAATAGGGACATAACAATTGCGTATCCATATGTCAACGCACCCTTAATCGTTTTCAATGATCTTTCCGTAAAAAAACGTTAGTCGAAGTCAACATTTTCATTATGGTAAATTTTACTTACGAGCAACGTTCGGAAATCTTTAAAAATTACAACCGAAATTCTGAGACGGTGGTCGCAATTTCAAGAGCGCTTACTCTAATTTTGGGCTGAAATAATCGTCCCACCCGACAGGATGAGCTCATATCTGGTTAAGTGCTTTTGTCAATAAAAAAAAGCAAAATACGCGCTCCACCATGTAAAAGTACGTTTTACTTACTTAACCCCCCTCGCATATAAACCAGCGCCTATCTTAATTGTTTCAACACATTTTCTATCGTTTTCATAATTTACATTTGATTTAAGCATGCATAATTAATTAACACATATTTTGCTTGTAATACATCCCAGATAATAAAATAACCCCATAGACTAGTCCGTGCGCGGTGTTTATATGAAAAAAAATTCAATTAACTGCGATTTAATTAATTTTTATCACTAATTAAAAGCAATCGCACAGAAAAATAAAAAAAAAAATAAAAATATTAGCGTTATTTAACTTTACTTTATTGCTAGTCGTTTAACACTGAAAGTTTTTTTTTTTACAAAAAATTTCGTATAAAAATGCAATTAAAGAAATTTGAAAATGACCAGCTATTACGGAGCTGTCCATAATTATTCATTTTTGTCATAATTAGGTTGCAGTATTGAAATAAGGGTAGTGCTTAAACCTGCGAATAATAACTATAAGTACAAAGGTAAAACTAACAAAGTGTTTAACCTTTCAGATGGGTGCAAGGCTAAGTAACCCACAGAGTCATCAGAAGTTGTAGAAAATAAAAGATTTTACAGTAACCTTAACTGAGTAATATCCTTAATATCGCGCAGAGAAATCTCATGAATATTGTAAAATATATACATTGTATAGGTAAAATGACCGAAAATCGATAGTTATGCATTAAAGTGTGAAACAAGTCATAACGTCGATAATTTCATTTGTCTACACCTTGGGATTGATCATCCGCTTTGCCTATATAGGCCGCTTTTTGGACCACATAAGCCGAAACGTCCAGCAACTATGCTGAAGTAATTGACAATAACTAAGATCGATAAAAAATGGTAAAAATGGGCTTTTGCAAACTTAAGACCTATTTCTGCTAGGATAAGACCTTGGTTCACTGTAGGAAACAGACTGCGGTCAGATTGAACAGGACGAATTGTACTTTATATGCTATTACAACGGAACATCTTCATGGAATAGAGTGACTTATTTTTCTGGCAGCTGCCAAAAAAGCTAACCTAACCTATGGAGGCTATAGGAAAACATGTGACGATATGCTTCAATGTAATCAGGATTAATTACTCATAGAGTTCTATGCAAATCTATGCAAAAAAGATTACGATCTGATTAAGCTTGTGGCTCATAGAGCGGCTGAACTTTATATCGGGGAGGATTTATGTGTAGGGGATTACGAAAAGATGGGCCGAATAGGTCGAAATTTACTTTTATTTAATTAATTTGAATGGAACGTTCTGTGTGTGGCCTCCAAACCAGCAGTCTCTGCAATCTTTTCTACTTTTTTATTACGAGTATTTCAAAATATAAGCCGATATGCATTTCTCAAAAAAACCGGGGTCTTCGAAAAACTGGCATTTCGGATTTTTTCAAATCCGTGTTTCAAAGAAACCAACTGTCGGGTTATTTTAAAAGTAGACGACCGGCATCACCCAAGGATGGAACTTATTTGCCGCACCAGAAGTTAAAAGTTCCCTGAAACAAGGATCTAAATTTTAGACAATTTTCATGAAAGTCAACAGCTTTTATCCAGAAAAATTTAATTTTGTAAATTTGACGAAGATCGGACAACAATTGCGACAGAAATTGTAGTTTGAAAACAAGCTTTAGAACGACAGCAGACAAATGAACGGGCGTAAAGATATCGTAAAATCGAAGCTTGTGACTCCGAGTCGAGCGGAACACTAACAGGTGGATCTAGCTTGAATATTTTTAAAGTTTTTGGCTCGAGATCATGTGATAAAAAACTTTTTATGTTTTTAATATAAAATACAAAATAGAAAGGGACCTAAGGTTAACAACCAGTTTTGTTCAGGAGAGCCATTTTAAAGATTAGGTCCCTTTCTATTTGCGCTTAGATCGTCGACTTCATTTTCATAAAACGGAGAGCAGGAGAGCCATTTTAAAGATTAGGTCCCTTTCTATTTGCGCTTAGAATCGTCGACTTCATTTTCATAAAACGCGCATATCTCTGGGAGGGAACACTTTTGGGGCATGGGATCGGTCTCATTCGATGCTCAGATGTTGTCCACATCAAAAAAAGAAAAAAAAAATGAAAATTGATTTTTTTACCCTTAGGTCCCTTTCTCTATGCGCTGTCACATGTATTATTTTTTACTTTTCCCAATATTTCAATTGACTTCGTCAATCAAATTCAGGGTTATCAATTTAAAGCAGAGAAACACTGTCGTTTGTCCGTCTGACTTCTTGTTTTAATATATATCATGAATTTTCTTTGCTTTAAGCGCGCCCGATGACCCGCCGGTATCCAAAAGGTCCAAAGTGATCAGTGGCAACACTAGTCCCGGGACCCTTGAAAAAGTTATTAAATACAGCCGGAAGCAGACTTTCATTAACACGAAAGAAACGAACGACATTATTCCCATAGAAATGTAGAGCCACTTTGGAATGCTACGAGGGCTGCTATATATATTTCTGGCCTAATAATGAAAATGCGAAAATTTATTATCAAAAATGGTTTTATTGATTTTTAATGTATTCTCCAGCATTATTTATATACTTTTGCGTGCGCTCAAAGCAATTGTCGAAGCACTTTTTCTACTCCGATTGAGACACCTCCAAAACATGGGTTTTGAACGCTTCAACAGCATCTTCTGGCGACGAAAATCGTTGACCACGATTTTTTTTCTTTATGTGAGGGAATAAAAAGAAGTCATTGTGTGCCAAGTCAGGGCTGTACGGCAGATGACCCATCAATTCGACGTTTTGGCCGGTCAAAAAAGCGCTGGTTGGAGACGATGTATGAGAGCTCGCATTGTCATGGTGCACAATGCTTCGTTTTCTCTTGTTCGTTTTTCGAATTTTTCCGAAGACTTCAGGCAAAGAAATTGTGGTGTACCACTCAGAATTGACCGTCCTATGTTGCTCAAGCTGAGCAGGCGCCACATGACCAGTTTTGCCGAAGTAACAGGCGACCATTTGTTTCGAAGTGTTTCTTCCACGAAACACTTTCGTTGGATATGGCTCGTCTTCGTCCCACACTGTCGATTGGCGTTTTGTTTCGGGCTCATACGCATAGATCCATGATTCGTCACCTGTGACGATCTTATAAACGTCTTTTAAAGCATCGCAATCTTATTTTTTCCCAAATTTCTTTGTCGTTTTTTTTTGAGCGATTGTCAATTGTGCGAGAAACCTTTTTTACGGTCAGTTGTTCATGCAATGTCGAATGCATGCAGGTGGAAGAAATGCCGCAGGATGCCTCTATCTCACGGCATCAGTTCACGCACGGCATCAATGTTCTCTGGCACAATTTTTTTTTGAGCGATTGTCAATTGTGCGAGAACAAACCTTTTTACGGTCAGGTGTTCATGCAATGTCGAATGCATGCTGGTGGAAAATATGCCTCAGGCTGCCTCTATCTCACGGTATGTCACATGATGATCTTGCATTATCAGTTCAGGCATCAATGTTCTCTGGCACAACGGCCGTTTTTGGACGCCCTTCACGACATTCGTCTTTGAGGGAGCGTCGGTCACGATTGAATTCATTGAACCGGTGCTTTATCACCATACAAAAATTTAAGTTCATCGATGCACTCTTGTCGAGATAATCCACGTCAAAAGTTGTTAAAAATGATCGCACGAAAATGTTCACGAGTTAATTTCATTTTTTTGCCAAATTGATTTTTTCAAGTCACTGTAAACAACTCAAATGATGGTCGTACGTCAAAACGTTCTGAGTACGTTTATGCTAAAAAATGTCAAACTTTCCAATGGAAATGCCAGATGGCGCCAGGCAACACTTTGTGTTGTCTAGGCCAGCCCTTATGTTTTGAACAGCTGTTAAACACAAACTAGATGACGGAACTCTCCCAAAATTTGTTGCATTTCATATAACTACGAGGAAAGCTGAAAAAGTCACGGAACTATTGATATGCCCTCGTATGTATTTATTCTGCATGCCGAATCATTATCACACTCTTAATCTAACTCTTAATGTTCTAAACAACTACACGTAAGTGTGTACAAAAATAAAAGGGTTCTTTAAATACAGGGTGTGTTATAAGCATATTAACAATTCCACCTATTATTTGTTTGTAATTGAAATTTTTAGTGTTGCCTAGGCCAGAAATATATATAGCAACGCTTATATTTTGAACAGCTGTTAAACACAAACTAGATGACGGATCTCTCTCAAAATGTGTTGCTGATATACTTATAACTACTATTGAAATGCCCTCGTATGCTACCTGCTGTATATATTCTGCATGCCAAATCATTATCACACTCAGTTAGATATAAGGGCCTAAACTCTTAATGTTTTAAACAACTACACGTAAGGGTGTACAAAAATAAAAGGGTCCTCTAGTGGGTGTGTTATAAGCATAATAACAATTCCACCTTTTATTTGTTTGTAATTGAAGGGATTTGTTCACAAAAAATTAGCCCCCCCCCCCATACCCGAACACGGTAACCTTGACAAAACATTAAAAAAACGAATGGATTTCCTGTCTGTTGGCTTCTGGTGTATCCATTACACAAAACCCCAAATATTTACCTAAATGTCCTCTAGAGTTCTTTTGTCCTCCGCATACAAAAGTCAGGTTTCGTTCGACCCACGTGCTCCGAAAAAGAAATTACATGAAATGAAATTCTTTATATCGTTTGCCGAACATTAAAGCACATTATGTGCTGATACAAGTGTTGGTAATTTTAGCAAATTTATAAACAATTTCAGTAACCTACCCCACCGCTCACTACTACCCACGCTCCGATTACAAACATATCCTGCCGGAGTCAAGGCCAAGACCAGTGTACCCATACACACACTCATGTTTCAGCTACATGAAAAGGAACCTAATGTTATGTACGTACTTTGTTGTTGTGACTGAGTCGCAACATTTAAATAAAACCAAAAACAAAAAAAAACGAAAAATTTGCATTAAAAATTATGCTTTAAAAAGATTCAAACGACCTTTAGGCCACCACACTCACACCTCCTGCGCGGGGCACAACATTAAACGCCGTTTCCCACACCCATATTGAAGTTGTTGTGATTCGGCGGGGGTGGGGGAGGTCTGTGGTGCCAACAATGACTTTTGGTGAAGGTCTGGACCCCCTCCATGCCGCAGGCCTCTGAAGACCCTCAGGCAACTACAAAAGACCCTTGAAATTTCATATTTGCCTTTTTTGTTGTTGCGAGGGGGTGGGTGCCTTCGATGTCGTGTGCTGTATTTATTTTGGTTGTCCATGTTATGGCCATAAAAGACAAAAGTATGTTTTAATAAAAATGTAAATTAACATATCAATTTCATGCGCATACCAAACAAGTTAACAAAAACAAACCGAAATCGAAACAAAAACCTCACGCAGCCCCCCCCCCATTACCCGCTCCACCCCGGCGGCCAGTGCCACCAATTGTATATTCAAATAATAATGGAATCAAATTTCAGCTATTTATACAGGAAAACGTGAGGAATGCTTGTCGAAAGCAGACGGGGCAGGCAGGCGTAAGCAAACAACAACGAAATGGAATTATTTTCACCGAACAACTGTTAAGTGACCATTTGACGCAAACTGAAGGACATCGAAGCACTGAAGTGAGATGTTCACTTCAATTGTGAATGACAAACCGAACATCGTTAGAGCCTCCACTTTTGGCTGACAGACCGCCATGACTGTTGTAGATAAACTACTGAAGTGAGACAAGTGAATTTGGTGTGCAGGGTTGCCAGAATGCCGGCAAGAGTGCTATTGTAATGGGAAAGTAATATAGGAAGAAAATACGACGATCGGAAACTTGGAGTTATTAATGATTGTTGTGGACAAACAACTGAAGTGAGACATCTGAATTTGGTGTGAAGGGTTGCCATAATGCCGGCAAGAGTGCTTTTGTAATGGGAAAGTAATATAGGAAGAAAATATGACGAACGGAGACTTGGAGTTATTAATGATTGTTGTGGACAAACAACTGACGTGAGACATGTGAATTTGGTGTGCAGGGTTGTCATTATGCGGGCCAGAGAGCTATTGTAATGGGAAAGTAATATAGGAAGACAATTCGACTAACGGCGACTTGGAGTTATTAAATTACTTATAAAAAGTTTTTCAGATTTATAAAAATTGCACAATTATTGGATTTTTTTTTAATACTTATTCTTTGCAGTACACAGCGTACACAGAAAAAAAAACCGGTTGGAAATCGGTTGGAACTACTTAAATTCTGTGGCAAAAAATCGGTTCGACATACCACAAGATGAAAAATATGATCATCGTCTTGTAGACGCAACTATATGATCGGTCATACTAATGAAATTCATAAAATGCATTGCCATAACTGGATATTGGTGATGATATCTAAAATTTTATCATAACCAAAAGCATAAATAATTCTATAAGATGATCCAAGTAGAGAGAAATAATTCTATAGGATGATCCAAGTAGAGATACTTTTTTCAATAGCCTTTTTTTGACAGATGATGTGTGAGTCGTGTCATGAAATGCCAAACAATACCAAACAAAAATAACATGGCAGTATTTTTGTTTGGTATTGCTTGGCATTTCACCATGGCAAGAATTACGCCTGAACCACGTTTACAAATCGTTCAACTTTATTACGAAAATTCACGTTCTGTAAGGAATGTGTTTCGGTCTACATTTCTGGCTCAATGGGTCTGTAGGGACATAAATACTGTTACAACATTGAACACACCCATTTCAATAGTAGAACTGAACATACCCCGTTAATGTCGTATGGGGTTTGAAAGCTAACCTCAATATCGATAGTCTGTAACGGGATTTTAAAATAGTTTCAACTTTCATCATGGAGTGGTCAGATAATGAGAACCGTATTGCTGCAATAGCGCTTTCAAGTGTGAAATGAAAAACGATATTTTCAAAACGCTCCGGCCACCAGGGAGTAGCCGCATGTTCGTCTACCGATGCATTAAACTGTTTGAGGAGACTGGAGATGTAAAAGCCGTTAAATCAAGAATTCACAGAAATCCGCTCCGAAAACAGAATATCGTAGCCCGTGAGATGAATATCACGCAAAAGTCCATGAGTAGAATCATTAAAAAAGACAAAGAGACTTGCGGCTTTCAAACGACGTACCGGAAATTTATTGACTGCAGCTATAAAAAAAATGGATTGAAAAATGCAAACGTCTTTTGGTGAAGCACGTTGATAACTTGCACAGAAAAATGTTGTTCACCGATGAAAAAATTTTTACCGTTGAGGAAAAATTTAACAAGCAAAATGATAGAGTGTATGCGCGGTCAGCTAAGGAAGCATCTGAACTAATCCCAAGGGTAGAAAAGGGTCATCACCCAGCTTCAGTCATGGTTTGGTGGGGTGTCGCTTACAATGGGGTCACTGACCTGCATTTCTGCGAACAAGGAGTCAAAACATCGGCCAAAGTTTACCAAGAAACATTGAACAGGGATTAAACCGGCTCAAGACCTCCTGCTTCTATATTTAAATAGAAGACAAGTTTTTAACAAAATGGCAAAGTGACATTGATTTTCGTGGCTGCACACTACTTTTATCATGATTTCGGGTCCGTGACAACCCTCTTCAGAAAGCCTTGCTGCAATTGTTGAAAGTAAAACCGAACTCTATAATGCCAGGCTCTCCACAAACGAATGAGAACTACTGTTGTAAACATTTCTTTTCAAGTTTTTTTCACACAATTGCCCACGAAAATATAACTCACTCTTGCCAGCTCTAAAAGTTAGACGTAATAGACGTGTTTGATTTGACAAACGAAAAATCCACTGTAAACCCTGCGAAAGCGATAATTCTAAATCCTTTCTAAATGACTTATAAGTATAACTTTTATATTTAATGAAAATATGTAAGTTAAACCCGTCAAAATTTGTTTTTCTTTAATTTTTGATTAATGGAAACAAGGATAAGCGTTAAGGGGCTTTATGGGATTCAACCGGACATTAGCGAATCCGCTTGACAACTTTAATTCTGCAAACATTACACAATGTAACAAAATTTTGTTTAAGTGAATTTTTTTGCTGTTTCTCATTGGTTATGTCTCTAAACTGAAGAAAAACTTTAACTGATGTCTGGCTAATCGTTTTTTAAGAAATGACATCGCATTTTCAAATTTTTAAATAGTACCTTTATTTTTCATGGTACAGATAGATAAGAGTGTGCATAAAAGATTGTTAAACAGCTTAATTTTAATGAAGGTATGCTTTTATATGATAATAAAACGAAAAATACACTTGAATCCTTAAATTCAGGATGCTCTTAATAATACTGTTTAAAAATGGTTTGTTTTCTACCTTTCCTCTTGTAGATTTGGTCATTTTCTCTGATTAAATTCCAGATATAGTCGCCAAGCATCCGTTCATTGTACTGCCCTTGGTATCGCTTTTCAAAGGCTTGAATGTCCTGGTGAAAACGTACACCATGTTCTTCTGAGTATGCGCCAGAATTTGACTTGAACACTTCTAGGTGTGAGTGAAGAACATGCAACTTCAGAGACATTCTGCATCCCATGTTATGGTAGTTCTCGGTAAGATGCTGAACCACTTCCTTGTAATTATCAAAATGAGATACCATCACTTAGTTGAGAATTAAACCAAAACTTGTTAATCGATTTTATTGAAATGTGGCTAGTTTTATTTGTAACATATTTATGTTTATAACTAAAGATCAAAAAAGAGCATTTGTGACTTTTTTGGTTTTTTATGAATTTTAAGACAAAATTTTTTTTCCAATTTTGCATGAAAAAAAATTTTTTTTGGAAAAAGTTTCTGAATATTTCCAAAACTATTCACTTTATCAAAAAACAGTGTAATAGTAACTTGGAGGTAATGTAGCTGCGGATTCTCGGAGTTTTTACTTAATCAAATCGGACAAACTGTTCTTGAGTTATGCTAAAATGTGTGGTGAAACCTCCATAATTTTTAAAATAGCGGTTTATATACTAAAAAAACGTTTAGGTAGAGGAAAGAACACTCATTATATTATATTTATGACCTAATTCATTAGATAAAAGCAAAAAATTCACTTAAACAAACAAAAAGATTTTTTTTGTTACATAGTGTTATTTTTAGAGCCAACTTTATTTCGCAATTATGTCCAAACCTTTTGTGTCAACTAAAAATCTTTCTGCTTTTTAAAGGGTGGTTAAATCTTAAGGGCCGATGTTGATTTTAAATAAAACACAAATTATTTAGAAAATTATTGCAATTTCTTTTTTTTATGATAATATTGGTATGGTTCAATTATGTATGGAACAAAATATCGGCCAAATGGCCGTCGCGACCTCCGTGGCACACCTCCATCCGATGGTCCAAATTTTCCATGACGCTGAGGAATAATTGCGGTTCTTTGCCGTAAATGTGCCGAATTATCTCATCCTTTTGCTCTTGAATTGTTGCTGGCTTCTCGACGTACACCTTTTCTGTCAAATAACCCCATAGAAAGATGTGCAACGGTGTCAAATCACATGATCTTGGGGGCCAATTAACATCGCCACTACGTGAGATAACACGGCCATTAAATTTGTCGCGCAAAAGAGCCATTATTTCGTTAGCTGTGTTGCAAGTGTCACCGTCCTGTTGAAACCACATATCGTTCACATCCATATCTTCCAATTCGGGCCATAAAATGTACGTTATCATCTAACGATAGCGAACACCATTTACAGTAACTGCCTGACCGGCCTCATTGTGGCAAAAAACGCCCCGATGATGCCCCTGCCCATAAACCGCACCAAACAGTCACTCTTTGTGGGTGCATTGTTTTTTCGACAATCACTCTTGGATTATCATTCGCCAAAATGCGGCAATTCTGCTTATTGGCGAGTCTTGGATTATCATTCGCCAAAATGCGGCAATTCTGCTTATTGACGAATCCACTGAGGTGCAAATGTGAAGATTTTCTTCGAAAATTGATCATTTACTGTTGCCATTTCTTGCTACCATTCTTGCTGGTGTATCTTTCCATGGTTCAAATTGAATTAGTCTGAAATTGAGATATCAAATGAAATGCAGAATACAACTTGACATTCAGGTGTGGTTCACATTCAAAATCGGCCCTTAAAATTTAACCACCCTTTATAACGATTTAAAGTTATTGCCTAATCGAAATTTTAAGCTGATTTTTTCGCTTATCAAATAAAACACGCCTAATTTATTTGGTCTCAAAATTTGTTCACTTTCTTCAGCAATGGCGGAAGAAAGGGTGAATTTTTAAAAGAATTATTTTGGTAATACTCGTACATATATGTGTTCTCTTTACGAGGCCTCCGAACAATATTTCAGGATGTTGAAAGGGAACTACAACTTATGATTAAGTTGATTAAGTACTCCATCTTATGGAGGAGGGTATAAAAAGTCGTGGTAACATGAACATGATATCAAGACGGTGTCGCCACTACTTGAAACAGTTCTTAACAATTTTGTTTATGCTGTACTAAGAATACCTGCTTGAACGTCATCAAACTGTCATATGGCAACCCTAGGTGTTATTTTAGAAATTGTTTTCTTATGTAAATTTATTTGACTTTTTCGTTCTTAGCCTTAGTATGACTATGGCCAATTCTAAAGACAGCTTTAGTTAAGTCCGCAATGAATTTGCTATGGCTGGGCCAACAAACAAGGACAACTTAGCGGAGCGAGCGGGCAATGTAAGAAGCGCCCTCATCTACTTCACAAGGCGAATGCAACAAAAGTTCCTTATCTTTTAAGGAAGTAGTTGAACATACAACATTTACGCCAAAAGGACACAGCACAGCACAGACACAACCGGCAGACGTCATGGCTTTTATGTGAGCGATACAATGGCAGGCCGCACGTTGCCGGCCGTATCAGCGAGTGCGTTAAGCGTTACTGGTTCTGGGTTGCGGTACATGCCGCCGCACCATGTCGGTGGCAAATGGAATGTTGTCAATAACTTATGGCTTTTTACAGCCCACAATTGACTTGGCTTTCCTATGTTTACTGGCTACACCAGTAAGCTTTTTGCTGTTGTTCTTTGGCTGATGAAAAAAAAGAGAGTTGTCTTATCTGGTGCGCTGGCTTTCTATTGTTTTTGCTGGATTACTTTGGCGTTTGTCTGGGAGTTTCCCGGCACCACCTCCAACTAGCATCAACCAAGCGGTGAACCTCCTTCTCTTTGGCCAGCAGCAGTGCTACCCAACAACCGGCATAAGTTATTGCCATCTTGGGTTCACTTATTTATGCAAATATGCTTTAGAACAGCGACAAAAACAGTCGCAGCCAGGACACGGGACATGGTTGGAGTCCGACATAGCAACTTAAACATTTGAATTTTAATTAAATGCGCGGTTAAAAGAAACTTCAAATGTTGCTCCAAATAAAATATGTATTTTCCCACAAGTCATTTTTCACAGCACCCGCATCCCGTTCGCTGTAGACGGATGTCATCATGTGCAGTGCCATCTCCGTCGCTGCGATGGCCGCTTTGGAATCACAGTTCATGTATTAATTTTAAATGAACATTTAAATGTCGTTTATCTTTGAGGATGATAAACTTTAAGGATGTGATTAATTGTGCAGATAATTAAGCAAACTGTTGTTTGCTCAGCTATTGGTTTGTTCCATTCCTCTCCTTTCCTTTTTTCCCTCGCTCGCTCCACACGGAGTTGACAACAAGTGGGGCTGGAAGTTCATTTTTTGTTCTTTCTTAGCCCCGTTTATTGCTGGTCATGTGGGAGTGGTAAATCATTTGTTTAAGGAACTTAAGCACACGATTTTTTATGTTTATTTCTTCTTCTATGGTTTATTTGTCAGTTGTTGAATTTGAGTTTTTAAGATTATTTCAATTATTTTGTCGTTTATCTCTCTTCTGTTTCTTGTCTTGTGTTGAGGGTGTGTAGTTTAAGGCAAACATTAGGATAATTTTAGTTCTTTAAACAATTCAGTATATTTCGGCACATTAAACTTTATTGAGAATACTCGGAGATTATATTTTTCGGATCCTGTGACTGATTAGGACTAAGGATTCTGCTTCCGAGGTAGGATTGTTACCGTAGGTCAAAAAAGTATTAGTTTAAAACTCAAAACAGAAATTCCAAGCTGAGAACTGAGATGTATTCCTTATATTACATTAACCGGACATCAAATTCTCTAAATTAGACAATAAAACTGGAGCTTGGTATTATATAAAGAACCATTCTATGGAAGAATATTCCGACCAATGGCCCGCAATACGTTATTCTATGCACACGGAGAAAAAATAAGTTGGAAATCGGTCCGAACATTCCATAGTACTGATGGTTACATGGTTCGAGATATCCAATTACGGTTGCTACAACCATATCACGATATTTACAGCTAATAACACAGTTACATAAACTAAATTTAGTTTAACTATTGGTTGCGACAACTGGCGGCCAATCAATTGTAATGGACATGTTACTTCGGTTCCAATAATTAGTGGTGAAAACAGATTTGTTCTTTGCATAAGTAATTAGTGTTCCAACCCTGTTTAGTTTGCATTATATAAATTAGTCTAACATAAACATAACTATCACGAAAACTTTGTTTACGACGAAAACATAGTTCGAAATCCCCAAAAAATTTACAAAAACAAAAAAAAATGGTCAGGCAGTTTAAGTTTCGTGGGTCAGACGGTTTATGTTAAAAAAAATAAAAACAAATACTTTCCAGAATATACAAACAGGCTGAACTGTAACTTAGCGATATCACTCAGACTTGATAACAATTTTCGCCATAGGTAGACCACCTTATTATTCAAAACAACAACCAATTTTTATGTGGTTTTTACCTAGTTACGGCCACCCAGAGCTTGACAAAAAATATTGCTACGAGTATATATCTTAATTAATTATTTTCCGATAGGGGCATCAATGCAATGTTTATCAAAACATCTATCTAAAGACGTAATTATTTTACTGATCAGTTAGCCCATTTCAAGGCGGTAAAATACTAATTTGTTTCAAAAAGAACTTACAACCAACAATCTATAACAACAACGAATACATGTACAAATTCAGATCCAATAATCATCTTAGGCTGTTTGGATTACCGAAATAGTCTAAGTGTCTACTGAAAATATCAGTCTTCCATATCAACATTCGGTTGTAACGACGGAATACATTGAAAGCACGTGCAAGAACCAACATTCGGTTGGCAAAAAATTCGGTTGTAGCAACAAATCTGTTCTCTGTGTGTGGAAAAACAAAGGTCATTATAGAGTGTGTACGTGAAACCAATCAGTTAAAAGTAGGCATAGACAACGTCATTCCTTTTCAAGCAAAAAAAGCTGAAATTTAAGCTTGCGTCCCAGTCTTTCACAAAAAGTAGCACAGCGGTCAGAAAAATCTGTAAAATGGTGCGTGGGACTTAGCTGAAAGAAGAACTATTCGAACTAAAAAGTCTTAAGAAGACTGCAAGCAAGATGAAGGCCGTTCTAAATGGCTACTTAACACTAAAAGCACATCTCTTCCACATTAGAAAAGGGCGATCAAACATATGCGAAAAATGCAGGGAAGTGGAAACGCTCTTTCTGCCAATATCTAGCTTTCGCAGGATCGAGACTATAACTTCTTTGGGATAGTGTGACCACCTAGAGCACTTAAGGGCTGAGTAATAGAGGAGAATTTAGTAGGAGAATTAGTAGACGATAACAGAAGTTTTACCTGTATTCGCCTTAAAAAAATCTTTGTTAGTGTCTCGGGTAAATTATCTTGAAAAGTTAAAAGAGAATATTTAATATAAAAGAGAATATTAAAAGAGATATGGGTGTTTGAAAATCCTGCTAACAGAAAATTTGAACATTGAGTTTCTAATATCTCGAAGCTGGCTTTATGGAGTTAAGAGTTCGAAACTTTTTGTTCAAGGTTTTTTAAAGGTTCTATAACATTAGTAAAGAAAAGAAATATTAAAGAATCGTTGTCATTGATTTGATGTACACATTTGTGTTCATACTAACCATACTAACCAATTCCGACCCCAATCTTTGGCAAATTTTCCAAAATTTAAACATATTTGGATTCGTTGTCAATCTTTTATTTTGAGTTTATATTTTTGACAATTACTGCTGCTTTTGTGGCTTTAAGGCACCCTGACTTACTCAGTGAATACATAACAAATAAAAACGTCGATGGGTTCGGCAAGCTCGAACATTAGTTAATCTACACCGTCCATAGGCTACTATGTTAGGTTGATAGGGCAACTCGCCAGAAAGAATTAGCGAGTAGTCTCGGAGATCTAAAAGACCCATTGTCGAACCCTGATAAAAGGCAAAAACGAGAGTGAGGATAAAGAGCTACAGGAAGGAGAGAGATGTGTGACAGTAATTTAGTTTTATTTTGCTAACCGTTATGGTTTATCAACTCGTTCGAGAAGTTTGGAACCAGACCGACCGTTTAACTCATTTTAAGAGAGACTTATGGCGTACATCCGCTATTTCCGCTAGGTCATCTACGTATCTATTGCCTAGGTAGGTAAGTCTTCATACGTGAAGACACGCGCACGTGCTCAGCAAAAGCTCCACTGACTCTTTTTCTGTGTCCTAGCAACTTCTACAAACGTACTATCACGGGGTGCCTATACGCTTTTCCAAAGTTCCAATTAAGCAGTGCCTCGTGAGAACTCCTTTGAGGGTTGACAACGATTGTTTTCCTAGTGTTGGCGATTTCCTTGTTCTTTTCCGGTCTGCTTATATTGACAGAGAAACATGTACGACGGGGTTATTTGCAGTTGTGAATAGAGTTGCACATTGAACCTGCTTCCAAAACCACAATTTCATCGGTTGCATTCATTAGTTCGACGAGAGGGATTTGTAAGTCTGGGGTTGTTGATTAACCCACGGCCACTTCTGACACAGTCATCTGCTATCTCGATGCCTAGTATATACGAGGCCGGTTCGGAAAGTTCTTAGCCTATCAATGAAAGAGAATAGTTAGTTTTTCAAAAATATTTTTATTTTTCAATATAATCTCCTGAAACTTCAATACACTTAGTCCAACGCTTATCTAGCAATTCTATCCCTTGATTAAAATAGTTTTCCTCAAGGTCTTCAAAATAGTGGTTTACAACTGTAATTGCATCTTCATTTGAGGTAAAACGCTTGCCAGCAAAGGATTTTTTAAGATTTGGGAACAGGTAAAAGTCACTGGGAGCTAAATCAGGAGAATAAGGTGGGTGGTCAAGCAACTCGTACTTTAATTCGTTGATTTTAGCCATTGTTAAAACACTCTTGTGCGCTGGTGCGATGTCTTGATAAAAAATTATTTTTTTGTGTTGTAAGCCTGGACGTTTTTCTCGAATTTGTACATTTAATTGATCTAAAAGGTTGCAATAGTACTCTGAATTTATTGTTTTACCCTTTTGCAGATAGTCAATCAATAAAATACCTTTGAAGTCCCAAAAAACCGTTGCCATAACCTTACCAGCCGATTGAATTGTTTTTGCCTTCTTTGGGGCACTTCCTCCAGCTTCAGTCCATTGTTTGGATTGTTCTTTTGTCTCTGGAGTATAGTGGTGGATCCATGTCTCATCAACAGTTATGAAACGACGCTTAAAATCCATTTTATTTCGCTGAAAACGATCCAAACAAGCTTGAGAAATGTTCATTCTTATGCGTTTTTGGTCGACTGTTAACAAGTGCGGCACCCATCTTGCAGAAAGCTTTTTCATCTGAAGTTCTTCATGCAAAATTAAATGGACTCGATCATTTGAGATGCCTATGATATTAGCTATTTCACGCACTTTGATTCGTCGATCATTTAATATCATATCATGCACTTTGGCTACAATTTCTGTTGTTGTTGCTGTTTTTGGACGTCCACTACGTGGTTCATCTTCAATGCTTGTACGACCACGTTTAAATTCAGTAACCCAATTTTTTACTGTTGCATATGAAGGAGCACTTTCACCTAACACATTCACCATATCATTATGAATTTCTTGTCCCGATAAACCTTTTTCATGTAAATATTTAATGACACCACGCATTTCTAATTTTTCCATTGTAAAAAAATCGCGGATGCGTCTTTTGTGAACACCTGTTTCTATATGAAGGAGTTGCCAGATCGAAACAAAATTTAACATGTGTTCATAGCAGAGATGGAAGTTTCCAAAACACTTAACTTTTTTCTGTTTATACAGCGCTTTTTGTGATAGGCTAAGAAGTTTCCGAACCGCCCTCGTAATATTTGAGGGAAGTATGCTTAGTTCCAGTATCTTGGCTGCATCTAAATTGACCTCTGCCTGAAAGACTCCGTATTTTTACTGTAGTCGTCGAGATATTTTTATGTTGAGGGAGTGATCAGGGGTCTAGATCCCGTACCTGCTTTAATTTTTGCACCATTCTTGAGTATTGAGATTTCGTATGCTCGTTTTAAGGTCCTTTTCAGTCCATGCGTCCGTCCATTATGTCTGCAAAACTTTATAATTACTCTATACTTTATATGGATTCGTTTGGACTAAGCGGGACGTTTTTTGAGCCACAAGCTACAAAAAGGCCAGCAAATATACCTTTTATGAGGTATTTAGTGCGTCCCAAAGAACAGTATCAAAACCATTGTCGTATACTAAAAATTTGCTTTATTAAGCAAATGCACAAAAAAATGTACTTTTAATCAATGTACCTTAAATCGCTTATAAGGGCCCTTTGGGCCGCTTACGCCCGTTTACAATCCCAAACAGCTTATGACCATAAGCCATCATCATGCTGAATTTCGGGATCCTAGGTTGATTCGTATGACCGCTATCGTGCTTTCAAAAGACACTCGGACGGACTTGGCATAGTTGTCCTAGAATTTTATGAAGATCAATAATAAATATACTTTGTGAAGTCTCCTTACTTACTTACTTAAGTCCCACAACATCCCATTAACGAATAAGGGGGAACATCCCTCAAGTCAGCGAGATTCATGCATGATTCAATTCTTATACTTACTAACCGGGACCTACTGTTTAACGTCGGCTCCGAATGGATAATGCATATTTATAGAGAAATGTTCACATGGGTTAGAGATAAATCTCTTACTCTTCAAGACGACGGCATTTACGAGGTGGACCCCAACTGAAAAATTGCTAGATGTTCTTATCCGGGGTTTAACCTGGGTTTACCGGCATAGTTGTCTTGCACAATTCCATTACACATCGACTGCCTTTATAGGTTCTACGATCAATATTTCGTGGTGTTGCGAATGGAATGACTAATTTAATACACCATCGATGGATAGTATAAAAGTAGATCTCTAGTTTTGGCTGTAATTTGCGTAGCCTCATGTCCCTTTTAACATTAGGCAGCTTGTTTTAACAAAAAACGCATTTTTGATTTCTAAAATTCATGCTTTCAAGCTGAAATTTCAGGCAGTTCTTGAAAATACATTTTTCAATATCTTAGAAATGTTAAAAAAAATTGCTCCAAGTATTGTTACTATAAATAAAGCAAATTTACTTTATAAAGGGTGGTCCAACTTAAACGCACGATGCTAATTGTAAATAAAACAAAAATTTTTCAGAGAATTATCTTAATATTTATGTTAAAGGAATATTTGACAATTATGAGTGAATCAAAATATCGGCTAAATGCATACCTCTATCCGAAGGTCCATATTTTTAATGACTCTGAGACGTAATTGAGGCTCAATGTCGTTAACGTGCCGAATTATATCTTCCTGAACTTTTGAAGTGTTCTTGCTCACTTTTTCTTTTAAATATCCCCAAATAAAGAAGTCCAATGGTGTCAAATCACAAGATAATGGCGGCTACACAGCCAACGAAGTCCGTAATCATTTGCGATAGCAAACACCATGCACGGTAACTGCTCTCTGACATATGTTTTCCATGAATTGTTTGTGTACCGGTACTTATTGACATACAATGAAACGAAAAAGCTAACGAAGCCTGTACAAGGCATCATCATTTTGGGCAATTTTTGGCTAAGAAATTAAACACTAGAATTAGGTGATCATCTTATAAGGAGATCTCGACGTAGGTACTCGTTAGACTGAAGAAGTTTCACCTGAGCATGCTGACTGCTCACTCCCCTGTCGGGGTCGCATCGGCACTGTGCAAACTGTGTGAAGGGGACACTAAGACCCTGGGTCACCACCGATGTCACTGTCCCGCGTTTTCAAGAGCGACAATGGTACACCTTAAAAGCCTTTTTCTTGAACTTAGGTCATTTGACTGACACCAGCTAGGAGAACCTCAGTAACTTTGTAAATGAGACAGACCATATAAATTATTCTATGGCCACTTCCAGACATTCCCTAAATAAGAGCACTCAACAGGTTGACATACTGGCATAAGTGTATGCCTCCGTGTCATAAAGCGAACATCCGCTTCATCTATTTCAAACTAACCAATTAAGCAAATGTCTTTTCATATCCCTCTTCGCTGATCACCCTCTATAGTTTGCTTGTAGGCGGACGGACTTTTCTATGTCGACCCAGTAGGAAATTCTTTCTATGGTATCTTCTTTAAGTTTCCTTCATTTTTTCATGCAAGTTGAGTGTCTGTTACGAGGGCGACCGCAAAACTAACTGGCCTTGCACATTTTCTGTTTTACTTGCAACTTTTTTTTTGTTTTTTAAAAGCACCCTTTTATAAGCCATCTGCCAAATTTTTCGAAATATTTAATGATTATTTTCTTTGTTACAGGTGATTGAAGTAAACAAGTTTTATAATTTTTGAAAAATGGAAAATAAAGAGTTTCGTGCGGTAATTAAACACTTTTATATGAAAGGTTATACGCCACAATTAACCAAAGATGAATTGGATTCTGTTCGTGGTGATAATGCACCATCATACTCCACCGTGAAATCCTGGGTTCAACAATTTAAAATGGGTCGTTCAAGTACGGAAGATGAACAACGCTCTGGAAGACCGAAAACTGCTACTACTATTGAAAACATTAGAAAAATATTTAATGAAGTGACTAAAGATAGACGAATAAAGCTCAGAGAACTTGCTGATATTGTTAAAATACACGAATAACAAGTTTGGAGTATTTTACATGATGAACTACACATGAAAAAGCTATCCGCAAGATGGGTGCCGCGTTTGTTGACTTTGCCCCAAAAAAATCGTCCGTTGGACCAATTCCGAGAAGCTTTTAGGGATTTATCAGCGTAATCCAATAGAGTTCTTGCGCCGATTCATAACTGTTAATGAAACTTGGATCCATCACTACATCCCAGAATGCAAAGAACAGTCAAAACAATGGATAGAAGCTGGTAAAAGTGGTCCCAAGAAGCCGAAAACTGTTAAGTCAGCAGGAAAAGTAATGGCCACAGTATTTTGGGATGCAAGGGGTATAATATTTATTGATTATCTTGAGAAAGGAAAAACTATAAATAGTGAATATTATTGTGCATTATTGGATCGGTTGAGTGAAGAAATCAAGATAAAACGACCGCATTTAGAAAAAAAAAGTTCTTTTTCATCAAGATAATGCTCCTTTACACTGCATTTTTAACTCAACAAAAACTGGCCGAATTACGATTTGAAATTGCTCCGCATCCACCATATAGTCTAGATTTAGCTGCTTCTGATTATTTCTTGTTTCCAAATTTAAAAAAATTTCTCGGTGGCAAAAAATTTTCGTCCAATAGCGAGGTTATTGCTGAAACTGAGGCATATTTTGAAGGTCTTGAAAATCGTATTTTTCGGATGGAATTTTAAAACTTGAAAAACGTTTGATGAAGTGTATTGAGTTGGAAGGAGATTATGTTGTAAATTAAATAAACATAATTCCAAAAAACGGTTCTTTTTATGTTAGGCCAGTTACTTTTGCGGTCGCCCTCGTATAACAAAAAAAAAATCAGAAAAATAATTTCCTTTCCGCCTGAGTGCAGCTGAATCTGCGGGTTATATGCAAATATTGCGCACAACATCAGTTAACAAAATACAAATAAAATCTCGCTTGCTACTACAGAATCTGTAATTGAAATGTCAAATTGTAATTTGTCAAGAACACAAAAAGCCACATGAACAAGGCTCGCCTCACCTCCACCCCTATGAGAAGCATCAAGTGAGGGATGGATCTACATCAGATGACAAAATGAAACTACAGGCTTGACTGCAAATAAATATTGAGATTAAGGGTAAATGAATATGTGAATGTTTAAACAAATCACTTGAACATTTCGACATGATACAAAGTAATTTAACAATGATTGAATTTTGGGAGATTATTTTGTCACTCAAGCTACAGGTTGGGGTGTCTATTAAGTTTGTCATGTCATTTGTCACAGTTTGACCGAGTCGTTGGAGATGATCTGATTCTGTCCGTCCATCCGTCCGCCCTTCTATAATTTTTAATGATATCCCAAATTACACAACGATTTCACAGCTTTCTTTAAACCTCGATTGAAATTATGAACTTTCCTAGTAAACATGTCACGTGCAAGTAGAGGTACATGTAAGCCATTTAAACCGGCCAAAAACTTTTTGCTGCTTCTTTCTTTACAATTTCTGTTCTCATTTTGCGCCACTTTCAAGTGTCAGTTAACAATTGACAGTAAAAGCTAGCAAAAAAATCGACACAAAATAATATTTGGCTATAAATTTGTTAAGAAAAATAAGTAAGAGTAAATAAAAGCCACAAAGAGGAACAGCCAAAACCATGTTAAAGTTAAGCTGAACAGTTTTTTTGCAACAAAAACGAATTATTGAAAGTACTCATGCATGTGTAGGATGTCCCGATTTCTTTGTTTGTATTTGTCAAATATTGACAATTGGCAATATTGAGACAGTTGCCAAAATCAATGAAAATGAAGTGTCATTATTTTGACAGTACTGAAATAACAGACATTAGCCAATTGAGATTTGATATGGGACCACATGCACAAGGAGCGTATTTAAAGAAACAGGACTAATGGTGTAAATGAAAAGAGAGTAAATTAAAATCAATTCTCCACATAGAGAGTGATTTTTAGAGTCATAGAATTATAAAATAAAATAATACAAGGATAGTATGTATTTATTTATATAGGGTATTTTTTTCAAAATAAAAAAATACTAAAATTCAAATCAAGTGTGGAATGTTTTTTATTCATTCGAAGGCAATTTTATGCCATTTATTTTTTTTTTATATAATTTCCTTCAAATGTTGGCCGCAACTACGCCTCAGGATTTCCATTCTGAGGGTCCAATTTTGCATAAATCGTTCAAGCATTTCGACCGGCATGGCTTTAATGACACGCGTAATGTTGGCTTCCAAAATCTGAATCGTGGCTGGTTTGTCGGCATAGACTTTGGCCTTTACGTAATCCCAAAGAAAAATGTCTAAAGGTGTGATATCACTCAATCAAGGCGGCCAACTCACCTGTCCAAAACGTTAAATTAGCTGCTTTTCGAAATGACCTCTCAATAGATCCACTGTTTGAGCAGCTGTATGGCAAGTGGCACCCTCCTGTTGAAACCAAGTGTCGTCAAGATTACAGGCTTCAATTACAGGTAGCATAAAGATCGATATCATGGTGCGATAGCGAGCACCATTCACAGTTACGTTCCGGCCATCATCATTTTTGAAAAAAATATGCAGCGAATATTCCACCAGCTTATAAACCGCACCAAACCGTGGTTATCTCTGGGTATAATGGCACATCTTCTTGTTGCTCTTTAGCCCAAATTTTGATTATTGACTTTGCCGTTCAGCTAGAAAAATTTTGATCGAAAACAGAGGATATTCTCGTTTCTCACCGAACGATCTTTTTACGGTTGAAGGTGGTTTTCTCTGGGTATAATGGCACCTCTTCTTGTTGCTCTTTAGCCCAAATTTTGATTATTGACTTTGCCGTTGAGCTAGAAATGGGCCTTATCACTGAACAAAATTTTGATCGAAAACAGAGGATCTTCTCGTTTCTCACCGAACGATCTTTTTACGGTTGCTAACATTTAAAGGTTATTATTTTCAAAAAATAAATGCCATAAAATGTCCTTTCAAATTACCAATAAAGATTCCACACTGGAGTGGATTTTTTATATTATTCTGTTCTGAAAAAATTTTTCATTAATTATTTTCAAAAAATAAATGCCATAAAATGTCCTTTCAAATTACCAATAGATTCCACACTGGATTGGATTATTTATATTTTTCTGTTCTGAAAAAATACCTCTAGTTGGATCACCCTTTACATACAATGTGATAAATTTAACCAAAGAATGGAGTATACTTAGTAGGGACATAAATACTGTTACATTATTCAACACACCTATTTCAATAGTAGAACTGAACATACCCCGTTAATGTCATATGGGTTTTGAAAGCTAACCTCAATAGAGTTAGTCTGTAAGGGGATTTTAAAATTATTTCAACTTTCATCATAAAGTGGTCAGATAATGAGAACCGTATCGCTGTAATAGCGCTTTTTAAGTGTGAAATGAAAAAAGCGATATTTTCAAAACGCTCCAGCCACTAGGGATTAGCCGCATGTTCGTCTACCGATGCATAAAACTGTTTGAGGAGACTGGAGATGTATAAGAACGCCACCGGTCGGGCCGCCCACGCTCTGTTCGAACACCGCATGTCATCAAAGCCGTTAAATCAAGAATTGACAAAAATCCGCTCCGAAAACAGAAAATCATGGACAACAGTTTCCAAAAGGGTTTCTTGGTAAACTTTGGCCGATGTTTTGACTCGTTGTTCGCATAAATGCAGGTCAGTGACCCCATCGTAAGAGACACTCCGCCAAACCATGACTGAAGCTGGGTGATGACCCTTTTCCACCCTTTTGATCAGTTCAGACGCTTCCTTAGATGACCGCGCATTCTCTCTATCATTTTGCTTGTTAAATTTTTTCTGAACGGTAAAAATTTTTTCATCGCTGAACAAAATTTTTCTGTGCAAGTTATCAGCGTGCTTCACCAAAAGACGTTTGCATTTTTCAATCCTATTTTATTTTTAAAGCTGCAGTCAATAAATGTCTAGTACGTCGGTTGAAAGTCCCAAGTCCTTTTTAATGATTCGACTCATGGACTTTTGCGTGATATTCATCTCACGGGCCATGATTTTCTGTTTTCGGAGCGGATTTCTGTGAATTCTTGATTTAAGGGCTTTGATGACATGCGGTGTCGAACAGAGCGTGGGCGGCCCGACCGGTGGCGTTCTTTTACATCTCCAGTCTCCTCAAACAGTTTTACTCATCGGTAGACGAACATGCGGCTAATCCCTAGTGGCTGGAGCGTTTTGAAAATATTGTTTTTGTTTCATTTCACACTTGAAAAGCGCTATTACAGCGATACGGTTCTCATTATCTGATCACTCCATGATGAAAGTTGAAACAATTTTAAAATGCCGTTACAGACTAACGCTATTGAGGATAGCTTCAAAACCCATATGACATTAACGGGGTATGTTGTAACAGTATTTATGTCCCTACTAAGTATATTATGGTTCAGACACAACCATATTGTGATCCCCCCAACAATTGTATGGTAATCAAAACAATATAACTATTCAGACACAACCATACTATGGTTCCCACAACCATATTATTATTCACACTGAACCATTCTATAATCCCCACAACCATATTATGATCCTCATAACATTAGTATGTTTAACATACAACACTAGTATGCTCCTCACAACCATAGTATAGCTAACATACAACCATACAATGATCCCTGGGTTGAGTTGTAATTTAACAATAGAGATTTTTATAAAGTAAATTATGTAAAAATACATTTAACTATTACTAACAGGAGTGTTTTATTTAACTGCAGAACAAATTTATTTATTAAAAATATTTTAGTTATACTCGTACGAACCCAAAGTAATTTGTTTTGAAAGAATTTAATTTACATATGAAACGAACTTTTATTGCGTTCGATTCGTAACAATAGCATCGTCAAAGTAAAAAAATACGATTTTGATAATATGATTGCCCTTATCATATTATTTTTAACATAGAACCCAGAAAAACAATGCTTTTGTTGCACCAACCATATTTATATTGTTGCTTCAACCATATTATTATTTTTGAATTTTGCAACAATACTATTGTTAAATTTTAACAATATTAGTTTTGCCGCAATCATACTATTCTCAAAATGAAATTCAGAAAACAATACAAACAATAAAAACAATTGCGACGAACATACTTTTATTGCAAAAAACATACTATTAAAATTAACAATGAGAATTTGTGTGAAAATATCATTGTTACTGGAAAATCGGCTGATCATATAAAGTACGTGTGGTTATGAATCTGGCCACACTTATTTCGGATTTGGTCTTTTGACAGCTGTCATTTGATTTGTGCTCAGTTTGGTTTGCCATTTTATAATGAATAGACTTACGTTGCAAATCGCGGCGAGATGGCCACCGATCCTGATTTTTAAAAGAAAATTTTGTTATGCGATGAAGCTCGCTTTTGGTTGAATGGCTACGTTAATAACCAAAATTGTAGCATTTGGAGTAATGAAAATCCGCAAATCATTGCTAAGTCACCGTTACACACTCAAAAAGTCACTGTTTGGTATGCAAAAAACATACTATTATTGCCGTGATCATATATTTTCGCTGCGTGTGGGATTTTTAGGGAAATTATTTCGAACTTTATTTCACACTTTCAAGATTACCATCATTAATCAACATATAAACAGTAATATCTCTTCACGTTTTTGCACATAAAAAGCTTAATGGCCTAACAAAATTAATCTTTTTTTTTAATTTAATAAGCACTAACAAAAACAATAATTCTTCAGGCATAACAAATTTAATCAATTTTTTTTTTAATTTAATAAGCACTAACATAAACAATAATTCTTTTCTATCTAACTACAAAAGTAACTTTACGTAGCCCCCAAACTATATGTCCTCCACCAACGTTCAATAACAATAATCCGAACACTTTTAATTTTTTAACAATTCAACAAAGACTAAATTTTCTAACACTCCCACACGGTATATTCCGAGGTTTAATTTTTGGTATAAAATGTCCTTAACAACAAACAGCTTAATTGTGTGTGTCGCTTAAAAACTTCACAAGAGCCCGACTCAAATCACCGCGCCACACTCTTTTGGTTTTTAAGTGTGACTGGACGAAAGTTCATTGGCTCTCGGATATAGGAAACATTTAATGACTGGCATCTTATGTCATAATTTAAACCACCAGACGGTCATCGGGACGGACAACGAGATAGACAGACCCGCTTATATGACACAGCTCATTTCATTCAGGCCATGCACTTTGTCCCGTATGCAATCAAACATGTACATAAGTGATGTCAGCCAAATAAAGAGAACCACCGAATGTAACTTGCCTGATGTGGCCAAGAAGCAACAACTGTATTACACAGTGGTTCCTTAAATACTAGAGCGCCCATAAAAAAAGTCTTATTTTTCCGCTCCCTGTACATTTTCTAGTATATTGGGCATTAAAAATAATATCCCTGCAAAAATTGTTTCAATCGGATGGAAATCGGCCAGTCCGTCAAATTTTCCTATATCTTCTAAAACATACAATTTTGAATAAAACAAGTAAAACCGTCGTTAAATTCGGTCAGGACGAAGTTTTTTACTCTCTACAATGGATTCTGTATAGTACGGCATTGAAAGGATTTGGGTATTTGGTCGTTGGTGGTTGATTAATTTATGTTTGAAAGACATTTTTGGTGCCCGATGAATTAATGTCCTAATTAGGTTCGTGAAGAAACTTTTATTGTCATAGGAAGCTGTATATTCGGACTTTAAATTGAGACAAATCTTAAAAGTTAATGCACATTGAGATAAGTGATATAATTGCACTGTTTCTGAGTAACCATAAGTGACAGCGCATAGAGAAAGGGACTTAAGGGTAAAAAAAATCAATTTTCATTTTTTTTCTTTTTTTGATGTGGACAACATCTGAGCATCGAACGAGAACATGCCCCAAAAGTGTTCCCTCTCAGAGATATGCGCGTTTTATGAAAGTGAAGTCGACGATTCTAAGCGCAAATAGAAAGGGACCTAATATTAAAAATGGCTCTCCTGAACAAAACTGGTTTTTAACCTTAGGTTCCTTTCTATTTTGCGCGTCACATATGCAGATGTTCGAAGGGACCTCATTTCGGCACTTTTAGGTACTTTTGAACAACGCAACAATAAAATATAGTCAAATCGTAGAATTTATATTATTTTCGGGTATTTGTTTTTCTAATACCTACGAGTATATTCCCATAATTAAAGGAGGCCCTTATGGGCCAATCCTAGATTCAAATTAGCACGAATCTTAAGTATAGATACTTATTGGGATTTATGAGAATATTTAAGTATTTCTCGATACTCTAATATCTCCGAGCAAAACGAGGCGGTTTTTGGGCCCTATAGTCCACAAACTACGCTTATAGATCGAGTCCTGCATTTCAGTGGAATGAAGAATTGGATCAAATCTTTAATATATAATTTGCTATATATGTTTTTGCCGAGGCAACACTGAGTGTTGCCTCGCGCCATCTGACATTTCCATTAGAAAGTTTGAAATTTTTTAGCATAAACGTACTCGGAACGTTTTGACGTACGACCATCATTTGTGTTGTTTACAGTGACTTGACAAAACCAAATTGGATAAAAAATGTAATTAACTCATGAAAATTTTCTTGAGATCATTTTTCAGAAACTTCGACGTGAATTATCACGACAAGAATGTATCGACGAACTATAATCTTTGTATGACGATGAAGCACCATCCTTTAGCACAGTGGTTTAATAAATTCAATCGTGGCCGACCCGCCGACTCGCTCCAAGACAAAGGCCGTTGTGCCAGAGAACATTGATGCCGTGCGTGAACTGATAATGCAAGATCGTCATGTGACACACCGTGAGCTAGAGGCATCCTTGGGCATTTCTACCAGTCTACATTCGATATTGCATGAACACCTATCCGTAAAAAAGGTTTGTTCTCGTTGGATCCCGCAAAAATTGTCGCTCAAAAAAAGGCTTGTGTCGGATTGGTGCAAAGAAATTTTGAAAAAATACGATCGCGGTGCTTCAAAAGACGTTTTTAAGATCGTCACAGGTGACGAACTATGGATCTATGCGTATGAGCCCGAAATAAAACAGCAATCGACCGTGTGGGTCTTCGAAGACGAGCCAAATCGTTGGATTGCGGTGCTTCAAATGACGTTTTTAAGATCGTCACTGGTGACGAATTATGGATCTATGCGTATGAGCCCGAAACAAAACAGCAATCGACCGTGTGGGTCTTCAAAGACTAAGCAAATCCAGCGAAAGTTGTTCGTGTAAGAAGCACTTCGAAGCAAATGGTCGCCTGTTTCTTCGACAAAACTGGTCATGTGGCGCCTGTTCCGCCTGGGTAAAGTTGGACGTTGATTTCTGAGTGGTACACCACTATTTGTTAGCTTGAAGTCTTCGGAGAAATACGAAAACGAACAAGAGAAGATGAATCATTGCGCATCATGACAATGCGAGCTCTCACACATCGGCTCAAACCATCGCCTTTTTGACCGGCCAAAACGTCAAGTTGATAGGTCATCCGCCGTAATGCCCTGACTTCGTTTTATTCCCGCACATCAAAAAAAAATGCGTGGTCAACGATTTTCGTCGCCTGAAGATGCTGTTGAAGCGTTCAAAAACCATGTTTTGGAGGTGTCTCAATCGGAGTGAAACAATTGCTTCGACAATTGGTTTCAGAGCATGCAAAATGTATAAATCGTGCTGGAGAATACTTGAAAAGCAATAAAACCATTTTTGATGATAAATATTCGCCTTTTTATTATTAGGCTAGAAATGTATATAGCCGCCCTCGAGGTATATATTTTGCTTTGTTAGAAAATGTTACGTTTTCAGGATACCTATATCTCCACGAACACTACGGGATGGCTTTTGGGGTCAGGGTCCATAGGTTAAGGCGTCTACTTCAGCCAAATCGTAGAATTCAAATATTTCAAATTCCATTGTTCCAGCAAGAT
Organism: Hydrotaea diabolus; assembly: GCA_963513945.1. Lineage (NCBI taxonomy): Eukaryota > Metazoa > Arthropoda > Insecta > Diptera > Muscidae > Hydrotaea > Hydrotaea diabolus. The sequence goes on from OY740720.1 coordinate 128,033,912, forward strand.
CCATGTTCGTAAGGAACTATTTTTCGGCACCCTAGGGACCTTACACCAATAGGTCAATGATTTTTAATTAATCGGATATTAAATTTTTTATGCTATTAGGTTTCGTAAGGAAATGTTATTGTTTTCTATGTCCATAGTTCAAGGTGACCGACTGCTTAGCCGCACCGGCCCATATGGACCGGTCCGAGTTTAAAAATTGGCTGAAATCGGAAAATATATTTGTATCCAATTAAAATTGGTTGTCGGACATCTTGGAGAAACCTAAAATTTAGAATTAGAATTTGTGTGAAAATTGCATTGTTTCTGGTAAAATCGGCTGATCATATAAAGTTTTTTTAGATGTGTGGTTTTGAATCTAGCCACACTTATTTCGGAGTTGGTCTTTTTGACAGCTGTCATTTGATTTGTGCTCAGTTTGGTTTGCCATTTCGTAATGAATAGACTTACGTTTGCAAATCGCGGCGAGATGGCCAACGGTCCTGAATTTACAAGAAAATTTGTTCAGTGATGAAGCTCGCTTTTGGTTGATTGGCTACGTTAATAACCAAAATTGTCGCATTTGGAGTAATGAAAATCCACAAATCATTGTTGAGTCACCGTTGCATGCCCAAATAGTCACTGATTGGTGTGCTTTATGGACAGAGGGAATCAATGGAACATATATCATCAAAAACTAAGCCGGCCATAATGTTACAGTCAATGGGAAACCTTATAGAGCCATGTTTAATGACTTTTCCATGTCTGAGTTGGAGGATCTTGATGTGGTCGACCTTTATATTAAACATGACGGATGCCATACAGCCAATAAAACAATCAATTTGTGGAAGGTAACTTTTAATCAGCGCATTATTTCGCGTCGTGGGCCTGTGGCGTGACCTCCAAGATCGTGATTTTTAAGTGCTGGTTTATTTTTTGTGGAGTTATATGAAGTTTTTAGTATACGCAGATAAGCCCGACCCGAACCTAAGAACAGAATATTCCGCGAGTTAGTGCTGACATACAGACCCAAATGCTGCAAAAAGTGGTCTAAAGTTGGGCCTCACGGCTGGAATTTGTTTGAACCAGCCGTGGCGGCCACTTGCCCTACATCATTTTTTAAACATAATGCCGATCCCTTATCTTTATAAGAAAACTAAATCCTTTGCCATAACTTTAAATTATATGCTTTTTATATCATCTTTAAAACCACACGTCTGAAAAAACGGCCTTGCTACCAGCAGCCAGCCTTACTATTTTTTTGCAAACGCTTGCGTACAGCAGGCGCAGTCAGAGAATCATTTGTGAAGGAACTTTTTTCAAAATTAATTTATTGTTTGGTTACACCGCATAAACTTTTAATTTCCAAATTTTACAATATTTGGAATTACAGAGTTGTGATACTGTTTTTCTGCCAAGATTATAAGTATAAGCGGGTAAGAGCTACCAGTTTCGAAGTAACATATGGTTCAAAAAGAAACCACTAAATGCACCACCTCTTCAAATAGGACATACATGTCATAACAGTTTCAAAGTAACATATGTTTCAAAAAGAAACCACTAAATGGACCATCCTTTCCAACAGGTCATACATGTCTAGCGTTGCCACCTTAAATTATATATATGTGACGCGCAAAATAGAAAGGGACCTAAGGGTAAAAACCAGTTTGGTCAGGAGAGCCATTTTAAAGATTTAAATACGTGTATCTTTGGTGTACCATTACTTTTATAAAACGCGCATATCTCTGGGAGGGAACACTTTTGGGGCATGGGATCGGTCTCATTCAATACAAAAAAAAGTAAAAATTGATTTTTTACCCTTAGGTCCCTTTCTCTATGCGCTGTCACATATACGTTTCTGAACGCCAGGATATGCTGGCATCTTTTTGGCCATGTGTAAAATGACCGTGGGCTCCAAAACTACTGTTCCCCCGCCTGCCGGACAACGTTGTACTCGCTTTGACTCCATTTTTAAAGTGCACGATGACGTTGGAAACTTCAACGTTGGTTGTCATCCTAGCGTAATGTGCAATTTGTTTGTGACTTTAAAATGTACAAAGGAAAGAGTTGATTTTCTCATTCTTTTTGCTTTTTTTGATATGACTGGCCTCTGCCTGCGACCGCTCGTAACTCATAGAGCAGACAATGCTCGTAAGCTTCTTAAAATAAAGTTCATTAACTAAACTTCATGGAGTTTACTTAGAACCAAACCAAAAACTCACAAGCAGACACACACTAACAAAGAAATTTGTACATCCTGAGTCATGCTCAGCTTGATCTGGAACGTGTGTGGCATGCCACTTCTACTCTAGCAGTGAAATCAGAATAGCCGCCGCCATATGGCACACAACACTTTGAAAACTTAAAATTTACCAAAAAAAAAAAAATAAAACCTAAGATACTTCTAATACTCTATATGAGATTATATAGAAAAATATATACGTTATATAAACTTTATATGTATAAGTATAATCATATATGTAAAAGACCATTTGTATGTACGTCTAGTATGCCCTGGCATGGGCATGTGTTCATATACTCGACACTCTCTTCGGGCTAATGTGAAACTTGAGACCACATCTTTTTGTTGCTGCAGAGTTTATCAAACAAAACTTTGTTTAATTTTTCACTAGTCTAAATTGAAAAGATTAAATTTGCTCAGACTATCCGAGGCGTGTTGCACATGGCACTGGCAGGAACATATGGAGCTAATTGGGGCCAGAAGTACAATTTACAGTAATTTGACGACAAGTTTATGGATGACTAGCATGACAGTGTTGGTCTAAGCGTTATTAAATAAAGGTTAATAAAAAACAAGTAAAAACGTCGTTAAGTTCGGCCAGGCAGAAGCTTTTATGCACTCCACCATGGATTAGTGGTCGTTTTTATACTCTTCAGGCCCTTCTGTTCAGTGAAACACAAAATTGACCCAAATCTTAAATATTGGTATATATTTGGCTTTGAAGGCTTTAAGAAAATGTTATTGTTTCGGGATAACCCTTTACCCCGAACATAACGCGAAAGTTTTTGGATCCCAGCGCATGAAGGTGTAGGCCTCTAATTCAGCCAAATCGGAAAATTCAAATTCTTTAGACACTCGACTGTTTCTGAGTTCATAGAGGTCCGAAACGGAACTACGATTATTTTCCAGCTCCCTACAAGCAGAGAAAAAACATGGTTGTTATATGGTCACTTTTCGTCGCAACCATATAATTCAAACCTATTGTTGACAACTTAACATAATTCTAATAAATAATATTGGGGATTATAGTATAATTGTGTGTGATCATACTATGATACTATGACCATGGTTGTGAGGATCATACTATGGTTGTGAGGATTGTTGGTTGTAGAGATCATATCATGGTTGAGTGTGAATCATACTATGGTTGTGGGAATCATAGTAGGGTCACAACTATTCTTGTGAGGATCATATTATGGTTAAATTTGATATATACTATTCTTGTGAGGATCATTATATTGTTGTACCACAACCATATACCCAACAATAGTATTATCCTTTTCAAATATTATCACCACAACCATACATTTTTTCTGCGTGTAGAGACCTTATATTTGACAGCGCATAGAGAAAGGGGCCTGAGGGTAAAATAATCAATTTTCAATTTTTTTCTCTTTTTTTGATGTGGACATCATCTGAGCATCGAATGAGACCGATCCCATGCCCCAAAAGTGTTCCCTCCCAGAGATATGCGCGTTTTATGAAAGTGAAGTCGGCGATTTTAAGTGCAAATAGAACGGGACCTAATTTTTAAAATGGCTCTCCTGAACAAAACTGGTTTTTACCCTTAGGCTCCTTTCTATTTTGCGCGTCACATATATGGAAGAGGAAAAAAACTTGCCCGTACTGTCAATTCCTTTTGTGTTTTTCGTAGTGTGAAGTTGGTTGCAGATTATCGTATTTTAGTATTTTTTCATACAAAAATTTACCTTGTGTGAACACAGGAGCCAAGTTCAAAAAGGGAAGCGTAAAAATTGAAGCAAGTAAAGTTGCCTTTTGTAAATGGGGACTATCCATAGTTCAAATTGGCCGAGTTTTGAGCCCCAAATCTTCTTCACAAATCTTAAATAAAGGTGCATTTTTGTTTATGTAAGAATTTCAGTGTTTCCGGAAATTTAAGTTCGGCCGGGCCAAAGTCCAGGGGGCGCGGCTCCGGCCATTTCTGTCGGGTGTTTTTCCATTCAAACCCACATCATACATCATATCAGAATTTGTTTACAAGATAGAGTATTTAAAGTTCAAGGTTGTATCGTCGTGGTCATGCCCTTTTGTCCAATTTTAGCCTAAGATAATCTAAAATAAAATTCTACTTTATTCTGTAAGTATTTTATAACGATGCGATTATTTAAAGGGTCATGGCACCGCCCCCTTTTCCCCTAGGATGTGTTTTCATGATAACTCTTTATGTTCCATGATATGTTGCCATGATAACTCTTTATGTTTGTCATAAATCTATAAGTTCATGAGATATTGTCTTTTTAGGTTCAGAGTGGTGTGGGCGGTTCCACGCTCCTTGTCCAAGTTAACTATAACATGGGTTTTTAATAATTTCTTTGTCTTCTTTGCTTTCATTCTGATAAACTATTATAGCAATATTTTCCAACACTATATGGTCCAACTAACATCTTCATAAATCTAATAGTTATAATATTGTCTTTTAATGGTAAGTATTGTATGGATAGTACCACGCCCCCATGTCCAATTTAACCATAACATCGTTATTAGTCATTTCCTAGTCATTAGTTTCATTCTGATAAAATTTTATAACGATCATTTTATTACTTTGGCCATTAAAAAATTTGTAAACTGGGCGTGGCACCGCCAACTATAGTTAGTTGTTTTGCTGTAACCGCCATGCACACCTCCCTCCGGATTTAATTTCTTGCCACATTTTCTGACCAATCATTACAGACTTTATTATGGTTCATTATGGGATTTTCTTTATCAATCGGGAATCATATCGGTCCATATGTCCAACCATAATGCACGATGTTAATTGTGAGTCACACCCTAACGCCAAGTTGTTTGGCCAACTTAATTCGACATTTATTTGTTTCAGTGTTTGGAGTGGTACATAATTGAGCAGCACGTTAAAACTATTGAAGCCTTTTACAAAAATGGACTTTCACATCAAAATGAATTTCATGCAATTCGTGATTTTTTGGTCCGCGTAATAGACAAAATGAGTCCACAGTGGTTCGTAAACAAGCAGAATTGCCGCATTTGGACAAAGGGGAATCCAGCAGTGATTGTTGAACAGAAGATGCATCTAGAAAGAGCGACTGTTTGGCGCGGTTAATAGGCTGGCGGCGTCAACCAGCCTTGCCTTTTCGAAAATGAGATCGACTAAGCAGTTATCGTGAATGGTGTTCGCTTAAGCGAGATGACAACGGACCTCTTGTGGCTAGAAATTGAGGACATTGCCTTGGAAGATACATGTTTCTTACGGGATGGTGCCACTTGCCACACAGCCAATAAAACAGTGGATCTTGTACCTCTTTAATATCTCAGAGTCATTGAAGATATGGATCATCAGATAGAGGTGTGCTACCGAAGCCATGGCAAGCAATTGTCCGGTATTTTATTCCGCAAATAATTGTCACACATCCTTCTATCATCATAAAAAACTAATATAATTCTCTGAAACCTTTTTGTTTTAGCATCCATACAAAGGTCGTTCCCCGTTTGCTTACACAATTGAAGTACTCATAGGAAGTGTCAAGACGAGGAAAAACTAACCCAGATGATGGATAATATTTACTGAAAAAATTATTTGGTTTGGCTCAAAGTCAGCGATAAACAAATTATTTTATTTAAAAATAAAAAACCATTAGAACAACAAAATGTTTGCAAAACTATTGTTTGCCACAACCTCCACTTGTGGCAGCAAAATGTCTTTTTCCAGTTTTATTGGTGTGACCGATTAATAAGTTGATAGTGGAGTACGAAGATCATATAATTTTGCGGTATTTCGAACCGATTTTTTTCTTTGGAAGCCGAATTATGGTAGTTCCAACCGGTTCCCAGCTAACATATTCGCTGTGTGTGAATTCTTTATGAGCAGGCGAGGCAACAACGCATCTGAACCGAGTTTTATATCAAATACTTCAGTTATCTCTGTGTGTGCATAACTCAAGCACACTGTTACTGCTGACGTCTTTGAAGTTTCCTGTAATATTACCGATCCAGCAGTGAAAGTTCAGCCCTCATGCCAATACCTTAAGCTCGAAAATCTATGCGAATAATTGACATAAATTTTACAGGGTGTTTAACATTTTTATATTTGGCACACTATAAATATTTTGACATTTTTGCGATGGGCCTTTAAGCCCATCTGAATTTCAACATAGTTTAAATCAGTGCAGAGAAACGTCGAAAAACTCAATATTCGTAGAAGAAAGAAATTTTTCAATTAAAACACAAATACATTTCATTAAGATAATACAAGTATTAAAAAATAAACAAAAATTGGGTTTTGTCATTTTTTTTATAAATTTTAACCAAACGATCAACCAAAAAGTATTTCAAAAACCTTTCCGGCACGTGTTGTTCTTTCCATAATTGCAAAAGAAATTTGTTCGTGCAAAGAACTCCTTGTTTTGGCATATAAACGACACCCACACATATTTCCTCCTTTTTTGGATTATTTCTTTTTCCAAATTCAATTATTGCAAAATTAACTTCCATTAGAATAACTACAAAGTGCAGCTAACCAAAAGAATGCAACTTTAATTCAATAAATTGCTTCGTGCAATAAAGGAAAGCAATCTATTCTTTCTCCCCAGTAACCAAAGTGACCACACCAACCTCATAGATCCCGAAATAGAGAAAATAAATAGAAAATAAATTTGAAAATAATGCGCCAATATTATCCTACAACCGAGCATCTAAATTACAGTTTAGAAGGGCAATACAAAAGGCATGATGGGAAAGTGAAATTTATTATAATAAGAGAAACATTTGTAGCAAAGCATTAATTTGGTGTTATATCCTACAGCAAAATATGCTCCCTAAAATGAAAGGTAATATACTCCATATTTATTATGGCGATCGATTTAGGATCACTATCTGGTTCCGTTGCGTGATGTCTATACAGGTCACTATTATGAAACGATTTTGTTAAAACTTGGTCCATTGTTCAGGTTGGCCCTATTGAAATAGGTCCCATTCGGTTCACATTTTGATATCATACTAAGGGTTTTTCCAATTTCAGAACCTGCTGCTCTAAAAACCACATACTTATAGAACATCCGATTTTGAGCAAGTTTTCGCAGTGCGTTCTGAGCGAAACATACCAAACACTAGTAAAATTGTATCATATCGGTCAGGAAGGCCCCTTCCGATTTGATGTCCTGCAGCCCTAGAAACCACAAATTCTAATAATTAATAACTGTGGTAAAACTGTATCATATCGGTCCATATTTTCACATTGGCCACCACAAAGGCACTACAGCTTTAAGGTCCTGCAGTTTTTAAAAAATGAACACTGACAGTGCATAAATTATGCAGGATACTTCATGAGCGACATAAAATTACCTCAGCTGATACAGGACCATATCGGTATTGACCAAATCGGTAAAGCATCTATATTAAGGACCTTCTCCATTTCAGAACCTGCATATCTGCAAGCCACATATTACAGCCGATTCTGTGCAAATTTTTGTCTGAGCACTACTAGCAACAAATAGCAAACTCTACTGAAATTAGGTCTTTTCGGTGTACACGCAAAGAAAAGATATGGTTACACTATGGTCACCGCAACAATACTATGTTCTCTACAATCGTCGCAACCATAGTATTGTTTTTTGAATTTAATTTTGACAATAGTATGATTGCGACAATATTGCTATTGTTGAAATGTAACAATAGTATTATTGCCAAATTTAGAAATGAAAATATGGTTGTAGCAACCATATAAACATGGTTGGTCCAACAACAGCATTGTTGTTTAAAATTTACGTTAACACTAATTTGATTACGGCAATCATACAGTATGGTTGAGACTATGAACATAACAAAACAGGTTTCATAGAGCATACATGTATGTGTGTGCGTATGCTTTTTTTTGAAGGTAGTTCAAGGGATTTTTATTGTGTTTACCTTGTTTGGTGAAATACTCTAAAATCGACTGGTTCTCGTTTATTTAAAATCTGCCTGCACTTAAGTATATAGCCTTCGATCATGGGGTTAATCACATTCTTTACTTGGTGTCTACGGATGGTGAAGTATCATTCACCTCTGCTGGCAACTAAAAGTATTTTTGACCGTTGGCATATGTATTTTTGTTTCTTGAATGAAATGTATAATAAACACATGGCTTCAAATCTGGCTATGAACTAATAGTAATGCAATCTGAATAACAATAAAAACCAATCCTAATAAATAATTTTGGGGATCATAGTATGGTTGAGTGTGAATCATTCTATGGTTGTGGGGGATCAAGGTATGGTTGCGTGTGAATCATACTATGGTTGTGAGGATCATACTATGGTTGTATGAGAAACATACTATTGTGTGAGGATCATAGTTTAGTTGTGGAGATCATAGTATGGTTGAGTGAGAATCATACTATGTTTGTGGGGATCATAGTATGGTTATGTGTGAATCATACTATTGTTGTGAGGATCTTAATATTGTTGTGTCACAACCATATACCCAACAATAGTATTATCCTCTTCGAATATTGTCACCCCAACCATACTTTTTTCTGCGTGTATGTTATTGCATAGTTGCCTACCTATTTTAGAACCTGCAGCTTTAGAACCCACAAACTCCAACCAAATTTCGCTAAGCATTATGAGTAATTTTCTGGCCTTCCGAAACCCGACCATATTGGTCTAGCTTTTGGTATAGAACCAACACAAATCACTTTTCGGATTTGAAGTTCTATCGATATGTAGGAAACATTTTAAATTCGATCTAGCTCAGATAAATCAGAGTGTGGCTCCGCCATTACAACCCTGAACAGGCAACCAAGTTTGGAAAAAGGGGCATAGCACCGCTCAGGCTTGTCAAACTATGAAAAGGGCCATATCCACATACGAAGCTTATTAGCGGTAGGAAGATGGGGTTTGGTACATGTACATCTGATATGATGATATTTATTGAACAAAATGCACGGGCCACGCCCCATTTTAAATAACCTCGATAAAACAACAATAATAATTATCTGATCCTCCTTTTCAGAGAATATTAGAGTTGGCCTAGAGAAATGCTCAGGCTATTTGAAATCAAGTAAGGAAAACTAGGCCCTGTCCACATACCTCGAAATGAAAATCGACACAATCTATTTAAGGTAGAAATGTGAGTTTTTTTACATATAATACTAATATGTAGCAAAAAAATAAGAAGAAATGGGCGGTGCCACGCCTCTTTTAATTAAACCGGTATAACAGCCATAATAACAGTCTGATTTTTCCGTATGTTTCAGTTGGCCTACAGATATTAACCGACTATTTGGGACCAGAAAAGGGACACACGTTCTAAGTATTTGACCAGTTTTAGGAATGTGGGGAATAAGAGTTTCGGTATGTACTTTACTGCTGATGCGATACGAAATGTCAATAAGACTACTTTACAGATATGACTATGAAGGTAGGAAAGTGAAAACAAGATCGAATGAATATAAATATCTTTGAGGTAAGCTCCGACTACAATACCCACAGGGAATTATAAAGAAACGGATGTACTGATACCAGGCATCCCCAAGTTACATACAGCCATGCCCCTTGATTTCAATATATACCAGTTTCCGATTCGGTTAATGTTTGGGATGACCATTACTAGCGACATTCGGTTCAGGTCTGTGGCTTTAATTAATTCCCAAAAGGACGACCCCGGTAGGTCCTAGCTATTTTTATGGGTCGAGGAGATTTTATTTTGCAACTCTAGACAACATAAGCTAGAGAGTAGTTAATAATCCTTTGGTTTAGCGAACTTTGGCTAAATTGTATGGAGTTTGATTTAGTAGAACATTTTAATATCTTTTCATCCTTTTTTTAGAAGAAGTGAACAAATTATGTTTAATTAATATCAGTTGGGGTCTGTCCTGTATTTAATCTAATTGTATAAATGTTTTTAAAAATGAAAGGTTTTGTTTTAAAATGCTCTACTCATGTTTAAATATGATCATTTTATTGAAGAAAGTCTAAAATAAAATCAAAATTTTTTGAAAAAATTTTCTTATATAAATTTTTTTAATAGAATTTAAGTATACGAGTAAGTTATGTTCAGAATGTACATCAAATTTGAATATTTAATTTTTTTTTACCCATTTTTCCTAATAACCTACAAAATATGACCGATATTTAGTCCACTTAACCAATGCTCGTATTAAAAACAAACGGTTTCAAAGAGTACTTATAGTTAATAATCTATAACAACAACTAACATATCTAGAAATTCTGTTTGAGTAATCATCCTCATAAGTAAGGGTTACCCATACTTTGTCTCTTCAACCGATACTGCCAGTTTCCACTACTGAAAATTGTCGGGTTCCCAATCAACATGCTGTTGTAAAGATGGAATACGAGTGTAGAAGGTTCAACCCCCAACATTCGGTTGTGGCAACAGATCTGTTATCTGTGGGTAGTTTTAACGTTATTGTGGCGCTCTAACGTGATATGTTGCTACCCTAACAGCTGTTAGGAAGAAACTCTGTGGCTTCGTTCAAATGTATGTATCCACTTGGGATAAGGAATGCCTTAGATATACACTGAGTTCAGCCACACGCAAAGAAAAGATGTGGTTACTATATGGTCACCGCAACAATAATAAGTTCTCTACAATAAAACCATGTTCGTCGCAACCATAGTATTGTTTTTTGAATTTTATTTTGACAACAGTATGATTGCGGCAACATTAATATTGTTGAAGTGTAACAATAGTATTATTGTCAAATTTAGAAATGAAAATATGGTTGTAGCAACCATATAAACATGGTTGGTGTTACAAAAGTATTTTTGTTTAAAATTTACGTTAACAAGAATATGATTACGGCAATCATACCGTATGGTTGCGACTATGAACATAACAAAACAGGTTTTATAGAGCATACATGCATGTGTATGCGTATGTTTTTTTTTAAATACTAAACAAACACATACACACGATACAGTGCGTGGTTGTTGTCCATTATAAAAAACAACAACAATCAGAAGGTAGTTCGAGGGATTTTTATTGTGTTTACTTTGTTCGGTAAAATATTTACTACCGACTGGTTCTCGTTTATTTAAAATCTGCCTGCACTTAAGTATATAGCCATTGATCATGGTTTAATCACATTCGTTACTTGGGGTCTACGGATGGTGAAGTAGCATTCACCCCTGCTGGCAACTAAAAGTATTTTCGACTGCTGTTGTAAAATATATTTTTGTTTTTTGAATGAAATGTTCAATAAAAACATGGCCTCAAATCTGGCTATGAACTAAGTGTAATGGGATTTAAAATAACTTGCTTGATAAAAATCTCTATTTTTGAATAACAACCCAATCCTAATAAATAATTTTGGGTATCATTGTATGGTTGAGTGAACAATACTATGGTTGTAGGGATAATAATATGGTTGAGTGCGAATCATATTATGGTTGTGAGGATTATACTATGGTTGTATGAAAAACATACTATGGTTGTGGAGATAATAGTATGGTTGAGTGTGAATCATACTATTGTTGTGAGGATAATAGTATTGTTGTGGAGATCATAGTATAGTTGTGGAGATCATGGCATGGTTGAGTGTGTATCATACTATGATTGTGGGGATCATAGTATGGTTTTGTGGGAATCATACTATTGTTGTGAGGATCATAATATTATTGTGCCACAACCATATACCCAACAATAGTATGATCCTCTTCGAATATTGTCACCCCAACCATACTTTTTTTCTGCGTGCAGATTTCAGCCAATCAAACTGCTGTTTGTATCCAACATCCCCAGATTCAACAAACCTACATGTTTCGAATATGCATCACCCTAAAATATACCCTTTCTTTTGCGTCTGTCTATTTTAAAAATAAAAACTTAAAATGTTTTTGCTTTTCAATGACTTCGAGAGCAAAGACACCATCGATGTGGGAGTTTTTGTACACCAAAAGAGTGACTACACAAAGGCAGCTACAGTTAAAGCCAAACAAATAGCAGACAATATGGAAAATTATGCTCTAATTAGATTTGGCTTAAACACTGTTAGCCAAACGATAAAATAGTAACATTTCTATTTCATTGCAGCATAAATTAACTAGTTTAAGAAAGCAGTTTACCGAATGTTCTGCATAAATCTGTTAGTTTTCATTTGGGCCAATGTGTAGGCACGGCCTTATGCGGGTTGGCCAAGAGAAATGGTGGGATGGCGGTAAGGATTGGGTTCCTTCGTTAAAGACAAAGTAATATTTATGTCCAAAGTAATTGCAAAGAAAACTTTTTCCTGGAGACATCAGCAACACCTGTGCTTGGCTGTGAAATTACAATGGCTGCTCCGATGCTCGTTTGTTGTGACTAAAAGCTGCTGCACTCTAGATAGGAGCGACTTGCAGTGTGAGTTTCAGCTTCTGCAACTTGTCATCAGCTATACATCCAACTTTTTTTATATCCAGCATGAAAATAGCTCTGTGTTGAGAAAGGGATTACAAAAAAACAAGGTTGAAAAGCAGAAATTATTAAGGACGTAAATTCCGAGATATTAAGGTAAGAACTTAATGTTTGCAAATATCATAGTATATGAAGTGAATATTTCGTTTTGGAACAAAGATAACGAGGGATATGCTGTCCGTAAACTTTGCTGATTTGTATGGTCTAGATGGGATAGCCAGATAGTGGCTGGTCGCACAACCTTTTTGCATTCTTATTTGTAAATGAAGCTTTGAACGCCCCGCCGCCCAATGGCCCAACATATTCAATCTCAGATTAGTAATTGTGCGTAGAATATTTTACAACTTTACTTCTTTATTATTTCTATTTTATTACACCGCAATGAGGATGATAATTGGAGAAAATGATGAGTAATCGCTGCTAAAATAAAGCGAACCTAAAAGGATGCAAACCTAAAAGGAGGCCATGCGGTAGTGGGTGGAATGTATGGAAAAATGCAAATGAACAAATCGTGTAACGCGCCGAGATAGAATGCTCTAAAGAGCCACAAATTCATTAAAATTAAAACAAATAAAAGCAAGTGAAAACAAGCTAAAGGCGGGCAGGACTGACTTTAAGATAACCTACACCACTCATAAGGTTAAGAGCTTTTGTTTCGAACTTGAGCAAGGTTAGACTTAATATGTGACTCCTACAGCTGGAAGGGTATATTTCGTTGAGCTATACAAAAGACATACCGTCATAATTGTAGCTAGTTTACAAATTGTGATTTTTGTCCTGGTCCAGAGTTCTAAATATTTCTTTCCTATAGATTTTGGCCTCCTAAACACCATTTCTGCAATTTCTCACACAATTTTAACAAATCATGGCATGTTGCCAACATTTGAAGGAAATTATTTTCAAAAAATAAATGCCATAAAATGTCTTTTAAATTACCAATAAAGATTTCATACTTTATTTAAATTTTTATATTTTTTATGTTCTGAAAAAATACCTCTAGATGGATCACACTATATATTTATTTTTAATTTAAAATCGTTATTTTTGCACAAAAAATTAAATTTTTTAAATGTTGAACTGATTGTATTAAATCTGAAAAAAATGTTTAGAAAAGCTAACTTGCTTTCATTTGAGACCACTCTTGATCGGTAATAGCGTTTGGGAGTTATGGTCCAAAATGATGAGACATCACAAATCGTAAATAATCCAAAAATTATATTTTGAAAACTAATCAAAGGAAACTTTTTAAAAAATTCATTTTCTTCTTTAGTAGGCCAAACCTATAGGAAAAACCTATTTAGAACTCTTGGCCAAAATGCACTATGCCTTATTTGAGAAATATTAGATTTCTAATGTGGCTTAAGAGCTGAAATTTCTCAAATCGTTCGGGGGCTATGTATAGGAGCTCCTCCAAATCATAGACCGATTAGGTGCAATTTTACTAAAGATGAATGCTGGCTGATTAAGACTCTTTAGGGGCTGATATGTTGGTTTTTGAGTTGTAGTCTCTAAAATCGGGAAGGACCTATAAGCTAGACGAATAGGCTTTACAAAAATATGGACCAATATATATATTTATCCCCCAGCTGGTTAGTGTATAAATATATAACAAAATTATGTTTTCAGATAATTGTCTTAATATTTTTTATTATGAGGACATATCAATAATTCCGTGACTTTTCGAATAAAACACAGTTTTTTTGCAAACAAAAATAAAATTTCTCCACATAATCTCCTTCTAGCTCAAAACACTTATTCCAACGGTTGTCCAATTTGTGTATCCCTTCCAAAAACTAAGATTTTTAGAGGTGCATAAAACAGGCATTTGTTTGATCAAAAATTTCACCGTTGGAGCTGAATCTCTTTCCACCGAGCCATTTCTTTGGGTTTGGAAATAGGAAATAGTCACTGGGGCTAAAGATCGGAGAATATGGCGGATGAGGTTTAAATCCTCGTTAAATCGATCCCATAAGTTGGCATATAATTCGTCGATAAGTGTTTTTCCCATTTAAAGTAATCGATGTGGGTTATCCCGCGTGCATCCCAAAAAACTGTGGCCAACAAAGTCACTTTGGCCTTTTTCGAAGCCGGTTCACCCGAAGGAACTAACTGTTGCTGCTTTTGTAATGGATCCATAATTCATCCACAGTTACAGAACGCCGCAAAAACTCATTCGAAACAAATCCAAACAATCCATTAAAGTTGTTACGCGATTACGTTTATGAGTGCAAACGCGGCAGCAATGTTGCAGACATCTTCTTGGAACCGAACTGATCATGTAAAATCGAAACCACACTGCCATATGAAATGCGTAAGGTATCACCAATCTTACGCACTTTTACTCTTCGATTAACCAACACCATATCGTGGAATTTTTCGACTTTTTCGGGTGTATTCACCTCAATTGGCCGCCCAGAACGTTTAGCGTCATTTGTACTTGTGCGACTACAACGAAAGTCAGTAAACCATTTTTTTACCAATGAAATCGATGGTGCTAATAGTATTTATCAAGCTTTTCCTTGGTTTGATTGATGGTTTTTTCGAAAAAAATAATCTTTATTGAGTACTAGAATTTCACTTTTTTTGCAATTTTTAACAAAATCCACGAGGTTGTATATTATGAACAGCTGTTAAACACAAACTAAATGACGGGACTCTTTCAAAATGTTACAGTAGTCTCTTAACAGATAGTAATTGATGGGAGAAGTGTTGCATTTCATATAACTACGAGGGAAGTTGGAAAAGTAACGGAATTATTGATATGCCCTCGTATGGTAGAAGGTTCTTTGACAATCATGTGTTAAAAAAAATACCGGTCAAATGCTCGCCACGGCTTCGGTGACAAGGGTCCATATTTTTAATAACTGAACCATAATGGAGATTGAGTGTCGTTAATGTGCTGAATTGTCTCATCCTTTAACTCTTGAATTGTCCTTGGCTTATTGACCTACACTTATTAATTAAATATCTCCAAAGAAAAAGTTCAGCGGTGTCAAAATAAATAATCGTGGCTGGCAATTAACATCGCCCAACGTGAATCGGCCATTGAATTTCTGGCAAAAAAGATTCATTGTCTCGTTGGCTGTGTGACAAGTGGCACCATCCTGTTGGAACCACATATCGTCCAGGTCCATATCCTCAAGGCAAGAAGTTCGTTATCATCTTGCGATAGGGTACTTCATCGACGGTAATATCTGGGCCGCACTCATTTTTGAAAAACCACGGCGCGATGACGCCACCAGCCCATCACCCACACAAACAGTCACATTTTTCGGTGTGCATCGGTTTTTCAACAATCACTTGTGGATTCTTCTTTGACCAAATGCGGAAATTCTGTTTGTTAACGAATCCATTGGGGTGAAGGTGTGCCTCGTCGCTGAAGATGATTTTCTTTGCAAAGTCACCAGTTTCTCTTGTCAGTTCAACCATCCATTCGGCGCATAGACGACGCTTAGGGCTGATATTTATATTTCTCGCCTAATAATGAAAATGTCAATATTTATCATCAGAAATGGTTTTATTGTTTTTCAAAGTATTCTCTAGCATGATTTATACACTTTTGCATGCGCTCAAACCAATTGTCGAAGCACTTTTGCCACTCCGATTGAGACACCTCCAAAGCATGGTTTTTGAACGCTTCAACAGCATCTTCTGACGACGAAAATCGTTACCATGCATTTTTTCTTGATGTGCGGGAAAGAAGTGATTGCGTCCCAGGTCAGGGCGGTACGGCGGATGACCCATCAATTCGACGTTTTGGCCGGTCAAAAATTCGCTGGTTTGAGCCGATGTGTGAGAGCTCGCATTGTCATGGTGCACAATGATTCCTCTTCTCTTGTTCGTTTTTCGAATTTCTCCGAAGACTTCAGGCACACAAACTATGGTGTACCACTCAGAATTAACCGTCCTACGTTGCTCAAGCGGAACAGTCGCCACATGACCAGTTTTGCCGATTTGGCGACTATTTGCTTCGAAGGATTTGGATCGTCTTCGAAGACCAGCACGGGCAATTGCTGTTTTGTTTCAGGCCCATACGCATAGATCCATTATTCGTTACCTGTGATGATCTTATAAACGTCTATTGAAGCACCTCGATCGGATTTTTTTCAAAATTTCTTTGCAATAATCGACACCAGCCTTTTTTGAGTGATTGTCAAATTGTGCGGGATCCAACGAGAGAACTAACCAGGTGTTCATACAATATCGAATGTATGCTGGTGGAAGAAATGCCCAAGAATGCCTCTATCTCACGGTATGTTACATGATGATCTTTCATTATCAGTTTACGCACGGCATCAATATTCTCTGGCACAACGGCCGTTTTTGGAAGACCTTCGTCTTTGAGCGAGTGTCGGCCACGATTAAACCAGTTTTTCACAGTGCTATAGGATGTGCTTCATCGCCATACAAAGATTTAAGTGCATCGATGCACTCACGTCGTGATAATCCACGTCGAAAGTTGTGAAAAATAATCGCACGAAAATGTTCACGAGTTAATTCCATTTTTTGCCAAGTTGATTTTTCAAGTCACTCTAAACAGCACACATGATGGTCGTACGTCAAAACGTCCTGAGTACGTTTATGTTAAAAAATGACAAACTTTCCAATGGATATGTCAGATGGCTTCAGACAATACTTAGTGTTGTCTAGGCCAGAAATATATATAGCAACCTTCGTAAAATGGCCAGTAGGATTAAGCTCTTTAGTGAATTGAACTTTAAAATTGAATGCCCATTTTCGTAAAATGCATCAATTATCTTAACGCGCTGCTCAATCGTGTCCCTATCCATGGTTTAATATGTCAAAGTCTAAAACAAAAAAAGCAAATTATTTTGGGCAATAAACTTGGCTAAGGTATGACTTACAATAAACATCGTGCATTATGGTTGGACCACCAAACTGTGTCCGTCGATACTCAGTAATAAAGTAATTTGATAAATATATTATTTTAAAGCATACGGAAGTGAGTTCGGTGAGAAAGTGGGCGGTGCCACTCCCCCTTTTTGCAAAAGCGCTGTACCGTTTATGATACTAGGCCGATTGTCTTGAAATTGTAACTGTATGCTAATGTGGACCAGAAGATTCGCACATGCTATAAATGGATATAATATTAAAAGGGGCGTAGCACCGCCCACACAACAAAAAAGAAAGCAATACAGCCGATCTCTCCGAAGACTTTGGCAGATGATTCCGAAGGCAGAATGCGGTCGCTGGAACTACAACTACAGAGAATCATTCTAAATATGTAACTGCGCATAGAGAAAGGGGCCTAAGGGTAAAAAAATAAATTTTCACTTTTTTTTTGATGTGAACAACTTCTGAGCATCGAATGAGACCAATACCATGCCCCAAAAGTATTCCCTCCCAGAGATATGTGCGTTTTATGAAAGTGATGGTACACCAAATCTTTAAAATGGCTCTCCTGAACAAAACTGGTTTTTACCCTTAGGTCCCTTTCTATTTTGCGGGTCACATATGGTTTCCAGACTTATGGATTGTAAGAAATCTACAATTCTATGAAATTCTAGCACCTGTTTTTTTTCACTTTCCATTTCCAAGTGTTGCATACGTAACGACAAATTTAATAGTCACATTAAATTGTACTAACCACCAACTCAACTTAACAGAGCTCTTAACTCCATGGCGGAGCGGCGATGCTGCATGCCACACACTCTGCAACCGAATGCATTCGAAGTTAGGCAAACTTAACGAAACTCGGAACGACATACGGTAAAGGCAGGAAGGCAGGAAGGACTGACGGAAGTATTATTACTTCACTACTGTCGTAACTTCTAGTTAAATGAGCCCATGGTGGATAGCATGGAAAAGTAGAGGGAGTTTATTTAAGACTAGAATAGAAACTAAAGTTTATAATGCTCACGCATACACACACGGCACACGGCGCGAATATAAGTAAAACTTAATTTAACTAAGTGATATTTACACGGCTAATAACGAAAACCTATTGGAAAAGTTGAATGCAGAAGCCGAAAATAGAATGAAAGGCAAGGTACGTTGCAGCAAAAGGGGTTTATGGATTGCCTGGCATTGTTCTAGATGTGTCTTCTAATATGCCAAAGTTTGAACAGTTTGTGGTTTAAGAGCAATTATTCTCTGGCGGTTTTCTTTGTTTTGCGTATTTTTTTTTTGTGGGATGTTTGCCCATATAACATGTTGCCACTATTTGTCACCCTAGCCAATTTTCAGACAGAAAACATACACACACACGCATTGGCGGCTTTGCCAAGTTTTGAAAAACCCCTTCGATGATGTGAATTGAGCTCTATGCGTAATTGTCACGGAGGGTGGTGTAAAAAATGTGAGCAAGCGCCGCCATAGCGTGTGTCATGTTCCTGGCAGCTTCTGTTATTCGACCGCAGACAGATATGTCATTATTATTTATATCGTCTGACAGTCAGTGAAAACCGATATTTGTCAATTCATGCAAAAGTGATAACAAATGCAGAAGTTTATGTATATATATTTGTAAAATATATATAAATGTATATACGAGTATACTATAAAATCTTGTCGATATCCATTGAAATATTTTTTTCAACTTTAGAATTATGTGGACATATGTAAACATGTAAACCAAATTATGTAAATGACATCGAAAGAAACACAGCAAATTGAATACATACATACGTAATTAGGTAGATTTCACAATAATAGTTTTAGCAATGAGGGAATTCAAATCTCTCAAAATTTGGCTGTATGAAACTTGTTTAAAATTATCGAAATTTATTCCGTGTTTTTATGCACAGTAGGCACATGTAATGAATTCGTAATTGAAAAACAAAATCTTTCTCTATAGAATGGATTGTACAGGGTGGGCCAAAATTTACAATGGGGTTAAAAAGTTTAATATCTTTTTGGTTTATTAATTTTTTTTTATTTTTTTTTCTTAGTTTATAAAATACACAAAATGGAAATATTTTTACACTAAGTATACAAAATAATGTCACTTAAATGACCCCCGTTTTTAGTTTCGCAGTAATGAAATAGTTTTAGAGCATTTTCCATAATCTTTCATAATTTGTGGCATTGATTTCATTCGTGTACAATTTTATAACGCTCGGTCCATTAATTTGGCAATAAATGCGAATTTTTAAAGGGGTGTGGCATAGCCCACTTTTCCTTCGGGATGTGTTAAGATCCATGTCAATGTTATATGATCCAAAATCATAATCATATCTCTTATGGTAGTGTGGCTTATGCCACGCCCCCTTGTAAAACTTTATCATAACATAGTTTATAATAGTTTCCTAATAATAGAATTCGTTTTAGTAAAACCTAATAACTATTGCTACATTAGTTTGTCCTTAAATACGATTTCTGAAAGGGGCTTGTCTCCGCCTACTTTTCGTCCAGGATATTTTTCGGTCCATGCCAACTTCTTATGTTCCTAATATCTTCGCCATATCTCTTATATTTCATGAGATATTGTGTTTTTAAATTCAGGTTGTGTGACCGGTGCCACGCCTCCTTGAATAATTTAACATAACCATAGTTTTTAATAATTTCTTAGTCTCTGACTCCATTCTGTTAAAATATAATCAGTCAGTGGCACCGCCTACTTTTCTTCCAGGATATGTATGTATAATCCCTGCTAACATATTATGTTTCAGATATCATTGTCACTTTTTGATAGTTCATGAGATATTAAATTTATTCAGGGTTATTGAATATCAGAGGTTGCCTCCGTACTTGTGTGGGAAATATGTGTACCTCTTGACCGATCTGGCCCAGTTACCAACCGCTTCAGTCCATCAATTAGTTGTTTCTGCATAATTTTAGCTGCCTAGCTTCAACTGTGCGATCTCTTGTTTGCTGTCCACAGACAGACAGGCGAACATGGTTGGTTCATAAAACGATTCAAAATATATTTACTTTTAAAGGTTTACGACCATTATTCGAGGGTTGCTAAATATTTGTCTGTCCTAGGCAACACTCACTGTTGCCTTGCGCCTTCTGACATTTCCATGGAAAGTTTTTTAGCATAAACGTACTTAGAACTTTTTGACGTACGACCATTATTTCTTTAATTACAGTGACTTGAAAAAATCAATTTGGCAAAAAAATGGTATTAACTCGTGAACACTTTCGTGCGATCATTTTTCACAACTTTCGACGTGGATTATCACGACAAGAGAGCATCGATGAACTTAAATCTTTGTATGGCGATGAAACACCATCATATATCCCTGTGAAAAACTGGTTTAATGAATTCAATCGTGGCCGACGCTCGCTCAAACACGAAGCTCGTCCAAAACCGGCCTTTGTGCCAGAGATCATTGATTCCGTGCGTGAACATATAATGCAAGATCGTCATGTGACATACCGTGAGATAGAGGCATCTCTGGGCATTTCTTTCACCAGCATACATTCGATATTGCATAAACACCTGGCCGTAAAAAAAGGTTTGTTCTGGTTGGATCCCGCACAATTTGACAATCGCTCAAAAAAGGCTCGTAACGATTGGTGCAAAGAAATTTTGAAAAAATACGATACGGTGCTTCGAAAGACGTTTATAAGATCGTCACAGGTGACGAATCATGGATCTATGCGAAACAAAACAGCAATCAACCGTGTGGGTCTTCGAAGACGAGCCAAATCCAATGGAAGTTGCTCGTGGAAAAAGCACTTCGAAGCAAATGGTTGCCTGTTTCTTCGGTAAAACCGGTTATGTGGCGACTGTTCCGCTTAAGCAACGTAGGATGGTCAATTCTGAGTTTGCCTGAAGTCTTCGGAGATATTCGAAAAACGAACAAGAGAAGACGAATCATTGTGCACCATGACAATGCGAGCTCTCACACATCGGCGTCAACCAGCGCCTTTTTGACCGGCCAAAACGTCGAATTGATGGGTCATCCGCCGTGCAGCCCTGACATGGCACCCAATGACTTTTTTTTATTCCCGCACATCAAGAAAACAATGCGTGGTCAACGATTTTTGTCGCCAGAAGATGGTGTTGAAGCGTTCAAAAACCATGTTTAGGAAGTGACTCAATCAAAGTGAAAAAAGTGCTTCGACAATTGGTTTGAGCACATGCGAAAGTATATAAATCATGCTGGAGAATACTTTTAAAAACAATAAAACCATTTTTGATGATAAATATTCGCATTTTCATTATTAGGCCAGAAATATATATAGCAGTCCTCGTACCAAGTTATTACAAACAGGATGACGAAGAAAAACATCCTCTATCCTATGGTAGATATGTTAAAAAAGAATGTAAGCGTCTGTATAAAAGTACGCTAAGGACGTTTACTCTGGCAGTAGAAATGGGTACCCTTACCCTTCTTCTAAGATGAAATATATATATATACGCTTTTCACATTCAGCCTGAAACATTAAAGCTAACCCGAAAAGCTAATGATAACATAAGATCAATGTATGAGGAAACTAATAGAGCTGGGTCAAGCGTTCTACGTAGTATCTTTATATTCATGGCTAGGGATAAACGCGAGTAAATAACTTAACTTATTATTGGACAGAATTTAGTTCATATTTGGACTCTATTCAAATATAGCCCAACTATACCAAAACTGGGACTCAGAATCAGGATGGGTTAGGATAGGCATAGTTTCTAAAAGGGACTTATTCTATGTCAACAGAGGACGCAAGATTATACTGTCTATCACTTCTAGTCTTAGGTTTATTTTATTTTTATTAATATAATAAGAGCCATGTCTTGGCATTAGTTCCTGTCTTCAAACTCAGTTAAATATTAAAAATTTATTTGCAGACACCTGGACTCTAGTAACATTTGGCCACCACACGTTTATCACCGTTCATAGAATTCTGCACCTCTGTATACTTTTATTAGTTTTATTCAAATTCAGAATTTAAAACCGCATTAATGCACACCGCCTTATGCTGCATTAACTATTGATCGCCCCAAAACACTTTCGATTGGTTTTCAATTTCCCCGCTTAAAAACAAAACGAGTCAAAATGAAAATTGTCTTTACATAAAATAACCATAGATGGACTCTTTCACAATTGCATCCAAATGGGGGTTTTATGAGCAATTTTTAGCAAATTAGTTTCAAATAACACGCGACGCGACACAACGCGATCCACAACTAATTGAGCTTAACGGGCTGCAACGCAAAGCTACGGCATACGACATTGTTGGCCACCAACCACTCGGTCTGTCCGCCTCGCTGAACACTGCAATTGCGAAAAGTGCAATTGCTGGAAGTACTCCCAGTGCACAAGAAGGGAGGGGATACGAGTACACAAAAAAAAAACAGAGGAACAACCAACATCATGGGATAAAACACCAAAGGTTCCTACCCATGGTGCAGCTTAAGCTCTATTGCAACCGAACTGCAATTTGTTGTTAACTTAAATTTCAATTTGGTCGATAAATGGCATTAGTTACAGTTGGTGCTGCTACTACGGCAGTGGCTGGCTAACGAACAAAAGCGGGGAGCTTTGGTGGAGTAGGTGGCGGAAGACCACGAGGCTGATGGCTTCTGCCGCGGTAGGATTTTGTGAGGGGGAAATAAAAGCATCAGATGGTCGACAATTTACTTAAGCCCTAAGGATAGACAACCGCTATAGTTTAATGAAATGTTACGCTATAATAATTGTCCCCCCCCCCGTTTCCAATTTAAGCCAATGCGTAGGTGATGTGTTGCCAGCTTATGCAAATAAATGCCACCTGGTAGGGCACGATGCGAGTAGAATGGCGAACGCTGTCATTGGACTCTGATGATAAAGGATTTCAGTCGTAATTGCATGTATTCAAAGAGTCTTTGCCATTTATTTAATTAATAATGCAATTTATAAATATGTAATTGCACATGTAAGCATTATTAAATTATTAATCATTAATAAATTATTTCATCAATTTGATCATGT
Source organism: Hydrotaea diabolus (assembly GCA_963513945.1). Taxonomy (NCBI): domain Eukaryota; kingdom Metazoa; phylum Arthropoda; class Insecta; order Diptera; family Muscidae; genus Hydrotaea; species Hydrotaea diabolus. The sequence goes on from OY740720.1 coordinate 128,057,372, forward strand.
CATTATTCAATCTCTTCCTTACTCAATCATATGACCATTACAAATTTAATCATTTACATTATAGACGTAATCATTTATTTCAATTATTTTTTCAAAGCTTCATCATTAAATCAGTCAATCCCTTTTTTTTAATCACTAAATTATTTAATTGTGCATTTTTTATTCACTTAATTATTTAAAAATTTCATCATTTCGTGGTTTAATCATTTGAAGATTCGGCTTAGTTTGTTTTGCTTTTTTCTTGGCTAAACGCCTGCAAACAAATGTTTTCTGATTTATAATACAGGGTGGAGCGCGGTAATTTGCACTGCAGGCTGTGGCGATACTGTTATTTTTTTATTTATAATTCAGGGTGGAGCGCGGTAATTTGCACTGCAGGCTGTGGCGACACTGTTGGTCGAAGAGAGTGAAGAGTATGCGTGGCTAATAGTGACTGACGGGAGATATATACTAGTCTGCCTGTCAGTTAACATCATGCATTGAACATATGAGGAGAGGTCATTTTGTGTTGAAGCGTATTTTTCAAATGCGCACTCGATCATTGCAGTGCAGCGTGCTTTTCGTTTACGATTTGCTGTTCCCCCACGCGACGTGATCCTGGACGGCAATTAATTGTAAATTGGGCAACGTCATTGAGAAAAGCAGGGAATGTGTCATGTACGCAAAGGAGACCTGAGAGAAGGATTACAACACCACAAAATATCGAGAGAGTTAGAGCAGCAGTACTGCAATCTTCGAAACGCTCTGCTCGGAAGCAGTCACTTGCTCTTGGCATTTTCTGGATTTTTTCAGCCGGCCCTTGAGGCAATGCAATTAGAGGATACATGCACACACGGCGAGGTTACCATGAATTGTTTGTTTTTTTCCTGGACGGCTTAACTCTTTGAGGGGTCATGTGAACTGGCCGTCACGCTCACCAGACTTAGCACCATGCGATGTTTTCCTTTAGGGTTACCTGAAGTCAAAGGTGTATATCAACTGTCCCAATACCTTGGAAGACTTAATTAACAATATTGAGGCTAAAATTGGCAGAATACCAGTCGACCTGCTTGTTAGAGTGCTTAAAAACTCCAAAAAACTTTAAAACCGCTTGCAGCAGTGTGTGGGTAGCGAACGTTGACATTTGCCAGGTACACTATTTAAAACCATGTATAAGTAATTTAAAAATTCCCTTACTCTTCAATATAATCAAAAACGAAATAAATTTTTCTAAGTTTCATAATTTTTTTATTTCATTCCGAAGCAAGTTACCGCGCTCCACCCTGTATAGTTAACAAATTCAGAAAATCGGTTTATTTGGTTCTGATTCGCTATTTTCGGCACTATATGACAACGTCCGTAACAAAAATCATTTATTCTTGGGCACTTGGAATTTCCATATTAAAATTTTGAATGCCTTTCTGCTTTCTAAAATGTTCTTCACTCTAAATTACTATTGTCTCATCACGAAATACTCGCTTAATATCTATAAAATGAATTGAGAAACATTGTTTGAATTGTAGTTTATGCCTAAGTCGATATCTTAATGATAGTAGCAGCGATCATTGGGGCACTGCTTATTAACCAGGCACATGTATAGCCAAACTGAGTATCAGCTGATGACAACAACTACTACAACTACTGATTTCCCTCAACCATACTCTGATCACCAAAATAATTTATTAGGATTGGGTTATGTTGTTATTCAACAAGTTTTTTCTTTTTGTTTATATTTAAAATTATATTATAAGTAAATTTTAATTGATCATTTCATTCCTAGAAATCATTCCAAGAAATAAAAGGGCAGTTGAAAAAACTTTTAATTGCAAGCAGGGGTGACTATAGTTTCGATGAACTCCTCAGACCTCAAGCAACGAACGTGATCAATGGCTATATATAGGGTGATCCATCTAGAGGTATTTTTTCAGAACGAAAAAAAATATAAAAATTCAAATCAAGTAAGTAATCTTTATTAGTAATTTGAAGACATTTTATGGCATTTATTTTTTGAATATAATTTCCTTCAAATGTTGGCCGCAACTACGCCTCAGGGTTTTTATTCTGAGGGTCCAATTTTGGATGGCTCGTTCGAGCATTTCGACCGGTATGGCTTTAATGACACGCGAAATGTTGGCTTCTAAAACCTGAATCGTAGCTGGTTTGTCTGCATAGACTTTGGACTTTACGTAACCCTAAAGAAAAATGTCTAAAGGTGTGATATCTACTTAGTAGGCACATTAATACTGTTACAACATTGAACACACCCATTTCAATAGTAGAACTGAACATACCCCGTTAATGTCATATTGGTTTTGAAAGCTAACCTTAATAGCGTAAGTCTGTAACGGGATTTTAAAATTGTTTCAACTTTCATCATGGAGTGCTTAGATAATGAGAACCGTATCGCTGTAATGGCGCTTTTCAAGTGTGAAATAAAAAAAACGATATTTTCAAAACGCTCCGGCCACTAGGGATTAGTCGCATGTTCGTCTACCGATGCATAAAACTGAAGGCTGGAGATGTAAAAGACCGCCACCGGTCTTGCCACCCACGCTCTGTTCAAACACCGCATATCATCAAATCCGTTAAATCAAGAATTCACAGAAATCCGCTCCGAAAACAGAAAATCATGGCCCGTGAGATGAATATCACGCAAAAGTCCATGAGTCGAATCATTAAAATAGACCTGGGACTTGGGGCTTTCAAACGACGTACCGGACATTTATTGACCGCAGCTTTAAAAAATTAGGATTTGAAAATGCAAACGTCTTTTGGTGAAGCACCCTGGTAACTTGCACAGAAACATTTTGTTCACCGATGAAAAAATTTTTACCGTTCAGGAAAAATTTGACAAGCAAAATGATAGAGTGTATGCGCGGTAATCTAAGGAAGCATCTGAACTGATCCCAAGGGTAGAAAAGGGGTCATCACCCAGCTTCAGTCATGGTTTGGTGGGGAGTCTCTTACGATGGGGTCACTGACCTGCACTTCTGCGAACAAGGAGTCAAAACATCGGCTAAAGTTTACCAAGAAACCGTTTTGGAAGCTGTTATGAAGCTTCTTAACAATTCCCTGTTCCAAAACCAGCCATGGACTTATCAGCAGGATTCTGCGCCGGCCCATAGGGCTAAAACGTCCCAGGTATGGCTTTGAAACAATTTGCCAGCGTTCATTTCCTCTGAAGAATGGCCGTCAGGCTGTCCAGATTTGAACCCATTGGATTACAAATTGTGGACGGTTTTAGAAGACAAGGTTTGTCACAAAAGATACCACAGCATTGGATCTCTTAAGAAGACTGCTTTGGTTCGAACTGTGGCCAAATTTCCAATGGACGAGGTTCGTGCAGCTATTGACGATTGATCAGTGTGACTTAAGGCATGTGTAAAGTCAAAATACGGACATTTCGAATAAGTAGATTCTTTTTGGAAACAATAAAAATCTATTGTACTACCTTCCGATTGTACAATAGATTTGTTTGACTAAACTGTTGTTAAAAGATGTTTCGTCATTCATAACTCTCCTTGACCGTCTTTCTGAGATTAAAAGGAATACTCCTTTTGTACTCCATAAGAAGGTCAAAAGGAGTGCCTGCTTTAGCGTTAAAAAGGAGTACAAAATGCATGAGGCTCAGAGTTTTATGAAGTAATCTATTGCTCGCAAAGAAGCGATCCATGATTAATCTAAGGATGATCTTATTTTTTACTGAGATGCTAGTCACAACCATACGGAATGATTGTTGTAATCATATTATAATAAACATACTTATAAATCATAAATAACAATACTTTTGTCGGAGCAACCGTATGTATATGGTTGCTACAACCATTTTTAAAAATAACATTATTGTTAAATTTCAACAATATTAATATTGCAGCAGCAGACAATAGAATGTCATATTAAAATAAAAAAAAAATACTATGGTGTCCGCTTTTTTTAGAGAACATATTATTGTTGACGTGATCATATTGTAACCATAACTTTTATTTGCCATCAGAAAAAAAATCCGACTGAAAATCGGTTCAAACTACGACAATTCTGTTGGGAGATAAAACTGTCTGCTGCAATCACAAAAAGTTAACAAACTTCATGCAGATTTAGTTTCACAAACCATACGAGTATTATAAATGCTGTGATAATACTGAAGTCGGACAACTGTCTACTTGGTTATACCATGTGGCCAAATAAGTAGTTTGTGTATGTTTTGTCATTGGAACCAACGATTAGAAATGACATAACAAAATTTATTCTAACAACCGAAGACAGTTCTTTGGTGTATCTCACTTCTGATTACTCAAACTTTAAAACAAAATATAAAACAATTAATAAAAAAGATATAACTGAAGTTCCGAGTACTGCAAATTTCGGTACGCCAGCTAACAGTCGGATGTACTGATGCACTACTCTGCACCACGATCATTCGGTTGCCAAAAATAAATGGTTGCGGCAGCGAATCCTTCACTTTTAAGCGGTTTTAGCCACATAATTGTTAGTTTATTTTTTTCACCTCTCTTCTGTGATGATAACACCGAAATTTCGAGGGTTGCTATTTATATTTCGGGTCCTGACAAGACTAGTGTTCCCTGGTGCAAACTGGATCTTCCATCAAAGTTCACTCAGAACCTTTTGTCATTTGAGGGCGAATTGTTTTGCGTTCAGCATGTTGAATAATTCATCTTAGTCAAAAACTGGAATTATCCCGTGAAGATTTTCGTGCGATGATTTTTTTCGATTTTTGGCGTTGGCTAACGAGACAAGAGTGTTTAACTCAATTTGTTGTGACTTTTGGCGATGAAGCACCATCAAAAACCACTGTTAATTGCTGGTACCAAGAGTTCAGTCACGAACGCCGTTCGCTCCAGGATGAATTTCGTAAAGAACGTCCAACTTCGGTCATTTTGCCAGAAACCATCGATGCTGTGCATCGTGAGATTAAGGCATCCTTGGGCATAAGTATGACAAGCATCAATAAGATATTGCATGTTCATTTGGCAGTGAAAAAAATTTGTTCTCGCGGATCCCACATAATTTGACGAATGCTCAAAAAAGGCTCGTAGGAATTGGTGCAAAGAGATGTTGAAAAAGTATAACTGCGGTAGCTTAATGGCAGTGTATAACATTGTCACAGGTGACGAATCATGGATCTATGCATATGAACCCGAAACAAAACAGCAATCGACCGTATGGGTCTTCCAAGACGAGCCAAATCCAACAAAAGTTGTTCGTGGAAAAAGTCCATGGAAGCAAATGATTGCGTTTTTTTCGGTATAAACGGCCATGTTGCCACAGTGCCTTTAGTGGAACGTAGGACGGTCAATTCTGAGTGGTATACAACTATCTGTTTGCCAACAGTGTTCGCAGAAATGAGGAAAGATAATAAGACAAGACTGACCATTTTGCATCACGAAAATGCGAGCTCTCACATATCAGATGAAACGATGAGCTATTTGACCACACAAGATGTGGAATTGATGGGCCATCCACCGTACAGCCCTGATTTGGCACCCAATGACTTCTTCTATTCCCTAGCATCAAGAAAAAATGCATGGTCAACTTTGTTCATCGACCGAAGCAGCTGTTGATGCGTTCAAAAATCATGTTTTGGATGTGTCTCAATCGGAGTGGAAAAATTGCTTCGAAAATTGGTTTATGCACATACAAAGTATATGTAACGCGCAAAATAGAAAGGGACCTAAGGGTAAAAAACAGTTTTGTTCAGGAGAGCCATTTTAAAGATTTAAATACGTGTATCTTTGGTGTTCCATCACTTTCATAAAACTCGCATATCTCTGGGAGGGAACAATTTTGGGGCATGGGATCGGTCTCTTTCGATGCTCAGATGTTGTCCACATCAAAAAAAAATGTGAAAATTGATTTTTTACCCTTAGGACCCTTTCTCTATGCGCTGTCACATATTGATCTTAAAAAAGAATATTTTGAAAAACAATAAAATCATTTCCAATGATAAATTTTTCCGTTTTTGTTGCCGGACCCAAAATACGAGGGCGGTTCGGAAACTTCTTAGCTTAGCACAAAAAGCGCGGTATAAACAGAAAAAAGTTAAGTGCTATGAACACATGTTTAATTTTGTTTCGATCTGGCAACTACTTCATATAGAAGCAGGTGTTCATAAAAGACGCATCCGCGATTTTTTTACAACGGAAAAATTAGAAATGCGTGGTGTCATTAAATATTTACATAAAAAAGGTTTATCGGGACAAGAAATTCCTAATGATATGGTGGATGTGTTAGGTGAAAGTGCTCCTTCATATTCAACAGTAAAAAATTGGGTTGCTGAATTTAAACGTGGCCGTACAATCATTGAAGATGAACCACGTAGTGGACGTCCAAAAATAGCAACAACAACAGAAATTGTAGCCAAAGTGCATGATATGGTATTAAATGATCGACGAATAAAAGTGCGTGAAATAGCTAATATCATGGGCATCTCAAATGATCGAGTCCATTTAATTTTGCATGAGGAACTACAGATGAAAAAGCTTTCTGCAAGATGGGTGACGGACTTGTTAACAGTCGACCAAAAACGCATAAGAATGAACATTTCTCAAGCTTGTTTGGATCGTTTTCGGCGAAATAAAATGGATTTTAAGAGTCGTTTCATAACTGTTGATGAGACATGGATCCACCACTATACTCCAGAGACAAAAGAACAATCCAAACAATGGACTGAAGCTGGAGGAAGTGCCTCAAAGAAGGCAAAAATAATTTAATCGGCTGGTAAGGTTATGGCAACGGGTTTTTGGGACTTCAAAGGTATTTTATTGATTGACTATCTGCAAAAGGGTAAAACAATAAATTCAGAGTACTATTGCAACCTTTTACATCAATTAAAGGTACAAATTCGAGAAAAACGTCCTGGCTTACAACACAAAAAAACAATTTTTCATCAAGACAACGCACCAGCGCACAAGAGTGTTTTAACAATGGCTAAAATCAACGAATTAAAGTACGAGTTGCTTGACCACCCGCCTTATTCTCCTGATTTAGCTCCCATTGACTTTTACCTGTTCCCAAATCTAAAAAAATTCCTTGCTGACAAGCGTTTTACCTCAAATTAAGATGCAATTACAGTTGTAAACCACTATTTTGAAGACCTTGAGGAAAACTATTTTAATCCAGGGATAGAATTGCTAGGGAAGCATTGGACTAAGTGTATTGAAGTTTCAGGAGATTATATTGAAAAATAAAAGTATTTTTGAAAAACTAACTATTCTTTTTCATTGATAGGCTAAGAACTTTCCGAACCGCCCTCGTAAAAATAGCAACCCCCGTGCACACATTTTCGGCTGTCCATTTAGCACCAGGTCTTGTTAGCTAAAAAAACATTTGACTTATTTTGTATTTTAAGCTGCCTTAAAAAGAATTTTGAGTTGCTATTGGCTGGATAAGTGAGCTTTTTGGGCTAAGGATAACAGGAGCTAATAAAAGTATTCCAAATATGAGCTAATCTAATTTGCTGAAAACCACAGGCGAACAGTAGCGTTAGCTACTACGTTTGAAAATATTAGCTACGTTTGAAAATATTAGCTACGTTTGATAATATTAGCTCAGCTTAAGATAGCCTACGATTTAGCCGCCACCTGATTTTAAAGCCTGTTTTATACATTTTCGTTCTTTTTAAAAGCTAGCCACCACGTTTCCTAAATCAATTCCTCAATCCTCAACTATTTTAATCAGGCATATGAAGGGAATCTACGAGGCTCTCCTACGAGGGGTGCGTTGTTGCGCCACCTTTTCTATGAGTCTTTGGCCTAAGCTGCAATAAAAGAGTGTCATTATATAGCCTTTCAATATTTTATTAACTGACATCAACACAAATTTTCCACAAGGAGCTGAACAAAGCCACCCACCGTGTAGCATTCACATTCACGTTTACCAAAACTGATCTGTTTTCTTATGGTTTTCGAAATAGTTAATTTAAAAATATCTAACCAATTAAAAAACAAACATTGTCTTTAAATGGTCATTGCAAAAGAGTGCGACTGTAAAACTTGGCTTACAGCCAGGTGTCGAATTTATCTCCAACAATGTGGTCCAAACTTCAGATGAATGACTAACCTCGAACCCCGCGAACAGCTGTAATCCATCCCATGAGTGGCACTTCAAATGAAGTTGACCACACCGACGCCCAGTGACTGTCTGTCGTAAGCCTTTGAACGTTAGTCACTCGATGGCTGCTGGAGCTGTGTCAAGTGGTGTCAATACAATAAAAATTATTATTTCCAATTAAATGCAATGATAATCGATAAATCGCCATAAAAGCACAGTATTACATTCATGCCGGCCTGTGTGGAAAGACACAGGCTTGTAATGTTATGAGTGAGTGGGTGGGGGGGGGGGTCACAAAGGTCCCAATGTTCGCACCGTGAAATTTCAGCCAAATCCATGTTTATCGCATTGTTTTCGAAAACAATTGTTGGACTTTTTGTTTTGTTGTTTGTTTTTGCTGATTTTATTTTATTATTATTATTTTTATTGTATGTGGATTGAAACTAAAATGTTATGAGTCAACGTTGTTTAACCTGATGCATATATTCATTCATTCATGTCCTGGCTTTACATGGAAGGAATTAAAATTGAAATTAATTAATTTTTCCCCATAATGAGTGCAATTATGTGCATTGAAAGTTATGACTGGGCGTTGTCAGATAAATATTGGCTCGGGAAAACTACAGATGGAATGCATAAGTGACGGTTAATTGAAAAAGCCAGCTAAGTATTAAAATTATCCACCGATAAAACCGAACAACGTAGGGTATCCTAGCGGACTGCCAAATGGTCTTTACTAAACACGGCACAGTGGTTAGAAAAAAATAAATTGGAAATATGTCTCTAATTTATGTTGTGCTTGTCGTAGATCCATGAAATTTTAACACAGTCATAGGTAAAGTATACCCGTATTTGAGTTCACAGGAATATTTATAGATTTTATATCCGATATGGATAAAATTACTTTTGCACCAATCTGGCGTAATGTATTTGAAAAAAAAGGAAAAAACAATTTTAAAATAGCTCTTAGAAAATTACACAATTCCTAAAACTGATAAATATAATCACAAACTAGAATTTTTGAAAATTTGCCGCCAGTTTGCATTCTGGCCAGTTAGGGCTTGTTTTGGATATTACTAGTCAGTACGTAAGAACGATTTTACTTTTAAGATTGCCGCAGAGCCTTTCAAGAACTTATAGCCTTAATATTAATTACCCGCACCACTATGAGATGAGTGGAATCAAGACAATTTGACTCAAATACAAAAGTCACAGAGTATAAAGTATTCCGGGCACTGAAAAAACAGTATCTCTATTTCTTAATTCGATAATGTAGCATATCTGGTGATCCATTTGGATTAACCTGGTTAAGTCATATTGAGGCCAAGAAGAGTGGACCGATATTGTCAAATGTTACAAGATAAATAAGATGGTCCCGGTAGGAATCGGCTGTAAAATGTTGCTAAATTAGCAAATTATAACATCGGAAAGGTCCTTTGTATGCGTCCTGCTCTTAAAAACAGACCAGAGATGTGGTCTCAGAAGGACGGAGCCACAGCCCACACAGCCCGAGACATAACAGCACTTTGAAGTCAAATTTTTTGAGGAGCCAATAATTTTCAGAAAATCGGAAATTTTTTGGCCAGCGCGATCGTTAGATTATGAAATCGGATAGGACCTTTGTATATGGGATATACGAAAATATAGACCGATATGGTCCAGTTTCACCAGAGTTAATTATTGTTTGCTCATAACTTTTCATATGAAACTTGGGCTTTATCGTGTGTAATTTGTGGCTTGAACTGGCTTCTTTCTAGAGCTACAGGACCTTAAATCGGGAGTGACTGTTGCCAGGAAGCTATTTGATATGGTCCATTTTTACCCAAAATATATTCTGATTTCTGGTAACGCTTTATACGAATTTTGTTCGGAATCGGTGTCATATGTGGCTTTAAGATTTAAAGGTTCTGAAATCGAAAAGGGCCTTTATATTTGTGATACACGAAAGTCTTGGATATTTTACCACAGATAATTATTGTTTGCTCATGAGGTACCATGCAAAATTTGAGCATGATCGTTGTTAACTTCTGGCTAGTGGAGCTGTAACACCCCAAATCTGGAGGGACTTTTGTGTTGAAGTTATTCGGAAACATAGACCGATATGGTCAAATTTCACTACAGATGAGAGCTGGTAGCTCCTAAAGCTCTGTACGGAATTTGGTCGAAATCGGATTTAATATGTGTTTGTAAGAGCTGTAGGTTTTGAAATCTACGGGTTGCTATATATATTTCTAGCCTAGGCAACACTAAGTGTTGCCTGGCGCCATCTGACATTTCCACTGAAAAGTTTGACATTTTTAGCATAAACGTGCTCAGAACGTTTTGACGTACGACCATCATTTGGCAAAAAAAATGATTTAACTAGTGAATATTTTCGTACGATCATTTTTTACAACTTTCGACGTGGATTATCAAGACAAGAGTGCATCGATGAACTTGAATCTTTGTATGGCGATGAGGCACCATCCTAAGCACTGTGAAAAATTGGTTTAATGAATTCAATCGTGGCCGACGCTCGCTCAAAGGCGAAGGTCGTGAAGGTTGGCTAAAAACGGCCGTTGTGCCAGAGAACATTGATGCCGTACGTGAACTGATAATGCAAGATCGCCATGTGACAAACCGTGAGATAGAGGCATCCATAGGCATTTCTTCCACTAGCATACATTCGATTATGCATGAACAACTGGCCGTAAAAAAAGGTTTGTTCTCGTTGGATATCGCACAATTTGACAATAGCTCAAAAAAGGCTCGTGTCGATTGGAGCAAAGAAATTTTGAAAAAATACGATCGCGGTGCTTCAAAAGACGTTTTTAAGATCGTCACAGGTGACGAATCATGGTTCTATGCGTATGAGCTCGAAACAAAGCAGCAATCGACCTTGTGGGTCTTCGAAGACAAGCCAAGTCCAACGACAGTTGTTCGTGGAAGAAGCACATCGAAACAAATGATGTGGCGACTGTTCCGCTTGAGCAACGTAGGACCGGAAATTCTGAGTGGTACACCACAATGTGTTTGCCTGAAGTCTTCGCAGAAATTCGAAAAACGAACAAGAGAAGATGAATCATTGTGCATCATGACAATGCGAGCTCTCACACATCGGCTCAAACCAGCGCCTTTTTGACCGGCCAAAACGATTTAAATTCGTCTGTATTCGTTCAATTTAAATATATATAATTTTAATGATTCGGCTGAGATTAATTATGAACTCATGGGCCGCAAAGGCCCAAAAACAGTCCAATTATTAAGCTTTAAAAGCGTGGGGACTGTGCTGACTATAAGTTCATATGTTTCGTCCTGGCCGAACTTAATCAAGTTTTTGCTTCTTTTAATTCAATCCATGATACACCATTTATAAACTCGTTTCACTCCATATAGCAGTTGATTTTTTTAAACAAATTGTTTTGCAGTTCTATGTGATAAAACATTGCTCCGTACAATATAATTTCGGCTGTCATTAATTGGATTCCACTCTTTACAGGCGACTCCAAAAGGCTAATGCATTTATTGAGAAGTATTGTAATAAAATCCAACTTGTGCTTTAATAACACTCCGTGTTATAAGTACATTTTCCGGAATTCTCAAAAATCCTTTCCGAAAAATGTCACAACAGAAATCGTACGTCATATGTAAATTTTAATTCATTTGATATTTCATATCTGGTTATACTCGTATTGTGGGAAGCCCTTACAGACATACATCATGCATTTGTATATATGCAAGTTTTAATCTATGTTAAGTGTGTGTACAAATATAATTCATTTTAAAATTCTTTCTCCCATCATATTCGTTCTAGCATACATGCGATAATATCAATAAAAATCCATTTAATTTAATAAACGAGTATCAAACAAAAACTTTGGGCAGAAGAGAATAGTAAATACCCTACAAGGATGGTGCATAACATGCTAAGTGAGGTAAGGCGGATAATGTGTACCAGCTGAAAGAGGATTTTTCATACAAATCAGTGAAAATGCGTTGGTTTACTAAAGTTAGGTGCTAAAACACTTCTCGATTGTGACCAGCTTAAAAAAAATTTCCAAGCGCTGAGTCTACTGACTTTCTTCACTTGGCTTCTTTCCCTTCTGTTTATTCTGTGAGAGTTATCGTCTAAAGACTCTCTCGATCAAGAGTTTTACTTCATTTAATCGACATATTATTCCAAGGTTATCACTCATTACGAGGGCTGCTATATATATTTCTGGCCTAATAATGAAAATGCGAATATATATCATCAAAAATGGTTTTAAAAAATGATGTTTTTCAAATTATTCTCCAGCATGATTTATACACTTTTGCATGCGCTCAAACCAATAGCCGAAGCACTTTTTCTACTCCGTTTGAGACACCTCCAAAACATGGTTTTTGAACGCTTCAACAGCATCTTCTGGCGACGAAAATCGTTCACCACGCATTTTTTTCTTGATGTGCGGGAATAAAAATAAGTCATTAGGCACCAAGTCAGGGCTGTACAACGGATGACCCATCAATTCGACGTTTTGGCCGGTCGAAAAGGTGCTGATTTGAGCCGATGTGTGAGTGCTCGCATTGTCATGCTGCACAATTATTCGTCTTCTCTTGTTCGTTTTTCAGGCAAACTAATAGTGGTGTACCACTCAGAATTGACCGTCCTACGTTGCTCAAGCGGAACAGTCGCCACATGACCAGTTTTGCCGATGAAGCAGGCGACCATTTGCTTCGAAGTGATTCTTGCACGAACAACTTTCGTGGAATTTGGCTCGTCTTAGAAGACCCACACGGTCGATTGTTGTTTTGTTTCAGGCTCATACGCATAGATCCATGATTCGTCTCCTGTGACGATCTTTTTTTGAGCGATTGTCAAACTGTGCGGCAACCAACGAGAACAAACCTTTTTTACGGCCAGGTGTTCATGCAATATCGAATGTATGCTGGTGGAAGAAATGCCCAAGGATTTTTTGCCCAATTGATTTTCTCAAGTCACTGTAAACAACACAAATGATGATCGTACGTCAAAACGTTCTGAGTACGTTTATGCTAAAAATGTCAAACTTTGCAATAGAAATGTCAAATGGCGCCGGGCAACATTTAGTGTTGCCTATACCAGAGATATATATATATATATTGCAACCCTCGTAATAATGGAAGGAAAAAACTTTAAGAGCTCACGCTGTCAAGTTTACTTGACATCCGAAGATTACGGTCCTGCTTGGGTATAAATATTACCCATGTCTGCGTGCCATAAAGAAACACTTGAAGAAACGCATAACATTTCTTCTTCCACTGTTTCCCTAGCCCAAAGTAGCATATATTTCGTAGCACTATCTCTCCTTTTACTGCGGTGCCAAATTGAGCACTTCTTAGTTATTACAGACATGAGCTATACAATTTCGACAACATTCGCGATAACATTGTCGTCCATTTATGGCAGCGACATTGCAAACATATGATTCAGCTTGCTCACGTTGGAGTTCAGACCCAAAGTCCCTAACTTCTTCCGAATTCAATATGGTTTCTGTTATTGTGCTAACACCAATTCAAGTTTAATAGGAGCTCCTAAAAGTATAATGTAATGTGTTGCAAGCTGAAAGGCGAACGTAACATGCCATTTAACGTTTGGTCTATAGAATAAAGCAAACATTACAATTATATTCACATGTACCATAAGGTGGGTTACCTGAGCAAATCATATGACAGCGCCCTTTTTCCTTTGTACTGATCGAATACTCGAGGTACGTGCAACCTCAATCATTCGGTTGGCCACAAAATCGGTTGTGGCAACGAATCTGTTATCTGTGTGTATTACATGATTTTTTCCTAAAGGTTCACTTAGTCCTTTTGTTGGCAAAATTATTTAGCTCTAAACCGACGTCGCCCAGTCTGAATGCACTATGTTATACAGGGTGGCCCAAGTGAGACCTAGTGATTTTAAACACGTATAACTCTTGTATTAACGGTTTTTTAAATGATTTATTTTTATATGTTATATACATTTTATGGAAATTTAACGTGACTCTGTGTGAAATATGACCACCATTTTGCTCGATACAGGCATTGGCTCTTTTTAGCGTATTTTGGCGCCGTATTTCGTCTCGAAGATTCTGCTTGAGCTGTCCAAGTGTCTGTGGTTTGTTAACATACAATTTGTCTTTTAAATATCCCCATTAAAAAAAATCGGACGCAGTTAAATTTGGTGAACAAGGAGGCCAAGGGTAATCTGAATTTTTTGAAATTATGCGTTCACCAAAAATTTCACGCATCATGTGCATACGAGGGCGACCGCAAAACTAACTGGCCTGGCACATTTTCTGTTTTACTTTCAACTTTTTTTTTTGTTTTTTAAAAGCAATCTTTTATAAGCCATCTGTCAAAATTTCCGAAATATTTAATGATTATTTTCTTTGTTACAGGTGCTTGAAGTAAACAAGTTTTATAATTTTTGAAAAATGGAAAATAAAGAGTTTCGTGCGGTAATTAAACACTTTTATATGAAAGGTTATACACCACAATTAATTAAAGATGAATTGGATTCTGTTCATGGTGATAATGCACCATCATACTCCACCGTGAAATCCTGGGTTCAACAATTTAAAATGGGTCGTTCAAGTACGGAAGATGAACAACGCTCTGGAAGATCGAAAACTACTACTACTACTATTGCTACTACTATTGAAAACATTAGAAAAATATTTAATGAAGTGACTAAAGATAAACGAATAAAGCTCAGAGAACTTGCTGATATTGTTAAAATACACGAAAAACAAGTTTGGAGTATTTTACATGATGAACTCCACATATAAAAGCTATCCGCAAGATGGGAGCCGGGTTTATTGACTTTGCCCCAAAAAATCGTCCGTTGGGCAAATTCCGAGGAGCTTTTAGATAGATAGAGTTCTTGCGCCGATTCATAACTGTTGATGAAACATGGATCCACCAGAATGCAAAGAATAGTCAAAACAATGGATAGAAGCTGGTAAAAGTGGTCCCAAGAAGGGGAAAACTGTTAAGTCAGCAGGAAAAGTAATGGCCACAGTATTTTGGGATGCAAGGGGTATAATATTTATTGATTACATTGAGAAAGGAAAAACTATAAATAGTGAATATTATTGTGCATTATTGGATCGGTTGAGTGAAGAAATCAAGATAAAACGACCGCATTTAGAAAAAAAAAGTTCTTTTTCGTCAAGATAATGCTCCTTCACACACTGCATTTTTAACTCAACAAAAACTGGCCGAATTACGATTTGAAATTGCTCCGCATCCACCATATACGTAGTCCAGATTTAGCTCCTTCTGATTATTTCTTGTTTCCAAATTTAAAAAAAATTCTCGGTGGCAAAAAATTTTCGTCCAATAGCGAGGTTTTTGCTGAAACCGAGGCATATTTTGAAGGTCTTGAAAAATCTTATTTTTCGGATGGAATTAAAAACTTGAAAAACGTTTGATGAAGTGTTTTGAGTTGGAAGGAGATTATGTTGAAAAATAAATAATAATAATTCCAAAAAAAACGGTTCTTTTTATGTTAGGCCAGTTACTTTTGCGGTCGCTCTCGTAGTTTGCCTAGCAGTATGTGCAGTGGCTCTATCTTGTTGAAACCACAAATTAGGATGCTGCGCCACTATTGGCCGCAAAAAGTTGTCGATCATTGTTCTGTTAGAAGCCCCGGCGTTTTCCGTTTCTGGCGTTTCATCCTCATTCTCAAAGAAATATGGGCCGATGATTTTTGTAGCCATGACACCGCACCAAACAGTGCATCTGATTGGGTGTAACTGATGCTGATGTAGCCAACTGCAACCCAGTTTCTCAAAACGGCGAACTAAACTTGTAATCGTTGAAGATGTGGGCGCTGATCTTACGTTAAAAAACGGCGATAATTTCGCTGCGTCAGAACAATTGATCGTTGAGAAGAATAAAAAAAATCGATAATTTTAATGCGTTGTTGTGGACTGTACGTATTCATTTTAAATTTCCAAGAGTTCAGTTATAATTTGCAAAAAGAAAAAATAAATTATGTTAAAAAATAAAAAAGTTATTTGTGTTTCACATCAGCTGGTCCTATTTGGGCCACCCGTTACATACATACGTCAGAAACATTTCAAGGAAGCAGTGTCAATATTGTGACATGTAATTTGCGTTTCACAAATAGGCAGTCATACATGGCTACTTCCTCATAGGTTTAACGCCGTCCAAGATAAAAAAACATTAACTTTATTTTAAGCTGATAAATAAGCTTTAGGGACCCATTCTAACATACTTACATATACGAGTACCTTACGAATTACATATGTACGAGTATGTACGGCCATCGATGTACGAGTACATGAATACATATTCAATGCATCTATGCATTGAATGTACATGTGTAAATTGCATTGTAAGTCCATATAAAACATTTTATTTATCAACACGTCTATGCTCGTGTATGCACATACACACTTGCATTATTAATATTTTATTATTATTGGAAAATGTAAATTTTAATTACGAATGTGTAAAACAAATTATAAATCATAAGTGGAAAATTGTAAGTACATAACAGTACAAAAAAGATTTCAATTTTAAATATTCTGAAGCCATAACACCAGCATATGTTAATGGCTTGTGACAAAATTATAAAAGAGATTTTTTTTTGGATAATCGAATAATATTAAGTGCGGAATGAAGGTCTTGAATATAGTCCATACCACTTTTTTAAGTGCCCCGTTCTATTCGGTACTTTCTTATTAGATGCATTTGGTTTAATTTAGGGTTTCCAGTTTTTCTATTTTGAAAGATTTACTTACATTTAGTAAACTAGATTAACACTAAAACGTACTGTTGATCCTGTCCATCATTAATCATTTATAACTACTAACCATTTATACTACTCACCAATCTTGCAATAGCAGCAACCATATAAGGTATTATATTACTGATCGTCTTGAAATTCCAAGATGATCTAACCATCTGTCTATTCTACCTTTTTTTCAGTTCGACTATTACTTATAAGGGACATAAATAAGAGGGCGACCGCAAAACTAACTGGCCTGGCACATTTTCTGTTTTACTAGCAACTTTTTTTTTGATTTTTAAAAGCAATCTTTTAAAAGCCATCTGTCAAAATTTCCGAAATATTTAATGATCATTTTCTTTGTTACAGGTGATTGAAGTAAACAAGTTTTATAATTTTTGAAAAATGGAAAATAGAGAGTTTCGTGTGGTATTTAACACTGATACTACTATTGAAAACATTAAAAAAATATTTAATGAAGTGACTAAAGATAGACGAATAAAGCTCAGAGAACTTGCTGATATTGTTAAAATACACGAAAAACAAGTTTGGAGTATTTTACATGATGAACTCCACATGAAAAAGCAATCCGCAAGATGGGTGCCGCGTTTGTTGACTTGGTCAGTTGGACCAATTCCGAGAAGCTTTTAGCGATTTATCAGCGTAATTCAATAGAGTTCTTGCGCCGATTCATAACTGTTGATGAAACATGGATCCATCACTACATCCCAGAATGCAAAGAACAGTCAAAACAATGGAAAGAAGCTGGTAAAAGTGGTCCCAAGAAGGCGAAAACTGTTAAGTCAGCAGGAAAAGTAATGGCCACAGTATTTTGGGATGCAAGGGGTATAATATTTGTTGATTATCTTGAGAAAGGAAAAACTATAAATAGTGAATATTATTGTGCATTATTGGATCGGTTGAGTGAAGAAATCAAGATAAAACGACCGCATTTAGAAAAAAAAAGTTCTTTTTCATCAAGATAATGCTCCTTCACACACTGCTTTTTTAACTCAACAAAAACTGGCCGAATTACGATTTGAAATTGCTCCGCATCCACCATATAGTCCAGATTTAGCTCCTTCTGATTATTTCTAGTTTCCAAATTTTAAAAAATTTCTCGGTGGCAAAAAATGTTCGTCCAATAGCGAGGTTATTGCTGAAACTGAGGCATATTTTGAAGCTCTTGAAAAATCTTTTTTCGGATGGAATTAAAAAACTTGAAAAACGTTTGATGAAGTGTAATGAGTTGGAAGGAGATTATGTTGAAAAATAAATAATAATTCCAAACAACGGTTCTTTTTATGTTAGGCCAGTTACTTTTGCGGTCGCCCTCGTATTTAGTTTTATCAAACATGGAACCACCACCAACAACCATATCGAGCCATAAGCGCTAACCTATCGTAAGTGAAAAAATGCAAATTTTACAGGAGACGGTTTTTATTATTTATTTCAAACAACTTTATTAAAAATGCAAATGTTTTAATGCAAAAATTTAAGATTTCTACCTACTCATATAACTGTATCAAAAAACAAAAAAAAAATCTGAACACATTTGCGATTGCTGCAGCAATTTGATGTGTGACTTACGATAAAATTGCTACACAATAAAATTTAAACAATCATTTACGATAAAATGCAAAAGCTTTTTTTTTGATGTTTTACTAACAATTTTGTCATTTTAAAAATACAAAACGATGAGGCTTGTCCTAACGATTATTTTTCAGCAATAAAATTTTTTTTCCAAAAATTTGACTTACGATAGGTTAGCGCTTATGGCTCGATATCCTCTAATACTGCCAATGCAATCTTTGGTAGATAGTATAAGAGCTTCGGCCCGGCCGAACTTACAAATTTCCGAAGGCCTCTTCCAAATTCTACATATAATCTCTAATGAACAGCAACAGTAATTCCCATTTTGATCAAATTTCGTATAACTGTAACTCTGGAATTATACCAAGCCTGGACTAATTTGGACCATTTGGGCCCACCTTTACTTATTTCCCATAAACATGTTCTGCAAAAATATGACTTTTAGTAAACATGGGTATAAAATAAAATTAAAATTTTGTAACAAAGCGGAAGAGAAAATTATTTAAGCAATTTGGCAAAATTTGGGTGACGGATCTTAGGGTCGCAAACCCGCTTATGAAAATGTAGGTGCCGAAAAACTGTGAAGTTTTCTCACAACCAAAAAATATCAATTAATTTTAAATTTTGTGCAAATTAAAAGCCCGTCCCCAATAGTTAACAAAAAACCTGCTCTCAGCAGGCTTTCCTGCATAACTACAAGAGCAGGACATACTGTAATTGGCCACGCCAGACTCTAGCCTTTTTTTTACCAATTTTAGATCGCTTATGGAACCTGGTCTTTAAACATTTATTCTACATGGCTTTTAGCAGATTCTTTATTCACATCAGTAGTAAGAGCACATCTCCTAGTGGCGTGGTGTGCTACTGGCGACTTGAAAAGTAAAAGATGCCAAAAGTAAAGGCAATGCTACTGTATTTAAATAAAGCGTGGTCCAACCACTATGCATGATGTTAATTATGAGTGCCACCTTAAAGTCAGTTTTTTGCCTAACTTAATTTGACATTTCTTTGTTTCAATGTTTGACAAATATAATCATGAAGAGGTACACAATTGACCAGCGTGTTAAGATTGTTAAAGCCTTTTACGAGAATAGGCCTTCAAATCAAAATGCATTTCGAGCACTTCGTGATTTTCTTGGTCAGCATAATCGACCAAATGTCTCCACAGTAGATTTGTAAACAAGCAGAACTGCCGCATTTGGGCAAATGAGAATTATAAATTGATTGTTGAAAAGCTGATACAACCACAAAGGGTGACTGTTGGTGCGGTTTTCGGGCTGGCGGCGTTATCAGGCCGTACTTCTTTTAAAATGAGGTCTGCCAAAAGTTAACCTGAATGGTATTCACGAGATGATAACGGATTTCTTGGCGCTAGAAATTCAGGATATGGACCTAGACGATATGGGGTTCCAACAGGATAGTTCCACTTGTCACACAGCCAATGAAACAATAGATCTTTTGCGCGATAAATTCACTGGCCGTGTTATCAAACGTCGTGGCTATGCTAATTGGCCGCCACGATCATGTGATTTAACAACGTTGAACTTCTTTTTTTGCCGATATTTGAAAGAAAAGGTGTACGTAAATAAAAGAAGAACAATTCAAGAGCTAGAGGATAAGGAGTTAATTGGGTACTTTACCCACATTAAACCTCCATTATTTCTTAAAGTCATTGAAAATATGGACCATCGAAGGAAGAAGCTGTGGCAAGCATTTGACTAATATTTTGTATCGAACAAATTTGTCATAGATTCTTCTATAATAACAAAAAATATTGTGATAATTCCCTTAAAAGTTTTAGTTTTATTTACAATTAACATCGTGCGATTTTGTTGGTCCACCCTTTATTTTCCAACCAATGAAGTGACAGTGTGATTTCTTCCCATGGCGTAAACAGAATTTGCACTTATTTTAAAGCTTTGCGAACGGCATGATACATTGGGAATACTCCCCATCCCACGGTTTAGTGCATTTCTTGCACTACACCTGCATGGACTTATAAATCTCTATGGAACTTGCTGCCCGCCTTAAAGGCGATGCCTACCACCAACTGATTCATAGCTACATATTGTGGAACCAACAAATTAAGAACGTTTCAAAGATCCCCTGCATCGACTGGAATCGCATGAATCTGTGGCAATAGAAACGTAAATTAAGTTGCGGTTGCGAGAACACTCTTTTTTATGATTGCCACAAGTAGAAGAATCCATGTACAGGTGCCGGCGAGGAAATCGGCGAGTGAACGGGCAAATGTGCCGACGAAACCTAATGGGGCTTTTAAACTGACATCACTGCCAGCTCTACACGGCAAACAACATGCACTTAAACACTCTATTCCTGATTCAATAAACGTACAATTATGTCACAAACGTATGTACGACTACGTATTTACACGATACCTGCTGTGGCTGGAAGCGCCTGAGGACGAGGCTGGGGCCATAGGTAGATGTCAGCCGCATGATGCAGCAACATCAATGACGATGGCGATTTTATGCCACTTAGGACCCAGCAGCATAGACAATAATGAACACAATGATGATGATGTCGATGATGGTGGTGGCAATGACGATGATGCCTTTAACGTTCTTCTGCATGGCCTTGTAGTAAATAAGTACTTCCTAATCGTTACGTTCAATTATTGCAATCTTCCCCAGCTAAACGAATAAAAGATTCGAATGCAAACACATGCCACCACCACCGTCATGTTGCCAGCTCATTTCTACTTGAAATGCATACGTACATTTGTATGTCGGTCGGTCTGTTGGTCGGTTTGATTGTTAGAGGCTTTTATGTATTTACAAAGCATTAGACTCCGCAGGCCCTGTCGGTGTGTGCCACATGAGAGCGCAGCAATTTTAGCTGTAGTCACCGTCAACATCATTGCCACCAACTGCTGCAGCAGCAGCAGCATCAGACGGTCATAAACTGATTTAAATTATTGACAATTTAACTGCAAAATCATGATACATGATAAAGATTTTGATCTTTACATTGATCTTGCCACACATTAGGAAATAACAGGGTACATCGAGTACGTGCACCAAACAAAGCCAGCACTTTGCTATGGTCGAATGGTCGGTCGGTCCGTCGGTTGGTGTGGCCGCGCGAGCAAGATGCGGTAGAAGGCATTCCTACCAATTACCACTTCTTTGCGGTGTCTTGCCAATTCGTTTACATGTGTATACGATGAACATTTTCACAGGTTGGCTAAATTACAGATTTCAGGGTGCAACAACATCTGGCTAGAGAGGGCCCCTCTCTTTGGTTAAGTTAGGTTGGGAAGAATGATGTAAACATGCAGCTCCGCTCTATTAAAAAAGTTTACTAGTACTCGGACGTTGCCCAATTATATTATCTTTGTTATCACCCTGTTCAGAAAAGCCAATTGAAAACAAGTTTTTGGACTCCTTTCAGAGCCAGTCTAAATTTACCCACACATAAAAACCAAAGTCATATTTGAATTTGGGAGAGAATGTTATTGTTTTTTCGGTTCCATAGTTTTTTTCACCCCAATTTAGCCCAACTGCAAAAAAAAATATTTTTGGCTTCGTTTGAAGGACGGGGGAACTAAGTGCTGATGATTGCAACACCATAAAAGAATAGAGATAGACCTTATGTTAAGTATACCGATCGATTCAGAATCACTACAAATAAGTATAAGTATACTTCCATTGAGCGATGTCCGTTCGTCTGTCCACCTTTCGTTGTTATCCAAGTACAGCTTGCAATCAAAAACCGATTTCGATGAAACTTGGCTCAGTTTTCAAGCTAGGCCGAAGGACAAACTCAATTGAAATGGGTCCATAGCGTATCATGTTATGATCTCGTACCTCATATTACAACCGATTAGACCATATCGGGGCAACCTTTCATGTAGCTCCCACACAAAGGTCCGTCTCTAGAATCCACAATCGTAACACGAAAATGCTGAAATTTTAAATGGTACGAGTAGGTTATGAACCAGCAATTTTTAAATCCGGTAAAATTGGACCATATTGGTCCATGCTTTCGAATAGCTGTTCCAATTGTAGTTCCTGCAGCAATAAATGCCACAAATTACATAGAACTCAGACCAAATTTCGCAAAGAGGTTTACGAACAACCAACACACATGCTTAATCGGGAATGAAATAAAGAAATTATAAAGCTTAGAAAAAATTATTTTATACTTTAATTATATTCAACAGTAAAGGAATTTTTTAATTACATGGTTTTAAATAGTGTAACTGGCAAATTTCGACCTTCGCCATTCACACACTTCTACATACGTTTTCTGAAGTTTTCATGAACTCTAACAAGCATGTCGACTGGTATTCTGCCAATATCAGACTCAATATTGCCAATTAGGTCTTCGAAGGTGTTGGGACAATTGACATACACCTTCGACTTTAGGTAACCCCAAAGGAAAAAAGGCATGGGGCTAAGTCCGTCGAGCGTGTCGCCCAGTTCTAACCACCCCTCAAAAAGATAAGCTATACAGAAACATTTGCCTCAAACAATTCATAGTAACCCTCGCTGTGGGTGTAGTGGCACCACCCCATTGGAACCATGTATCCTCTAATTGCATTGCCTTAAGAGCCGGCATCAAAGTCAAGTACCGTTCGGAGTTAACACTTACGGCAAGACGGTTATCCTGGAAAAAGTAAGGCCCGATGATGCCTACGGATGCAGAGGTCTCTGGTAAAGCTATCTGGGGTTTGTTGCACTCCAGTACCGGATATTTGGGGGAACAGCGAATCGTAAACGAAAAGCACGCTGCACTGCAATGATCGAGTGCGCATTAGAAAAATACGCTTCAACACAAAATGACCTCTGCTCACGTGTCCAATGCATGATGGCAACTGGAAGGCAGACGAATACAAATCTCCTGTCAGCCAATATAAGCCTCGCACACTATCCACTTCCTTCGAGCAACAGTGCCGCCACAGCCTGCAGAGCAAAAAAGCAAATTTTCACGCTCCACCCTGTATATAATAAAACTGGATTATATCAATCCAATCCTGTATATAATAAAACTGGATCATATCAATCAATCCATCTTTTTGAATAGCTTCGACAAAAAGATCCCTCCCGATTTAAGGTTCAGAAGCCAGAAATTTAACCCGAACACGCTCAAATTTTGTATGTTACGTTATGAGCGATCAGTTATTAACTCTGCTGAAACTGGATCGTTCAGGCCGATATTTTCGTACAGGCCTTATAAAGGGTAGTTAAATTGTAAGGACCGATGTTGATTTGTCGCGCAAAAGAGCCATTGTTTCGATAGCTGTGTGGCAAGTGGCACCGTCCTGTTAAAACCACATATCTTCCACATCCATATCTTCCCATTCGGGCCATAAAAGTTACGATAGCGGACACCATTCACAGTAAGCGGACTTATTTTGCAAAAAATACGGCCTGATGATGCAGCCATAACCGCACCAAAAAGTCATTTTTGCGGGTGCATTGTTTTTTCGACAATCACTCTTGGATTATCATTCGCCCAAATGCGGCAATTCTGATTATTGAAAAATCCACTGAGATGAAAATGTGCCTTCGAAAATTGATTTTCATTTTCGTAATTAACCTGAATAACTTTAATGCTTTGCTCGCAATTGTATCTTTCCATGGTTCAAATCAAGTTAGTCTGAAATTGAGAAATACTCTTGATACGAGTAATGCAGAAAAAAACTTGACGTTTAGATCTAGCTCAAATTCAACATCGGCCCTTCAAATTTAACCACCCTTTACAATGGTCGTTCGCGATTTCAGAACCTGCAGCTCCAAAAGCCACATAATAAATCCGTTTCTGTCCAAATTTCGCACAGAGCATTTTATGTGAAATTGGACAATATCTGTCCATGTTCCACACAATGGACCCATCCGAGTTGAGGTCCTGCAGCTCTACAAGCCAAGTTTACACTCGATCAAGCCCAAATTGTACATGGTACGTTATGAGCAAACAATAAGTAACTCTTGTAAAACTGGACCGTATCCAATCCATGTTTTTGTTAAGTGCAAAAAGGTTCCTTTCCGATTTCATAATCTGCTGCTTTAGAAGCCACATTTTACATCCGATTCTGACCGGTAAGTTACAAGCGACAATTAATCAGCTCTGGTAAAACTGGCCAACATAGGTCCAAATATTCGTACACCGCCCATACAATGTCCATCCCGTTTGAAGAACCTCTAGCTTTAGAAGCCACATCCGATTCTGACAAAATTTAACAGAGTGCGTTAAGAGCCGCCCGTATCCGGCGAAACTGGAGCATATCTGCCTACTTATATTGGTCCAGTTTCACCGGACAGTGGCGCGAAATGTTCTGAATATCGGAGTGCTTTGTACTTACTAGTTGTCCCAATCCGACTCTAGTTTGGTGCTTGTATACTATCCATTCTGTTTGTAAAACATGGCAATACTGATTGGAGATCCCATAAAGTGTATAAGTATATATATCGAATCGTCGTGAAATTCTAAGACCATCTAGCCATGTCCGTTCGTAAGTCCACCTGTCTGACCGTAAACAGCAAACTACAGCTCGGATTATTAAAGTTAGATTGCAGAAACGTATGTTGATAAACTGAAACGGTTGGTATTGAAAATGGGCCAAATCGACCAAGAGGTAAAAATATTCCACACACAAACACTGGGTTAACCTCTGGAAAAATTAACAATCCTGACACAATATCTTATGAAAAATTAGAGATAAATCGATGATATTTCGAACATATGAAGTTGGCGTGGATTAAACAACATCTTGCAGAAAAAGTGGGCGGTACCACTCATACTTTAAAAATCTCGTTTATGGGCAAACTAATGGGCAAACTAATGGGCAAACTAATGGACCGATCTTCTACAATTTAAACGGAATGAAATCAAACACTATGCAATTATTATAGACCATATTATAAATAAATTAAACAAGGGGCGTGGCACCGCCCATTCAACATTGAAAATACATAAAAACTATATCATAACCTATGAGAAATATGACTATGATGTTTTAAACGAATGATGTTGGCATGGACCGAACAACATCCCGGAGAAAAAGTGGGCGGTGCTACTTTCACTTTAAAATTTCACTTTTAAGCCAAACTACTACATCGATCGTTTTAAAATTGTAACAGAATAAAATCAATGACTAAACAATTATTACAGCATATATTATGAAAATAATTGTACAAGGGGCGTGGCACCGCCTACTCAATCCCGAACTTGAAAAGGCTATATTTTGTAAACTATTTTTAAAAATAATTCTTCATGGAAATACTTACACCGCGAAAACCACGGTTTCGAGCATTTATCGATACCGCTCAAAATGCTCGAACGAGTCATCCAAAATTGCAAACTCAGAATGGATACCCTGAGGCGTAGTTGAGGCCAACATTTAAAGGAAATTAAAGTCAAAAAATATATGACATAAAATGTCCTTTCGAGTGAACCATAAAGATTCCATACTTGATTTGAATTTTTGTGTATTTTTTTATTTTGGAAAAAATACCACTAGATTAATCACCCGATATATGGTCTCACCTTAATTTTGACCTAACATAGCTGTACAAAATCACTTAAATCGATGCGTACACAAGCTTCTTAGAGTTAAATGCACTGCTCCTTTAACAATTACAAACTTGGCCCCCTATAATATATTGCTTTGGCTACACCTGCCTCATTTGGACATCACATGCGATTTCTTTCGTAATTTTTAAGGAAAGTTTTTCCTTCTATTCGGTTCTGGCAAATTTTCATAATGATAATAGCGTGAAAACGCTATAGGTTATGCGGACATTCACACAGCACAATAAATTACTGCAGTTCACGATCGTTTCGCGCGCTATTTTAAACCAATTTTAAAGTAGTTTTAAACGTCACTTTTTATATGGTGCTGTACGATGTTAATCCTTTCACTGCAGCTCAACAAAATATGGAATTTAAAAGTCCACCATAATCAAACTCGTTCGATGGCAATGGCAAAATATGTATGTAAACATACAGTAGGGATTCACACCATACGATTTGTGGTACACTTTAGACCAACATAGGTTTTGTCTATGTAAAACCAACCCTGGTGAAACCCTTTATTTTCCTTCACTCTAAACGATTTTCAATCAATATGAGTAACGAATACTATGATGGGAACCCCCCTATATGTGTGATATGCGAGTGTGTTTGTAAGCAAGAGTTGGCCGCATTAATATGCCGTTGCATCCATCCATCTAGCCAACCGACCATCCGTCGATGAGCCTTTTTTCCCTGGAATCTCAGCATGGCTGATGATGTCGGCGATATTCAGTTGGAGGCATATGGTAATTTGCATGTCAAATTGTTCTCAAAACTAATAAAAATCAATATTTATTATTTTCCACTCATTCTCTGCACTGTACTGCGCTGGAGTGCCGCTGATGGTGGTGTTGGTGGAAGGAAATCCAACATTGTTAGTTTGTTGGGCCTATAAAAAGAAGCGCATTTGAAACTTTCCATAAATTTTGTCATAACGTTTTGATGGACTATAATAACGGTCACTTAAATTGATTTGGCCAATAAAATATTTTGAAGATTTAATTAATTGGCGGACTTGACGATGGCGCCCATGGGGCTACGATTTTTATGGATTCGTTAAAAGGTATTTTGACTTTTACGTTGATGGACAATGAAGAGATGTGTTTATTAGGAAAGTTAAAGGTAGGTCTTAATTATATAACTGTGCTTGAATTAGTTGGGAAAATAGAAGGGTATGTTACTGAATGGTGAAAGGACAACATTATATTATGAAAGGACAACATTATATTAAGAAACAAGAGGAAATCTCTATCCAATCAGTGAGCTCTTTATTAAACTCAATCTTTGCAAAGTGGACCGCCTTGGTGTGGTGAGAGTGTGCTCGACTATCATGCCAGTAAACCCAGGTTCAAATCCTGTATTTACCATTTATCAATTATTTAGCGGCGGTTGTCACCTCGTAAATGCTATACGAGTAAGTCATGTAAAAACTTCTCTAGAAAATGCATTAGCTGTTGGGAGCCGCCGTTGAACAGAAGGTCCCGGCCAGTAAGTAATAGAATTATACAGCTTATTTATGTGAAGTTTCCGTTGTTCTTTAATGGGATGTTGTGGGGCTTAAGTAAGTAAGTAAATAATCTTTGCGAAGTAAAATTTTTGATATACTTAGTAGGGACATAAATACTGTAACACACGTTTTATGCTCTAAAATAAAAAGTACTGAATGTATTTGGACCAAATATTTTTTTAATATATTTATTGTATATTGTATCCAAAAAGAATCTACTTATTCGAAATGTCCGCCTTTTGCCTTTACACACGCCTTAAGCCGCACTGGCCAATCGTCAATAGCTGCACGAACCTCGTCCATTGGAAAATTGGCCACAGCTCGAACCAAAGCAGTCTTAAGGGATCCAATGTTGGGCTATCTTTTGTGACAAACCTTGTCCTCTAAAAACGTCTACAATTTGTAATCCAATGGGCTCAAATCTGGACTGCCTAAGGGCCATTCTTCAGAGGAAATGAACTCGGCAAATTGTTTCGAATCTAGGCCTGGGCGTTTTAGCCTTATGGGCCGGCGCAGAATCCTTGGCTGGTTTTGTAACAGGGAATTGTTAAGAGTCTTCACAACGACTTCCAAAACGGTTTCTTGGTAAACTTTGGCCTATGTTTTGACTCCTTGTTCGCAGAAATGCTGGTCAGTGACCCCATCGTAAGAGACACCCCACCAAACCATGACTGAAGCCCTTTCCACCCTTAGCATCAGTTCAGATGCTTCCTTAGATGACCGCGCATACACTCTATCATTTTGCTTGTTAAATTTTTACCGAACGGTAAACTAATGGACTTTTGCGTGATATTCATCTCACGGGCCATGATTTTCTGTTTTCGGAGCGGATTTCTGTGAATTCTTGATTTAACGGCTTTGGTGGCATGCGGTGTTCGAACAGAGCGTGGGCGGTCCGACCGGTGGCGGTCTTTTACATCTCCAGTCTCCTCAAACAGTTTTATGCATCGGTAGACGAACATGCGGCTAATCCCTAGTGGCCGGAGAGTTTTGAAAATATCGCTTTTACAGCGATACGGTTCTCATTATCTCCATGATAAAAGTTGAAACAATTTTAAAATCCCGTTACAGACTAACGCTATGGAGGTTAGCTTTTAAAACCCATATGACATTAACGGGGTATGTTCAGTTCTACTATTGAAATGGGTGTGTTCAATGTTGTAACAGTATTTATGTCCCTACTAAGTATATCTTCGCACTTTAGACGAAATAAACAAATTATTTAGATTACCTTTCTCTTGTTTAATAGTCGAAGTAACAACGGGTGATATTTTTGAGAAGCTTGGTTTTCAATCTGGCCACTTTTCGAAATTTGTAGATGTTGTAACAACAATTTATTTGTTTTGAAGCCTTGTTCGTCTATGGGGGATCTGCTTCGATATCCAGGTGGAAGAAACGCGCCATTTGAACTGGATGCGACCACAGAGACCTGGGGGTCAGCTGAGCGGGCTTGGCCGGACAATTGGAGAGGTGCAGCACGACATGTGATCCCTGATGGAAGGCGGTATAGATGGCCGGAACGTTAGCATCAATTCGTGCCCAGTAAGAATTGAGGCGGTTGCATCATCCAGATCTCAGCTGAGCCAGAACCACACGCACACCTCAGGTGAAGTCTCCGGGGGATGCTCCCCTAGCACTACATTCGCACGGTAGCTGGATACTGCTGCTGCCACTTAATCGGCGTGAATGTTGTTCAGAACTGCCTGATAGTTTCGGTGATCTAAAGCTTCTCTCTTATACCGCTGGACCTTTCTCTAGATCATGAAGACCTTACCTGATCTGCCTGGGCGGAGGCATCCTGTCCAAGAGATGGTGCTTAGGATGACTGCTACGAAAACACCCTAGTAGGTATTACTTAGACAGCAGGAAATTGTGTCGGACGTGCGGTAAGGACCTTCGTCTCCTCATGTACGTAGATGGTCCTCAAAAGACATAAGAAGACACCCTGTTGATGTTCTGAAGCGGCATCTGAAGTCTGAATTTTCTTCCGCGTAGTAATCATGTTCGCCGACCATACAGGTGCTGCGTAGTTTGCTACAGACCGACCTATCGCTTTGTATGAGCCTAACAAGGTTTCTTTGTAGGCTCCGTAAGCACTGCGGGCAACTGACTTGAGGACCTTGTTCCTACTTTTGAGTTTATCGCAGATAGCTGGAGCAAAATATCACGATTTGTTCTTATTTTATTTCTATTTTCAGCAAGGAGACCACGCAACATATATGAGGGCTGTTCGGAAACTTCTTAGCCTAGCACAAAAAGCGCGGTATTAACAGAAAAAAGTTAAGTGTTTTGGAAACTTCCATCTCTGCTATGAGCGCATGTTAAACTTTGTTTCGATCTGGTAACTCCTTCATATAGAAACAGGTGTTCACAAAAGACGCATCCTCGATTTTTTACAATGGAAAAATTAGAAATGCGAGGTGTAATTAAATATTTACATAAAAAAGGTTTATCGGGACAAGAAATTCATAATGATATGGTGAAAGTGCTCCTTCATATGCAACGGTAAAAAATTGGGTTGCTGAATTTAAACGTGGTCGTACAAGCATTGAAGATGAACCACGTAGTGGACGTCCAAAAACAGGAACAACAACAGAAATTGTAGCCAAAGTGCATGATATGGTAATAAATGATCGACGAATAAAAGTGCGTGAAATAGCTAATATCATGGGCATCTCAAATCATCGAGTCCATTTAATTTTGCGTGAAGAACTACAGATGGAAAAGCTTTCTGCAAGATGGGTGCCGCACTTGTTAACAGCCGACCAAAAACGCATAAGAATGAACATTTCTCAAGCTTGTTTGGATCGTTTTCAGCGAAATAAAATGGATTTTAAGCGTCGTTTCATTACTGTTGATGAGACATGGATCCAGCACTATACTCCTGAGACAAAAGAACAATCCAAACAATGGACTGAAGCTGGAGGAAGTGCCCCAAAGAAGGCAAAAACAATTCAATCGGCTGGTAAGGTTATGGCAACGGTTTTTTGGGACTTCAAAGGTATTTTATTGATTGACTATCTGCAAAAGGGTAAAAGTACTACTGCAACATTTTAGATCAATTAAATGTACAAATTCGAGAAAAACGTCCTGGCTTACAACACAAAAAAATAATTTTTCATCAAGACAACGCACCAGCGCACAAGAGTGTTTTAACAATGGCTAAAATCAACGAATTAAAGTACGAGTTGCTTGACCACCCACCTTATTCTCCAGATTTAGCTCCCAGTGACTTTTACCTGTTCCCAAATCTAAAAAAATTCCTTGCTGGCAAGCGTTTTACCTCAAATGAAGATGTAATTACAGTTGTAAACTACTATTTTGAAGACCTTGAGGAAAACTATTTTAATCAAGGGATAAAATTGCTAGATAAGCGTTGGACTAAGTGTATTGAAGTTTCAGTAGATTATATTGAAAAATAAAAATATTTTTTAAAACTAACTATTCTCTTTCATTGATAGGCTATGAACTTTCCGAACCGCCCTCGTACATGGATACTACGTTCATTTTTGGATCCGAAAATTCTCTACTAAAGGTTCGAATACTTGGTATGTTGCACCGATACAACTGAAGCTATATTTACAAAGATACTATTACAAAGCTCCAACTAACATTCGGTTGTACTGATGGAACACTCGAGCTGCAGGTAACATCAATAATTCGGTTGCGGCAAGGAATCTGTTCTTTGTGTGAAAGTAGATAGTCTTTGCGAAGTTAAATTTTTACTATGTCTCCTTACACTTTAGACGTAATTAACAAATTACTTAGAAGCCCCTTCTTTTGTTTCTTTCGTTTAATAGTCAAGGTAATTTTGACTTTAGCCAAGTCGTACTAATCCTATTTCCCAATCATTGCCACTTGCAGCAACCAGTTCCCCTCTAATTACCTATTTAACAACAAATCTCATGTTAGTTTCACAAACTTTACAGAGAAGGGACACCTCTCCCTAACCTTTATCCTCTAGCCGTTAAATAAACTTTCCAAATCAGCAATCAAATAATCAAAAAAAAAAACGCACAACAACATTCATGGCTTTGCATCTCTTTTATTTTTTCTAATGATCAGTTTAATTGCCTTTTACAAATATCAAGAATGCAGCCATGGCAGCATGCCTACATTTGGAATGCCATTCAACTCCACGGTTAACATTACCTTTCAATTTAACAGTCACCCCACCGTAGCACACCGTGTTTGCTAATCATTACAGTTGAAACTTAAACCGAAACCCAAGTAAACGGCCCATGTCCTAATGGACGAGGGAATGAATGCATGTTGGACATTAGGACGATTGCGGCCAACACAAGCTGATGGTTGGTTGGTGTTGGCGCTGTAGTAAACTTGACCGGCTTACAAGACCTTTGCAATTATTTGCATAGCAAAAGGAAATCTATTTGGCTATTCAAAAAACGTTAAAATTTTAGGAATGCAAGAGTAGAGCTTTCCAGAAAAAAAACGTACGTTTTACTAGACCTTTTTTTGCGGGTTCATAGTTGGTTTAAATTAAAAGACCATTTTCTGGGGCACAAAAAACTCCATTGCATTCACATTTGTTTGCTCTTTGGCCATTGGGGCAAATAAATAAGGAACAGTGGTTGAAAAGAGAACCACTGGGGAACAATTTGGTAGTTCGACCAAAAGGAAGTCTATAAACTCTCCCCCATGGATAGCGTTTCAACATTGCATTGGCAATATTGGGGGAAATCGTTGTTAGTGGTGGATCCATGTTTGACAGGACCATATTTTGCGGGACCATGGCCGAAGGGTCAAGGGCTTCAATTATGCCAGATCGTCGAATTTAGATTCTTGAGAAAATTAAATTTTAGTTTTAATATCCATTGGGCCATACCTAAATGCAGCAGAGTCAATTGCCCTGAATGTACCGAATCGAGGATGGGTAAAACAGAACCTGTCACAGAACTGGTTCGGTATGGATATAATGGTGTCAATTACTTGAAAATTCAAACTCGTCAAATTCGCGGTAAAGCTTCGCAAATAAAACCGCATACAGAAGATTTTACATATCCGCTGATTTTAGCTACACTTTTAGCTTTACGAGGGCGGTTCGGAAACTTCTTAGTCTAGCACAAAAAGCGCGGTATAAACAGAAAAAAGTTAAGTGTTTTGGAAACTTCCATTTCTGCTATGAACACATGTTAAATTTTGTTTCGATCTGGCAACTCCTTCATATAGAAACAGGTGTTTACAAAAGACGCATCCGGGATTTTTTTACGATGGAAAAATTAAAAATGCGTGGTGTCATTAAATATTTACATAAAAAAGGTTTATCGGGACAAGAAATTCATAATGATATGGTGAATGTGTTAGGTGAAAGTGCTCCTTCATATGCAACAGTACAAAATTGGGTTGCTGAATTAAAACGTGGTCGTACAATCATTGAAGATGAACCACGTAGTGGACGTCCAAAAACATCAACAACAACAGAAATTGTAGCCAAAGTGCATGATATGGTATTAAATGACCGACGAATAAAAGTGCGTGAAATAGCTAATATCTTGGGCATCTCAAATGATCGAGTCCATTTAATTTTGCATGAGGAACTACAGATGAAAAAGCTTTCTGCAAGATGGGTGCCGCACTTGTTAACAGTCGACCAAAAACGCATAAGAATGAACATTTCTCAAGCTTGTTTGGATCGTTTCCAGCAAAATAAAATGGATTTTAAGCGTCGTTTCATAACTGTTGATGAGACATGGATCCACCACTAGAATCCAGAGACAAAAGAACAATCCAAACAATGGACTGAAGCTGGAGGAAGTGCCCCAAAGAAGGCAAAAACAATTCAATCGGCTGCTAAGGTTATGGCAACGGTTTTTTGGGACTTCAAAGGTATTTTATTGATTGACTATCTGCAAAAGGGTAAAACATTAAATTCAGAGTACTATTGCAACCTTTTAGATCAGTTAAATGTACAAATTCGAGAAAAACGTCCTGGCTTACAACACAAAAAAATAATTTTTCATCAAGACAACGCACCATCGCAAAAGAATGTTTTAACAATGGCTAAAATCAACGAATTAAAGTATGAGTTGCTTGACCATCCACCTTATTCTCCTGATTTAGCTCCCAGTGACCTTTACCTGTTCCCAAATCTAAAAAAAAATCCTTGGTGGCAAGCGTTTTACCTCAAATGAAGATGCATTTACAGTTGTAAACCACTATTTTGAAGACCTTGAGGAAAACTATTTTAATCAAGGGATAGAATTGCTAGATAAGCGTTGGACTAAGTGTATTGAAGTTTCAGGAGATTATATTGAAAAATAAAAATATTTTTAAAAAACTAACTATTCTCTTTCATTGATAGGCTAAGAACTTTCCGAGCCGCCCTCGTACTTCACTTTGAGCGGATTTTGTATAGAAATCTATTAAAATTTGTTTAAAAATTTGCATTCAAATCAAATTTTTTAAACAATCAGTCTAATTGTTAAATTTAACTGATGTTATGGATGAATAGGATGGGTTCTGTGATGGGTATTCTATGATGGATACAACAACACATCCTGTACCTGTACTTTTTAATCAGTTCAGTGACACAATCTGAGTAGTATCAATTGACTTAATCCAATAACAAAGCGTTGTAAAAGTTACCGGTTCTTTTCATATAGTTGGGTCGGTACTGGGACCGGTCCCCATTTATGGGGAACCTGTTACGTGACTGGTTCTGTACCGGTCCAATTTCCAGTAGGGTTGTTAACGGGGGCGATTTTAAGATCACTAGAGCCCGTAGATTTGAAGCCAAAATTAAAACAAATCTTAAAACTTGTTGCTTTTTTAGATAAGTGAGAAAATGCTATTCTTCTAAGTTCTCATATGTCTTAAATCAGAAGGACCAAATTTTCAGCGCCCTAGAAACCCTGCGTCCAGGCATGACTGTCCAAATGACCGGGGATTTAAGAAAACCGTGCTTTTCAAACCCGTGTTTTAAATAAACCGACTGTCGGGGTTTTTTTTAAATTTAAAAACTGACATTTACCGACAAGAAATGGAAAATATATTCAAAATCAGAAGTTAAATAATTGTCTCCATTTGAAATGAGGCTTGTTTTTTTTAAATAACATTAACTATAGCATAAGCTATTGAACCCCTTGAATGGGCCATAAATTTACCTATATTTTAAAAATATGTTCATATTTCCATTTGTTTCAAAATTTCATTGTTTTTGGAAGCCTAATGTCCATGTTTAAATGCCTAAGACTTTCAACCTTAGGTCCCGTCACCCAAATTTTGTCCAACTGTAAGTATATTATACCCTCCACCATACAATGGAGGGTATATTAGTTTTGTCATTCTGTCTGTAACACCTTAAAATAATCATCGGAGACCCAACAAAGTATATATATATTATTGATCCTCGTAAAATTCTAAGACGATCTAGCCATGTTGTCCGGCTGTCCGACAGATAGAGCCTGCATGAAAACAGCTAGGGAGCTGAAATTTGGCACAAACATGTGTAGTTAACCTAGCATGGTATTGAAAATGGGCTATATAGCTCTACGGGAAGCTGGTGTTGGAGACCCTCAACCGACACTACCTCACAAAAATTAGTTTTTTTTTTGGAAATATCAGTCCAGTTTCTTGAGCAATATCACTGAAATTTTTTCAAATAATAATCTCTATATAGGCGCAATCATCTATGTAAAAATGGTTTAGATTGGGCCACCATTTCTTGTACCTCCCATACAAACGGCCTTATGGGCCTTGATAAATAATATGACTATAAATCACCACAAACTTGACCTGTCGAAATTAAATTTTACACATCAAGATTTCTATATACAACACACTTCTATGCTGAATTCGGTTGAGATCGGAAAAGTCCTACTGGTACCTCCCACACTAACGGTCTCATGGGCCTTGACCTATCGATACGAAATTTTCGGCATAAAGATTTTTATATAGAACACACCGCTGCTCCAAATTCTGTTGAGATCGGAAAAGTCCTACTGGTACCTCCCACACAAACGGTCTCATGGGCTTTGAG
The DNA here is from genome assembly GCA_963513945.1 of Hydrotaea diabolus. Lineage (NCBI taxonomy): Eukaryota > Metazoa > Arthropoda > Insecta > Diptera > Muscidae > Hydrotaea > Hydrotaea diabolus. Next base: position 128,092,802 of record OY740720.1, read on the forward strand.
AAATAATATGACGATAACTCACCACAAGCTTGACCTATCAAAATGAAATTTTGCACATAAAGATTTCTATATAGAACACACTTCCGCACCACATTTGGTTTTATTTAAGAATCTGGTGGAGGGTATCCAAAGTTCGGCACAGCCAAACCTAACATTTTTTACTTGTTATTATTTTAGGCTTAGTGAGAAAAATTAGTAGTTATGTAAAGGGTGTTTCTTTTTTCAATCACGCCAAACTATTTTAGAAATCAGTATTTTTGACAGCTGTCACTTGATTTAAGCTCAGCTTGGTTTGTCATTCCACAATAAATAGACTTACTCCGGAACAACGTCTGCAAATCGTGGTGAAAGGGCCCAAAACGAGATGTCCACCGATCCTGCTTTTAACAAGAAAATTTTGTTCAGCAATGAAGCTCATTTTTGGTTGAAATCAAAAATTGTCGCATTTGGAGAAATGGGAATCCACAAGCCATTGTTTAGACGCCGTTACATCCTTAAAAAGTCGCAGTTTGGTGTGCTGTGCAGATGGACTCATTGGTTCATATTTCTTTAAAAATAAAGCCGGCCGTATTGTTACAGTTAAAACGGAACGCTATAGATCCATGATTAATGACTTTTTGTGCCTAAATTGGAGGATGCTGATGTGGACGACCTTTGGTTCCAACAAGACCGCGCAACATGCAATACCGCCAACAAAACAATCAATTTATTAAAGCAAACTTTTAATGCGCGCATTATTATATTATATTATCCAAGATCGTGCGATTTAACATCGCTGGACTTTTTTTCGTGGGGTTAAGTGAAGTTGCTTGTCCATGCCGACACGATTGACTCCTTGGAAGAGAATATTCGGCGCGTTATTGTTGACATATGGCCACAAATGTTGTAAAAAGCGGTCTAACATTGGGCCTCTCAGATGCAATTTCATTTTTAAAATATAATGCAAACCCTTATCTTATTAATAAAACTAAATTCTTATTATGCTTTTAGTATATGCGTTTTATAAGGTGATCCATCTAGAGGTATTTTTTCAGAACAAAAAAAAATACAAAAATTCAAATCAAGTTTGGAATCTTAATAGGTAGTTTGAAAGGACATTTTATTTCATTTATTTTTTGAATATAATTTTCTTCCAATGTTAGCCGCAACTACGCCATAGGGTTTCCATTCTGGGGGTCCAAGGGTGGATGACTCGTCCGAGCATTTCGACCGGTAGAGCTTTAATGACACGCGTAATGTTGGCTTCCAAATCCTGAATCGTAGCTGGTTTGTCAGCATAGACTTTGGACTTTACGTAACCCCAACGAAAAATGTCTAAAGGTGTGATATCACTCGATCTAGGTGGCCAAGTCACCTGTCCAAAATGTGAAATTAGCTTCTTTTCGAAATGTCCTCTCAATAGATCCATTAATTGAGCAGCTGTATGGCAAGTGGCACCGTCCTGTTGAAACCAAGCGTCGTTTACATTACAGGCTTCAATTTCAGGCAGCAAAAAGATCGATATCATGGCGCAATAGTGAGCACCATTCACGGCTACGTTCCGGTCATCACCATTTTTGAAAAAATATGCTCCGATGATTCCACCAGCTTAAAAACCGAACCATACCGTGGTTTTCTCTGGGTATAATGGCACTTCTTGAACCTCTTCTTGTTGCTCTTCAACCCAATTGCGGCAATTTTGTTTATTGTCTTTGCCGTTGAGCCAGCAATGGGCCTCATCACTGAACATAATTTTGGTCGAAAACAGCGGATCTTCCCGTTTCTCAGCGAACGCTCATTTCCAACAGTTGAGGGTAATTATTTTCAAAAAATAAATGCCATAAAATGTCCTTTCAAATTACTTATAAATATTCCACACTTGATTTGAATTTTTATTTCTTTTTTGTTCTGAAAAAATACATCTAGATGGATCACCCTTATAATGCAAACCCTTATCTTAATAGTAAAGCTAACTTCTTATTGTGCTTTTATTATATGTGACGCGCAATATAGAAAGTGACCTAAGGTTAAAAACCGGTTTTGTTCTATTTGCGCTTAGAATCGTCGACTTCACTTTCATAAAACGCGCATATCTCTGGAAAACTTTTGGGGCATGGGATCGGTCTCATTCGATGCTCAGATGTTGTCCACATCAAAAAAAAGTGAATAGTTGATGAAAAGTTTTGTTCAGGAGAGCCATTTTAAAGATAAGGTCCCTTTCTATTTGCGCTTAGAATCGTCGATTTCGCTTTCATAAAACGCGCATATCTCTGGGAGGGAATACTTTTGGGGCATGGGATCGGTCTCATTCGATGCTCAGATGTTGTCCACATCAAAAAAAAAAGTGAATAGTTGATGAAAAGTTTTGTTCAGAAGAGCCATTTTAAAGATTAGGTCCCTTTCTATTTGCGCTTAGAATCGTCGACTTCACTTTTATAAAACGCGCATATCTCTTGGAGGGAACACTTTTGGGGCATGGGATCGGTCTCATTCGATGCTCAGATGTTGTCCACATCAAAAAAAGAAAAAAAAATGAATATTGATTTTTTTTACTCTTAGGTCCCTTTCTCTATGCGCTGTCACATATGCGTTTTAGTTCTTTTTGAAAACTACTAGTCTGAAAAACACACTATAATATATTTTAAAAATGTAATTGCATCAAATAGATACAACAAAAAGGAATTGGTATAATGTATTGGCTTGCGCTTTGAAGATTGTTCTACGCATAGTCCGAAGACTATACGCAAAGGGTAATTCTCAGTAATTCAAATGAGTCTCTCGTATAAGTCATTTGCTTTGTGGGGTTATATTCTAGCAGAGTTTTAGATTCAACAAGCATGTTGATTATATTTTAGTTAAGGTAAAGAAAATTTATTTTTCTTACCTTACTCTCCTGAAGAGGAGAGGCCTTAGCAAAGGAGTCAGGCTGTTGATTTACAAACAAATCATTAGGCCTGTCTTATCCTATGCTTTTCCAGCTTGGTTTGGAATCTCTTCCTGCCAAATGGAAAGGCTTAGGAGATGGGAACGACGCATCGTGGCTTCCTGTCGGGGACTGCGGGCAACTGTTGCTGAAGACGGCACTATAAGAAGACCATCTTGTAGGACCATATATGACTCCGCGGAGTTTGATCGGATTGACGTATTCCTAATGAAGGGTACGTTAAAGCATCTTGAGAGGGCAGCTTCTTTAGATAACGGACTAGTTAGAAGAGCTTCAAGGCTGGATTTCAGCCTAAGGAAGCTACTTGAGGATGACTGGTAGCCCCCAGCCGCTCAACCTACTTTAGAAAGAGAGGGACTCCTCTACAGGGAGGATAGACATTTATTTTATCATAGGAGATATGGCACATATGATTTGGACAATTTAGTCTACATCACAGACCAATAACAGTGACTGGAACGGGTCTTAGATATATTTAGTCTAAGTGTTATTGTTAAGTAGTGTTCTAAGTGTTAATTTTAAGAATGTTTGAGCAATCCCCTTTTATATACTTTTTGGGGAATTTCTAGTTAATTAAAGTTATTGTAAGAGTGACATGTATGTATACGTACAACATTTTTGAATCGATGTATATGTATGTAGTTCTAGAAAAATACTTAATGTATGCTGGATATAAGATAGTATTACTGATAATTTGTTAGCTATAAGATTATTTTATTTTGTATTAAGGTTAGTAAAATTCAATAAAGGAACGATGCATTTGCTTTGTTGCAGAAGTAATCGTTGCCAAAGACTGCCGAGGAAAAACCTAGGCGGGTTTAGAAACAGCTGTACAGTCTGCCAGGCAACCTTAGCCAATAGATTCCACCAATTTTTACGTTGATTCTGAAAAAGGAACAACAAAAAGGTCGCGAACCAGAATAAAAAACTATTCAAGTCATAATAATGATAAAGAATTATGTTGCGATTGATATGTACGAAAATCTGAGGCAGTTACTGCAGAGTTTCGTTTAGACAACCTTTTAATTATTTAAACAAATCCCTACGAAACTGCACCATTACATTTTTGATATTTTACATGTGAAAAATGGCATTATTGCCAGCAAAAATGGCATTACTGCCACTGAGCGACGCATCCATCCGCCTGTGCACAGCTTTTACAATTACGCAGTGAGAGGCGGAGCAAAAAAGGATCTAACACTTTTTTAAATAATTAAGTTTTACAACTCTGGCGACTAAACTCGTGGTTGTACGCCGTTCATGGATAGACCACACAAGGACAAATTCTCCCAGACACACACACACACACATACACAAACAAACACAGTAACAGAGCCCAACGGACAAACACACAAACATACACTCAGGTGTGTCATTAATTTACGCCTTTTTCAATTTAACCATAGAATGTAATTTACCATTAAACAGAGAGTAGTCACACGCCAACATCGGAGGCAGTGGCACCGAACGTTAGTGGCAACAGCCCAACAACATTCACCAGTGTCCTCCACCTCGCCGTCCTCGTCGTACTCGTATTACGTGCATCAGCCTCTTGTGTTTGCCGTTTGGAGGTTAGCGTTGCTCTGATGCGGCTGTCACTGTTGCCCCCCGTTCGATGGTTGATTTCAAATATTTCTTTATGGTCTGATAGGCAACTGACATGTTTTCACTGTCACACGCACACACGCCGTTCGGTGGGGCAGTAATTGGGTTGCCATTATAACGCTTCACTAACTAGTGATGGTAGCGGCGGCGTTGACGGTCGGTCGGTCAGTCAACGAGGAGCAGTTTATTACAAAGCCATGAGGGATTTGCGTTCACTGTCGATTTTACTGTTACGGTTGTCATGATGATCCACCACTTTAAATCGTTGCTCAGTTGATGTAGAGGATTTTGGCCGCTGAATAAAGACCGTATTTTGTTGATGGCGGACTTTTTGTGTCTTCGGTGTACTCGTATATAGGTTTTTTGCCCATTTTTGGGGTATTTTATAGTAGCTGCCAAGGTTTTAATATGCTTTCTTATGGATTATTGCAATTAAATTTTGTCTGTAAAAAAACTTTCATGGTTTGTCATTGCTCTAAAATTTCAGCACTTCCTTTTCGTAAAACGATAAGTTACTAAAGAAGTTCAACGATACCCAATAAATTCACGTTACATACATATATGAGCTCCTGACTACTATTGACATTAAATGTAGACTAGTTAACGCCATTGCAAACCCAAAAGGTTAGGGTATAGAAGTACACTTCTCTCCCTATCGGTTTTATCAGAAGTATGCCTTATTGTATGTTGTTGTAGCTGATAACTGGCCTGTTTTGTTGGCTCTGCAGATCTGGTTTTCTGGTTCAAGAAGGTGGGAACTTGAACCAGGTTTATCCGCAGGATCCGGCTGAGTGTGTCAAACAGGATATTTATTTGACACACTGCCGCCAATTCGGACTCAGTATGAGTTTAGGCGACTTCACTAATACCACTCTGTTTGTTTGAGATAGCCTTTCCTTCTCTAAGACTATCTTGTGAGGATGGTACTCAAGCACGGTATTCGCTCTGAGCTTGTTGACAGTTTCTGCAATTGTATCAGGTGATGTCGACCAGATATACCTGATAGGCATATTGAACTACACGCTTGACCTCCTTGTCTCGATCATGATGATCGGGGTGGGGATGACTATCCGTAAGGTGGTTTCTCTCTCCCCTCACGTGAGGACTTGTTGACAGTTTCTGCAATTGTGTCAGAGTGATGTCAGCCAGATATACCTGATAGGCATATTGAATTACAAGCTTGACCTCCCTGCCTCGATCATAATGATCGTTCCTGCCATATTGGGGTGGGGATGACTATCCGTAAGGTGGTTTTTCTCTCTCCTCTCTTGAGAATGGTATCCACGCCCGATATTCGCTCTGAACTTGTTGACAGTTCCTGCAATTGTGTCAGATTGATGTTGGCCAGATATACCTCCCCTCTCTCCCCATAAAACTTTATCATAGCAGGTACTGTTTTGACAACATGAAGGAGTGTTCACATGCGGGCAAGATTTTTGTCTCACCATGTAGGTGGTCCTTCGAGGTGATTAGAAGTTCTGGCATGTCTCGATGTTTTTCCACTGCATCTGCGGTCGAGATTGGTGTCATCGACTTTCACATCCAGGGATACTCTTACCTCAGTAGTCTATGTAGTAAACAGTTCACGTTTACTACATTCACGTGGCCCGTGAGATGAATATCGCGCAAATGTCCATGAGTCGAATCATTAAAAAATACTTTCAAACGACGTACCGGGCATTTATTGACTGCAGCTTTAAAAAAAATAGGATTGAAAAATGCAAACGTCTTTTGGTGAAACACGCTGATAACTTGCACAGAAAAATGTTGTTCACCGATGAAAAAATGTTACCGTTCAGAAAAAATTTAACAAGCAAAATGATAGAGAACTGATCTCAAGGATGGAAAAGGCTTCGGTCATGGTGGGGTGTCTCTTACGATGGGGTCACTGACCTGCTTTTCTGCGAACAAGGAGTCAAAACATCGGCCATAGTTTACCAAGAAACCGTTTTGCAAGCTGTTGTGAAGCCTCTTAACAATTCCCTGTTCCAAAACCAGCCATGGACTTTCCGGCAGGATTCAGCACCGGCCCATATTGCTAAAATGTCCCAGGCCTGGCTTCGAAACAGATTTCCAGTGTTGATTTCCTCTGAAGAAATGCCCTCAGACAGTCCAGATTTGAACCCATTGGATTACAATTTGTGGACGGTCTTAGAGGACAAGGTTTGTCGCAAAAGATACCCCAACATTGGATCTCTTAAGACTGCTTTGGTTCGAGCTGTAGTCAATTTTCCAATGGACGAGGTTCGTGCAGCTATTGACGATTGGCCAGTGCGACTTCAGGCGTGTGTAAAGGCGAAATGCGGACATTTCGAATAAGTAGATTCTTTTTGGATACAATATACATCAACAAATATATTAAAAAATATTTGGTCCAAAAACATTCAGTACTGTTTATATTACAGCATAAAACGTGTGTAACAGCATTTATGCCCCTACTAAGTACTATAAATAAAGCACTGATTTCTGGTCAATGTAGTTAATGATAGTTTCACAATCTTCTCGTGTTTGTGATACTCTAATTTGCAAACAACATTTGGGAACCTACTCCAGACTGAAGTTTGTCATACTGGTCAGACGACATATCGGGTGATCAATCTAGAGGTTTTTTTTTCAAACTAAAAAATAGAAAAATTCAAATCAAGTGTGAAATCTTTATTTTTCATACAAAAGGAAATTTTATGCGATTTATGTTTTGAATATAATTTTTTTCAATTGTGGGCCACAACTACGGCTCAGGCTGTCCATTTTATGGGTCCAATTTTGGATGAGTCGTTCGAGCATTTCGACCGGTATGGCGTTAATGACACACGTAATGTGGTCTTCCAAAACCTGAATCGTAGCTGATTTGTCAGCAAAGACTTTGGTCTTTACGTTACCCCAAATAAATGTCTTAAGGTGTGAAATCACACGATCTAGGCGGCCAAGTCACCGGTGAAAAAAGTGAAATTAGCTGCTCTTCGAAATGACCTCTCAATAGATTTTTTGTTTGAGCAAATGTAAGCCAAGTGCCACCATCCTGTTGAAACTAAATATCGTCAAGATTACGGGCTTTAATTTCAGATGGCAAAAAGTCCGATATCATGACGCGATAGCGAGCACCATTTACGGTTACGTTCCGGCCACCATCATTTTTGAAAAAATATTCATTTGGGCTCTTCAGCCCAAATGCGGCAATTTTGTTTATTGACTTTGCTGTTGAGCTAGAAATGGGCCTCATCACTGAACAAAGTTTTGGTCGAAAACAGCGGATATTTCCGTTTCTCACCGTAGGCTCATTTCCATAATACAGTTGCCAACATTTGAAGGAAATTATTTTCAAATAGATGCTATAAAATGTCCTTTCAAGTTATCAATAAAGATTCCACACTTGATTTGAATTTTTATATTTTTTTTGTTCTGAAAAAATACCTCTAGATGGATCACCCTTAACTGGAAAACAGTCATCTCTATCTGGTCAAAATCTTGAAGGACAGTTCGACAATCTACTCGTGTTTCTACTCATCTAATCTGCAAGTGACGTTTGGGAACCTACTTCGGAGTGGAGTTTGTCCAGCAGTTCGGACGACATACTTACGGGTGAAGGTAATGCTTTCTTCGCTTAACATTTAATTATGCAGCAATTAGGTAACATTTCTGAAATCAGTAAGCTGTGCTTGCTATAATTCTTAGGAGTAAGACTTATATTTTACTCCGACTAAGGTTTTTAAGAGAGAAGCTTCCATGAGCGATATAACATAAAAAGTAGAATAAATTTAATTTAAAAAAAAACTTATTCTATTCTATAACAAACTTATTCTATTCTATAACAAACTTATTCTATTCTATAACGTTTAATGACAAAATAATCTTTAACCCGTTACTGCCTGCCTATAGATCGGCTCGTACAATTTTTATGAAATTTGGAAATTAATGTCCAAAATACCATGAAAAAAATCTGAATTTTTATCTGAGATATGACATGGGTATTTAAATACCCGTGCAAGGTGTTTGTTTGAAGTGCAAGGTGAACTTGCATCCCGCTACTTGCTTCCTGGATTATCACAACGGAGTTGCACCAGATCAGAAGAAAATTGCTAATACTAAGTGATTTATTTCTTTCAAATAACATGTTTTCTTAATAAAATTACCCGTTTGCATTTGACCGGATCTGGAGGCCAAGTATGTTGACGTATCGCGGCCTGATTTTTTTCTTTCCATAGTAGACAACTTAAGCTATTCGGTAAAATTAGAAATATTTAATTTGTACCATTTTTCTTTGTTTGACACTTTTCCGGAGCATTTACTGAAAAAAACTTAGATTTTTGCCTGCAAAAAACCAAATATAAAAAAATAAAAAAAAACTGCTAAATGCTTTAATTTAGACCAATGTTTCCTCTTTTCTCTCTTTCCTGGCCCACGCTTAAATTATTTATCTATCAACACTTTCTTGGGTATTTAAATACCCATTAGGCAGGAATAGGTTCACATGGTACACAGAGAACTCTTTCATATACGAGATGGAAAAGCCAAAACTAACAAATTCTTAGAAGTTGTTATCCGGACTAAAACCTGGGTATAATTATGGGACAGTCCTGAACACTAGACAACACAACCCGTCGAACCGGAGTACTGAAATAATTTAAGTAAAACCTATTTAAAGACCTACGTTTTTTTCCATATTTTCAACGCATAATTTTTGTATTTTTTTATTCTTCTCCGAACACATACGTGCGGCAGATGATCCATGTGGTACTTAGTACTGGCAAAATTCTTTCCAAAGTGGCGATAATTAATCATGTCACATATTACAAAATAATAATGATGGCGTGGTAATTATCAAAACGTTACAGTGTCATAAGCAGATTCATCATATATGCATCATTTGCGGCTAAAATCGACACAATTTTGCATATGCATACTTTGGCTGGCATATGCAGCAATCTTGCATAATTATGCACATATGCATGAAGAAAGTAAAAAAAGACATTACGACAGACATTAAGATCAGGGCAAACTTTGCAATAAACATTAAAAGAAAATGAAAAGAAATAAGATACGATAATAAAAAGAAAATCAAGAAAAAATACATACTCGTAAAACACCACATATCTACTAAAATAAAAGTTCAAACAAAAATAAATAAATTCTCTGGCAGTTGCATATTAAACCGTAGAATGTATTTTCAAAGAATTATGCTAATCCCTCCACATCCTCATACTCGTATCGAACGCAGTGCATCATCACTACAATTACTCCTGCCACCTCCACGATCTTCTGCGTAAGCCAAGAAAACTTTGCTTTAAGTCATAAAAGCTACTCAAGAAGAACACTAAGATTTTCTGTTCTTTCCATTTCAGCGAGGATTTTATGTTATTTTACAACTTATTAGCAGAATAACGCATTAACATTTATTTGTTTTTTTAAGCTAAATTTGTAGTTAATTTAACGATAAAACCATAAAAACCGTATATTTAGTACTCTGTTTGTTTTTCTTCTTCGGCATGCAAAAGACGTAAAAAATTAGAGAAGAGCTGTGAAAACAGAAGATAAAGGAAAACGCCCACAGTTGTAGTGAACTAATTTTGATAGCCATCACTGCCTTCTTATTGTAATTATGAAGCTTTATTGCTTAAGTTTTTTTTTAATACGCGACTTATGGATTTTGCAGAACATGTTCGGATTTTTATTCTTCTCTGCCAGACATAATGAACTTGATGTCCATTGAATGTATGGTATAAGTGGCGGTGATGATACTGTACAACTAACGCCCAAAAAATGCTTAACTTGGGCACACCTCAATATTTAGCGTTATTTCATCGAGCATTGTTTACGACGAACTCTGTTAGTCCATATTGGTCCTTGTTTCGATATCTTAAAAATGTTTTTTCCAGATTTAAGGTCCGCCAGCTGTAGAAACCACATGGTTCTTTAAGAAAATGTCATTGTTTGTGGTAAAATCGGTTGAAGATATATCGTACGTGGGTGCTGTATATTAATCTGAACCAATTTTCTTTAACTTCAACAGCGCCCGTGCTTGAAACAAGGAACTTGCTTGTGCCAAACTTCAGTAAAATTAGTTGCAGTATGTGGCTACTTGAGATAAGAACATTAAATCGGATAAAAATAGATGTGGGAAGTGTATCCAAATTTCAGCCGGTTTTTTTTTTTTTTAAATTTAATAATGTCCTTCCTTGCTTAAAAAAACTAACGTGTGGTCATTTGTGGGTAAAAACAGAAAAATATGAGGGAGCTTCATCTAAATCTGAACCGATTTCCTTTTATTTTTATAACCTCTGCCCCTATTTCAAAAACAAACATGTGTAAAGTGTCATCAAGATAGGATGTAATATGTGGCTTCAAGAGGTAAAGGCAAAATATCGGATGAACATATGTGTGTGGGAGCTATATATAAGCAAGTATATAAAAAGAAACTGATTTTCTTCAATTTCTATAGCGCACGTCCCTGGTCTAGAAAACTTACTTCTACCAAATTTCATGAAAATCAGACCACAATAGCGAGCTTTAGTTCGACATTTTGTTTCCCGGGCGGGCAACCATGCTAACCTAACCTTACATAAATAAAGTTTTTAAGAGATTTAGACCTTAATATTATAATACATAACAATTTTGTATATTAATAAAACATAGAATATTTAAGATATAGAGTTCAAATTTACTCCAGGTGTAGTGCAAATGTTACATTTAAAAAACGAAATTCGATTTCGGTGATATGACCACCACAAGCCCATTTACTTAGTACACTGAGGGAAAAAACAAGCTAAATTTAAGAAAAACGGGCTTAAAACAAGCCGAAAACGTCATAAAAGTCTGTTAAGCTCGAAAAAGCTAAAATCAAGTCGATAATCTTAATTTTAGAACGAAAATTCTTAACCTGATTTCAAGCCGCTTCATTCTTCTTTTAAGAATAAAAATCTTATTTTAATAGTTTTGCGTTCTTGAAATACGCCTTATATAAAATTATTTCAAGTATGACTCAGGCTAAATTTAAGAATGTTTAGTCTTATTTCGAGAATGTTTAGTCTTATTTTAAGAATGTTTCCTCTGAATTTCACGCTCTTCGAAATTCGAAATTCGAATGTATTTTATCTCACAAACCCAGCAAACAAAATGAAAGATAATTAATAGTGTTTTTTAAATTATTGTAGTTTTATTAAAAAATTCATTTAAAATTCATTTCCAGCCAGTCCTTTACTTTTGATGGCATTGACATAGTACCTTCATCTAGTCCAAACTATGATAAATATCATTAAATATTTTTTTATGATTAGATTTTCTAAAACACAAGAATTTCTACCTGCTTTTTCTTCCAAACAAATAATTTCTCGCGAAATTCCATGCGCAGCCCTAATGGAGGAATAGCTTCCTGTATGTCCTCTTTTCGCATGAACTGTAAGCTTCTAAAAGTCACTTGAGCAGCTTGAAAATATCATAAAAATGAAAGATGTATAGAGCATATAATAAACAAATGCTTACCCTTTAAATATTCAAAGACAGGTTCCAAATGGAATTCTTTCAATAGTTTTCTCAAATTTTCCTCATCTTGGTTTTCGCCACAATGCTGAGACTGTTCGTTTTCAACATTCAATAGCACAAACTCACGCGAACTTTTTTCCATACTTTCTTTCCCCGGAACATACGCCGGGTTTTCTTCCGCCGGAATAACTTCTTCAAAGGCCAAAGCCATCCAATTACCTGCGGTGCTTTCATCAATATTAACTATTCGACAATTTTCCATTACCACAGTTTATTGTTTCTTTTCTTTAATTTAATTAGTTTTCACTATAGCACGTGGACACTCTGAAAGAATAGCAAAACTAAAGAAATCACCGCATACTGAGAGTGTTTTTTTTATTGTAAAATCGTTTCGGATTAAATTAAGCATGTCAGGCTTGTTTTAAGAATTTTTAGTTTTAAACTAAGAATTCCATTCTTGATGTAATCTAAAATTGAGAATTTTATTCTCAAATCAAGATTATTCTACTTGTTTTAAGATTTTAATCTTGTTTTAAGATTGTCGTTCTTAATTTTATCTTCATTTAAGTACTATGCAGGCTTGATTTCTTTAAAATTAAACAATTCTAAAAACAAGCACGACACAGCTTAATTTTAGCCCGCAGCTATTCTCTTAGTGTAGGAACATAAATACTGTTACACGCGTTTTATTCTGTAAAATAAAGAGTACTGAATGTTTTTGGATCTAATATTCTTTAATATATTTATTGATGTATATTGTATCCAAGAAGAATCTACTTATTCGAAATGTCCGCCTTTTGCCTTTAAAGACGCCTTACGTCGCACTGGCCAATCGTCAATAGCTGCACTAACCTCGTCCAATGGAAAATTGGCCACAGCTCGAACCAAAGCAGTCTTAAGAGATCCAATGTTGGGGTATCTTTTGTGACAAACCTTGTCCTTTAAAACCGTCCACAATTTGTAATCCAATGGGTTCAAATCTGGACTGCCTGAGGGCCATTCTTCAGAGGAAATGAAAGCTGGCAAATTGTTTCGAAGCCAGACCTGGGAGGTTTTAGCCTTATGGGCCGGCGCAGAATCCTGCTGGAAAGTCCATGGCTGGCTTTGGAACAGGGAATTGTTAAGAGGCTTCACAACAGCTTCCAAAACTGTTTCTTGGTAAACTTTGGCTGATGTTTTGACTCCTTGTTCGCAGAAATGCTGGTCAGTGACCCCATCGTAAGAGACAGCCTACCAAACCGTGACTGAAGCTGGGTGATGACCCTTTTCCACCCTTGGGACCAGTTCAGATGCTTCCTTAGTTGCCCGCGCATACACTCTAGCATTTTGCTTGTTAAATTTTTCCTGAACGGTAAAAATTTTTTCATCGGTGAACAAAATTTTTCTGTGCAAGTTATCAGCGTGCTTCATCAAAAGACGTTTGCATTTTTCAATCCTATTTTTTAAAGCTGCAGTCAATAAATGTCCGGCGCGTCGTTTGAAAGTCCCGTGTCCCAAGTCTTTTTTAATGATTCGACTCATGGACTTTTACGGGCCATGATTTTCTGTTTCGGAGCGGATTTCTGTGAATTCTTCATTTAACGGCGTTGATGACATGCGGTGTTCGAACAGAGCGTGGGCGGCCCGACCGGTGGCGGTCTGTTACATCCCCAGTCTCCTCAAACAGTTTTATGCATCGGTAGACGAACATTCGGCTAATCCCTAGTGGCCGCAGCGTTTTGAAAATATCGCTTTTTTCATTTCACACTTGTAAAGCGCTATAACAGTTCTCATTATCTGACCACTTCATGATGAAAGTTGAAACAATTTTGAAATCCCATTACAGACTAATGCTATGGGAGTTAGCTTTTTAAAACCCATATGACATTAACGGGGTATGTTCAGTTCGACTATTGTAACTACCAAGTATATCATAAATATTCTGTGTTTTATTAATATATATAAAAATGTTATGTCCTCAATGGAACCCTGTAGTTCCTATTATAAACGTCTCTCTCGGAAGACATAAATGTGTGTTATGTACAGAGTTGCCGCATTGGGCTTTTCCTATAAAATTTGGTAGGTTTATTTCCATATGGTAAGATGGTAGGTTTAGCGGAATATTTGAAATACATACTATACATAAGATAAACTTAAAGTAAAATTATATTGTTTTCAACCAACATTTGGGCTTTGCCAAAAAGGATCAATGGAACTTTTATTTGTTGACCCTGTTCACAAATTAAGCTAACTCTTTAGTGTTATCGTAATCACATATTTATCGATGGTGGTTAGGCCATAGGGCTAAGGGGTTTAGACCAAATTTAGGAAAATCTTAAAAATTAGTACATACTTGTACAGATAAGGAAATGTCTGTGATATTGCGTATGCCTTTTACCATATTTGCAGATGGCTTCAAATTAAGTCAGGTCCTATAAACGATGATATATTCTAATTTCTCAAAAAAATTCTTTGGCATTGTGTTACGTTTTGACCCTCCGAGTCTTCCAAATTGTTAAAATTTGTTTTGGTACCCATATGTAGCTAAAATCGGGCGGTACATTTGCCCTTCTAAGGCTACATCAAAACGTGAATCAATATAAGTCAGAGGGTAGCAAGAGTGAGTTGTATTTTCGTGGGCAATTGTGTGAAGAAAACTTGAAAAGTAAGGTTTACAACAGTAGTTCTCATTCGTTTGGGGAGAGCCTCGCCTTATAGAGTTCGGTTTTACTTTCAACAATTGCAAAGCTTTCTGAAGAGGGTTGTCACGGACCCAAAATCATGCTAAAAGTAGTGTGCAGCCACGAAAATCAATGTCACTTTGCCATTTTGTTAAAAACTTGTCTTCTATTTAAATATAGAAGCAAGAGGTCTTGAGCCGGTATAATCCCTGTTCAATAAGTCATATTCATTTTGGTTTTTGTTTGATCATTTGTTGTTATTATTTCTGAAAGATTTAATTTCTTCACAAGATAATTGCATTTTAATTTATCTGAACTCGTTACTTATCGATCGTTCTGAACTGTTTCAAACGTAATTGATATTGAAAGTAATTTGTGGCTTCTAATAAAATCGGTTGAACATACGTATCCGTTATACCGTTTTTTCCGCCCTTTATTTCTATTACAAACTTAAGATATGAGCTGACGGGCAGACTGGCAGACAGAAATCGTAAAATTTATTCAGAATTTATGCAAAACCTACCAAAACATTTGTTAAGTTTTGGTAGGTTTTGACTCCATTTGGTAGGATTTTTAAAAAACTTTGGTTTAAAATTATTTTGTCAGCGGCAACACTGGTTGTGTAGTCAACTATATGCGGTTTTTACTGACCCAAATCCAGCCGGTAAACGACCCGGATTCACTAATTTACATTTGGACTTTTTCGTTGCTACTGGAAGCAATTGGGGCATGATAATGACCGTAATCACTAATAAATACACGTTGGGCATTTACAACAGAACCGGAATTTCCTTAAAATATTTTTTTAGTAATGTTGCCCAGGAGTTATCCAGGTTCCCTGAGATGATCTGAGATGCTGTCAATCATGATCGCACTGTGTTTTGCAAAATGTAACGGCAATAACCTTGACCTTATTACTCGTACCAATATACCAACATTACCATGAACAGGTTCATCAGTACCGATCGTAGTGCTATACAAAAGACTGCGTCACACCTGCGATGGTGAACTAACCGGGGAAACTCTACTTTAATGTCCAGCCTTAGCACAGACAGGTCGGGAAATACTGAATAAACCGTTGGACAATCACTCAAAAATATGCTGAAGAACTTACGTTTTCAGATGAAAAATCCGGCCCACTAAACAACAAATCCTATACTGGGTCCATTGTGTGATAGTCGTGCATACAAAGCATCACACCACAGCCGCCCGCAACTATCGGGTAATCAATCTGGAGGTATTTTTTTCAAAAATAAAAAAAGACAAAAATGAAATCAAGTGTAAAATCTTTATTGTTTATTCGAAAGAACATTTAATGCCATTTATTTATTGAATATAATTTCCTCCAAATGTTGGCCGCAACTACGCATTAGAATGTCGTTTCTGATGGTCCAATTTTGGATGACTTCTTCGAGCACTTCGACCGTTATGTCTTAAATGACACGCAAAATATTTGATTCCAAAACCTGAATCGTAGCTGGTTTGTCGGCATAGACTTTGGAGTTTACGTAGCTCTAAAGAACAAATTTAAACCTGTAATATCACACGATCTAGGCGGCCAACTAACCAGTCCAAAACATGAAATTAACTGCTCTTCGTCGTCAAAATTACGGGCTTCAATTACAGGTAGCAAAAAGTCCGATATCATGGCGAGATAGCGGACACCATTCACGGTTACGTGTCGATCATCATCATTTTTGAAAAAATGTGGACCGATGATTCCCCCAGCCCATAAACCCCACCAACCCTTTTTTTCTGGGTTTAATAGCACCTCTTGAACCTCTTTTGGTGGTTTTTCAGCCCGAATGAGGAAATTTTGTTAATTGACTTTGCCGTTGAGACAATTCGTAATAGGCTTCATAACTGAACAAAATTCTGGTCGAAAACAGTGGATTTTCTTCAAGCTTTCGAAGAGTCCAATCACTATAATGGCGAAGTGTAGGAATATCGTTAGGTCTTTCCATGATGAAATGGCAAACAATTCTGAAATGAAAAATAAATAAATTTTAATACAACTCACGCGTAATCTGTCAAAAAACCTATTGCAAAAAAATACCTCTAGCTTGATCACCTCTTATAAATGTCTGATTTCTTTTTGATTTACAAATAAAAACAAAATCGGTCATTTCATTTTGCTATATGAGATCAGAAACAAAAAATACAGAAAATTTTAATTATTTAAATTGTTTACCTGTTTAAACACACCGTTCGGCTGGCAGGCGGTATTTAAAACAATTATTCGAAATTATTCGCAATTTTACAGTTCATGTGAAGCACCATCATTATTCATGGCAGTCAAACCATATGAGATTGCGTGACAAAAATTTCAGATTTGTTCTTTTTTTTTGTTGGTGCTGTTGTTAAATGTAAAACAAGAAATCCATTTGCCATACTTTTTTTTGTATTTGTAATAAATGCTGTTGCCAGACAAAAAAAAAACGAACAATCTCTGTTCAGAAAAGAAAAAAAAACACAATGTGATGAAAACATATCAATTTTATTTAAGTAAAATTAACATGAAACGCAGTACTTTTTTTGGTTTGCCTCTTTTGTCGAACACACAAAGAGAAAAGTGACATGCAACATTGCTGAGACACATGGTAAATGACAGTTAATGCCAAAAAGTATGACGCAGAGCATTGCAAGATAAAGTCGCACACACAAAGCCGCATACCACACACGCCGTCATAGGATCAAACAGGCGGACAGACAGACTGACGGCCAGGCAGACACAGACAATTTTAAATAAATATTGACAAGAATTTCGGTTTCTTTAGAGAGTCGGTGGGGGTACTTGTATGCATTTCGAGAAAAAACCATATTTTTGATGTATTTTTCTTTGGTTTGAAAAAAATCAAGCAATTTCGATTTACATGAAATTGATTATTCACAACTTTAACTATTTTGTAAATTTGGTATGCTGGCTTATGAGAATTTATAAGTCATTTCAAATGGTTTACATGTCTATAGGAGCAGCCACTTCAAATATACAGGTATATACAGGGTGGTCGTTACACATGTATCTTTTCAAAACTTGTGATATTTTGACAGCCAGTCATAAGCATACAGATAAAGCATTGTGAAATATTTCTAACTTTTAATTACCTAGCAAGTAAGGGCGGGAGAGGTGTGATGGTAATAGTACGCTACTATCACACAAGTAACCCAGGTTCAAAGTAATATATAGGGTGATCGATCGTGAGGTATTTTTCAGTACAAAAAAAATATAAAAATTTAAATCGAGTGTGGAATCTTTATTGGTAACTTGAATGGGCATTTTATGGCATTTATTTTTTGAAAATAATTATCTTTAAATGTTGGCAACTGTATAATGGAAATGAGCATTCGGTGAGAAACTGTTTTCGACCAAACTTTTGTTGAGTGATAAGGACCATTTGTGGCTCAACGGCAGAATCATTAAACAAAATTGCCGCATTTGGGCTGAAGAGCAACAAGAAGAGGTTCAAGAGGTGCCATTATACCCAAAGAAAACCACGGTTTGGTGCGTTTTATAAGCTGGTGGAATCATCGGTGCATATTTTTTCAAAAATGATGATGGCCGGAACGTAACCGTAAATGGTGCTCCCTATCGCGCCATGATATCGATCTTTATGCTACCTGAAATTGAAGCCCGTAATCTTGACGACACTTGGTTTCAACAGAACGGTGCCACTTGCCATTCAGCTAGTGAAACAATGGATCTATTGAGAGGTCATTTCGAAAAGCAGATAATTTAACGTTTTGGACCGGTGAGTTGGCCGCCTAGATCGAGTGATATCACACCTTTAAACATTTTTCTTTGGGTTTACGTAAAGTCCAAACTCTATGCTGACAAACCAGCTACGATTCAGGTTTTGGAAGCCAACATTACGCGTATCATTAAAGCCATACCGGTTAAAATGCTCGAACGAATCATCGAAAATTGGTCCCTCAGAATGGAAACCCTGAGGCGTAGTTGCGGCCAACATTTGAAGGAAATTATATTCAAAAAATAAATGCCATAAAATGTCCTTTCAAATTACCAATAAAGATTGCACACTTGATTTGAATTTTTATATATTGTTTCTGTTCAGAAAAAACACCTCTAGATTAATCACCCTATATTAGGTATTTTGTTACCTATAATCAATCTTGGTGATATGGGTTCATTCCAGACAATCATTTTGTATTGCTCGATTGAAAAAATCCCTTTCAGATTTGAGGCTCTTTCGCTAAGAAATCAAATCAAAAATCAGATCCTTGTTAAATTGTTTACAGAAGATATTACTAAGTCTTATTAGTATCGGGCTTTAAGTAGTGCTTAAACAATTAATTAATTTATTAATAGAAAAATTTAACACATTGCTTAGGATAGACCAAGCATAATGCACGATATTAATTGTGAGTCACATCTTAACATCAAGTTTTTTGCCTAACTTTATATGACACTTCTTTGATTCAGTGTTTGACAAATTCAACCACAGAGAGGTATACAATGGAGCAGCGCATTCATTTTGTTGAAGACGTTTTTGAAAATGGGCGTTCAAACCGAAATGCATTTTCTTTATTTTTTGGTCAGCCTACTCGACCAAATGTGTTTACAGTGGATTCGTCAACAGAATTGCCACATTTGGGCAAATTAAAATCCACGGTTTAAGGGCTAGCAGCGTCATCGGAAATTAAAGTCAGCCCAGTAGTTACAGAGAATGGTGGTCCCTATAAGGAGATGCTAACGGACATTTCTGGCCAAAAATGAAGTACATGGACCCGAACGATATGTGATTGAAACTGGATGGTGCCACTTGCCACACAGGGTCATTTGAGCGAGAAATTCAATGATCATGTTCTCCCACTCTTATGAAGTCTCCTGTTTGCGGGTTCTCTGCATTTTCTCGTTTTAACTTGACTATGACTAAAATTCTTGACAATCTCTTTTGTATAGCTCATCACTGTAGTAAATTTGCTTCATGCATATGCATCTTAAAAGATATCAGAGCATTAAATTAATAGGGCCAAAGGCAACGCGATACCAGAGCAAAGCATACGTATGTGTTGCATTTATGTGAATATTTGCATATATCGAGAATTGTGGCAAAAGAACTAAAAGTGCTCAATGTAATATTAAAGCATACATGCAGCTGCAAAACAGGCGAATACGTACAAGAAAGACAAAGACATATTGTGGCAACAGATGAGTTACTAGAACAAACGAGAGAAGGACAGGGCGGCCTCGTAAGATGCGGTATTAAAAGAACGACAAAATCCTAAAGGAATAATTACGCAAACTAAATTTTAAAGAAACCTTTATAAAAAACATATTTTGGTAGAGATAATTTACTAGACTTAAAGAAAAAAAAGACAGAACAGCCTCAGAGAAACTAAACTTAAAGAAGATTAAAAATATAGGGTGATTCATCTAGAGGTATTGTTTCAGAACAAAAAAAAATATAAAAATTCAAACCAAGTGTGGAATCTTCATTGGTAATTTGAAAGGACATTGTATGGCATTTATTTTTTTGAATATAATTTCCTTTAAATGTTGGCCTCCACTACGCCTCAGGGTTTCTATTCTGAGGGTCCAATATTGGATGACTCGTTCGAGCATTTCGACCAGTATGGCTTTAATGACACGCTTAATGTTGGCTTCTAAAACCTGAATCGTAGCTGGTTTGTCAGCATAGACTTTGGACTCTATGTAAACCCAAAGAAAAATGTCTAAAGGTGTGATATCACTTGATTTAGGCGGCCAACTCACCTGTCCAAAACGTGAAATTAGCTGCTTTTCGAAATGACCTCTCAACAGATCCATTGTTTAAGCAGCTGTATGGCAAGTGGCACTGTCCTGTTGGAACCAAGTCTCATCAAGATTACGGGCTTCAATTTCAGGTAGCATAAAGATCAATATCATGGCGCGATAGCGAGCACCATTCACGGCTATGTTCCGGCCATCATCATTTTTTAAAAAATATTTACCGTTGATTCCACCAGCTTATAAACCGCACCAAACCGTGCTTTTCTCTTGGTATAATGGCACCTCTTGAACCTCTTCTTGTCGCTCTTCAGCCCAAATGCGGAAATTTTGTTTTTTGACTTTGCCTTTGAGCCAGAAATGGGCCTCATCACTGAACCAAATTTTGGTCGAAAACAGCGGATCCTGCCGTTTCTCGAAAAACGCCCATTTCCCTAATACAGTTGGCAACATTTGAAATTATTATTATTTTTATTTAAACAAATTATTTTCAAAAAATAGATGCCATGAAATGTCCTTTCAAATTACCAATAAAGATTCCACACTTGATTTGATTTTTTATATTTTTTTGTGTTCTGAAAAAATACCTCTAGATGGATCACCCTATATTTTTAACCTTCTTTATATTTAGTTTCCCTGAGGCTGTTCTTTCTTTCTTTCTTTCTTTCTTTCTTTCTTTCTTTCTTTCTTTCTTTCTTTCTTTCTTTCTTTCTTTCTTTCTTTCTTTCTTTCTTTCTTTCTTTCTTTCTTTCTTTCTTTCTTTCTTTCTTCTTTCTTTCTTTCTTTCTTTCTTTCTTTCTTTCTTTCTTTCTTTCTTTCTTTCTTTCTTTCTTTCTTTCTTTCTTTTCTTTCTTACTTACTTACTTTCTTTCTTTCTTTTAGTCTAGTAACTTATCTCCACAAAAAAAGTGTTTTTCATAGTGGTTCCCCTACCCTTTATAAGGGAACAATTACTCAAGATTCATTAATGGAAATGTTTTAAAATTGTCATATTTGTTTAAGCGTTTTGTATTCTGCACATTCTTCGAGGCTTACCTGTTTTACTGATGTTTCAGTCATATCAGCCACTTCTGTGGCCCTAGTCAGCACCATC
Organism: Hydrotaea diabolus; assembly: GCA_963513945.1. Taxonomy (NCBI): domain Eukaryota; kingdom Metazoa; phylum Arthropoda; class Insecta; order Diptera; family Muscidae; genus Hydrotaea; species Hydrotaea diabolus. The sequence continues at coordinate 128,114,287 of OY740720.1, forward strand.
CGTTCTGCGTTCACAGTACTTGTACTAGTAACATCACCATCATCATCATCGTCGCCTTCATTCCAGTTTCATGTGAATTTCATTTAATGTTTGGCCATTCATTTCGCATGGCGCTCACTTATTGTGGATAATGGGTAACTGCGGTTAAATCTACCGTCAACTTATAGTCAAAACCGCATATATCGACAAAAAAAAAAACATACACACTCACACATGCACAATGGCAAAAGCAAAATGCTCGGCAAGAGCCACAAAAGACACTTTGACGATAGTGTCTGTATATGAGGCCGATAGTGGAGATGGTGTACATTAGTAAGGGTCGGTCCCCATACAAAATAAAAAGTTGCACCAGTCACCCCCTAGATTTAAACATTATCAAGAGACGATTTCGGGAACACAAAAAAAATTGTGTACACCCTACATACTGCACTTTTAGTTTTATTTATCCTGCGTTGTCATTTGAAGTCCGATCTTAACAAGATCATATGCCTTTAAGTGTGTGGCAACATAAGTACCATTTACGGGGGGTAAAAAATCGGGTAACTGAAGTCACTAGTAAAAATTGACCTCGAATTCCAAAATAAGGTATGAAAGATGTATAGCTCTTGTTAATGTCTGATCAACGACATTGAAGTAAAGATAGGATAATAAACAGGGAAGCAGTGTCAAAATACATTTTTGCTTAAATGGGAAAACATTGTGATTTTGTTCTGAAATTCTACCTTAGAAAGCTACAAAATTAGGTGGTGAATTATGCAAATTTGATTTTGTTATTACTGGGCCGAACCGCTCTAGTGGGTGTGCGTTTCTGGAAGTGTTTTTCTTTGTATGTGGGTGATAGTGAGAAAGAATACGACTTCAAAAGAAACTAGTCGAATTTGACCTTAGTGTATATTTTAAAATGTTAAACCCTATGTAACGTTTTTGTTTATGAATAAAAAAAAAAGAAAAAGTTTAATCATTTTTAAAGCCCTTTACTAACATTTCAAAAAAAGGACCAACTAGGGAGTAGAAAACGAGATAACAGAGGTAGCTAATCGAATTTGACCTCGGATCCAAAAATGACCTGGGGACGAAATATAGTCCTTGCCAAAAGCTGAACAACGTTATGAATCTTATTACGATCGGATTTCAAATGATAACGCAGGATAGACTAAACTAAAAGGGCGGTATGTAGGCTGCACCGAATTTTTTTGTGTTCCCGAAATTGTCTCTAGATAATTGTGAATTGTGTGAAGAAAACTTTAAAAGTAAGGTTTACAAGGTTTACAGGTTTAGTTCTCATTCGTTTGGGGAGAGCCTGGCCTTATATAGTTCGGTTTTACTTTCAACAATTGCAGCAAGGCTTTCTGAAGAGGTTTGTCACGGACCCGAAATCATGATAAAAGTAGCGTGCAGCCACGAAAATCAATGTCACTTTGCCATTTTGTTAAAAACTTGTCTTCTATTTAAATATAGAAGCAAGAGGTCTTGAGCCGGTTTAATCCCTGTTCAATGTGAAAAAACGTCTCTAGACAATCTTTAAATCTAGGGGGTGACTGGTGCAACTTTTTTTTCGACCCACACTAGTGTACATATGGGCGTTAGTTGGGTCGGAAGTATCCTTTGTCTGTTGCATCCAACAGACTGACATCACTGCATCAATTTTAAAATCCTATAAAATATTCATAAAATGATACAGCAGAAGGGGCGGTGGGAAGCAGGGCAATCCATATACTTGTCCACATGTGTGCATGAACTGCTGTGGCACTTGTATTAAATTTGCATCTTAAAGAAACGCTTTATGCAAATACCCATTGAGGCGAAGGAGCAATTTTAATTTTCGAACTAATAATTGTGTACTCACGTACGAGTACAAGGAGTGTGTAAATGTGATGAGTGTTTCGGAGGTTTCGTTATGGAAAGTGTTAATTATAGGGCAGATTCAGATTTAATAGTGTGACAGGACAGAAGAATTTATGTTGCCTATAATTTTACATCATTGTTCCAAATGAATTATTTCACAGTTTGTACATCAGTTTTTAAAACGAGTTTGAAATTCCTTAATGTTTTTAAGTTCGTAGTTATAAAGACTATTACGGCGCAGGGAAAATACCCATCGATTTGCAGAGATATGCTGTTATAAAGCTTGATCTGAATGATGTCTGAACCGAAAGCAATAATAAAACAAGGAATTATCGTTTTAGGAAAATAGTGTCCTTGACTCTTGGTTTCAGAAGAATTTCCCTAAAAGCCAATATTAGTATCTAGAAGTAATGATGGAAAACTTATATTTAAATTCTTTATTAAGGACAGGATCAGCAAAGTCATCGTGGTACTTTATGTACTGGCTTAGGCAATTATAGTGTTACCTATTAACCCTATTATTGTACTGTCTCGTTTTATAGTGTAAACGATTTTGTTGCCTTGACCGCTGTTGTCGCTGGCATGCTGGCGTTTCGCGCGGCTAAGCTCGCCCGAAGGGGTGGTTCTTTCTTTTTTTAAATTTAAATATTTAAAAAAAAAACATCATAACAGGTGTGACATTAAAAGTGAGACAAAGACAGGAAGAGCAACATAGAAAAGACAAGAAAAAATGAAACCCGAAAGGAATAGAAACTAAAATAAAAAACTAAAAACCATATATGTGACGCGCAAAATAGAAAGGGACCTAAGGTTAAAAACCAGTTTTGTTCTGGAGATTTTAAAGATAAGGTCCCTTTCTATTTGCGCTTAGAATCGTCGACTTCACTTTCATAAAACGCGCATATCTCTGAGAGGGCACACTTTTGGGGCATGGGATCGGTCTCATTCGATGCTCAGATGTTGTCTTCATCAAAAAAAGTGAAAAGTTGATGAAAAGTTTTGTTCAGGAGAGCCATTTTAAAGATTAGGTCCGTTTCTATTTGCGCTTACAATCGTCGACTTCACTTTCATAAAACGCGCATATCTCTGAGAGGGAACACTTTTGGGGCATGGGATCGGTCTCATTCGATGCTCAGATAAAAAAATTAAAAAGGAAAATTGATTTTTTTTACCCTTAGGTCCCTTTATCTATTCGCGACCCGGGCTATGAAAAGGTGGCTTATGACTAACAAAAATTTTTACACTTTTTTTTTTGGTTTCAATAGATTTTCAGACGCTCTTTCACGTGGTAAAAACTAGAATGTCCTAACTTGCTTAGAAGTGTACTAAAAATGTAGAGAAAGAAGAGCACAGATGAATTTTATTGAAAATCCAGAATAAAGATAATAAATGAAATTGAAAAATTTAAAAAACAGGATTGAACGCTGCCACCTTTTCATACATTCCACCCTGTGGAACAGAGTATTATAAGTTAGTTTCATGGAAAATGTTTTTAACTACCCAAAATATTTGGGATAGACCCAACTTTAAGTGTACTGATCGACTTCATCCGTCCGTACGTCTATCTGATGCTTGTAATCAGTTTGATTACAAGCATCAGATCGCTATTCTGGTCTGATGTTCATGAAATTTGGCAAAAGTACTTTTTTCGAATCAAGAAAGAACAATATTGAAATTTAAGAATATCGGTTCCGATTTGTGTTTAGCTTCCACATATGTGACAGCGCATAGAGAAAGGGACCTTAGGGTAAACAAAATCAATTTTCACTTTTTTTTTATGTGGACAACATCTGAGTATCTAATGAGACCGATCCCATGCCCCAAAAGTGTTCCCTCCCAGAGATATGCGCGTTTTATGAAAGTGATGGTACACCAAAGATACACGTATTTAAATCTTTAAAATGGCTCTCCTGAACAAAACTAGTTTTTACCCTTAGGTCCCTTTCTATTTTGCGCGTCACATATACCTATGTTCGTTCGATTTTAGACTTTGGCTCTAGAAGTCACATGATTACATCCAATCTTGATGGAAGTTGGGCACACGTTAGCAAAAAACGACTCAGATATCGATATAGCTCCCACACACTGTATGTTCTTCCGATATGCAGCCAATCTTGATAACATTTGAGATGAGTTAGTTTTTTGGACCAAGGACGAACTTTGTTTAAATCAAAAATTGATCAAACTAGAGGAATTTTCTTCAATGGGGGTTTTTTCACAGCGAAAACCACAGTTTGGTACTGTTTATGGGCTAGTGGAATTATCGGTCGTTTTTTGTACAAATTTGTAATGGGTGATCCATCAAAATGTAGTTTTTTTAATAGGTTTTTTTTTACAGATTACGCGTAAGTCGTGTTAAACATTGAGCAGGGATTAAACCGGCTCAAGACCTCTTGCTTCTATATTTTAATAGAAGACAAGTTTTTAACAAAATGGCAAAGTGACATTGATTTTCGTGACTTTTATCATGATTTCTGGTTCGTGACAACTTTAACTTCATTTTTTCCAGTAATGTTTGCCATTTAATCATTAAAAGACTTACACCGCAAAAACCACAGTTTGGTGCGGTTAATGGTCTAGTGGAATCATCGGTCGATATTTTTTAGAAATTTGTAACGGGTGATCAAGCTAGTGGTATATTTTCAATAGGATATTTTTTACAGATTACGCGTGAATTATGCTAAACTTCATTTTTTCCAGTACTGATTGCAATTTCATCATGGCAAGACTTACACAGCGAAAATCATGGTTTATTGCGGTTTATGGGCTATTCGAATAATTGGTCCATGTTTTGTTTTTAAAAATGATAATGATCGGAACGTAACCATGATATCGGACTTTGTTCTACCTGAAATTAAAGCCCGTAATCTTGACGACATTTGGTTTCAACAGGACAGTGCCACTTACCATACAGCTGCTCAAACAATAGATCTATTGAGAGGTCAGTTCAAAGATCAGCAAATTTCAAGTTTTGGACAGGTGAGTTGCCCGCCTAGATCGTGTGATATCACACCTTTAGATTTTTTTCTTTAGAACGTAAAGTCCAAAGTCTGTGCTAACAAATTAGCTACGATTCAGGTTTTGGAAGCCAACATTACGTGTGTCATTAACGCCATGCCGGTCGAAATACTCGCACGAGTCATCCAAAATTAGACCCTCAGAATGGACACCCTGAGGCGTAGTTGTGACCAGCATTTGAAGGAAATTATACTCAAAAATAAATGGAATAAAATGTCCTTTCGAATGACCAATAAAGATTCCACCCTTATTTAAAATTTTGTTTTTTTCTATTTGGAAAAAATATCTCTAAATTGATCACCCCAGCTCCCACACAGTTATGTTCCTCCGATTTCAAGTCTTTGGCTCTGAATGCCACATATACAATTTAAGTAAATCGGTTAATATTTATATATACCACCCACCTATATGTTCATCCGATTTTTTAGTTTTTAGCTCTAGAAGCCACAACATACATCAAATCTTTTTGAAATTATGCACATGCTAGTTTAAATGACACAGTTCAATCATTCCAATAACACCAGAAATTTCAAAAAATTATTAGTATCTGTTTTTTACAGCCGATTCAAATTTAAAATGTTCTGCAAACAAAAAAGTTATGAATATTTTTAGCCCCTCAGTCCTATTTGGCCCAGCCTGTATATTGAATGCCCGAATGTTCCGTTACCTCTATCAGACCTTGCTACTCGTTGACATCATATCCGCAGCAATTGCATGCTAACGACAGAATTGCAAAAAAAGGAAACCCCTTTCCAACCTTAATCAATCACTCAATTTTAGTGAAAATATGCAAATTATTGTTTTACACCACTAAGCGGGCCATAATAGCACCGTTAATAAGACGACACGCAATAACTGAAAGTCTCACAAAAGACGCGTACCATTCCCAAGTCCTAAGGGATATGACACGCAAGTTTGTCTTAAGCAAAATACAAAAAAAAAAATAAAAAACGTCGTAAAGTGCGGCCAAGCCGAACCTGTTGTACCCTCCACCGTTCCTTCTAACTAAAGTACAAAAAAAGGTCCGTTAATCTCAGCTAAAACTTAAAATTGTTCTATTAATGGATTTATAGCAAAATTTGCATAATTTTGAGTACTCTTCTGTCATATTGACTCCTAATCGTTCCTTTTGACCATGCGGTACGATTTTTGGGGCCCCATGAACCAAAAAGTCCAGCCGTATTTTGAGGTATTTAGTGAGTCTTCAATAAAAGTGCCCATTTTAACTATGGTCCTTCGACAAAAAACTATTATTTGCTTAGCAAATACTCAAAAAAAATGTACTGCTTACCGAGGTACCTTTAGTCCCTTAAAGGGGAAACTTTTTCCCTCCAGAGCCGATTTCGATTGACCATAAGCCAACATCAAAATTTTCGGTTTGACCGCTATTGTGCTTTCAACAGACACACGGACGGACGGACATGGCTATATCATCTAATAATTTTACGACGTTCAATAACATAATTACTTTATAGGATCTTCGACCAATATTTCTTGGTTTTGCAAACAGAATATCAAATTTAATATACCATCCACCCATCCAACAGAGAAACAACTGAACGAATTCAGAAAAACCAACGCAAAAACAAACAGGCCAGGCCACGTTGTCTACCCCATGCTACGATATGTTTTCACACCTACTGAGGTGAGAAGAGCCAACAATGCGTACCTGGAAAAACACCAACAGTTCCTTTCTTCAGCACTCCATGACACTTCCTTGGAACGCACTTCTTTCGTAGGCAATGACGGGGAAAATGTAAAGTTTTTTGCCTTTATTTCGCACTTTTATCGTATTTCAAAATGCATTATATATGAGATGTGACTTTTTGCACACCTCATCATCATCATCATCGAAGGGTGTGAAATCGTCAACAACACCACCAACAGTTAACATTTATTGTTATGGCTGATGCCAGTAGAGTGTACCTTTGAGACAAGTGATTATCTTCATCATCATGATTAGCGATATTGTTAATCTGGTAATGGCACTTTGTTTAATTTAAAAATAACAGCAGAAATAGCTTTAAAGATAAATTATGGAAAACCAGTAAGAACTGTTTTCAAATAAGGATTGTATCCAATTCTTATTTACATTTCATACCAGCTTGAGGCACGGATGAGACCAAACGAAACTAAATAGTGAACCAATAAAATGTCCTCTCAATTTGTTTTCGAAACGCATTCACTTGACCTATTGCACGAATGGAAAGCAGACAGTCTCTTTACTGAAAGAAATTATTTACAACAAATCAATAAAAATATTTGTCAATAGTTCTACGAGGGCTGCTATATATATTTCTGGCCTAATAATGAAAAGGCTATTATTTATTATCATAAATGGCTAAACTGTTTTTCAAAGTATTCTCCAGCATTATTTATATACTTTTGCATGCGCTCAAACCAATTGTCAATGCACTTTTTCCGCTCCGATTGAGACACCTCCAAAACATAGTTTTTAAATGCTTCAACAGCATCTTCTGGCGACAAAAATCGTTGACCCCGCATTTGTTCTTGATGTGCGGGAATAAAAACAAGTCATTGGGTGCCAAGTCAAGACTGTACTGCGGATGACCCATCAATTCGACGTTTTGGCCTGCCAAAAAGGCGCAGTTTCGAGCCGATGTGTGAGAGCTCGCATTGTCATTGTGCACAATGATTCGTCTTCTCTTGTTCGTTTTTCGAATTTATCCAAAAACTTCAGGCAAACAAATTGTGGTGTACCACTCGGAATTGACCTCCTAAGTTGCTCTAGCGGAACAGTCGCCACATGACCAGTTTTGCCGAAGAAACAGTCGACCATTTGCTTCGAAGTGCATTTTCCACGAACAACTTTCGTTGGATTTGGCTCGTCTTCGAAGACCTAAACGTTCGATTGCTGTTTTGTTTCGGGCTCATACGCATAGATTCATGATTCGTTACCTGCGACGATCTTATAAACGTCTTTTGAAGCACCGCGATCGTATTTTTTCAAAATTTCTTTGCACCTATCGACGCGAGCCTTTTTTCAGCGGTTGTCAAATTGTACGGGATCCAACGAGAACAAACCTTTTTTACGGCCAGGTGTTCATGCAATATCGAATGTATGCTGGTGGAAGAAATGTCGTTTTTGGACGACCTTCACGATCTTCGCCTTTAAGCGAACGTCGGCCACGTTTGAATTCATTAAACCAGTTTTTCACAGTGCTATAAGATGGTGCTTCATCGCCATACAAAGATTTAAGTTCTTCGATGCACTCTTGTCGTGAAAATCCACGTCGAAAGTTGTGAAAAATGATCGCACGAAAATATGCGTCGTGCAATTCCATTTTTTTGCAAATTGATTTTTTTTATTTTTAAGTCAATGTAAACAACTCAAATAATGGTCGTACGTCAAAACGTTCTGAGAACGTTTATGCTAAAAAATGTCAAACTTTCCAATGGATATTTACTAGTACTTAAGTTGCCTAGGCCAGAAATATATATAGCAACACGTAGCCACATCGTTCTGAAAAGTACGCTGTATGCGACTGTGGATGGGGAAATTGCTTTATAGGTGTACGAATTTACAGAAAGCCGGCCACCGATCGTCTTAAACTTAAACAGTCCATAAATTAAAAACCATTTGCATGTCGAGAAATAAGTAATATATTTTACGATTGTCCGACACAAATCAAAACAAATCGTCATAAAGATTTTCCACTATGTAAAGGGTGGTCCATTGAGAGTCACACCTTAACGTCAAGTTTTTTGTCCTACTGAATTGAAATTTCTGTTTGAAAAAATCAATCATGGAGAGGTACACAATTCAGCTGCGCCTTAAGATTGTTGAAGCCTTTTACAAAAATGGGCGTTCAAATCAAAATGCATTTCATATACTTCGTGAATTTTTTGGTCAACGTAATAACCTCAGTTTCACCTCAGTAGATTCAATAACAAGCAGGACTGCCGCATTTGGGCAAATGAGAATCCACAAGTGATTATTGAAAAGCCGATGCATCCAAAAAGAGTGACTGCTTGGTGCTGTTTAGGGGCTGGCGGCGTCATCGGGCCGTACTTTTTCGAAAATGAGGTCGGCCAAGCAGTAACCGCGAATGGCCTTCGCTATAGCGAGATGATAACGGGCTTATTGTGGCCAGAAACTGAGGATATGGACCAACAGGATGGTGAGACTTGCCACACAGTCAATGAAACAATGGGTCTTTTGCGCGAGAAATTCAATGGTCGTGTTATCTTACATCGTGGCGATGTTAATTGGCCGCCAATTTTGAATTCTTTTTTTGTGGATAATTAAAAGAAACGTGTACGTCAATAAGTCAAGAACAATTCAAGAGTTTTATACTAAATGTTTATCAAATTGATTTAAAAAACTGAAGAATTACTGTTGAAAAGTTCTTATTAAATTGAAAAATGCGTCCAAATTCATCAAATTGATGTTCGAAATAAACAAATTTAGCATGTGCGCCCGTCTGCACGTATATCTTTGTTAAAGATATCTTATTGAAAAATTATTCCTGAAAAGTTCTCGTTTAATTGAAGAAATGTGGTGTGGGTTGGCAAATCATTTCCGAATTCATCAAATTGATGAACGAACTCATAGAATTCATTCAGCGTATTTCCAATAATAAATTTTCTGCATATTTATCCGTCCATCTCTGCGGCTAGTTCGCCAACTCTCGTAAGGAGCAACCAATCGTTTTTAAATTTTGCATTTTGCCATATTATTTCAAAACTGCCTGGTATTGGTGCCCCCACATAAATGTTCCATTACGACTACTTTTTGTATTTTTGAACGATCTTTTATGCTGTTGATACGATCTAATCAAAAATCAATACTTCATAGCAGACGAGGTTAACTTGGTGACTAACACATATACCCAGGTGACACCAGAGCTCCTTTCAGACCTCTCTACTCCCCACGTCATCATATTTCTTTTTTGTTTATTTGCATTGTTTGAGGGTACAGTACACAAAGTCCTCCATCTTCATTCAGTATTTTAAAATTTATTTAATTTGAAAATCATTCGTTTCTTTTTCTCACACCTCATCCGTGAAAATCCTGCCGTCTTTTTATATGGATATGCACATGAAATAACGAACATACATGAATGATGGAAGTTAATATGTAATTTATTTGGTGGCTGTCTGTAAGCTGCTACCGCTAAGTATACAAGGAATCATAAATGGAATAAATGCCGTGTTTTAAGAAGACAGGCACAGTAATTCTGTAAACGCGGATATGATAAAAAAAAGTCATTATAAAAACGTAAACTCCAACCTCCAATGCACAAGGCTAAAAAATGGCAAGACCCACGCCGGAAGACTGAGGCTGCCGGAAACATATTTAATGTAAAAGAATAAAAGCTGAATTCGATGAAAAGAAAAATATTAATGTAACAATATTTTATTAATGACTGGATAATGATGGCGAAGAAAGCAAACTCAGCAATGGCGGTTTTTTTTTAACTGCGAAAATGAGTTTTATATTGAAAACGATTAAGAGGAAATTGTGGCAACATAAAAAAATAACCCCAACAATGAAATCGTACCAAGTTAATACTGACGATAACGAAATGTTAATAAAGAAGCACAATCCTATGAGCAAACAAGAAAATCTGTTGAAATGGAAAAAATCAAATACCACTCTTGTGGTATTAGGATCTAAGGAAGCTCAGAAAATCGTCAAAGTATCAAAAAAAGAAAATGTTATAGTTATAGTGATGAAAGTCAGAACCGAGTTTCTGTTCCCTTGCTCTCCTGGCAGTCCATCCAGCTTGGATGCATAACAACTGAGCACTAATGAAAAAACAACATTATGGTGCAGTGAAGTTTTACATTTCTGCTCAGAACAGATTCGTTGCCACAACCCAATATTTTTGCCAACTGAATATTTGAGGTTACATCCATTTCTATTATTCCATCAGTAGAAAAGAATGTAAGTTAGTGCTCCGTAACTTTCAGTTATTTAAAATGTAGTATCGGTGCAACATACCAAGTACGAGTATCTGAACCTTCATAATAGAATTTTTAAATTAACCGAAAAATTACAATTTCAGTCGAAGGAAAGAACTGTTTGCTTACATACGAGTAATTGAAGTACTCATAGGGAGGGTCATGACCAGAAAAAAGTAGAAAAGATGGATGATTTTTAATGAAAAATATTGGTATAGCGATTGTATTCAGTATTAATCGAATTCCTTTTTTTAAAAAAAACTCCATTAAATAATTGGTCACAGTAAAACAATGTTTGCAAAACTACTCATTGCCAAAACCACCAGTAATGCTAAATTTGTAAAATCGGCCGGGCCGAAGATTTTATACTCTTAACCATCAATATCGTTGTAGTATGGCATTGACAGTATTGGAGGATATGTTGTTGGTGTTGGGTCCATGGGTCCAAAGCACATTTTTGTGGCCTATGAACCGTTGTCCTGCTCAGAGTCGTACATTTCATTGTTTTGAAGAAACCATGTGTACTTGGTTAAGAGGGACCTAGGGAGCCAGTATATTCAGGCCTTACGTTTAGACCAATCATAAAAGTTAGGGCATATGTGACGCGCAAAATAGAAAGGGACCTAAGGGTAAAAACCAGTTTTGTTCAGGAGAGCCATTTTAAAATGTAAATACGTGTATCTTTGGTGTACCATCACTTTCACAAAACGCGCATATCTCTGGGAGAGAACACTTTTGGGGCATCTCATTCGATGCTCAGATGCTGTCCATATCAAAAAAAAAGTGAAAATTGATTTTTTTACGCTTAGGTCCCTTTCTCTATGCGCTGTCACATATTGAGATTAGTGAGAAAATTCCACTTCTTCTTAACAACCATATGTACTTAGTGGGGACATAAATACTAGGGTGGAGTGAAAACATGCTTTTTTTATAACTTGAAAAAGTTAACCTCGGAAAGAGATGTAGTCTAAGGTCCTAAAGACTGGAAAAATAAAGAAAAAACTTTAAAAAAATTTTTAGGGGTCGCGCCACTCCCTAGAAATTTGGAAATTATCGCTATTTTGGCGTTGATTTTAGAAAAATCCTAAAAATTAACGACTTAACTTATTCGAAATTTAAAAGTTTGAGCTTGTTCAGTGCCCAAACAAAAGTATTTGAGGCAAATATGAGGATAATCGACTAATAATTGTAGCTTTGGTGGCGATTTCATTGTTCAGTCAATTTTCTGAAGAAGGGACGATTTGACTTATTTTACTTTTTGAAATTTTTGAACAATGAGAAAATTTTTTTTAAATTTGTTCATGCCCTTATTTCATTGTTTACGCTATTGCAAACATTTATTGACATAAAACTTTTTAGGATTTTTCTAAAATCAACGCCAAAATAGCGATAATTTCCAAATTTCGAGGGAGTGGCGCGAACCCTAAAATTTTTTTAAAATTTTTTTCTTTATTTTTCCCCTCATTAGTACCCCAGACTACATCTCTTTCCGAGGTTAACTTTTTTTTTGAATTTCACTCCACCCTAATAAATACTGTTACAAACGTTTTATGCTGTAAAATAAAAAGTACTGAATGTTTTTTGACCAAATATTTTTTAATTTATTTATTAATGAATATTGTATCCAAAAAGAATCTACTTATTCGAAATGTCCGCCTTAACACACGCCTCAAGTCGCACTGGCCAATCGTCAATAGCTGCACGAACCTCGACCATTGGAAAATTGGCCACAGCTCGAACCAAAGCAGTCTTAAGAGATCCAATGTTGGAGTATCTTTTGTGACAGACCTTGTCCTCTAAAACCGCCCACAATTTGTAATCCAATGGGTTCAAATCTGGACTGCCTGAGGGTCATTCATCAGAGGAAATGAACTCTGGCAAAGTGTTTGGAAGCCACCCCTGGGACGTTTTAGCTTTATGGGCCGGCGCCGAATCAGCTGGAAAGTCCATGTCTGATTTAGGAACAGGGAATTGATAAGAGGCTTCACAATAGCTTTCAAAACGGTTCTCGGTAAACTTTGGCCGATGTTTTGACTCCTTGTTCGCAGAAATGCAGGTCAGTGACCCCATCGTAAGAGACACCCCACCAAACCATGACTGAAGCTGGGCGATGACCCTTTCCACCCGCACATACACTCTATCATTTTGCTTGGTAAATTTTTTCCTGAACGGTAAAAATGTATTCGTCGGTGAACAAATTTTTCTGTGCAAGTTAACCGCGTGCTCCACCAAAAGACGTTTGCATTTTTCAATCCTATTTTTTTAAAGCTCAAGTCAATAAATGTCCGGTACGTCGTTGAAAGCCCCAAGTCCCAAGTCTTTTTTAATGATTCGACTCATGGACTTTTGCGTGATATTCATCTCACGGGCCATTTTTTTTTTTTATATAAGCTTTATTTGAATTATTGAATCTGCTCCAATGGAGCCTAACAATAAGTATACGAATCTTAAGTATAATTCAATAATGAATCCTAGTATGGATTTCTTGTAATGTGGTTCTCTGCTAATTGGCAGGAATTTTAATTAATTTGGTCAAAATAGTATATAACTGGTATGGATCACATGTCTGAGAATTTTAAACCTGGTTTGGCTTAAACCTCGTGATAAAGGTCCAGAGGACCCTTACAGTCATTTACAAAGTGTTCGCGATATTATGTAGAGTGAAGAACTCTAGTTATGTAAGTATAACGGATAACTCTAGAATAGCAGAGTGGACGACGTAATTTGGGTTTTGTAGGTTTTTCGCGTTGACTGTTTTAAGGATCACGTATGAGAGCATTTAAGCCACGTGACGTAGAATAAAGGATTCTACACAGTCTTTTTTGAGTGTTCGTCCGCGATTGATATTGACTGTTTTAAAGATCACGTATAAGAGCGTTTAAGCCACGTGACGTAGAAAAGGATTCTACACAGTCTTTCGGGCGCGTGTGTTCGCGATTACTGTTACGGCTGAAGATTAGAAAACACGGCGTTCGTTTCTCCGAAGTCTTAAAGAGCTGGGACTGCACAATAATTGTCTAGCAAGTATGTTATCATGACGTTCGAGCTTCTCTTTGTGCTTTATATTAATTTTTTGAATTGCCTCTTTAACGAGAGGTATTTTCAAGTCTCGGTGGATATTTTCATTCCTCATATACCAAGGGGCACCGGTAATAAGCCGCAATGTCTTCGATTGGACTCTTTGGATTTTGTCGAGATTGCTCGAGCTTGCTTTGCCCCATAGCTGGGCACCGTATAACCAGATAGGTTTGATTGCACTGTTGTATAGCAGCACCTTATATTCAAGGCTTAGTTTTGAGTTCGCGTTTAGGAGCCAGTGAAGTTGATGGACCTTAAGTTTCAGTTGAGTTTTCTTGGCTTCGATATGACTTCTCCAGGTGAGTCGGCGATCCAGGTGGATTCCAAGGTATGAAACATGATCAGATTGAGAAAAAGGGATATTGTTTAATTTCAATGTCGGACAAGTGCTAAAATTCAGTGTGAAAGTTACCTGTGTGCATTTAGCCTCATTGACTTTTATTCTCCAGTCAGAGAGCCAAGATTCTACTCGTCTGAGATGTACACCTAGATTCATAGATGCAATATCCTGCTTTTTATGTGTGGCCATTATAGCGGTATCATCGGCAAAAGTGGATGTTAGCACGTTTGGGCTGGTAGGAATATCTGCGGTAAACAGAATGTAAAGGATAGGCCCCATGACGCTTCCCTGGGGAACACCTGCTAGTATTTCGCGGTCATCGGTGACGTGTTGTCCACATTTGACTCTGAATCTGCGGTTTTCTAAGTAAGACTCAAGAATTCGATGCGTATTTGCCGGTAAGTATTTGCAAATTTTGTAGGTCAAGCCAAAGTGCCAGACTTTGTCAAATGCTTGAGCAACATCCAGGAATACTGCGCAGCAATATTCTCGCCGTTCAAATGATTTTTCAATTGCTTGGGTCAGACGGTTTACTTGTTCGATAGTGCTGTGACCTTCGCGAAAACCAAACTGATGGTCTGGTATTATGTTATTTGACACGAGAAACGGTTTTATTTTCGATAAAAGAACTTTTTCAAATAGTTTGGATAAGCAGGGAAGCAAACTGATCGGCCTGTACGAGGAAGATATTGATTTGTCCTTTCCTGGCTTTAAAATCATTTGAATCAGAGAAATTTTCCACACTTTAGGAAAGTACCCATGTCTCAAAATAGAGTTAAATAATTTTGCCAGGAACTTCACAGCAATATAGGGAAGTTCCAAGATCATTTTAGGGGTGATAAGATCATATCCAGGTGCTTTACCTGGATTCACGGTTTCTTTAATGACATTCAGAACTTCATTTGCGTTAGTAAACAATGGAATTACGGCAGACATTTTATCAACAGGTGGAAGGATGTCGCTACTTGCAGGATTTGGGCGAAATACCTGTGATAGATGGTTTGCAAAAACATTGGCCTTTTCCTCTTCCGATATTGCCCACTTGCCATTTGCGTCGCGTATTGGAAATTGCGTTTCGGTGGGCATACTAGTATTTCTTAATGTTTTCCATAATGAGAATTTGGTTGAAGCAGTCGGAGTTAAACTTGCAATGAAACTAGCCTGCTGTCTACTGTCTTCTTTTCTAAGTGCGCTTTGCAACCTTTTAGTAGCTTCAGTCAGTCTTAGTCGTGCCGCTGGTGACCTATTTCGCTGCCATTCGCGACGGAACCTCCTTTTTTCACTTACAAGGTGCTCTATTTCCCGGTTAGTGTAAGTATTCAAACTATTTGTCGCTTTTATTTGTCTGTGTGTAGCGTGAATGGCCGCCTGTTCCAGGATTACGTTCAAGTTGGATACGTTGTTATCGATCTCATCCGCGTTAGAAATTAGATGATTCGAATCTAAATGACTACTAATGTACTTCCTGTATTTTAACCAGTTAGTTTTGTATGAAGTAAGCCTTAGTGGGTCATCTACAAGTACTGTCTTCCCGTGAAGAAGAAATATAACTGGCGAGTGGTCTGACGATAAGTCAGTACAGGTACTAGCAGATAAGTTAGATTTACTAACTCCTCTTATTATACCGAAGTCTATCAAGTCAGGCTTTTTGTTAATATCAGAAGGCCAATATGTAGGTTGACTGGGAGATATAAAGTCCAATTTATTTTGACGTCGCATTAGACATTTATACAGCTGGTTTCCCCTAGGGTTTGCTAAACGGGATCCCCAGTGCGTATGTTTGGCATTGTAGTCACCAGCAGCAATAAAGTTGTGTCCGAGACCATTGAAGAAGTTCAGAAGTATATCTTCTGATATCGCGAACCGCGGGGGGAAATATATTGCTGAAATGGTAAGAAAACTACCTTGAATCTGGATACGAATTGTTGTCGCTTGAAGGTAGTTTTGTGAGACTCCTTCAGCGACTTCATGTTTCATTCGTTTACGTATTAGGATACCAGTGCCCCCATGAGCCTTACCGTCGGGGTGGTGAGTACCATAAAATCTAAAATTAGGTATCTGAAAATTGTATTTGTCTGTAAGATGAGTTTCTGATAGTAGCATTATATCAATATTCTGCCGATCTAGGTACTCGGTCAGTTCGTGTCTATGTTGGTTCACACCGTTTGCGTTCCATGTACATATCTTAAGAGGGCCTATTTTTTGGTAAGTAGAGTTTGAATTAACTGATTCTGGTTTCGCATGAATTCTTGCATCATTGACTGCATAGTTGACATGAACATGTTTATACTCTGTACCAGTTGTTGAATCATTGATTCAGAGTTACCATGTTGTTGCACTGGGGCATTAGGTGTATGCGCCCTTAGAACATTCGCGTATGTTATACCGTTTGTAATACCGTTTCCGTTGCTAGAGTAAACTGGAGTCTGTTGGATGTCGATTATAGGATTCGGCGCGTTTCGGTTAGAAATGAGTTTACGCTTCTCTTCTAGTTTATGCTTAAGTTCTTTGTAAACCCTACAACCTCTGTAATTTGCGGTATGTTGTTCCCCGCAATTACTGCACTTTTTCTGTTCCTGCGTTTTAACTTTGCAGACGGACGATTGGTGTAGATCACCACATACAACACAAACGGTTGGCAAAGTGCAGTATGATTTTGTGTGTCCATACTCTTGACAATTTTGGCATTGAACGGGACCATTTCTTTTGTGGGGTTCTTCGACCGTAATTCTTCTATATAACAAATATTGAAGTTTGTATATAGGATGAACTTCATTTTTCTTTAGTTTCCGCGAGTCAGGTTGAAGTTCGACCTTGAACATTGGTTGGGGAACCTTTTTATTGTTAAGAACGTTCACCACGGAGTGAACGTTGAAATTCTCTTTTTCCAGTGCTCGTTTTACTTCATCTGGTCCTACAAATGATTCAATGCCTTTTAAGATTACCGCGATACCCTTACTACTCTTAAGACGATACGTGTAAAAATTTTTATTTCTATCGTTAAAATAACTAGAAATAGCGCGAAAGCCGTTTTCGGTGTATGCCTGAATTTTTGTCTCGTTAATGTTCCCTTTCTTTATTGGCACTATGTGAAAGCCACCACTACCAACAACTTGGGCAATAATATTTACTAGCTCATTTGAGCTACTCTCACGTAGGTATATTGGGGGCGGCCTTGGAGTTGCGGCATTTGCCGAGGAAGAAGATTGAGGTTCTTCTTCGCTCAGCAATGCAAACCGGTTCTTACCCGTGACGGACGTTGTTGGCTCTTCACCGTTCACAGTTTTGCAACTTTTTTTGTTAGAGTTGCCTTTGGCTGGGCTGGATTTACGCTTTATAGTAATGTAGCGATCCATGCCTGTCTGTACCGCCTTTAATGGTTTGTCGTTGTTTTCGTGTGTTATTTCTGTGTTCGCTGTGTTTCCACCTTCTTTGTTATTACTGTTGTTGCTAGCACTGCCTGGTGAGAGAGTTTGTCTTAGTGGCGCTACCTCTCTCATTCCATTGTTTACATCTGCATTTATCGCGAAGTATGCATTCCGCGAACTTACACTGCAGAAAGAGTGTCTGCGTTGTTCCAACTCTTGAGTGAGTCGATGGCTCATCAAGCTGTGGGTTTGTTTAGCTGTGTGTGTGCCTTTTTTAATTTTGGTTGTTTTGTTACACTTATTCTTACACAACTGGGGTTGTTGTTCAACTTAAAATTTTATTTTGTCAAAAAACTGTTTGAATTCCTTACAAGTTAATACTTATAATGAATTCAAACAATTTTAGATAATTATTTTCCCGACAATTGAGTTTATTTTTGCACTTTCCCTGCTTATTTTATTTTATTAGAATTAATTTCCGAGAGGAGTTCTTTTAACGACCGTTCTCTTCGAGCGCGGAGATTTTCTGTTTTCGGAGCGGATTTCTGTGAATTCTTGATTTAACGGCTTTGATGACATGCGGTGTTCGCACAGAGCGTGTTCGGCCCGACCGGTGGCGGTCTTTTACATCTCCAGTCTCCTCAAACAGTTTTATGCATCGGTAGACGAATATGCGGCTAATCCCTAGTGGCCGGAGCGTTTTGCAAATATCGTTTTTCTTTCATTTCACACTTGAAAAGCTCTATTACAGCGATACGGTTCTCATTATTGGACCACTCCATGATGAAAGTTGAAACAACTTTAAAATCCCGTTACAGATTAACGCTATTGAGGTTAGCTTTCAAAACCCATATGACATTAACGGGGTGTGTTCAATTTTACTATTGGAAAGGGTGTGTTTAATGTTGTAACAGTATTTATGTCTCTACGAAGTAGATCCAAATTTGGGATATATTTTTAGATTCAACAGAGATTGGGACACAATACAAAGCATTTTATATTTGTCCAGGCCAAAGCTTATTTACTCTCTACTGTTCCTACGCCACACAAAAACTAAAAAAAAATGGTCCGTTTATGAGTCGATCTCAAATCTCAAAATAATTCTACACTTAGATTTGTGGCGAAATTTGCTTTAATGAACCGCCCATATGTCGTGCTGTTAACCCATGTGACACACAGATGGACGGACATGAATAGATCGTCTTAGAATTTAATAGAAAAGGCGAATTTTGAAATTTTTTGGCAACGAGTATCGATTGGCGTTTTTTTTTTGTTTTTTTTTTATGTTAGCACACTTGTTTCGAATGAATTTTTTAAGTTGAGTTTGTTTGTGTTAAGTTTAGTTTGTTTATGGGAGGCATAACAGTTAGACGTGTTTTGCTTGTTAGGCGATTATCCGCTGTGAAATAAATTGGTCAAAGAATTTCCATCAAATTTTATGTAAAATAATGGAATTCAAAGCTCAAATCCACTTGAAATGTTGAGATTGGCATAAGGAGATTTTAGTCTGAGTCAGAATGTGTTTACAAGTGGTACAATCTTTTTAAAGGAGGTCGACAAGATGTGAATGACAACGATCACCCAGGAAGATTCATTACATCAAAAACCAATTGAAATATTGAGAAAGTTGAGAAAATCGTTGTGGAGAATCGTCGAATCACTATAAGAGATGCCGCCAAGGATGTCGCCATATCGATTGGCTCATTGAGTCATTTGAAAATGTTGGGTATGAAGCGTTTGGCAGCGAATTTCATTCCAAAATATTGAAATATTGAGAAAGTTAAGAAAATCGTTATGGAGAATCTTCGAATCACTTTAAGAGATGCCGCCAAGGATGTCGCCATATCGATTGGCTCATGGGGTCATGGGGTCATTCGGAAATGTTGGGTATGAAGCATGTGGCAGCGAATTTCGTCCCAGAATTGCTGACATTTTAACAAAAAAATACAGTTCACTTGTCATTGATTGTACGTAACTTTTTTGGTCGAAGGGAACACCGTAATCATGCCTCAGCCACCGTATATACCAGGTTTGGCCCCTTGTGACTTTTTCATTTTGCCCGAATTGAAGAACCACGTAATGGGACGACGTTTTGCGATGATTGAGGAGATGAACGCCGGTTCGCAGAGAGAGCTCAAGGCCATACCAGAAAGTGCATTTCAGGACTGCTTCGAGGGGAAATACTTTGAATAGGTCAAAAATAGAAATTAATGAATAAATAAATATTTATTGAAATAAATTAAATTTCACCTTTTCTATTGAACAGACCTCGTATATACCTTCTAGGGTCTTCAATCAACGGTTTAGCACACGGAACGACAATACGGTTTTTCTGCTCAGAATATCAATGAATTGGACTCTTCAACCCGAGTTAATCACTCAACTACTGCTTTAGTAGAGAAGATTTTAAATTAAGTACATACCAGTGTGGTTAGCAATATTTCGCGCAAAAATTTCACTCTACCCTAATAAGCTTTCTATGTGATACGAGTAGGCCATTCATCCTTCTCACATGGGTATGAAAATGCTCCTAAAACGAAATAATTTACCAGCATCATAGTTTCGATTTTCTCTCGTCTGTTTCGTGTGCACTTGGACAAATCATTTTCTTCCATTCGCCTCCTACTAAAATGGGAGTTTAAGCCCCAGCATTTGCTACATTCTCGTTAGAGGAACGTGACATTGCGTTTGGGGAACACACATACGTACATTTTCAATGGTGCAGCAACTTAAGAATGAAGCAATCATTGCGTCTGAGCTTTGATAGAGTCACTATGGATTTTCGTCCTTTTTTACTGATACTGTGTATGAGAGTGTGTGCATGTGAGTGTGAGGGGACATGCAACACAGCATTTGAAATGGTTTATGGGTTTACCAGGTGCATGTGTAAGCTTTGTCGTAGTGAAACTACTCGTGCACCGTGCACTCCTACAGCTTAATCAGAGGAAAGCCTGTGAATGGGTGAAATAGTGCTCGAAAGTATTTACCGTCAAAAACGGACATTAGTCGCTGTTCTTTAAGGAAGGATATTTACTGCTTAAAATGAGACGTTGCACAATGGGTAAGAAACACGAAAACCCGCAAAATGTGAATTAACAAAACTTTAGATGATGGCATGTCATAAGGTCGAAGCACAAAATATAACTGAATTTCCAATAGGGACATACAATTTTCGTATCTTTATGTCAACGCACCCTCAAACATTTTTAAAGATCTTTCAAAGTCAAGACGTTAGTCGAAGTCAACATGTTCTTCATGGTACGAGTACACGTCACTTACGAGGGACATAAAATTTTCGTATCTTTAACAAATTTCGTATCTTTTTAAAGATCTTTCAAAGTCAAAACGTTAGTCGACATGTTCATCATGGTACGAGTAAACTTCACTTACGAGCAACGTTTGGATATCATTAAAAATTACTACCGAAATTCGGAGTCGGTGGTCGCAACTTTAAGAGCTCTTTCTCCAATTTTTGGCCCTAATAATCATCCCACCTGACAGGCTGGGGCGTGCTATAGTGGATAAATTTGGATCGACATTTTTAGTTTTTGATGTTCCAGCACCAAAGAGACGCCAAACCGCTCGAAGCGACGAAAATATGAGCCATATCAGTCGATTTTACGTCGTTCTCAGGAATTGGGTTTCTCTCAAACCACACAGTGGCGTATTTTGCAAAAAGATCTTGCTGAATTTTTGTAGCTGAATTTTTGTATTTAAAGAGTGCGAATTTAGTGTTTTCTGTGTTTCAATTTTGTCTTTTTTTTAATTAAACGAAAGTGGATAAATAAACCGAGAATTTGTGCGTTACCGCAGTGCTGTTTTTCTACGATATTGCAAAGAAGAAGCATATCGGCCAACTTCTTTAGTTTATCATCGAAACTATATTTTCGAAGGGATGACTTGGGTTCAAAGGACTTACCATCACGATCGATTGTCCTTTATGCCTAAGAAGAGCTAAGTACTAAGCTGCAGATATTGCCCCCATTGGTCCTACATCACACACTTTGTATATTTTGAGCAAGATCAGAATTACAATATGGAAAGTAGAGCAACAGGTCAAATTTCACCATTTTTATCTCATCCATAATGCACTATACTTAATTTGAACAAGTAAAAATGTCGTTAACGAGTAGCAACTAGGTCTCTTTTAAGGTATTAAGTATGCTCCTACTACCAGTAACCATTTTAACCATTGTCTGTTCACAAAATTTATAATTTGTTTAGCAAATACTTTAAAAAAGTGTACTTTTTACAGAGCACATTATGGAGAGGCTTTTTCCCCCTAAGATGATTTCGTTAATTTTTAATCTAAAATAGCATATGACCATAAGCCATCATCGTGCAAAATTTAAGGATCCTACAACATAAACACGGACGGACGGACATGGCTAAATCATCTTAGAATTTCACGACGATCAGTAGTATAAGTACGAGTATATACTTATATATCTAATAGGGTATCCGATAAATATTTCTTGGTGTTGCTAAAGGAAAGACAAACTTGGTATACCGTCTACTCTTCGCTGGAGTGTATAAAATATCAAATGTAAAAGGTGTCTCATTGAATTAAAGGGGAATATGTAACATTAAGGTCCATCTTCAATGGCATCGGCTTTTCTTTGCTTCCTACGAATCATGCTATTTTTTTAGTAAAATTGGATTTATATAGGGTTATATCATTCACGACTGAATACATTTCCCCAGCGTATTCCTTGGCTCATTTCCTGAAAATATGTTCATTTACGACCAAATGCAAGGGGGCAAAATGGCAGCGGTTTGAAAATTGCTAAGTTCTGAACCAGTGGTCCGTTTTTTATCCTTTTCTCTTAAAAGATATCCCTACCTCTTACCCGTCCATAAACGAAGCCCAGAGGTCCTACCATTCCAAAGTTATGAATATTTGACTGAAATGCAAAAATGCAAGCATCTGGGCTAAGTTTAGGTAATTTTGGAAAGGTAAGAGGTAGGGTTATCTCTTAAGAGGAAAGGATAAAAAATCCGTCCACTGGTTCAGAACATAGAAATTTAACCCTAGTACCCTTCGACCACTAATCCGAAAAATTTTTAAGGGCTGCCATTTCGCCCCCTTGCATTTTCAGACATGGTCGTAGATGGCTTATTTTCATGAAATGAGCCAAAGAATACGCGGGTGAAATTTGTCCAGTCGTGAATGAATTACTCTGTGTAGTGGCTTCTATACCGATTAAAACTAAAATCAATAGTGATATTTTGGTTGGTCTATAGAAAACTAAGGACCGATATGGTTTTCGGTTGTTTAGGGTTGGTCCCACATTTCTTCAAACGCACTTTTCTAAATTCAATCAAAATCGGATTTAATAGTTGGCCTCTTTTTGTGGTTATAGATATCTCGCAACGCAGGTTGCTATATCAGTTGTAAAACTTGCCGTATGGAGTGACAGGTCATGATTTCAGATGGTCATGTTTTACCAGGTTTGGTTATACGAGGGCGACCGCAAAACTAACTGGCCTGGCACATTTTCTGTTTAACTATCAACTTTTTTTTGTTTTTTAAAAGCAATCTTTTATAGGCCATTTGTCAAAATTTCCGAAATATTTAATGATTATTTTCTTTGTTGCAGGTGATTGAAGTAAACAAGTTTTATAATTTTTGAAAAATGGAAAATACAGAATTTCGTGCGGTAATTAAACACTTTTATATGAAAGGTTATACGCCACAATTAATCAAAGATGAATTGGATTCTGTTCATGGTGATAATGCACCATCATACTCCACCGTAAAATCCTGGGTTCAACAATTCAAAATGGGTCGTTCGTGTACGGAAGATGAACAACGCTCTGGAATACCGAAACTGCTACTAAAGGGTATTTTTTATTGGGGTATAGAACTTTAAGTTGGCATCACTTTTTTAACTGGCGGCCATTTTGTCAGCTGTCAAGTGATTAATATTTAGTTTGGTTTGCCATTTCATCATGAACAGGTTGACAAAAGAACAACGCTTGCAAAATGGGCCGAAAATGAGATTCATCTCGATGCTGATTTTCATCACAAAATTTTGTTCAGTGATGAGGCTCATTTTTGGTTAAATGGCTACGTCAACAAGCAAAATTGCCGCATTTGGAGTGAAGAGAATCCACATGAGACCCTTGAGACCCCATTACATCCACAAAAACTGACTGTTTGGTGTGCTCTATGGGCTGGTGGAGTCATTGGGCCATACTTCTTCCGAAATAATGCTGGAGAGTCAGTTGCCGTTAATGGAGACCGGTATAGAGCCATGATAACCGACTATTTTGTTCCCGAATTGGATGTCATGAATGTGGATGAGTTGTGGTTCCAACAAGACGGCGCTACATGCCACACAGCGCACGTCACAATCGAATTATTGAAGGAAACATTCGATGAGCGCATAATTTCGCGGAATGGACCTGTCAATTGGCCACCAAGATCGTGTGATTTGACACCATTGGATTATTTTCTTTGGGGATATGTGAAGTCGCTCGTCTACGCCAACAAACCAGAAACGTTAGGGGACTTGGAAGCCAACATTCGTGGCGTTATTGCCAACATACGGCCCCATATGCTCGAAAAAGTGGTTGAAAATTGGACCTGTAGAATTGGCTTTATTCGAGCCAGCCGCGGCGGCCACATGCCTGAAATCATATTTAAACATTAATGGCATAAAATTATCCTTCCAATTAAGCCAAATTAATGGACATTAAAACGATTTTCTTGTGTTTTATTTCAATTGGAAGTTCTATACCTCAATAAAAAACACCCTTTACTATTGAAAACATTAGAAAAATATTTAATGAAGTGACTAAAGATAGACGAATAAAGCTCAGAGAACTTGCTGATATTGTTAAAATACACGAAAAACAAGTTTGGAGTATTTTACATGATGAACTCCACATGAAAAAGCTATCCGCAATATGGGAGCCGCGTTTATTGACTTTGCCCCAAAAAATCGTCCGTTGGGCCAATTCCGAGGACCTTTTAGCGATTTATCAGCGTAATACCATAGAGCTCTTGCGCCGATTCATAACTGTTGATAAAAGATGGATCCATCACAACATCCCAGAATGCAAAGAACAGTCAAAACAATGGATAGAAGCTGGTTAAAGTGGTCCCAAGAAGGCGAAAACTGTTAAGTCAGCAGAAAAAGTAATGGCCACAGTATTTTGGGATGCAAGGGGTATAATATTTATTGATTATCTTGAGAAAGGAAAAACTATAAATAGAGAATATTATTGTGCATTATTGGATCGGTTGAGTGAAGAAATCAAGATAAAACGACCGCATTTAGAAAAAAAAAGTTATTTTTTATCAAGATAATGCTCCTTTACACACTGCATTTTTAACTCAACAAACACTGGCCGAATTACGATTTGAAATTGCTCCGCATCCACCATATGGTCCAGTTTTAGCTCCTCCTGAGTATTTCTTGTTTCCAAATTTAAAAAAATTTCTCGGTGGCAAAAAATTTTCGTCCAATAGCGAGGTTTTTGCTGAAACTGAGGCATATTTTGAAGGTCTTGAAAAATCTTATTTTTCGGATGGAATTAAAAAACTTGAATAACGTTTGATGAAGTGTATTGAGTTGGAAGGAGATTATGTTCAAAAATATACAATAATAATTCCAAAAAAAACGGTTCTTTTTATGTTAGGCAAGTTACTTTTGCGGTCGCCCTCGTAAAAGTAGATATCTCGCAACGCAGGTTGCTATATCAGTTATAAAATTTGCCGTATGGAGTGACAGGAATTCATATCGGGAAGATCTTTTCTGCGGAGTTTAGTATAAAGTATGTGCTGATATGGTCCAATGGTTACTCATAAATTTCTATGCAAAATTTACCAAAATCAAAACTTAATTTATGTGGCATAAATCTGAATCCTCCTTCCAAAATATCCAACTTAGAAATATCGAATTGTTGGCGTTGTCTATGGTTGTACGGCTTTAGTTCTTTCGTAAGCCTAATCTCGGAAAAATTTAGGCCTTGTTCACCAGTATTAAAAGCCCAGTTTACTATCAGGTGATGCATAATTAAGCTTATTGCAGCCAAAGCGATATTTTTATAGCATTACACCCATCTCTGTCTTTCTGGTGTCTTAAGGTTCAAAAAACAGCAGATCTACCTCAATATATAGTCGGTTACCGTAATGTACTATAGGACCAATGAAAGTCCTACAGCCAAAAGCTGACAAATGTTAACCTTTACTTCACGCAAAATTAAGGAACGCAAAATATTGCATTTTCTATTTAAAAGTATGTTTTCAGCCACTGTGCATTGCGAAGGTTTTGCACTTTGCATTGCACTTTATTTTTTCAGTTTCCATTTTGTATTTTACTGCCAGTTTTCGCCTTTTTACAGGCGGTGTCAGAGATCATCACTTCGATATTGCCGGCAAAGGAAGGTGATGTTGCATCAATGGTATTTATCACGTGGCATAGACGTGACATTTTGTTAGAACAGCGTCGCTGAGACAAATTCAGCTACGTAAAGGAAATCAAAATACACTTTGTTGAAGCCAACAAAATAAAATTGGAAGCCATGTGTAATCAGGTAGACTGTGAAGCTATTCGAAGTGAAGTCTGTAATTTTTTTAAAAAATTGGAATATTAATGTGCACATGAATAAGTACTAAATGGTTAAAATGGTTTCTGAGTGCCGCTAAAATGGTAAATATTGCCAAAGCTAATATTGCAAAATTTTAAAAAAGGTAATTTTTACGTAATCTTTTCAGAGTCAGCGCCACTAAAATTGTAATTATGTCGATCGTGTACGAGCATACGAGTATATTAAAGTCTACATTTTAATATAGTTTTTTTTGGTATTTTCAATCATGTTTAAATCTGACATTTAGAAATTTTCTATTTCGGATTTCTGCTGGACAAATATCGAAAAACTGCTTGGGTAGAGGAGCTCAAACTCTATAAAGTTTAAAAAGTTTATGCTACGCGGTTTTTTCTACAGTGTGCTACAGTAGTGTGATGATTAGTACGAACGACTATCGTACAAGAGGATCCAGTTTAAAATCCTTGATGAATATCAAAAGATTTTAGCGGCTGATTTTTTAGCACCTGGTAAACGACGGCTACTTAAAGAATAACAGATTTATTTCTAAGCCATGTCTAAGCGTACTGTACAAACAAAATACAAAAATTTTACCGATTTTAACAAAGTTTGGGACACGACCGATGGCTAGTTATCTCGACATTATTAGGAAAGCGACGTTGAAATTTAAACTGCGCCAACACCACTTACCGAAAAATGCTCAAAAAATCGAAACAATTATTCCACGCTCTTGCGAAGTATACCGATAAATTGATTGCTTGCCTGTTTGTATTTTGTATCTGTCCACTTCACAAATGCCAAATATGATTGACGTCCGACGTCATAGGCAAATTATAAAGCATCTTCTGAAAGGGTGATTAATTATGCGCCACCTTGTACAATGTTATATTCCGGTTTCAGATCCCACATCTGAAGAAACAACATGCGACATATACTCGTAGTATCGACGAAGTTTCAGAAGGACTTTAGAAGCTATCAATAACCAACTCTGGACATACAGAAAAAAAGTGTGGTTGGGATAACAACATATTCGAAGAGCATCATACTATTGTTGGGTACATGGTTGTGGTACAACAATATTATGATCCTCACAACAATAGTATGTTTTACATACAACCATGCTACGATCCTCATTACCATACAACTCGTATGATTATCAGAACAATAGTATGATTCACACATATCCATACTATGATCCCAACAACCATAGTACGATTTATACTCAACCATACTATGATCTCCACAACCATATTATGATCCTCAGAACTAAAGTATGTTTCACATACAAAAATAGTATGATCCACATACAAATATGGTATAATCCGCACAACCATAGTATGATTCACACGCAACCATGTTATGATCCCTACAACTATAATATGATCACACACTATTATATTATGATCCCCAGAATTATTTATTAAAATTGGGTAAGGTTTTCAACAATAGATTTAAATTATAAAAATTATTTAAAAATACATTTAAATCAAAATAACGGAAGTGGATTATTTAGCAGTAGAAAAAATAAGTTTAAAAATACGTAAGCGTTTTTATTAAAATTATTTCACTTAAACGAAGGCAAAGCAATTTCTTTAAAAATTATTAATTTTTATATAAAAGTTCTATTATTGCATAACACTCGCAACAATAACATTGTTCTAAAACCTTATTCAAATGAAGAAAAACAGTATGATTGCCGTAATGATATTATTGTTAACATAAAACCCCAAAAATAATACTTTGGTCGCACCAACCGTATTAATACTGTTGCTTAAACCATATTTTCATTACTAAATTTGGCGATAATACTATTGTTCAATTTCAACAATATTGATATTGCGGCAATGATTCTATTGTCAAAATTAAATTCAGAAAACCATGCTGTGGTTGCGAAGAACATACTTTTGTTGCGGAGACAATATTATTATTGCCGTGACCATATAGTATTCATATTTTTTTCTCTGAAGAAATTCTAACTTGTCTTCCTGTAACCCCGACACTAAGGTCCCTTCCGATTAATGGTTCCGTCGGACTAGAAGCGCCAAAATAAATATGATCGAAATTTTGCATGGAATCGAGCAATAATTAATTCTGATGAAAATAGAAATAAATTATGAAATAGAAATGTTTTCCTTTAGCATCGAACCATACCTAATTCTGGTGAAATTGAACTGTATTGGTCCACGTTTTCAAAAAGCCACTGCCAAATATGTCCCTCTAGCTCTGGAAGTCACATATAAAGACTAACTTTGCTCGGAATGCCTGACAGATAAGCGGCTCCAGTATCTTAACAGTTCTATAAGTATAAGATCAACCATAGGGTGATTAACAGGCATATATCGAACTGAAATATAATTTGATTAACTTTAAATAAAAAATGTTAGTAAGCGTTTATTAAGACCAAAGAGGTCTCTAAATTTTACCATCATTTTTTTGCATTTAAGCGTCAAAACTGTTTTAAAAATATTTGCATCTCCATTGTAAATTTTTTTAACCAAAAGTATAAACTTTAAAGAAAAACTGACGCAAATTCCCAACCAAAGGTCCATAAAAAAATGACACATCTGCTAACCCAATCCAATATACCACAAAATCAATCTCTATCAATTAAAGCTCATTAAATTGTCGCCAAATGCCAATGGAGATTTCCGTTTATCAATTGTAAATGAGTTGTACCCACCCGTACGTGTGCATCATCCTGTGTCCTTCTCTGTCATGCCGCACGCCGATTGTGTTCTGTTCTCATTCATTCATTCCCATTCCCAGTGCCACTGTCGCTGACGTTGTTGCTGTTGCTCGATCAATTTAAGCGATTAAATCAAAGCAGATTATGATAATGTTGGTACAACGATAAGCACTTAAGTGCTGCCAGTTCGAGTCAGGCAAATGCGACCGCCGAGCTTGGCCATGACGACGCGTCGTAGCATTCAACGGCTGGGCTGGGACAGGCATCATGGATGTCGGTCCACACCACATAAGCAATCCATGTCTGTCTGCAGCATTAACCGGCAAAAGTCTTAAGGAGCATAATAAGGAAACGTTGATGATGTTGTTGCCGCCGCTGCTGCAAAGGCATGCATGACAATGACATCTTCAACATCTGTCCTTCAGTGATATACGCTTAATTTTACTATCGCTACGCCTGTTCCAGTAGCTACGTTTTCATACATATTTTAATCGACTTGAGGATACCAAGAGCACGCAACATTAATAAGGACACATGGTATGTACGCGGACTGTACCACAACTATTTGACCCCGCAATTAATACACACACTTTCCAAATTTGCCGATTTGGGATCTTACCGGCTTAAAGGAAAATCTTTTCCGATTTCTTTGAAATTTGGTCCGCGAAATATTAAAATGTTGCATGTTAATAATGGGAATACTAAAGATGGACTCTTATTAACTTAAGGGTCTTAAAGTATCTTTTAAACAAGTAAAAAAAGCTTAAGTAAAGTGTGGCCGACTATTATATACCCTACATTTCTGGAAGTTCAGAAAAGCCAATGGCAAACATTTTTGGACCCATACCCCAACTATACGAACTGTATCAAAATCTGCCGCTTCAGGATCTTACCGGCTTAGGTGAACATATTTTTTGATTGTATTCGAAACTTGGTCCTCGAAATATTTAAATTTTGCGTGTTAATACCTGGAATACCAAATATGGACACTGATTTACCTTAAGGGTCTTAAAGTATCTTTAAAACAAGTAAAAAAAGCTTAAGTAGAATGTGGCCGACTATTATATACCCTACATTTCTGGATGTTCAGAAAAGCCAATGGCAAACATTTTTGGACCCATACCCCAACTATACGAACTGTATCAAAATCTGCCGCTTCAGGATCTTACCGGCTTAGGTGAACATATTTTTTGATTGTATTCGAAACTTGGTCCTCGAAATATTTAAATTTTGCGTGTTAATATCTGGAATACCAAATATGGACACTGATTTGCCTTAAGGGTCTTAAAGTATCTTTAAAACAAGTAAAAATAGCTTAATTTGGCAGGGTATACTATTGTATACCCTGCCCTACTGAATGTTCAGAATAGCCAATGGAAAACATTAAACATTGGGGACCCATACCCCAGCTATACGAACTTTATCGAAATCAGCCGATTCGCGATCTTACCGGCTTAGAGGAACATCATTTTTGATTGTATTCGAATCTTGGTCCTCGAACATCTTTTTTGACTGTATTCGAATCTTGGTCCTCGAAATATTGAAATTTTGCATGTTAATAAATGGAATGCCAAAGATGGACACTGATTTACCTTAAAGGGTCTTAAAGTATCTTTAAAACAAGAAAAAACAGCTTGACTCGCGACTGGCCGACTATTGTATACCCTGCCCTATTGAATCTTCAGAAAACCAACTTTATCGAAATCTGCCGATTCGCGATTTAAACGACATATACGGCTATCATTTCCTATTGGATTAACACTGATTTACCTTAAAGGTCCTCAAGTAGCTTAAAAGTAAGTAAAACTATCTAAAGTCTTTATAAGATTGGAAATGGAAAACAATTTTTTGATCCCATACCCGGGCTCTAAATTTACTGAGATTTTGAAGCAAATATCATATTTGAATTTGTATGAATGTTTCATTTAATTGGCCGAATTTTTTGACCTATGACCCGTACCGAAATTTAGTCAAATGGCGAAAATAATTTTATTTTGGATATTTTTTTCAATTGGGTTCTTTTATTCACAGATAACGCGGGAGTTGTGTTCAACTTTATTTTCTTTATTCAGTGCTGTTTGCCATTTCATCATAGAAATACTTACACCGCAACAACGTTTCCATATTGTGCAAATTGGGCTCTTCAAAAGCTCGAAGAAGATCCGCTGTTTTCGAAAAAAATTTTGTTCAGTGATGTGGCCCATTTCTGGCTCAACGGCAACGTCAATAAACAAAACTGCAGCATTTGGGATGAAGAGCCACCAGAAGAGTTTTCAGAGTTGCCATTATACACTAAGAAAACCACAGTTTATGAGCTGGTGAAATCACCGGTTCATCTTTTTTCTACAATGATAATAGCCGGGACGTAACCGTGAATGGTGCTCGCTATCGCGCCATGATATCTGACTTTTTTTTATCTGTTATTGAAGCCTGTTATCTTGATGACATTTGGTTTTAATATGACTTTGCCACTTGCCATACAGCTTCTCAAACTAAGAATCTATTGAGAGGTATTTTCAAAGAGCAGCTACTTTCACCTTTTGCACCGGTAAGTTGGCCGCCTAGATCGTGCGATATCACACCTTTAGATTTTTTCTTTGGGGCTACTTTGGACTTTACCATAGTCTATGCTGACAGCCAGCTATGGTTTAGGTTTTGAAAGCCATCATTACGCGTTTCATTAACGCCATACCGGTCGAAATGCTCAAACTAGTCATCAAAAATAGAACCCTCAGAATAACAACCTGAGGCATAGTAGCGGCCAAAATTTGAAGGAGATTATTTTCAAAAAAATAAATGGCATAAAATATCCTTTCGAATGAACAATAAAGATTCCACACTTGATTTGATATTATGTATTTATTTTTATTTTGAAAATATTATTTGATAACCATGTTGGTCCTGATATCCGAAATTCCGGTTCACTGAAAACCCGTGTTTTAGGAAAACCGACTGTCGTGTTTTTTTTAAGTAAAAACTGACATTAATCGATATTTCGGCTTCAGGGTTTACCCTTTTGCCTTAGATCGGAAAATGATTTCCTACACACAGACAACAGATTTGTTGCCACAACCGAATTTGTTGCCAACCGCGGTTGTACGTTCAATTCATGTATTCTAACGCTACAACCAAATGCTGATTAGGTACACAGCAATTTGAGTAGGGTGAACATTAAATCGGTATAGTGGTTCATAAATTTAAATTTTGGTTTTAAAGTATAAAATACAATTTAAAGAGAATACTGATGCTGAAATGTTATTAAAATACCTAAGGAAGTAAGAACTTTAACCTCAACATTTACGGTTTATAAAGGGTTAGTGTGACACAAAAGACCTCATATGAAGGCTTGAAGTCTTGGCTAAGGGTATGTGAGAAGAAATGCAGGATGATTCATTCACGACTGGACAAATTTCACCGGCGTATTCCTTGGCTAATTTCATGAAAATATATCCATCTACGACTATGCCCGAAAATGCGAGGGGCGAAATGGCAGTGGTTTGAAAATTTTCGAATTGGTGGTCGGAGGGTACTAGGGTAAAATTGCTAAGTTTTGAACTAGTGGCCAGGGTAACCCTAACTCTTACTTTTCTTGTTTAGGTAATTTTGGAAAGGTAATATGTAGAGCTATCTTTTAAGAGAAATATAAAACAAAAAATCCGACCACTAGTTTAGAACTTAGCAATTTTATCTTAGCCATTTACCGCTGCCGTTTCGCCCCTTGCATTTTCAGGCATGCTCGTTGATGGACATATTTGCATGAAATGCGCCAAGGAATCCGATCGTAAAATTTGTCCAGTCGTGAATAGATCACCTTGCATAAGTATATTCCTCCGAACCGATCATATTTTGACAAAAAAAGGAAGAACAATTTTAATATTTTTAACCGCCTCGCAATGGGTAAACGGATCAGTAAAACTCGTATAAATACTGATTTGCGTAGAGGTTCTAATAGGCCTTCCAATGATAACCATACTGCCCTTATATAAAATGAATTGAAAAAATATATAACAATATGTAACGCGCAAAATAGAAAGGGGCCTAAGGTTAAAAACCAGTTTTGTTCAGGAGAGCCAGTTTAAAGATTAGGTCGTCGACTTCACTTTAGAAATACTTTTGGGGCATGGGATCGGTCTCATTCGATGCTCAGAGGTTGTCCACATCAAAAAAAGAAGAAAAAAATGAAAATTGATTTTTTTTACCCTTAGGTCCCTTTCTCTATGCGCTGTCACATATATAACATCTATTTTCCAGCTTTAGGAGTCCGTATTGTTGTATTGATTGTTGTTTGAAAATATTAATCATGACTTTCCAAGGTGAAAATGTATGCCCATGTATACTGGAAGCAGTTTTTCGGCCATATATGAGGGAGCTATATCTAAATCCGAACCGATTTTCTTCAATTTTTTTTCTTGGCCCTAAAACTAACGTGTGCCAAATTTCAATTTGTATGTGGCTTCTAGAGCTAAAATCGGCTGAACATATATGTGGGAGCTATATCGAAACCTGAAGCGATTTTTTTCAATTTCTAATTTGCCTTCCTTTGTCCAAAAAACTGACAAGTGCTACATTTCATCAAGATTGGATATGGCTTCTAACATCGGATGAACATATATGAGAGTGTTATCTCTAACTCTGAACCGATATTCTTCAATTTCAATAGCGTCCGTCCTTGGTCCTAACAACTTCTTACTTATACTTCTCCAACTTAACCATGTCCTTTTTTCTGCTAAAAATTAATGCAGCAAAGGTATTGAAGGTAGCTTATTATCGAGATATTATTTAGATGGATAATGTACGAGGGCTGCTATATATATTTCTGGCCTAATAATGAAAATGCGGATGTTTATAATAAAAAATGGTCTTATTGTTTTTCAAAGTATTCTCCAGCAAGATTTATACACTTTTGCATGCGGCTAAACCAACTGTCGAAACACTTTTTCCACTCCGATTGAGACACCTCCAAAACATGGTTTTTGAACGCTTTAACAGCATCTTCTGGCGACGAAAATCGTTGACCACGCATTTTTTTCTTTATGTGTGAGAATAAAAAGACGGCAAGTCAGTGCTGTACGGCGGATGACCCATCAATTAGACGTTTTGGCCGGTCAAGAAGGCGCTGGTTTGAGCCGATGTGTGAGAGCTCGCTATCTTGGTGCACAATGATTCGTCTTCTCTTGTTCGTTTTTCTAATTTCTCCGAAGACTTCAGGCAATCAATTTGTGGTGTACCACGCAGAATTGGTCCTACGTTGCTCAAACGGACCAGTCGCCACATGACCGGTTTTGCCGAAGAAACAGGCGACCATTTGATTCGTAGTGCTTCTTTCACGAACAACTTTCGTTGGATTTAGCTCGTCTTCGAAGACCCACACGGCCGATTGCTGTTTTATTTCGGGCTCATACTCATAGATCCATGATTCGTCACCTGTGACGATCTCATAAAAGTCTTTTGAAGCACCGCGATCGTATTTTTTTAAAATTTCCTTGCACCAATCGACACGAGCCTGTTTTTTCAGCAATTGTCAAATTGTGCGGGATTCGACGATAACAAACCTTTTTTTACGGCCAGGTGTTCATGCATTATCGAATGTATGCTGGTGGAAGATATGCCTAAGGATGCCTCTATCTCACGGTATGTCACATACCGATCTTGCATTATCAGTTCACGCCCGGCATCAATGTTCTGTGGCACAAGGGCCGTTTTTGGACGACCTTCACTTTCGTCTTTGAGAGAGCGTCGGCTACGATTGAATTCATTAAACCTGTTTTTCACTGTGCTATAGTATGGTGCTTCATCGCCATACTAAGATTTAAGTTCATAGATGTACTCTTGTTGTGAAAAATGATCTCAAAAATATGTTCTCGAGTTAATTCCATTTTTTTTCCAAATTGATTTTTTCAAGTCACTGTAAACAACACAAATGAAGGTCATACGTCAAAACCTTCTGAGTACGTTTACGCTAAAAAAATGTCAAACTTTTTAATGGAAATGCCAGATGGCACCAGGCAACACTTGGTGTTGCCTAGGCCAGAAATGTATAAACAACCCTCCTATATTTTATGCATAATTTTGTACAAAATTGTCATGTCTTTATGGGAAACCCCATTAGAGGGTATTAAATGTCTTTGCTAAAAGTTTATCGAATTAAAAGAAGATAGATGAGTTGGAAGTATAGAGATATTTTCAAAAGTGTATTTGTTTTCGATTGCAAGTCGGTGCAGTTCCGGGACTTCCCTCGCACCTACCGCCGGGCACGAACAAGCACATGCCTAACCAAGTATGCAGATGTCTCCAGTGACCATCGCCAATAAACGTCAGCCTAAGATTTGTTGAATATTTCTCATTGATGTTGCATATTGAAAATAAGCAGCAAAACTGAACAATTTTCAGGTGTCCTAATGTAAAGTGGCCGAGGATAATTTGGCAGACAATATGCTGCTGCTTAAAATAAGGATTCATTCGGGAGACGAATTATGAATGTCTAACTATTCCTCAATGGAAATAACCTAAGCAGGAACATAACATATATATTGCGTATATCATATAAAATTGAGTTTATCGAATAAGGCAGGAATTAGGATTGTGTTTTTTCCCCGTGAGACCCGAAGACATTTTTCCATGATCTCAGACTTTGCTTTTATCCTCCTGATAACCTTTTCTGGCTGCGAATATTCCACTACTTATGTCGTGTGGTTCGTATAGAGACATTTATCACCTTTAAACCATTTATTTTCTCAGTAATTCTTGAGTAAATCCTTTACACACACACATATATACATATGGATGTGTATATGCTATACGTACACCTATATATGAGGGTGGGTCGATTTGGGAATCGATATTGTGTCATCGATTTTTCATTAGCTTTTGGCATGAGGAAAAAATTCCACTATGACATATCAAAAAAATAATTTTCTAGGCGCCCAAATTTCAAATTAACATTGCCACATGCAGTATAATATTACATATGAGAGCGTGAGAATAGAAATATGACTAAGAAAATCGCATCTACCACAAACAATACAATATAACATATAAGCGCTTGAGTGTAGAAATACGACAGATTCGATTCTCTCAGTCGTTTTTATATTCTTACGCTATCATAGGTTATATTGTATTGTATGTGGCAATGTATATTTGTGTGTATTGTATGTCAGCTTGGAAAGGTTTACAAAAGTATTTGTTTAATTACCTACTTAAAAACCTTAAAAATACAAGTTTAGAAAAATTCAAAAAATCTTAACTTGAGCGCCCCGAAAATAATTTTTTTGATATGTCGTAGAGGAACTTTGTTTTTCCATATGTGACGCGCAAAATAGAAAGGGACCTAAGGTTAAAAACCAGTTTTGTTCAGGAGAGCCATTTTATAATTAGGCCCCTTTCTATTTGCGCTTATAATCGTCGAATTCACTTTCATAAAACGCGCATATCTCTGGGAGGGTGCACTTTTGGGGCATGGGATCGGTCTCATTCGATGCTCAGATGTTGTCCACATCAAAAAAAGAAAAAAAATTAAATTGATTTTTTTACCCTTGCTGCGCACAATAAGGATGATGGCATAATATCGAAAAAATGTTGTCATTACAAATCGGCCCACCCTTATATATACATTAGGGTGGAGTGAAATCCAAAAAAAAAAGTTAACCTCGGAAAGAGATGTAGTCTGGGGTCCTAAAGAGGGGAAAAATAAAGAAAAAAATTTAAAAAAAATTTTAGGGGTCGCGCCACTCCCTAGAAATTTGGAAATTATCGCTATTTTGGCGTTGATTTTAGAAAAATCCTAAAAATTAAGGACTTAACTTATTCGAAATTTAAAAGTTTGAGCTTGTTCAGTGCCCAAACAAAAGTATTTGAGGCAAATATGAGGATAATCGACTAATATTTGTAGCTTTGGTGGCGATTTCATTGTTCAGTCAATTTTCTGAAGAAGGGACGATTTGACTTATTTTACTTTTTGAAATTTTTGAACAATGAGAAAATTTTTTTTAAATTTTTTCATGCCCTTATTTCATTGTTTACGCTATTGCAAACATTTATTGACATAAAACTTTAAAATCGGTTCAGGGGTTAGGAAAATTCTCGCCTTCAAACATGTGTATTTGTTAATTTTTTGTCAAAATGGCCATTTGCAGTCATTTCAAAGATAAGATAAGATTCTTTGTTATTAATTTGTATTTTTAAAATTAACTTTAAATTGTGAATTAAAATAATATTAGCGTTTATCACGAGTTCCCATTAAGGCGTAAAGTTTGGCTCCCACTGACTTTAACGGGGTTTTTTTTATTGCATTTTCACGTGGCTTGCTATGATCGCTGAGGTTACCAAAATTATTTTTCAGTTCTTTGTCTATCAGTCTAATTCGGTTTCGTGTTCAATTAGCATGGCTGGGGTTCTGCGAAATAATAGGAAATTTACCACTTTCTTTTGATTGATTTACGGTGTGCATCAAACTTCTCAATATATCCATAAAAGTAGGCACCAAGAACTTGACAATTCCTATTATTTCGCAGAACCCCAGCCATGCTAATTGAACACGAAACCGAATTAGACTGATAGACAAAGAACTGAAAAATAATTTTGGTAACCTCAGCGATCATAGCAAGCCACGTGAAAATGCAATAAAAAAAACCCCGTTAAAGTCAGTGGGAGCCAAACTTTACGCCTTAATGGGAACTCGTGATAAACGCTAATATTATTTTAATTCACAATTTAAAGTTAATTTTAAAAATACAAATTAATAACAAAGAATCTTAAACAAGTTTCATTTATTCAAAAGTATTTTGACACAAACGCCGAGAGCAACAAATGTCTCGTGAACAAAAGTTTGTCAAACTCTGCTTTAAAACATATGTAAAATAAATTTACCGCTTTCCCATTGCATTCACCTTGGCCAAATTCAAAAGAAATCCAATCAAGTATTAAAATTGTTAGAATAGTTCATGAGTAGTAGCAATTCATACTTGTTATTCTCTTTGAAATCACTGCAAATGGCCATTTTGACAAAAAATAAACAAATACACATGTTTGAAGGCGTGAATTTTCCTAACCCCTGAACCGATTTTAAAGTTTTATGTCAATAAATGTTTGCAATAGCGTAAACATTGAAATAAGGGCATGAAAAAATTTAAAAAAAATTTTCTCATTGTTCAAAAATTTCAAAAAGTAAAATAAGTCAAATCGTCCCTTCTTCAGAAAATTGACTGAACAATGAAATCGCCACCAAAGCTACAAATATTAGTCGATTATCCTCATATTTGCCTCAAATACTCTTGTTTGGGCACTGAACAAGCTCAAACTTTTAAATTTCGAATAAGTTAAGTCGTTAATTTTTAGGATTTTTCTAAAATCAACGCCAAAATAGCGATAATTTCCAAATTTCTAGGGAGTGGCGCGACCCCTAAAAATTTTTTTAAATTTTTTTCTTTATTTTTCCCCTCTTTAGGACCCCAGACTACATCTCTTTCCGATGTTAACTTTTTCAAATTAAAAAAAAGCATGTTTTCACTCCACCCTAATATACATTCATTTATATATAAAAGTCTGACGCAAACCTTTAGCCGTAACATGCCATCTGTCTTGAAGGTGGTAGTTGGCGGATGGTGCTGCAGCAAACCGTAGTCATGATTAACTCTTTGTGCACCTCCGATTTGCTGGAGGGATTTTCCGGTCGCTTCGTAGCAACCACACACACACGCATATATATATATATATATATATATATATATATATATATATATATATATATATATATATATATATATATATATATATATCCACAAACACCCTCACACTCTTGTGTTCATATACATCAATTTTTGAAAAAAATTAAGATTGATAACAGCCGACAAACTATTTTGTATTCAAACCATCCGATTTTCAAACCGTTAAAATGGGATCACCAACTGAATTGATGATGACGCTAATGGTGGAGGCTGGCATCGGCTGAAGAAGGCGTTAGTTGTGTTGGCATTTGCTTCTCTGGTAGCCGAGGCTGTGGGTTTTTGACTCGTCTACGTTCCTAGAATGGAATAAATGAATTATGAACAAAACTGTCAGAGGTTGCAAAGGTATGTGCCAAAGTTAATGAGTAGTAAGGTTATGGTGTGGGTCTAACCAAGAGTTGTGAGGGAAGTTTATCGTTATATTGCCATGACAGTATGAGGTGGAGTAATATTTAAAATTTAATAAAGTCTATTAATTGGTATAGAAGATTTGAGAAATAACCACCCCCATCTTTTATAAAGACTGTAATACCTCCCATTATTAGTTGTATTCTTTGAGTGGCAAACGTATTCATAACACCAATACTAGCAGGGTAAACACACACAGAGAAATAATCAGTTAGAAATCGGCCCAAACTACAAATATTCGGTTGAAGTAACATACTTTCTGTTGCAATCCCCAACATATCATTGTATTGGTGGTTACATGGCTCGACTTAATATAAGATCTACAATAATATTACAATTCTTACAGTCAATAACTTGGTTATACCAACCGAATTCATTAAAACTATCGGTAATGGCAACCAATCAATAATGAAGAACTTGTTAGTTTAGTACCAATAATTGGTGGTGACAATTTAATAATTATGTGTAGTAAAAAAAACCGCCAAGTGCCGTTTAGTTCGCTGTTGTAACATATTACACTAGCAACAAAATTTCGGACTTTCGCGGGGGTGAATGTTTTTTTTTAGAAATAAATGACTTAAGTGATTAGACAGGGTGAAGCGCGAAAATTTGCTTATTTGGGATTAAACTAAAAAATTATGAACCCTAGAAAAATCTATTTTATATTTTAAATATATTGAACATTAAGGGAATTTTAAAATTACATGGTTTTAAACAGTGTATCTGGCAAATGTCGACCTTCGCTGTCCACACACTGCTGCATACGTTTTCTGAAGTTTTCATGAACTCTAACAAGCATGTCGACTGGTATTCTGCCGATTTCAGCCTAAATATTGTTTATAAGGGGTTCCAAAGTGTTGGCACTGTTGATATACACCTTCGACTTCAGGTAACCAATGGGAAAAATTGCATGGGGCTAAGTCGGGTAAGCGTGCCGGCCAGTTCATATCACCCCTCAAAAAGAGGAAACATTTGCCTCAAACAATTTATGGTAACCCTCGCTGTGTGTGCAGTGACACCATCCTTTTGGAACTATGTATCCACTAATTGCATTGCCTCAAGAGCCGGCTGAAAAAAGTCTGGAAATGCCAAGAGTAAGTGATTACTTCCGAGCAGAGCGTTTCGGAGATTGCAATACTGCTGCTCTAATACTCTCAATGTTTTGTGTAATCCTTCTCTAAGGTCACCTTCGTACACATGACACATTCCCTGCTGTTCTCAATGAAGTTACCTAATTTATAATTAACTGCCATCCACGAACACGTCCGCGTAGGGGAGCAGCGAATCGTTAACGAAAAGCACGCTGCACGGCAATGATCGAGTGCGCATTTGAAAAATACGCTTCAACACAAAACGACCTCTCCTCACGTGCCCAATGCATCATGGCAACTGAAAGGTAGACGAATATGAATCTCCCGTCAGCTAATAAAAGCCACGCGTACTCTCCACTTTCTTCGACCAACAAAGCCGCCATAACCTGCAGTGCAAAAAAGCAAAATTGCGCGCTCCACCCTGTAGTAAATTTCCAAAAGGGCGGTCCTCGTGGGTCTGAGTTATTTTTAATTTGCCAAAGAAACTGTGTTTTGCAACGCTATATAAGGTAAAAAGTCCTTCGTTTTATCGAATTTTTGTGATGAAATGTCATAAGTGATATCGTTTGGAGTTGATTTTCGTAGAACATTTTAATAGTATAACTCTCATATTGGAACGTCCTTTCGTCCTTTGGAAAAATGAAAACATGTTGTCAAATTAATTTCTGTTTGCTCATAATTGAGATAACAATAAATATTTTAAAATCGTTAAATATAAACGATTTGAAAATAAATTTTTAAATCTTTTAAATTTTATGTATTAGGTTAACTGACCGTAATAATAAAGTTGTTCTTAGTTAAACTTTATTATCTCGGTCAGATAACCGAATACATACAATTTAACCATCAGTTGGTCCAGTTAACAGATGCTAGTGGAAAAGACAACCGAATTCAAAGAGTTCTTATAGCCGATAATTTTTAACAACAATAAAGTATATGCGCAAACTCAGTTGTAATAATCATCCTTTTTAGTACGCGTTACCGATACTTTGTCTCTTTAACCGATACTTTCAGTTCCCACAACCGAAAATTGCCGTGTCCTCAACCAACATTCGATTGTATTGACAGCATACATGGATATTACGTGCCACCACCAACATTCGCTCGGCCAAAAACATTCGCTTGTGGCAAAAAATCGGTTCTCTGTGTGCAGGTAAGTGAGACTGGAAAGAAAAAAGTACATGAAGCTTGTAAGAACGTCGGTACGTTTATCCAGGTCATATCTTATTCGTATTTGTCGCTCATAACGTACCATACAAAATCTGAGCTTGGTCGGGTATAATATGTTGCTTCCAAAGCTGCAGGACCTCGGCAGAGACATTTGTGTAAGGGCTATTTAAAAACATCTACAGATATGGTCCAATGTGGCAGGACACTGATCATGATCCCTCACAACGCTCCATGCAAACTATGGTAGGAATCGTATGTACGAGGGCGGTTCGGAAACTTCTTAGCCTAGCACAAAAAGCGCGGTGCTATGAACACAAGTTAAATTTTGTTTCGATCTGGCAACTCCTTCATATAGAAACAGGTGTTCACAAAAGACGCATCCGCAATTTTTTTACAATGGAAAAATTAGAAATGCGTGGTGTCATTAAATATTTACATAAAAAAGGTTTATCGGGACAAAAAATTCATAATGATATGGTGAATGTGTTAGGTGAAAGTGCTTCTTCATATGAAACAGTAAAAAAATGGGTTGCTGAATTTAAACGTGGTCGTACAAGCATTGAAGATGAACCACGTAGTGGACGTCCAAAAACAGTAACAACAACATAAATTGTAGCCAAAGTGCATTATATGGTATTAAATGATCGACGAATAAAAGTGCGTGAATGGGCATCTCAAATGATTAAGTCCATTTAATTTTGCATGAAGAACTACAGATAAAAAAGCTTTCTGCAAGATGGGTGCCTCACTTGTTAACAGTCGACCAAAAACGCATAAGAATGAACATTTCTCAAGCTTGTTTGGATCGTTTTCAGCGAAATAAAATGGATTTTAAGCGTCGTTTCATAAATGTTGAGGAGACATGGATCCACCACTATACTCCAGAGACAAAAGAACAATCCAAACAATGGACTGAAGCTGGAGGAAGTGCCCCAAAGAAGGCAAAAACAATTCAATCGGCTGGTAAGGTTATGGCAACGTTTTTTTGGGACTTCAAAGGTATTTTATTAATTGAATATCTGCAAAAGGGTAAAACAATAAATTCAGAGTACTATTGCAACCTTTTAAATCAATTAAATGTACAAATTCGAGAAAAACGTCCTGGCTTACAAAACAAAAAAATAATTTTTCATCAAGACAACGCACCAGCGGACAAGATTGTTTTAACAATGGCTAAAATCAACGAATTAAAGTACGAGTTGCTTGACCACCCACCTTATTCTCCTGATTTAGCTCCCAGTAACTTTTACCTGTTCCCAAATCTTAAAAAAATTCCTTGCTGGCAAGCGTTTTACCTTAAATGAAGATGCAATTACAGTTGTAAACCACTATTTTGAAGACCTTGAGGAAAACTATTTTCATCAAGGAATAGAATTGCTCGTACTTAGTAGGGACATAAATACTGTTACACACGTTTTATGCTGTAAAATTTGGACCAAATATTTTTAATATATTATTGATGTATATTGTATCCAAAAAGAATCTACTTACAAGAAATATCCGCCTTTTGCCGGTTTAGTCGCACTGG
The DNA here is from genome assembly GCA_963513945.1 of Hydrotaea diabolus. Taxonomy (NCBI): domain Eukaryota; kingdom Metazoa; phylum Arthropoda; class Insecta; order Diptera; family Muscidae; genus Hydrotaea; species Hydrotaea diabolus. The sequence goes on from OY740720.1 coordinate 128,157,025, forward strand.
CCAATCGTCAATAGCTGCACGAACCTCGTCCATTGGAAAATTGGACACAGCTTGAACCAAAGCAGTCTTATGAGATCCAATGTTGGGGTATCTTTTGTGACAAACCTTGTCCTCTAAAACCATCCAAAATTTGTAATCCAATGGGTTCAAATCTGGACTGCCTGGGGGCCATTCTTCAGATTAACGTTGAACGCTGGCAAATTGTTTCGAAGCCAGGCTTGCGACGGTTTGACCTTATGGGCCGGCGCAGAATCCTGCAGGAAAGTCCATGGCTGGCTTCACAACAGCTTCCAAAACGAATTCTTGGTAAACTTTGGCCGATGTTTTGACTTCTTGTTCACAGAAATGCAAGTCAGTGACCCCATCGTAAGAGACACCGCACCAAAACATGACTGAAGCTGGGTGATGACCCTTTTCCACCCTTGGGATCAGTTCAGATGCTTCCTTAGATGACCTCGCATACACTCTATCATTTTGCTTGTTAAATTTTTCCTGAACGGTAAAAATTTTTTCATCGGTGAAAACAATTTTTCTGTGCAGGTTATCAGCGTGCTTCACCAAAAGACGTTTGCATTTTTCAATACTATTTTTTTTAAAGCTGCAGTCAATAAATTTCCGGTCCGTCGTTTGAAAGCCCTAAGCCCCAAGTCTTTTTTAATGATTCGACTAATGGACTTTTTCGTGATATTCATCTCACGGGCCATGATTTTCTGTTTTCGGAGCGGATTTCTTGAACTCTTGAACGGCTTTGATGACATGCGGTGTTCGAACAGAGCATGGGCGGCCCGACCGGCGGCGGTCTTTTACATCTTCAGTCTCCTCAAACAGTTTTATGCATCGGTAGACGAATATGCGGCTAATCCCTAGTGGCTGGAGCGATTTTTTTCATTTCACACTAGAAAAGCGCTATTACAGCGATACGGTTCTCATTATCTGACCATTCCATGATGAAAGTTGAAACAATTTTAAAATCCCGTTACAGACTAACGCTATTGAGGTTAGCTTTCAAAACCCATATGACATTAACGGGGTATGTTCAGTTCTAATATTGAAATGGTTGTGTTCGATGTTGTAACAGTATTTATGTCCCTACTAAGTAAAATGTGGCTTCTAAAGGAAACATTGGTCCATATATTTCTAAAGGAAAGAAGGAGTTCTGAATGGGGGCTAAACGAAAATGTGGAGGTAATGGGAGTATTTATTGCTGCTGTTGCAATCGCCCAACGACAAGATTGGCAACAGCAGTTGTAGCAACAGCATGAACCAATCAAAACAAAATTTCAGAACATTCCAATGCCAAAATTGGTGGTTTTTATACTGACCTGAAAAAGGTATACTTGTACATTCGCAAGCCATGTCGAGCTAGGGTGTAAAATATTGTTTTGGTTCTGAGCGTAACCCAGCAAAAAGTATGACTAGTGAATTCTTGTCAGGTTTTTGAAATCATATCGAAAATATAGTACACTAAAAATAAGTTATGTTTGTAAAAATCAACAAATGTTTTTTTTATTTAAGCAGCCGAAAAATACTTTAGAAGATGGCACCGCCGACTTTTCCCCCGAACTTATTTCTTTAACAGAATATATTACAAAACCGACGTTCCTCACTTAAATGAGAGTGATTCTAAAACAAGGTCGAGACTATTTGCAAAGAGATGCTTGTTCTTGGATAGGTGGAAAAAACCCAAAACTCATCATAATACCCAAGCCCGGAAAAACTTTCGGTGAATCCCAGTCAAATAGACTTATATGCCTCTTGGATAGCATAGGAAAATATCAGTAGGGGCTATTATACTTAGACTATAAATAAAATAACGCATTAGAGAATGTTAATGGTCTTGTTGGAAGACAATACGTCTTTTTGATAGCGAGTCTGTTTGTGAATACCATATACCGCGGGGGACAAGTGGGTTCACCTTTAGGTCATCCCGAGAGCTCCCCTGCCAGATAATAATAACGGGTTGTCCATTAAGGGCATAACAATTTTATATATAAATAAAGCACAGAATATTTAAGATGTAGAGTTCAAATTTATTTAAGGACCAGTGACTTGATCTGGCCCCATAAAAAGAAATCCAATGGCGCTAAATCGCATGAACGAGGTGGCCATTCGACCGACACATTTCTCGAGATAACACGTTTACCAAATTTGCCTTTCAGTAAAACGATTGTACGTATCAATAGGGTTTTTTTTCGCAGATTACGCGTGAGTTATGTTTAACTTTGTTTTCTTTTTAGTATTGTTTGCCATTTCATCATGGAATGTCTTATAAAGCGAAAACCACGGTTTTATGCGGTTTATGGCTGGTGGAATCATCGGTCCATATTTTCTCATATTTGTAACGGGTGATCAATCAAGAGGTATTGTTTCAATAGGGGTTTTTTTTAACAGATTACGCGTGAGTTGTGTAAAACGCTTTTTTTAATACTACTCGTATTCGCCATTTTATCATAGAATTACTTACACCAAGAAAACCACGATTTGGTGAGTTTATGGGCTGGTGGCATCATCGGTGCATATTTTTTTTTTTTAAATGATGGCCAGAACACTACAGTGAATGGTGATCGCTAACGCGCCATGATATCGGACTTTTTGCTAACCGATATTGAAGCCCGTTATCTTGACGACATTTGGTTTCAACAGGACGGTGTCAATTGCCATACATCTGATCAAACAATGCATCTATTGAGAGGGCATTTCAAAGAAAAGCTAATTTCACGTTTTAGACCGGCAAGTTGGACGGCTAGGTCGTGTGAGTCCAAAGTCTATGCTGATTCAGATTTTGGAAGCCAACATTACGCGTGTATCAATCATTAACGCCATACCGGTCGATATGCTCGAACGAATCATCAAAAATTGGACCATCAGAATGGACACCCTCAGGCGTAGTTGCGGACAACATTTCGGGGATATTATATTTAAAAAATAAATGCCATAAAATATCCTTTCGAATTTCACACACTTTATTTGAATTTTTGTATTTTTATTATTATTAAAAAATACCTCTTGATTAATCACCCGATAGTTAAAAATATTCCCATTTTCTATAATTTATTTACTAAAATCACATTCACTTTAATAAAAAAGTTATATATAATTTAACCACTGCTATGACTTTTGTACCGCCCTAAGTAGAGTTGGCTACCCACTACCAAATTTTTTTCTGTTATTTACAAATTTCCTTTTAAATCCTCGTAAATGAAAATTATAAAGTGAATCCCATTCGTTATTATTTTCATTAGAAAACAATACTAGCAAAATATCCAAAATATACTTCATTCGATGGTCTTTAGAATCGAAATTGCAGACGTTGCAGCTATTGTTGTTGTTGTTGTTGCATTACTGGTGTTGCTGTGGTTGCTGGTGAGGATGATGAAGACAGTGATTGGTGCTGGGTGTTTCTCGGAATGTTTGCAATACATTTAATTTCATTTTGATATGCTACCAAACCAAAACGGCATGAAATTTTGCCACGTAAATGAAAGGCACGCACACACACACACACACAGGCAACGAAGGAGCAAAAACAGATGGACGGACAGACCTTAAGACAAAACGTCGTAGCCGAGTATCTAAGTGGAACCATGAAACGGAATGAAATGAAATTAGAGTACAGACAGTCAGATAGACGGCAAGTCGGACAGACTGGCAGATATTCACTTATTCTGGCACAGACAAACCGACGGACGTTCTGTTTGTGGTATATGTTATATCCTTACTTATGATTGCCATTCATTTATGGTTCTTCGCCGGCAGAAGGATACGTACACCCATACACACTCGAACAACCTCTACGTCTACGGTTCTGCTGGATTTTATTCCTTTTCGTATTTCCGGAAATGTAAACGTAGAAGTTTCGTACGTTTTGCTGTTAGTTTTGCGAGATAACAATGCATATTTGTTCAGTCGGTTCGGCAGTGTTCAACAACCAACATACGATCCTACGGAGGGAGCGTGTACGACCGACCAACCGTACAATGAAATATGAAGATCCGTGAATAGCTGTTGTTATAAATGGAAATGAAATTACAAGCAGGAACATTATTTGCTTGAAATGCAATTTGTACAAAAACATCAAATTGTGGTCTTTCCGGACACATGCTATACATGTTATGATGATGAATGCAATTTTTAAAATTTTTAAGTTCTGCAGTATGTGAAGAAATTAACTCAATGGATTTTGTAGATATTTTACAATCAACTATTAGAAATTGCATAAACTGAGGTCAATCGAGACGTTTTTGAGTAGTTCCCTTAAGGTCTTGAAAACGAACGGAGAGCTTCTCTAAAATCAATGAAAGGGTTTGACTTTAATATTCTTCAACTCTTACGAGTATAAGTTCTGTTGCACGCGATACTGCAAAGACGCTATTAAATTTAACTAAGGTGAATCGTTTTTTCGAGGGTTGCTATATATATTTCTGGCAACACTATGTGTTGTAAGGCGCCATCTGACATTTCCATTGGAATGTTTGCTAGAAGTCACATAGTAAAGGGTGTTTTTTATTGGGGTATAGAACTTTAAGTTGGCATCACTTTTTTAACTGGCGGCCATTTTGTCAGCTGTCAAGTGATTAATATTTAGTTTGGTTTGCCATTTCATCATGAACAGGTTGACAAAAGAACAACGCTTGCAAAATGGGCCGAAAATGAGATTCATCTCGATGCTGATTTTCATCACAAAATTTTGTTCAGTGATGAGGCTCATTTTTCATTCAGTTACCGTTAATGGAGACCGGTATAGAGCCATGATAACCGACTATTTTGTTCCCGAATTGGATGGCATGAATGTGGATGAGTTGTGGTTCCAACAAGACGGCGCTACATGCCACACAGCGCACGTCACAATCGAATTATTGAAGGAAACATTCGATGAGCGCATAATTTCGCGGAATGGACCAGTCAATTGGCCACCAAGATCGTGTGATTTGACACCATTGGATTATTTTCTTTGGGGATATGTGAAGTCGCTCGTCTACGCCAACAAACCCGAAACGTTAGGGGACTTGGAAGCCAACATTCGTGGCGTTATTGCCAACATACGGCCCCATATGCTCGAAAAAGTGGTTGAAAATTGGACCTGTAGAATTGGCTTTATTCGAGCCAGCCGCGGCGGCCACATGCCCGAAATCATATTTAAACATTAATGGCATAAAATTATCCTTCCAATAAAGCCAAATTGATGGACATTAAAACGATTTTCTTGTGTTTTATATCAATTCGAAATTCTATACCTCAATAAAAATCACCCTTTATATCCAAAAAACACTATGTCTCTATCAATTACCTTTAAGTTCTCCAGATCCTTTAAAAGGTTGAAATCATTGGCAGGTGCTTTCGGTGCCACTTGATATAAAAACCAGAATTTTAGGTTTATTGTTACGACGAAAATGTTAAACCTTCTAATATTTTTTAATTGCTGAGCTGAAGTTATAATGATTTCCTTTATGATTTTAAAACAATATAAAATTGAATGTGTGTGAACATCTTAGCAGAGAGATTGAGTTGCTCTCTAAAAGAAAGATTTTTGAAGAATATAAAGTATAACCTTTGCCATCCACCGGGCGTGACTTACGGTACCTGGCTGAGAAATTTTATAATTTAGATGAAATAAAACGTATATAATCTACTGTAATGGCTAAAAATTAAGTTTTTATTATAAAGATAAGAGTTTGCCATTATATTTTAAAAATGATTTCTGGCAAGTGGCCGCCGCGGCTAGCACGAATCAATTCAAGTCGGGGGGCCCACTTTGCAGCAATTGGAACCGTATATCAGCAATAACGCTCCGAGTATTCTGTTCCAAGGTGTCAGTCGTGTCTAGCTTAACTGCGTAGACAAGCGACTTCACATAACCCACAAAAAATAGTCTAGCGGTGTTAAATCGCGCGATCTTGGAGGCTACGCCATAGGCCCAGGACGTGCACACTCAAAGATTTCTTTAATAAATCAATAATTTCGTTGGCTGTATGCCATGTTGTGGAACCATAAGTTGTCCACATTAACATCCTCCAATTTACTTACTAAAAAGTCATTTATCCTGGCTCTATAGCGTTCCCTATTGACTGTTTTTAAGAAATATGGACCAATTATTCCCTCTGCCCATAGAGCTTACCAAACAGTGACTTTTTGGGGATTTAACGGCGTCTCAACAATGGCTTGTGGATTTTCATTACTCCAAATGCGACAATTTTGGTTATTAGCGTACCCATTCAACCAATAGTGAGCTTCATCGCTGAACAAAATTTTCTTGTTAAAAATCAGAGTCGGTGGCCATCTCGTTTTGGGCCCCTTCACCACAATTTGCAAACGATTTTCCGGTGTAACTCTATTCATTATGAAATGACAATCCTAACTGAGCATATCTAGTGACAGCTCTAATAAAGTGTGGCCAGATTGAAAACCACACTTCTAAAAAAACACCCTTTATTTGCATCCGATTTTAAGTTTTTAGCTCTAGAAGCCATGTATTATAGCCAATCTTGATGAAATTTGATGAAACGACCAATGAAAGGCGTTAATAAAATTGAAGATAATCAATGTTGATTTAGATAAAGCTACCACACATAAGTTTTTCCGATTTTTCTCGCTTAAGATTTTGAAGTTGCTCCCACACATATGTTCATCCTATTTTATGTGCTTGGCTCTAGCAGTCACACACTCATATCTGGCTGTTACTATGTACTCGTAGTTTGACACAAGTTAGTATTACGTGCCAAGAACTGGCGCTGTTGAAATTATACAAAAATCGGTTCAGTTAAAAAAAAACCTCCCACATGTTACTTCAACCGATTTTGCCAAAAACAATGAATTATTCCCACAAATTTAAATATGATATTAGGTTTTTAACTTGGTAAATTTTGTCCAAAACCCAATTTTTTTCGGAACATCCAGGAGTGCAGAGTGCAATATAGTGGGCCACGCCCGACTTTGGCTTTTTTTTATTATTTTTTATTTGGCAAAAAATTTATACAAAGCCGAAATTGGATGATTAATTTTGCTCTACCTTGTATATATTTTTTTTAAAGCGTACTGACCAACACTTCGAGATGTTGCAAACGGAGTGACAAATTTTGATTGCCCTCCATCATTCGGTGTAGGTTATAAAATCCAGTAGAGTACTCCTCTTTTGGCCATACTTCTGCTCGTTACCCTCTTGTCACTCCCACTACCTCGTTCATTAAATTTTCGTTCATGATCGGAATTGCCGGTCACTAACACTGCAGAATCCTTAGTGGTTGGCAAAAGCTACGGTAGGGTATTTATGTTTCTTCCTCATTGATTGCCAATCAAAGTCAGCTAAACAGGCCCTTCCATCTACTTATATGCATAAAGGGAAATAAATCAAAACGAGACAAACATAACAATCGAAAAGGGGCCGAATAAAATCAAATAAAACAAGAATTGACAAGACACAGAATAAAACACACATCAAAACGGTCCACTCCTCGAAAACTTTAAGAGTTGGATCCAGGTTGGAAACAAAATTCCAAATAAAACACAGCCTACAATTGAACAAAGCTCAAAGCAGCAACAATTTTATGGCACAAAAAACCGAGAAAAAAATCTATTACGTCTATTGAAAATGCTACCTCGTCTACCACCACATCATCATGTGTTGGTGGTCATGTTGCTGAAGCTGTTGCCCATGTTGCCCCCTACATATGTTTTGCTGTGTACGACGTCTTTGGCTGACTGTTTGCCAAATCCAAAAAGGAGTTGGCAAATAAGCACTGCTCGTGCCAACGGATATGTGACCATGCGATGCGATGATGAAGTCGTCTTCAAGGCACAACGAAAATAAACTCGAACTGGCAATAGACCAGAAAGACCAAGACCAAGACCTGGAACATCAACGTCAACGGCCACAACGGACATATCGATATAATAAAGTCATGAATGTTAGAAGCCAATATTATGTGTCACTGTTGCTGGACGACTCGTACTCGCGTGTGGTTGCAGGCCAGATTTCCAAAGGCTTTATGTGATGATTGTTATTTCCTGCCCTCCGCCGCCGAAGAAACATTTTCCATGTGTTTTTGTGTGTGCGTTGGCTTTTGTGGCATTATTTCATTCTGTTTTGCTCTTGTCGCTTATATTTCTTGAGCGTGCTTTTGCGAATGTCAATAGTAATGGGCTTAAATGGACAACTGAAATATGGTCATAAGGTGATTATTTTATTGTTGCGGCGATTTCTTTCCATTTTCGTCTGAATCATAGATTGAAAGTGGCCTTTTAGAGGCGAGGTTCATATGTGAAATGGAATAAGCATAAACTGGAATAATTTATTATATTTTTTGAATTTGTTGTCTTGGCGAGTCAACAAAGAGATTAGAACAATACCAGTATCTTGTAGGACAAATTATGGCCTCTAAGATAGCAGTTTCTTTTACAGGTAAGGTGTGAGAAAACATTTAAGAAAAATAGTCTTAGACAATATTAAAAAACTTATAATGGTTTCTTCCAGGTTTCAAATAATGTCCATTTCTAAGTCTATGCTAACCAACCTTTATGAACGGGGCTTCTTGAAGTACTCAATCCAATGTAGCCAGGAAACCAAAGAAAGGTTTTTTGAATTTCCAATGCTAATACTTATGTTAGAATAATTATTATATATAATGGGTGATCCATCAAGAGGTGATCCATCCAATGTAGTCAGGAAACCAAACAAAGGTTATTTGAATTTCCAATGCTAATGCTAATATTAGAATAATTATTATATATAAATGGTGATCCATCTAGAGGTATTTTTTCAGAACAAAGAAAACTTATAAAAATTCAAATCAAGTGTGGAATCTTTATTGGTAATTTAAAAGGGCTTTTAATTAATTTCTACAAATGTTGGCCACTGTATTATGGAAATGAGCGTTCGGTGAAAAACGGCTGTTTTCGACAAAAATTTTGTCCAGTAATGAGACATAAATCTGGCTCAACGGCAAAGTCAATAAATTGCCGAATTTGGGCTGAAAAGCAACAAGAAGAGGTGCTATTATACCCAGAGAAATCCACGGTTTGGTGCGATTTATAAGCTGGTGGAATCATCGGTGCCTATTTTTTCAGAAATGATGATGGCCGGAATGCCATGATATCGAGCTACCTGATATTGAAGCCCGAAATCTTGACGACACCTTGTTTCAACAGGACGGTGCCACTTGTCATGCAGCTGCTCAAACAATGATCTATTGAGAGGTCATTTCGAAAAGCAGCTAATTTCACGTTTTGGGCAGCACGCAGAGAAAAGATATGGTTACTATATGGTCACAGCAACAATAATATAAACTCTACAATAAAAGCATGTTCATTGCAACCATAGTATTGTTTTTTGAATTTCATTTTGACAACAGTATGATTGCGGCAATATTAATATTGTTGAAATGTAACAATAGTATTATTGCGAAATTAAGAAATGAAAATATGGTTGTAGCAACCATATAAACAATGTTGGTATAACAAAAGTATTGTTGTTTGCAATTAACGTTAACAGTAACATGATTACGGCAATCATACAGTCTGGTTGCGACTATGAACATAACAAAACAGGTTTTATAGAGAATACATGTACGTGTGGCGTATGTTTTTTTGATATACCAAATAAACACATACACACGATACAGTGAATTGTTGTTGTCCATTATGAAAAACAACAACAATCGGAAGGTAGGCCGAGTGATTTTTTATTGTGTTTACTTTGTTCGGTGAAATATTAGACTACCAACTGGCTCTCGTTTATTTAAAATCTGCCTGCACTTAAGTTTATAGCCATTGATCGTTACTTGGGGTCTACGGATGCTTAAGTAGCATTCACCCCTGCCGGCAACTAAAAGTATTTTTGACTGCCGTTGGAAAATATATTTTTGTTTCTTGAATGAAATGTTCAATAAAACCATGGCCTTAAATCTGGCTATAAACTAATTGTAATGCAATTTAAAATAAATTGCTTAATAAAAATCTCTATTTCTGAATAACATGATTACTCAATTCAATAAATAATTTTGGGGATCATAGTATGGTTGAGTGAATCATGCTATGGTTGTTGGGATAATAGCATGGTTGCATGTGAATCATACTACGGTTGTGAGGATCATACTATGGTTGTATAAAACAAATAATATGATTGTGAGGATCATAACATGGTTTTGGTGATCATAGGTTGATTGTGAATCATACTATTGTTGTTGAGATCATAGCTTGGTTAAGTGTGAATCATACTACGGTTGTGGGGATAATATCATGGTTGCATGTGAATCATACTATGGTTGTGAGGATCATACTATGGTTGTATGTGAAACATACTATGGTTGTGAGGATCATAATATGGTTGTGGAGATCATAGTATGGTTGAGTGTGAATCATACAATGGTTGTGGGGATGATAGTATGAATATGTACATACTATTGTTGTGAGGACCATAGTATTGTTGTGCCACAACCATATATATACAATAATATGATCCTCTTTGAATATTGTCACCCCAACCATATTTTTTTTCTGCGTGAGGTGAGTTGGCCGCCTAGATCTAGTGATCTCACACCTTTAGACATTTTTCTTTGGGGTTACGTAAAGTCCAAAGTCTATGCTGACAAACCAGCTACGATTCAGGTTTTAGAAGCCAACATTACGCGTGTCATTAAAGCCATACTGGTCGAAATGCTCGAACGAGTCATCCAATATTGGACCTTCAGAATACAAACCCTGAGGCGTAGTTGTGGCCAACATTTGAAGGAAATTATATTCAAAAAATAAATGACATAAAATGTCCTTTCAAATTAGCAATAAAGATTCCGCACTTGATTTGAACTTTTATATTTTTTTTGTTCTGAAAAAATACCTCTAGATGGAACACCCTATATATTATGTACAATAGTATATACATATATTATATACTTATACATAGTTTTAAATACTGTATCTGGCAAATGTCGACCTTTGCTATCCACACACTGCTGCATATCATACGTTTTCTAAAGTTGTCATGAACTCTAACAAGCATGTCGACTGGTATTCTGCCAATTTCAGCCTAAACATTATAAATTAGGTCTTCCAAGGTGTTGGGCCGGTTGATATAATCGACTTCAGGTAAGACCAAAGGAAAAAATCGCATGGGGCAAAGTCTGGTGAGCGTGCCGGCCAGTTCGTATCACCCCTCAAAGACATAAGCGTCCAGGAAACATTTACCTAAAACAATTCACGATAAGCATCGCTGTGTGTGCAGTGACACCATCCTCTGTTGTATCCTCTAATTGCATTGCCGGCTGAAAAGCCTGTATCATAGCTAAGTACCGTTCGGAGTTCACAGTTATGGCAAGACGATTATCCTGGAAAAAGTAAGGGCCAATGATGCCTACTCTTGATATGGCGTAACACACAGTGATGCGGTCCGAATGCTGAGGACGCTGGTGAAGTTCGTTGTGGTTTTTTTCACTCCAGTACCGCATATTTTGTTTGTTTACACACCCACTGAGGTGAAAATGTGCCTCACCAGAAAAGAATAAAATTCCGTTACGGGGTATAGTTGCAAGAATGTCTTCACAAGAGGTCCGCCGTGTCAAATAGTCCCGTGCTGACAATTGTTGGACCACGCACTTTTTATACTGTTGAAAATTCAGCTCATAAAGAAGGATCCGGAGGAAAAAAACGTCTCGAAATGCTAAGAATTAGTCATTGCTTTCGAGCAGAGCGTTTCGGAGATTGCAGTATTGCTGCTCTTACTCTCTCAATGTTTTGTGGTATTGTAATCCTTCCCTCAGGTCTCCTTGGTACACATGACACATTCCCTGCTGCACTCAATAAAGTTACCCAATTTACAATTTATTGCCGTCCGGAAACACGTCCGCGTGAGGGAACAGCGAATCGTAAACGAAAAGCACGCTGCACTGCAATGATCGAGTGCGCGTTTGAAAAATATGCTTTAACACAAAATGACCTCGCCTCACGTGTCCAATGAATGATGGCAACTGAAAGGCAGACGAATATAAATCTTCCGTCAATATAAGCCACGCACACTCTCCACTCTTTTCGACCAACAGTGCAGCCACTGCCTGTAGTGCAAAAAAGCAAAATTTCGCGCTCCATCCTGTAGATCGACTCCAACGCTCCGGTCTCCCGAAGAGCGATTTATACGAAAGCCATACTGTCGATCAATAAGCAGGTCCATAGTCTCCAGATACCTTACCTTACAATACCTTACAAAATGATGGTTAACCATGCTCTGCATTACCTTGGAATGCACAAGACAAATCGCTATTGGCTGATGGTCACTGACTGATCCCGTGGTCACTGGTGTGGCAATAGTCCAGCAAAAGAATCCCACTAAAATCAGACAATTCATATCACTTAACTTTGTGGTTAAACCTCCACGCAATTGCAATTCAAGCTTAAACTTCTGCCTAAATCTATGCTGACATTTTGCCAAATGATATCTTTACATTTTCCGATTTTATCTCACTAGAAGATTTGTATTCATTTTAGGTTTCATCCAAACCGAAAGCAATTTAAGTTTATTTGGGATTGGAACTCAAGCATTTGCGATTCTCGAAGGCAGCGGCAACAACTAAATTGTGGCAATAGAACTTTTCAATGTCCACAGCCACCACAATGGCAAAACCAATAAGTACGACAATGACAACCACGACGACGACGACGACAATTGTCTAACGCAAAATTTATGATAGCAGCAACAAAATGCGATGCAATCCAAGACATAAATTTCGCCACCAAAAAAACCAAAGAAAAAAACACACGGAAAATCGAACGATTTAAAAAATGTTGCATACACCAATGTTGCACGAGTCTACGATGAAATGTTGGACTTGCGATTCGAAGTTGCAACAATGAACGGGCGCTCCAAAAATCTATCTTTTGTGCCATTAGTCTCAATAGTTTATGGTAATAAAAGTTTTTCCTTTTGCCAGTACGACGCGGCGTGGTGCGGAGCAGTTGGCGGAGGCCATGGTCTCACACACTCCTGCGGGCCAAGGGAGGAAAGGGGGCAAACATCCACTGCTAATGTGAAAAGTTGGCATTAAAAACATAATCAAAGCATGGCAATAGTATGAAATTGAAAAAAAACATTTGTTTATAGATGTGACAACACGAATTGGAATTGTTATAATAGAAAATCTAAAAACTCGGGAACAATTTTATGTGTGCGCGGGTATTGGCAACATTTTTACGAGAAACACTCTATACCAAGTTTGGATGTCAAATAAGTGTGATTTGGAAAATGGCAAGAAGTAACAAACGGGTATTAGTTCATTGAACACCACAGGTCCCTAAGCTTAAAATTAATGACATAAAATTTAATATATTATTAAAATAGATTAAGGATCTGCGAAGGTTTTGGTTTAAGGTTTTCTATTGAGGCTGTTTTTAAAAAATTGTAGAGAAAAATGATTACTTTGACATGGAAAATCTTTACCTATCTATAAGTATTATCAGGATTTGGAAATAAATAACTATAACAGCTCTATGCTTAAAAACAAGAAGAAAACATAATAAAAATTTGTGGCTATTAAGTGAAAAGTACGAGTCTTTCCTTTATGTGGTAAAATCCCATAAATATGCCTAATACTAAACTTAACACTAGACTATGGAGAAAAAAGAATAATAATAAGAGAATAACACAAAAGGCAAAACAATAAGTAAAGAATTTTAATTAAATAATGCTTAACCCCGGAAGATCCTTGTAATTATATGTGACAGCGCATAGAGAAAAGGACCTAAGGGTAAAAAAATCAATTTTCATTTTTTTCTCTTTTTTTGATGTGGACAACATCTGGGCATCGAATGAGACCGATCCCATGCCCCAAAAGTTTTCCCTCCCAGAGATATGCGCGTTTTATGCAAGTGAAGTCGACGATTCTAAGCGCAAATAGAAAGGGACCTAATCTTTTAAAAGGCTCTCTTGAACAAAACTGGATTTTAACCTTTGGTCCCTTTCTATTTTGACCTAAGGGTAAAAAAATCAATTTTCATTTTTTTCTCTTTTTTGATGTGGACAACATCTGAGCATCGAATGAGACCGATCCCGAAAAGTGTTCCCTCCCAGAGATATGCGGGTTTTATGAAAGTGAAGTCGACGATTCTAAGCGCAAATAGAAAGGGACCTATTCTTTAAAATGACTCTCCTGAACAAAACTGGTTTTAACCTTAGGTCCCTTTCTATTTTGCGCGTCACATATGTAGACCTTATAAAGGCATTCAAATCGTGAGAATCCTCATATAAAATTCCATTTGGGGACAAGTAATTTATATTCGACTAGTCCCTCCTACTCCCTTGGAGGTCAGTAACCTCTGTATCGAATTATCATGGGCACTAGCCTACTTATAAATGTAGATAAGATCGTAGCGAAAATGCTGATAGGCCCTAGTTAAGCGAACATGTTGTAACCAATTATAGGTGATGGCAAATAAAACCGCGTCATAACCAAAAACAGGTTGCTTAATGGATTTTTTTTTTTAAAAATAAACTAATTTGGTTATAACTGACTTTAAGCCAATCGATTACCAATTTTTTTTTAAGTTAAACTCATCCTTGAGCTGCACACTGAGCACAAATTAGTTGGAAATCTGTCCGTACTACAAAATATTCGGTTGAATAATCATACTTTCTGTTGCCATCACCAACATTCCAAGGTATTGATGGTTACATGGTTGGACTTACCGTAAGATGGTAGCTACAAATAACGATTATTACAGCCATTAGTCAGTTATACCAACCGAATTAAGTTAAACTGCTGGTTGCCACTACTGGGGGTTATTTATACGTTTAGGTACCTTAGGGTGTACCAACCCCTCTTTAATATGTTATATTGTTTTTTTTACATTTATTCGGTCTTTTATAATTATTATGACTTGAACAGTTTTTATTCTGGTTCGAGACTTAAATAAAAATAGTAGTAATTTAGTTCAAAACTTTAAACCAAAAACAGCAAATTTTCAAAAACTTTTATAAAACTTCATTAAAAACAGGCCCCAAATAATAATAAATTAGAAAAAATTTTCTCACTTTTTCGAAAAAAATTACGCTCCAATATTAAGAATAGGATGTTAAAATGTTCTAAAAAGCTAAATGAGGTTTGGTCACTACAAGAATTTTGTGGTGTGACCACCAATTATTGGTACCAAAGTAACATGTTCTTCACAATTGGTTGGTTCCCATAACTACCAATAGTTTTACTGAATACGATGGGTATAACCCATTTATTGGCTGTTAGAATCGTAATATTATTGTTGCTACTATCTTACGATAAGCCGAACCATGTTATCATTCATTGCCAGACATCACTATGGCATCGCTTGGCCTGATCAACGACGTCACCTGGCAACCCGTCATCTCACTAGGATCGGACCACCTTCCCATAATTCTCTCCATAAAAAGACCACCCGATTTCATAACCTCTGAACGCCGTACATTTCTCAATCAAAAAATGCTGATTGGGAGGCCTTTAAAGAAGCCACCATCCGCAGCTTTAATAATCTAGCTATTCCGTCGAATGTTCGGGTAGCCGACAAAAATTTCCGGACCTTAATTAACGCAGCAACCGCTCGCCATATCCCAGCTGGTCGAATACCCAAAGTACGACCAAACTTCCCGGCAGAGGCAGCGGGACTCGCAGACGAGCGTGATGACATTTGTCACTACAACCCTACTGACCCTAGAATTGGGGATCTCAACTCAAAGATCAGTGGGTCGGTCAAGGAATATAAGCGGAACAAATGGCTAGACCACTTTAAGCAGTGCAACTTGAGTTCCGGAATTGGTAATTTGTGGACAACGGTCAAATCGCTCTCTTACCCTGTAAGGAGGGATGATAGGACAGCTGTCACGTTCGGTGATAGAACAGTGACAGATCCGAACTCGTGCGCGTGTTATTTTAACCGGCTTTTTATTGAGCACCCAGAGAGTGATAAGGCGAAAAGGAGAGTATTGCGTCGCATCCGCGCTTTCCCAGTCGAAGAGGCACTACCACAATTTAAAGTCATCAAAGGCGCTGGGTCTGGACGGAATCTCAATGCTGATGTTAAAGCACTTGGATACCCCGGGCGTAGAGTACATGACCAAAGTGCTCAATCTGTCGCTAGCCACTCACGTAGTTCCCGATGCCTGGAAAATGGGCAGAGTGGTTCCGCTACTGAAGCCAGGCAAAGATGCAAGTAAAGGAGATTCGTACAGGCCGATCTCCTTGCATTCTCCAGTAGCAAAGGCGCTTAAAGCACAGCTCATCCCCAGCCTGATCGAACACTTTCTTAGTGCTGATCATCAGCATGGATTCCGCAAGCAGCACAGCACAACATCTGCTTTTCACGCCATCACCACACGTATAAGTCGCGGCCTTAACCGGAACAAGCCTAACGACAGGACGGTCCTCGTGGCTCTTGACCTAACAAAAGCCTTCGACACGGTCAATTATGCCACTCTGTTCGAGGACATTGAAGAAACGTCCCTTCAGCCCAGTTCTGTCGTAAACTGTATGTGTGAGCGCCAGTCATATGTAGAATTTAGAGACAGAAAGTCGAAGCCCCGTAGAGTTAAACAAGGAGTTCCCCAGGGTGGAGTTATATCCCCGGCTCTGTTGAACCTCTACCTCTCTAAACTTCCTGCACCACCAGACGGCATTGAAATTGTGACGTACGCTGACGATTGCACAGTTCTGGCATCAGGACCTAAAGTGGATGACATTTGCGAGAAAATCAACCGCTAAAAATATCCACCTCCAAATCATCAGCCACACTGTTAACTGCATGGACCGCAGAGGTGCGGTTGTCACTCAATGTGGAAATCGATGACGTCGACATCCCGACTACCAACTACCCTAAAATCCTAGGGATCACATTGGACAGGCTTTTTAGATCTTCTGAACATGCTACAGCTATTTGCGATAAACTTAAAAGTAGGAACAAGGTCCTCAAGTCACTTGCCGGCAGTACTTGGGGAGCCGACAAAGAAACCTTGTTGACCTCTTACAAAACGATAGGTCGGTCTGTAGCAATCTACGCAGCACCTGTATGGTCGGCGAACGTTAGTACGACGCAGTCCTCAAATCACTTGCCGGCAGTACTTGGGGAGCCGACAAAGAAACCTTGTGGACCTCTTACAAAGCGATAGGTCGGTTTGTAGCAAACTACGCAGCACCTGTATGGTCGGCGAACGTGAGTACGACGCAGTGGAAGAAAATTCAGACTTGCCAAAATGCCGCCCTCAGAACATCAACAGGGTGTCTTCTTATGTCTCCTGAGGACCAGCTACATGAGGAGACGAAGGTCCTTACCGTGCGCAGACACAATTTCCAGTTGTCTAAGCAATACCTGCTAGGGTGTTTTCGCAGCAGTCATCCTAACCACCATCTCTTGAACAGGATGCCTCCGCCCAGGCAGATCAGGTACCTGCTATGATATTTTCGCAGCAGTTATCCTAACCACCATATCTTGAACAGGATGCCTCTGGCAGATCAGGTACGATCTTCATGATCTAGAGAGAGAGGTATAGCGGTATAAGAGAGAACCTTTAGATCATCGAAACTATCAGACAGGTCTGAACAACATTCACTCCGATGAAGTCGCAGCAGCAGTATCCAGCTACCATGTGAATCTAGTGCTAGGGGAACATTCCCGGAGATTTCACCTGAGGAGAAGGTACTACCTAACGGCACAGCTGAGATCAGGATGGTATGAAAATAAAGTCGACGATTCTAAGCGCAAATAGAAAGGGACCTAATCTTTAAAATGGCTCTCCTGAACAAAACTGGTTTTTAACCTTAGGTCCCTTTCTATTTTGCGCGTCACATATACAAACTACCCGTTACTGTTTCCTCACTTAATATATTTTTATAGAGTAGAGTATTCTTCATTCGTCTACGATTCCCAAAATTAGATTAAATTCAGCCTTTCTGCCACATGCACACACACACATCTTCCCTTTTTTTGGCTAAGTGACCTTTCTGGCTGAATGTTGGCAATTCTGACACTCGACGATAATAAATCAAAGAACACTTTAAAGACATAATAAAGAACAATTGCTCTCCCTTTTCTGGCATTTTGGAAGGCAAATTGAAAGTAGTCCAGAAAAAAAGATGAAGCAGTAATGAATAAATAGCACACATACAGTTACAAAGAAAATAGCCCACTACTACTACCATAGGGAAGTTTTCGCAAAGAAAGTTATTCACTTTCTTACCATCGTCCTCCAACGGCAGCCCCCACTACTTTGGCCGCTGCATAAATCGGTGTGGGGGGGGGGGGGGGACTGGCAAAACTTACCAAACTTACATTTGCATATTTATGCTGAAATATTTTATTTGCGTTTCGGCGAAAAAATAAAATTAAAAAACTACAGTTTTGTTTGAAGCAGCCAAAAAAGAATCACACACTTTTTCTGTTTTTACAGCATTTTAAGTTGCGCTCAATTGATGGTGTGGAAATGATATAATGACTTAAAGAAATGTTTCCAGCTAAAGGACTCGCCATGCAGTTCGTCCCTTACTAACTTTCGGTGTGCCAACTCGGCAAAGAACACTCATGAATATGCATTTTGCGGTTGCTGCATAAGTTTTACGAGTAATGCAATAAACAGCGTTTTAGAATTAAACGTAGAAGGGAACTTTTAGAACAGCAGCAACAACGCGAAAAAATACGACTAAATCGTTAAAGTAAAAATATAAATGTTGTTGCAGAACATGTTAGTGGAAAACGGGGGAAAAATATAGAAAACTGTATAATCAGCAATTGAAAAAAAATGTAAAAAAAATCTGAAATTAACCACGGCAAAGCTCTCCTTAGGATTTCTACCTAATTAGTTTTTGGTAGAATTACTAGAAATTATACTTGCTTAGGATATGAGAAATATACTGACATGGGTCTCTGGACAACTCAAAACGTTGCTCTCTAAATAGAGCTCGTAACCTTAAATCGAAAGATACGTACATTCATATACATTCTACAAAATGTAGACCGATACTCGTATAGATCAATTCCACATATAGACATAACAGATTCGTGGTCACAGACGATTTTTTTGCAGAATAATTTTAATTGTGTCTACACCAGGTATTCCATATGCACAACCGAAGGACAGTTGCAGCGCTGGCATTTTCGGTACATGCAACGTCAGATGTTAAATAAATTCTCTTTAACTAGCTTTGAATCAAATCAAGAATTGTTTTGAATTGTTCCATTTTAGAATTTGGGTTACTTTTTAACATTTCCGACACATATTAACTGGTAGGGGGTTTTACACCCAGAGAAAAAATTAATTGAAAAAATAGTTACAATCGTAATAGAGATTCAGTCGAACATGTTACAATATGAAACTTAGAATAATTTATTATATACACAACTACGTTATCGGTGATACCCATGAAACGTGGAATGATATTTTGTAGTCACAACTGGTGGTTGTG
The DNA here is from genome assembly GCA_963513945.1 of Hydrotaea diabolus. NCBI lineage: Eukaryota > Metazoa > Arthropoda > Insecta > Diptera > Muscidae > Hydrotaea > Hydrotaea diabolus. The sequence goes on from OY740720.1 coordinate 128,176,422, forward strand.
GTAACCAATAGTTTTGCAAACATTTTGTTGTTGTAATTAATTATTGGTGATAATAACTTCGTTTTCATCCGCACCAAAAACAGGTTGTTTAACGTTTGACAATTCAGTTGTTTTTGGTACAAATCTTTCATCATCCTTTCCACATATTTCTCGGCATGATCCTCTTTAGGTTTAGAGTACTTCAAGTGTTTAAGTAAACAGTTTTTTGTCTCTAATAAACAATTTGTTCGTAATAACTGTGGCATGTGTATTTTGAGATCCAAAAATTTTTTTCTAATGGTTCGGATACTTTGTATGTTATGCCTTTACTCCGGTTTCAACTATGTACAATTACAGTGCACCAACTAACATTTAGTTGTGCTGATGGAATACTCTATCATTCGGTTGGCAAACAAATTAGGTTTTGGCAACAATTATGCATTTTATTTGTGCAATAAAATTGTTACCAAGTCATTACCAATTGCTGGTTGCATCTATGCAAAACTATTAGTTGCCACAACAAGCAGTATTAAATCTTCATTCGGATAGTAACTTGCCTGTACCATAATATTGTCATAGTAATCGTCGTATGGATCGTTTAACCAAATTCTCATCTTGATTGAATTAAGTGGAGATTGGAACTGAAAATCTTCTCGTTTTATAGAAGCGATTTTACTTTGTGTGTGCGTCAGTGTATGAAGGCTATATCAAGGTAAAAAACTGTAGCTGAAAAATTGTCTGATATTCCACCCAGAGTTAAATCCGGTTTTACTTGTATGATAGTCGTGCATACTATCCATTATACTTCGTTGGCCTATCCTCAGAAGAAAGTTAACTGCACTTTTGTGGAAATACTCTTACAACCTTCCTTAATTTATTTCCTTTCCGCTTAACATAACATTAAGGTACTCGTACGTGGACCTCTGGGTGTGCAAAGAAGCCAACTAGCACAAGTCAAAACGTCGTTATGTGCGAGCCAACGTGAATTCTTCTATTTAACAGCAGTTTTAATGTTCCACTGAAGAACGCTACAGGCTCCAGTGATTTCGACGGAAATAAAAGCGAGCGAACGATACTAAACTATGGTGAAATTCCACTTGCCCATACATGAATATACCTTCTGATTTGAAGGTATCTTCGTGCCGCTCTACCAGCTAAATTAGTCTATCCTGCTTAAACTTCACATTGTAAGTCATAAGCGACCAGCAATTAACTTGTAATCATATCATCCGATCATATCATCGAACAAGAGCGCAAAACAAGCCATGTACTGGGTTAGGCGTAAACCCCTTGGGTTGGGTTCCTCCTGTTGGACCCCCCTATTTCAAACAAACCAACCAACATATCCGATGTTGCTCAGCGCTTTGCAAGAAGCCTATGACTTACATTTGATCATATCGGCCTATGTTTTGATATAGTTCACAAATGTGGAGGAGGCCCGATTAAATGCGATTGTGCACAAATTTTGCGTGCTACATTACGTTGGACCAGATTTTGTTTTTGGAGCGGCACATAGTGCCAAGGTGATAGCACCTGGCCGCAAAATTGCAACTTCTGGTCGGTCCCGTTTATGGAACCGACTCTCGTGGGATCAGTAATTTACACTAGTGAAACTAGATCGAATAATTACAAGTTTTCTCATAGCAATCACACAAAATTTCTCCCTATTTAAGGTACTGCTAGTCCACAAGCCATATTTCAAAGTAAGTGTAGTAAGAGTATATACATATATAAAGGGTGATCCATCTAGAGGTATCTTTTTAGAACAAAAAAAATATAAATCTTCAAATGAAGTGTGAAATCATTATTGGTAATTTGAAAGGACATTTTAGGGCATTTATTTTTCGAATATAGTTTCCTTCAAATGTTGGCCGCAACTACACCTCAGGGTTTCCATTCTGAGAGTCCAATTTTGGATGACTCGTTCGAGCATTTCGACCGCTATGACTTTAATGACACGCGTAATATTGGCTTCCAAAACCTGAATCGTAGCTGGTTTGTCAGCATAGCATTTACATAACTCCAAAGAAAAATGTCTAAAGGTAAAGGCCACTCGATCTAGGTGGCCAACTCACCTGTGGAAAACGTGAAATTAGCTGTTTTTCGAAATGACCTCTCAATAGATCCATTGTTTAAGCAGCTGTATGTCAAGTGGCACCGTGCTGTTGAAACCAAGTGTCGTCACGGGCTTTAATTTCAGGTAGCATAAAGATCGATATCATGGTGCGATAGCGAGCACCATTCACGGTTACGTTCCGGCCATCATCATTTTTGAAAAAATATGCACCGGTGATTTCCCCAGCTTATAAACCGCACCAAACCGTGGTTTTCTCTGGAAATAATGACACCTCTTGAACCTCTTCTTGTTGCTCTTCAGCCCAAATGTGGCAATTTTGTTTGTTGACTTTGGCGTTGAGCCAGTAATGGGCCTCATCACTGAACAACATTTTGGTAGAAAACAGAGGATCTTGCGGTTTCTTACCGAACGCTCATTTTCATAATACAGTAGCCAACACTTGAAGGTAATTATTTTCAAAAAATAAATGCCATAAAATGTCCTTTCGAATTACCAGTAAAGAATTCACACTTGATTTGGATTATTATATGTTTTTTTGTTATGAAAAAATACCTCTAAATGGAATAGCCTATATAAATGACGCTGAACCTCCTGGACGGCCAATTGAGGTCAGTATACCCGAAAATGTTGAATAAAACCCACAATATGGTGTTGGCCGATCGAAGAGTTAAAGTGCAGGAGATTGTTGATGCCATACGCATATCGAATGTCAGTGTGGTTTCGATTTGACATGATGAGTTGGGCTTAAGAAAGCTGTCTGCAAAAGCTCTGCCGCGTTTGCTCTCAATTGACCATAAACGTAATCGTGCGGTAACCTCAAAGGATTGTTTGAAATTGTTAAACAGCAATTCAAAAGAGTTTTTGCGGCGTTTTGTAACTGTGAAAACATGGATCCATTACAACACTCCGGAGATCAAGCAGTTGTCTAAACAATGAATTTCTTAGGGAGAACTGGCTCCGAAGAAGGTCAAAGTGACTTTGTCGGCCAATGTTAACAGTTTTTTGGGATGCACTCGGGATAATTCACATCGATTACCTTTAAAAGAGAAAAACAATAAACGGCGAATATTATGCCAAATTAATGGACCGATTTAACGAGTATAAAAAAGGACCCCATACGGAAAAGAAAAACGTTTTTTCTTCAAGATAATGCACGGGTGCACACGTCTCAATTTCAAAATTGCATGAATTAGGTAACGAATTGGTCCCTCATCCACCATATTCTCCGGATTTAGCCCCCAGTGACTGTTTCCAAGCCTAACAAAATGGAGCGGTGGATAGACATGCAGCTTCAATGATGAAATTATTGATCAAACAAATGCCTATTTTATGGACCTCGAAAAGCCCTAGTTTTTGGTAGGGATACAAAAATTGGAACAAGGTTGGACTAAGGGTATTGAAAAATATTTTGAAAAATGTTTTTTTGCAAAAAAAAACTGTTTGATTCGAAAGTCACGGAATTATTGATATGCACTCGTATGTCAAAGTCACCAGACTTTAGCAACTTTTTCTCGTTGTTTTAATTAAATTGAATTGAAACGACCAACATGCTCCGTGAAGCATATACGACATCTTATCAATGAGTAATTCAGTACTGCCTCCGAGCTTGCCATGGAAATTCCTTCAATTATAATAATAATTATTATTAGCAAGAAAAATAGTTACATATTTACTTTTTGCTTGATCTCATTTTTCACTTTAGACATGTTTGGGTTCACAAAAATGCCCACTACTTCTCAACAAGACTTGCTATCTTTGAAACAAAACTTATCCATCACCACCCACCTATCCGGCGGTTATCTAGATCGTCACCCACTTTCTAATAAAAAAAATTGTTCAAACCACTCTCATCATCCTAATTCCGAGCCGCAATGTAAGACGACGAACTGTCTTTGTTTAATCGTGTTACCAACACAGCACACATTGTCAACAACATTGTCAATTATGGAAAACTGTGGCGACACAGACGAGAAATGGCCACTGGAATGACGGCACAAGTGTTGTGACAGTGCCTTAAGACACCAGCGCCACTAAAGTGCGAAAATCACGTACATTTATCATGCATTCAACGCGGCTACGTGCGGCACTGCAGCGCACTGCAGTTGGAACCACAAAGACCGTGTATGCGCATGTATGGGTCCTGGCGAGGAGGCATATAAATGGCGATGATGGTGCACGTTGGTAGCTGATGCATGCATGCATGATAAGTTGCCGGCGTTTAAAATGCATATGTGGTAGAAGGCGATATACAGAGAGAGGGAGAGAAAAAGGGGGAAGGTGTAGGCATATGTGTTTGTATTTGCGTAGTGAGTTGCTTATGTCGTTGGTTGTCATAGTCATTCAAACATCCATCCAAACCATCCATTTATGCATCCAGTCGTCCAGTCCGGTGGAGTCCAGTCCCGTCCCGTCTGGCTGCCAGACATGAGGCCAATCATTCGTCCATCCAATGAGCCATTGCTTTCACTGTCATTTAATCACACACTTCAGTCATCCAAACTGGCCGACCCAGTGGGACCTTTTTGCATAACATTTAACAGCCTAGTAGTGGGGAGCTGTAGGTGTTGGGCCTTTCTGAGGGCCTTTTTCACAGTTATAAGGCTTGGCGGAAACATAGGCTCTTATGGAAATACTGCTATATTGATTGATCTGCTATTACGAAAAGTATTGATTTCGAAAGAAGTAGGTAAGAGCTAAGCGAATTCTAGTAACCACACAAGACATGATTTAGTATGTTTATGCAGAATGAAGCTGACATAAAATATCCCGCTTAAACAGCAAAGAACCTCCCCCAGCCAACCGCTATAAATCAAGTAGTCACACAAGGTTACTGCCCTTTACGGAATTTTGTAGCGGTGAATTGTTAAAAAGGCTACAAACGTTACGCAATAAAAACAGAGATCTTTTTTGGTTCAATTGAGTATCTAAGTTTCATTTCGTAGTGTTTGAGAGCCCCGCTCAAAAATTCCCATATTTAAGAGCTAAATGCAGTAGCCCTCTAATGTACCTAGTAGGGTCATAAATACTGTTACAACATTGAACACACCCATTTCAATAGTAGAACTGAACATATCCAGTAAATGTCATATGGATTTTGAAAGCTAACCTCAATAGCGTTAGTCTGTAACGGGATTTTTAAATTGTTTCAACTTTCATCATGGAGTGGTCAGATAATGAGAACCCTATCGCTGTAATAGCACTTCTCAAGTGTGAAATTAAAAAAAACACGATATTTTCAAAACGCTCCGGCCACCAGGAATTAACCGCATGTTCGTCTACCGATGCATAAAACTGTTTGAGGAGACTGGAGATGTAAAAGACCGCCAACGGTGGGGCCGCCCACGCTCTATTCGAACACCGCATGTCATCAAAGCCGTTAAATCAAGAATTCACAAAAATCCGCTCCGAAAACAGAAAATCATGGCCCGTGAGATGAATATCACGCAAAAGTCCATGAGTCGAATCATTAAAAAAAACTTGGGACTTTTGGCTTTAAAAACGACGTACCGGACATTTATTGACTGCAGCTTTAAAAAAAAGGATTGAAAAATGCAAACATCTTTTGGTGCAGCACGCTGATAACTTGCACAGAAAAATTCTGTTCACCGATGAAAATTTTTTTACCGTTCAGGAAAAATTTAACAAGCAAAATGATAGAGTGTATGCGCGGTCATCTAAGGAAGCATCTGAACTGATCCCATGGTTGGAAAAGGGTCATCAAGCAGCTTCAGTCATGGTTTGGTGGATCTCTTAAGACTGCTTTGGTTCGAGCTGTGGCCAAATTTCCAATGGTCGAGATTCGTGCAGCTATTGACGATTGGCCAGTGCGACTTAAGGCGTGTGTAAATGCAAAAGGCGGACAATATACATCAGTAAATATATTAAAAAATATTTGGTCCAAAAACATTCAGTACTTTTTATTTTACAGCATAAAACGTGTGTAACAGTATTTATGTCCCTACTAAGTATATAAGTAAGACCAATGTGGATCGCCTGATAAGACTTTTGTACAGGGTGGCGCAAAACCACCGTTGTGGTTTGAATGTTTAATAGCTTTTCAAATTTATTTATATATTTTATTTTTATTTCAGAATTTTGTGAAGCAAACTTGGGGAATTTGAAATGGAACACTGTGCCTGCTGCACCTTCAGAACCAACAATAAGCCGCTTGGTCGACAACACGATAAGACACCTTCCGTGTACCGGAAGACCACGTACGGTCCACACGGACGAAAATATTTGGATAGTGTGCAGGACTTTATACTTAATCCAAAAATATCACCCATAAATATATAACAAAAAATAGTAATACTCGTAACAACACAGTGTGACAGAGAAAAAATACCTGGGAAATAATGCTATTTTTCTTGTAGATCTTGCTGAGTACAACAAGAAACCGGTTTTGAAATTTCCCAAACAGCTCCAAAATCTGGAGTTCCGGGTAAAAAAAACGGTTTTCGGATCTTACGCACTTATATGCCAGTAACTAGGTTGAATTTGGAAAGAAGAAACTGCGGCCTTTTGAATGGTGTATACACATTTAAAATCACACTGAAAACAATCTGTGTATTTTTCCTGTAAACTATTTTTTTTTAATATTTTTTAACTTTGAATGCGTTTTTACACAGACTTTTTTAAAAGGGACCGAACAATTTTTAAACTGATTATTAAAGAGAGTGTTCTTACGAATAAAATTCGGTGTCATTTTTAAGTTATTCAACAATTTTTGAAAAAAATACAATTTTTGGCCAAACAACTCAGAAATATTCGTTCGTCCGTTTTTTTTTATTGAATATCTCAGTATGCCGTTTGTCATGTAAACATATTGGTTTAGTTTTTGTTCATTTGTTTTGTTTGATTTATCACCTCTTCTTGTTCGCTTTGAAACTGTATTAATCAAAAAGTTAGTAATTTGAAAATAATCGAGTGTAAATAACGAAAAAATGTGTGATAAACGGAATAACTTTTGTTAAAGTTGCACGCAGAAAAAAAGTATGGTTGGGGTGACAATATTCAAAGAGGATCATACTATTGTTGGGTATATGGTTGTGACTCAACAATAACAATATGACACAACATACTATGATCTCCACAACCATAGTATGATCCTCACAACCATAGTATGTTTAACATGCAACTATAGTATGATTCACACTCAACCATACTATGATTCCCAAAATAATTCATTAGGATTGGGTAATGTTGCTATTCAAAAATAGAGATTTTTATCAAGCAAGTTATATTAAATTGCATTACAATAAATTAATAGCCAGAATCGAGGCCAAGTTGTTATTAACATTTCATTCAAGAAACAGAAGTATATATTCCAACGGCAGTCGAAAATACTTTTAGTTCCCAGCAGGGGCAAATGCTACTTCACCATCCGTAGACCCCAAGAAACAAATGTGATTAAACCACGATCAATGGCTATATACTTAAGTGCAGGCAGATTTTCAATATATACGAGAACCAGTCGGTATTAGAGTATTTCACCGAACAAAGTAAACACAATAAAAATCCCTCGAACTACCTGCCGATTGTTGTTCTTTTTTTATTGGACAACAACCATTCACTGTATCGTGTGTATGTGTTTTTTTTTGTATATCAAAAAAACATATGCACACACATACATATATATGTATGCTCGATAAAAATCTGTTTTGTTAGGTTCATAGTCGAACCATACTGTATGATTGCCGTAATCATAATATTGTTAACGTAAATTTTAAACAACAATACTTTTGTTGCACAAACCATGTTTATGTGGTTCCTACAACCATATGTTCATTTCTAAATTTGGTAATAATACTATTGTTGAAATAAAACAATAGTAATATTGTCGCAATAATACTGTTCTCAAAATGAAATTCATAAAACAATACTATGGTTGCGACGATCATGCTTTTTTTGTAGAGAACATATTATTGTTGCGGTGACCATAGTGTAACCATAACTTTTCTCTGCGTGTGTGGCCTATTTACGGATAGGCGTGATTTAAAAAAAAAATATTGCTGTGGTGGAAATATACAACAAAGTCTGCAACCGTTCTTACAAATTCAGTCGCTGGTATGTGTGCCAGAATTTGTTTGTGAAAATTGCAGTGCAACATTAAAAAAATACAAAGTTTCAATTCAATTTCTTTTCCATTTTGTACAGCTATGACTTGGCATCATCATCTCTGGGATTAACCAGATGATTGCTACTTTTGTGAAACAATTATTTCAGGGCACACTTTTAAAAACCGCAAAAATGTAAAGTACACAAATTTTGTAAGTGTTACAAAACCGATATCTGATAATGATAAAGTTCCGACAACGAGCATATGTGACGCGCAAAATAGAAAGGGACCTAAGGGTAAAAACCAGTTTTGTTCAGGAGAGCCATTTTAAAGATTTAAATACGTGTATCTTTGGTGTACCATCACTTTCATAAAACGCGCATATCTCTGGGAGGGAACATTTTTGGGGCATGGGATCGGTCTCATTCGATGCTCAGATGTTGTCCACATCAAAAAAAAGTGAAAATTGATTTTTTTTACCCTTAGGTCCCTTTCTCTATGCGCTGTCACATATGAGGTTTTGAAGCTGAAAAATATTTGGTGGAAGAAGAGTACCTTCCACCGAAAACTACAACGGAGCGAAATTTGTTTCAAATGCTGATTTCTGCGATCTCGTTCGCGATTAAAGTTTTTCAAACCGACATACTGAAATCTTTGTGTCGCGATTAAGGCAGTGGAATTTGGTGGAAGAAGATTTTTGTGTAAATTTCTGTAGAAGAAGAAAGTTTTAGGACTGGTGAAAATGACAGTAATCTCATATATTACACTGATGTACCCAAACTTTTTTCGCCAGTGAATCACAATTATAAGGCAGACGAATGACGACTGTTCATTGACGGTTTATGTAAAAGTAAGTATTCAACAAATATATTGATTTTTAATAGATTTTTTTTATATAAAATTTGTAATGCTATTTCTAGGCTTGAAAGCTGTTTTACTGCATAACAGAAATCTGTTACCATTTGTTCCAATCGCATATGCGACTAGTACAAAAAAAAACATATGAAGTTATGAACCAAATACTGCGAATCGTCAACTATGACTTGCATAAATGGAGAGTAGTCGCTGTTTTATAGATTTTTACAATTTTATTTGGTATGCAAGGTTGTTACACAAAATATCCATGTTTTCTTTGTGAATGGGATAGACGTGCAAGGTACGATCGCAAGGTATGGCCATCTCGTGGGACATATCTAATAGGCAGGAAAAACGTTTTAAACGCCCCATTAGTTACAGCTGATAAGGTTGTTCTGCTACTACTGCATCTTAAGTTAGGTTACATGAAACAATGTGTAAAAAAAACTTGATGTAAACGGTGAAGGTTTTTGCTATCTTAGAGCGGTGTTCCCAATATTAAGCGAAGTCAAAATTAAAAAAAGGTATTAATTTCTTTACAGATCTATTATTTGTTATCGCACTAATCAGTTTTGATGCATTTCAGGTATATTCATTGGACCTCAAAGTCGTAAAGTTATGAGAGATGAGAATTTGATCAACAAGCTCAGTTCCGTTGAAAAACGCGCATGGAAGTGTTTTGTTGCACTATGTGATATATTTCTTGGAAGCGACAACTATGTCGCGTTGTTAATGAATTTTTGAGTGCGTATGGTGAAATGGGCTGCGACATGTCAATTAAAATTCATTTTTCTCCATTCTCATCTAGACTTCTTCCCAGAAAACCTAGGCCAGTTCGGTGATGAACAAGGCTAACACTTTCATTAAGAAATAATTACAATGGCATAACGTTTTAAAGAAAAAGATAAAATAAAAATGATTTCCCGTTTAAGAGCTGGTCACTTAAACGGGATACTGATGATGTGCAATTAAAAAGAAAAAGTTCAAACAAACATTTCTAAGTAGTATTGCCAATAATTGTAGTTTTTCAAAAAATGTTGTCTTAATAAAAGTTAAAAAACTCAATCAGTTTCTAACGGATTTGTAAAAATGACACCGAATTGTATTCGTAAGACTCTCTTTATTATTCAGTTCAAAAATTGTTTGCTTCCTTTTAAAAAATTTTGTGTAAAACGCATCCAAAGTTAAAAAATTACAAAAAATTTTAAAAATTTGTACAGGAAAAATACACAGATTTTTTTCAGTACGATTTTAAAAGCGAAATTTTAAGGCCATTTGAAAGGCTGCAGATTCTTCTTTCCTAATCAGCTTAAAATCGGTTGATATTCAACCAAGTTACTGACATATAAGTGCGTTAGATCCGAAAAATCGGGGTTTTACCCGTAACTCCAGATTTTGGAGGTGTTTGGGAAATTTCAAAACCGGTTTCTTGTTGTACTCAGCAAAATCTACAAGAAATATAATAACACTTCCGAGGTATTTTGACTTCATTCTTTTTTGTTACACTGTGTAATTAGCCAATAAATAAAAAAGTTATTAAACATTCAAACTACAACGATAGTTTTGTACTTATATATAAAACTAGCTGACCCGGCCAACGTTGTTTTGCCTTCAAATTTTATTTGCACTGAAAGTCTGGTTCAGTTGCAAAGTCGTGGTGGATTCATATTTTGATGAAGAAATGCAGTTGCACCGTGCAAATGACAGTTGCACGGGATACAACTTTTATTCAAATAACTTTTACTGGAGCCGAAATAATAGAATAAGGTATTCTGATCATTTTATTGAAATCTAAAAAAAGAATAGAACAATAAATGTATTCAATTTAAGGCTGCACGATACACTTCATTTTTTGATTTCTGCATAAATAAATAGTGAGGACGGTTTCCCAACTCGAAAACATGCCCTGTGAAAAGCATGACATTTCCAGATTTATGCCGCACACTTCCAGCGGCATAAATCTTGAAATGACTTGTTATGGTCATCGCAAATGCAAGTTTCAGTTGGAACTGAATTCGTTTGAACTGAAATGGCAAATCAGTTGAAGTCAAGGGAATTCGCGGAATTAGACATTCTTCTCCTTTGAACGGCCCTTTCACTATCACATTGTTCATTAGCTTTATCACAATCAGGCGAGTTTCATTACACAGTTTTGGTGCAGATTTCGTAGCATAATGATGACAGATCCAACTTTAAGAAACAAATGATGAAGCCGCCAGGCAAATCTAAAGAGTTTACGAATTCCACTGAATATTTGACGACATCGTCTTCGTTTTCAATGTGATCGATCGATTTGTATGAAAGCTATTCTCCCGGAATTTGATTTCAAATCGTCCAATTTAAGTCATTGAAATCAGTATTTTTCGCTAATAAAATGAAGCGTGCGCTCAACCAATGGTAGTTACGATGTTCTGATAAACATTAGTGATGAGTTCATCTTTGGTTGAAAGAAATTGGCAAATGGTAGGTACAATCGATATTAAACCACTGGAAGTATTTACTGGAATTTCTCCATTTACGATTCTCAGCAGTTCTTTTAAGAAAACTTCTGCGGTTCTCAATGGAATAGTTTTCACGTATCGCCACAAATAGGATGACTTCAGGCATGCATTTAATTCATCTGATTTCGGAATCACGGGAAGTGTTTGTCGGAAGTCGCCTGCCAACAGTATCCTCACGCTACCAAAGCGATTATTATTGTTGCGCAAATCTTTCAATATTCGATCGAGTGCTTCTAATGATCGTTTGTTCGCCGTCGTGCACTCATCCCATATTATCAATTTACAATTTTTCAACCCTTTTGCAATGGCTGATTGCTTTAAAAAGTTGCCAACAGGATTTTCGTTGATGTGGTGGTTTAGATGAAGCTTTAGTGCTGCATGTGCGGTGTAGCAAAGCACATTTCATTTTTATATACTTAATGAAAAAAGAAAATTGAAAAAAATCGAAAATAAACCTGTCGAAACACGCTGGGTGGTAAAAATCAGACATTTTCAAATTTTGATATTTTGAAGTTCTTTTTTTTATTTTTTTTTAATTTTTTTTTTTAAAACCCGTGCTGAGAAAATACCTTTCCAACAAAGTTCAAATCATCAAAATCGGTTTGGCCAATCTCGAGTTATGGGATTACATCGCTTCGGACACTTTCTTTTATATATATAGATTCAGGGTGAACACTTTTCAAAGTAGTAAAAAATCATTACTCAATCGAAAAAAAACCATACAAATATTCTTTAAACTAAAAATAAAATATAAGCAAATATTCAACCGGAGAGGACGTTACAAACTTCTTAGTATCCAAATCCAAAATCAGATTGACCACCCATTGGTCAATCTAGAGGTATTTTATTCAATAGTTTTTTTTTCACAGATTACGCGTGAGTTGTGTAAAACTTTTTTTTCGGTATTGTTTGCCATTACCTCATGGAAAGACTTACACCGTAATTACGTCTCCAAATTGTGCAACTGTATTATGGAAAAAAGCGTTCGGTAAAACCTGTTTTCGACCATAATTTTGTTTCGTGTTGAGGTCCATTTCTGACTCAACGACTACGTCAATAAGAACAACCAGAAAAGGTTCAAGAGATGTTTTATGGGCTGGTAAAACAACGGTGCATATTTTTTCAAAAATGTTGATGGCCGAAACGTGACCATGAATAGCGCTCGCTATCGCGCCATGATATCGGACTTTTTGCTACCTGTAATTGAAGCCTGTAATCTTAACGACATTTGGTTTCAACAGAACGGTGCCACTTGCCATACAGCTGCTCAAACAATGGATCTCTAGAGATGTCATTTCGAAGAGCAGCTTATTTCAGGTTTTGGACAGGTGAGTTGGCCGTCTAGATCGAGTGATATCACACCTTAAGACATTTTTTTTGAGGTTACGTAAAGGCCAAAGACTATGCTGACAAACCAGCTACGATTCAGGTTTTGGAAGCCAACATTACGCGTGTCATTAAAGCCATACCGATCGAAATGCTCGAATGAGTCATCCAAAGTTGCACCCTCAGATAGGACACCTTGAGGCGTAGTTGCGGCCAACATTTGAAGGAAATTATGTTCAAAAAATACATGGCACAAAACTTCCTTCGAATGAATAAAAAATATTTCACGCTTGATTTGAATTTTAGTATTTTTTTTTAGGTTGAAAAAAATGCAAATGAAAATGATGAATCACCCTATATTTTGATGACCAAAAAAAGTATTATAATATTCTGATCCACCAGCCAGATGAGTCAAAACTTCTAGCGACTTTGACCCTTTTTTAAATTGTTTAGTGCGTCCCAACTAACAGTTCCCCAAATTAACCATTGTTAGTTCACAAAATATTTTAATTTAATTTTTTCCGAGGTGCCTTCAGTCAATTAAAGGAAAACTTTTTCCCCTGGTCTGATTCCGTCGCTTTACAATTCCAAACAGAGCCTAGATTAATTCATTCAGCAGACGCAAGGACGAACGAACATAGCTAGAAGAAATTGCGAAGATTAATAATATATACTCGTATAAGTATAAACTTCATAGGGTCTCGTGATGTTGCAAACGAAGTGACAAATTTAATATAAAAACCAGCTTAGAGTGGAGGGTATACAACTGATCTATTGGTAACAATTCAATGACCAGGAACTGTTCCAACACCCACACATTGTCTGGGCCCTTTCTGAAGCTCCCTTTTCCTGAGAGTTATCCTTCACATACTTGAATATACATATGCACTTATTAGTAGCACGAGTGTGTGTGTGTTGTCTAGGACAACTTAAATGGAACCAGTGAAGTTTGAGGCATCAGTATTTATAGCCATACCATAATAATTTATTATGCAATTGTTTTACTTGCTACGAGGACATGGCAATGGTGGTAGAGCCGGCACTAGCTGTGGCACTTAGAGTAGGACTTTGAATACTATTCACTTGATGTGTTGTGCAAAGAATATTTACTCAACGAATCTGCAGATAACTTGTGGCACCACACAGTCCTTAGGTCCTATTCGACTCTAGTTTCTGAGGAACAAGAAAATCCATTAATTTTCCATTTCCAATATTTGTACAGTGAATAGCAAATAGAGCTCAGATGGCAAGCGGAAATTATGTCTGTCGTACGATATTATTGGTAATTAACGCCATTTCAGTGTGAGCGTGGGAGAAGACAGAACAGGCGTAGGCGGTGTAAAGAGAATAACCAAATGTTAAGGAAAGGGTGGGCTAATAGTCTAGTAGTTGAATTTCTACGAATAGAAAAAGGGGGAGAATTGTTATGATGTCTACTACACAGTTTTCCGAATGACAAACTTTCTTCTTAATGCTGCCCTCCCGCTATACTTAAACAATTGTAAAGTCATTCCATTTGTCATGGCAAGGGAAGGGGGTATAGCATTGGACTATAACGATGTTGGTGGAGTCTATTTAGTGGCGTCAACCATCTAAGTGGAAAAAGTCATCAATAATTTTGCTTTTTACTGGCATTTGAAGGGTACCATTAGTTGAGCCTTAAATACCCCGAGTACAAGTGTTAAGTACTCGGGGTTAGCTCTGTCAAAAGATTTCATTTAGCACAAGCATTATTTATAGTTTTTTAATAAAGTTAGACTATGGCATATTCATATTATGTTGAGTTTGTGTTTTTGGGCACTGCAAAGTTCAGAGATAAGAAAGTTTTTCGCCAGCCGATTCTTAGACAAATATAAGTATTTCATAGTCACACTTAATTTGTCCGTATGGAAGTGTGGCGCCAAAAAGGGTGTCAGTTATGTTAAGACAGTCAATTGTGCATAACAACAAGAAATGGTTTTTGATGATACATAGAAGAGTCTTACGTTTAAGCAGTTCTGTGCAGTCCGGTAAGAAATTAGTGGAACTCTCTCTTAGTCCGTATTTCAACGCTTTGAATCACTCCGACTAAAACTTTTGGCTATGTAATAGAATATTAATAATAGGTTTGTTGTAAAATAAAGCTGCAACGCAAACTGTGCAGGACTATCACACAGAAGTCACGCATTCAAATTCTGTTAAGTATGTCTGACATGATGGGATTCTACTTCTTTAATACCGGCTGCATGACGGGTTAGAGATGCAACCTAGCGATAAAACCTAACGAGTGATCAATCAAGACGTAGTTTTCTCAATAGGGGTTGACTTGTGTCAAACTTTATTTTTTTCTTTTCAGTATTGTTTGCCATTTCATCATGGAAAGACTTACACCACGAAAACCTCGGTTTTGTGCGGTTTATGGGCTGGTGGATTCATTGTGCCATATATTTTCAAAAATGATGATCGTCTTTGAATAATGAGTCGAAAATTCTGATCAAGTCTGTGTAACGTCGCTGAATTACAGTTACAGGAAAATATTTGCTTCTTTATAGTTCGTTTATTTATATGGAAGTTAAGTTTGGAAGCATTAACCTTCTAACTCAAGGAACTACACGCAGAGAAAAGATATGATTACTATATGGTCATGGCAACAATAGTATGTTCTCTGCAGTAAAAGTATGGTTGTCGCAACCATATTATTGTTTTTTGAATTTAATTTCGACAATAGTACGATTGCAGCAATATTAATATTGTTGAAACAAAGTATTGTTGCTAAATTTAAAAATGAAAATATGGTTGTAGCAAGAATAATAATATGGCTGTAGGGACAAAAGTATTGTTTTCATGGGTTATATGTTAACAATAACATGATGACGGCAATCATACCGGCAAAACCTTAATTTTTTTAATTTGACAATGTCATTTTTACGATTCTTATGCAACAATAGTAATAAAAATTATTTTTTTTCAAAAAAAACTACGGATTAGTATAACTAAAATAGTTTCAATAAATGAATTTTGTTACTGTTAAATAAATCACTCCTATTGTTACATAACTTACTTAATACAAATTATTTACTGTTGAATAACAACGTATTCCAGTCATTACAAACAATTTTGGGGTTCATAGTATGGTTGTGCGTAAGTCATACTGTGGTTGTGAGGATCATACTATGTTTGTACGTTTAACATACTATGGTTATGAGGATCATAATATGGTTGTGGGGATCATACTATGGTTGAATGTGAATAATAATATGGTTGTGGGGATCATAGTATGGTTGTGTGTGAATGATTCTATTGTTGTGAGGACCATAATATTAATATGGGGATCATAGTATGGTTGTGTGTGAACCATACTATTGTTGTGATGATCATAATATTGTTGTGCCACAACCATATAGCCAACAATAGTATGGTGCTCTTCGAATATTGTTACCCCAACCATACTTTTTTTCTGCGTGTACAACTGTCTGAAATTTGTATTGATTTTATACATTTTTTTGGGGATTTTGAAACATATTTTTGTTGTCAACAAAGATTTTGTTGTCACTAGAACCAGTAAAATATTTTAGGGTTTATACGTATATGTTGCTGTTGGAATAGCCAGTATTGTGTTACAACAGCCAACTTAACAGGGTTTGGTCGCTACAAAGAACTAATCTGTTGTCAGCACCAATTATTGTTACCAAAGTAACATGTACATCACAATAAGGTGGTTGTTATAACCCCCAGTTGTCGCAACCAATAGTTAAACTGAATTTGGTTGTTATACATGTGTTTTTGGCTGTGAATACCGTGATATGGTTGCAACAACCTTCATATGATAACTCGAACCATGTTTCCATTGATACTATGGAATGTTGGTTATTGCAACTGATAGTCGAGTCATACAACCGAATTTTTGTAATTCAGACAGACTTCCAACTAAATATTTCTCCGTGAGCAACCATTATCGACTGTTTCCAGTTTACAAATCAACACCGGGTCAAAATAGAAATTCTAAGGATATATACACAGGATATTCTATACAAAATCTTTGGGAGCGTTAAGCAACCTCTAAATGTTGTTTGTTGTTCTTTTTTGCAAGTTATTTTATCCTACAAGAGGCACAAAATTAGCTACTATGCGTTTCCCATTATGTCGAGAAAAATCTTATTGTACGAGTTATGATCGAATGGGCCGAAAGGGCCCAAGAAATGGACCTTTTGTTGCGCTTCTGTTGCGTTAGGGCGTTTGAGAGTAACTAAGGTTTGGCCTGGCTGAGCTTTACGCTTTTTTTAAGATTTTTTAATTTCCTCGGTTTTTGAAAATAATTGCTTTATAGCAGCACTTTTAAAGGGTGATCCGTCTAGAAGTGTTTTTTCAGAACAAAAAAAAATATAAAAATTCAGATCAAGTGTGGATTCTTTATTGGTAATCTGAAAGGACATTTTATGGCATTTATGTTTTGAATACAATTTCCTTCAAATGTTCGCCGCAACTACGCTTCAGCGTTTTTATTCTGAGAGTCCAGCTTTGGATGACCGGTATGGCTTTAATGGCAAGCGTAATGTTGGCTTCCAAAACCGGAATCGTAGCTGGTTTGTCAGCACAGACTTTGGACTTTACGTAGCCCCAAAGAAAAATGTCTATAGATGTGATATCACTCGATTTAGGCGGCCAACTTACCTGTCCAAAACGTGAAATTAGCTGCTTTTCGAAATGACATCTCAATAGATCACATTTTTGAGCAGCTGTATGGCAAGTGGCACCGTCCAAGTGTCGTCAAGATTACGGGCTTCAATTTCAGGTAGCATAAAGATCGATATCATGGCTCGATAGAGAGTACCATTCACGGTTACGTTTCGGCCATCATCATTTTTGAAAAAATATGCAACGATGATTCCACTAGCTTATAAACCGCACCAAACTGTGGTTTTCTTTGGGTATAATGGCACCGGTTAAACCTCTTCTCTTTGTTCTTTAGCCCAATTGCGTCAATTTTGTTTATTGACTTTGCCGTTGAGCCAGGAATGGGCCTCATCATTTTGGTCAAAAGCAGCGGATCATCCTGTTTCTCACCGAACTCTCATTTCCATAATACAGTTGCCAACATTTGAATGTTTTTTATTTTCAAAAATGCCATGAAATGTCCTTTCAAATTACCAATAAAGATTCCACACTTGATTTGAATTTTTATATTTTTTTTGTTTTGAAAAAATACCTCTAGATGGATCACCCTTTATATTAACAGTTTATGTCTCCCCCATTCTCCCTCACTTCCCTCCTAAGGTCCTCTCGACTTGGTGCGACCGGTACTTAATCCTCTTAACTGATATTAAATCAATTTCCATAACAAACTACCAATTATGTACAACAGTTCCTAATATTTCATGATAAACTACAATGTTTTACAGGCAAAATCGTTTACGTTTACAAGAACCTTTTCAGCCAACCTGTTGTTTAGCTGGCTTGAAACTTCGACAACACGTTTACATTAAATGTTTCCATTGCTGCTGCTCGCGGAATATTTACATTTTACTTAGCGACGAGACTTGAGTACGCATAAAACATAAATTTCTTAAAATAAACAATATTCAGCTCAAAACAAACACCGACAGCAGCGGCCAACAAAAATACCCTTACATAGCAGAGCAACAACATGTCTCAAACTTGGCTATAAATCATTGTTATTAATTACAAACGTGTATTACAACTCAACGAAACGTTATGGCCAAAAAGGTTACAACTGTGGGTGAGTGAGCAGAGGATCGAAGAAACGTCCCGGCGAACTGATTATAAAATTCAGCCGTGCGCCAATGGACAACCAAGGCAGGATAAAAGACAACATCCTTATTTCTGTGTTGCGTACTGCAAAAATTATTTACAACTAAAATAATTTAACAAGCCCATAAAGTACGGCTACATTTTGTAGTTGTACACTTTTCCATTTTTATTGACTTTGTGCTCAACGGCTGTAAGGGAACACGTGTTTTCCGCTTAACTCTTTCGTAGTTGGCAGGCGGTGCAGAGGTTTTGGGCGGGGGTGGCAAGCTAGTGACCAGCAACAAAACCATATTTATCAGCAACATCAACTTTTTTTGTTTTTTTTTTTTTTGAAAAGGGCCAAACCAACACCCCAACAAAG
Source organism: Hydrotaea diabolus (assembly GCA_963513945.1). Classification (NCBI taxonomy): domain Eukaryota; kingdom Metazoa; phylum Arthropoda; class Insecta; order Diptera; family Muscidae; genus Hydrotaea; species Hydrotaea diabolus. The sequence continues at coordinate 128,195,327 of OY740720.1, forward strand.
TACGTGTAAAAGCATTTCCAGTATTTGCGTGAAAAAGTATGTGCAAACCAAAAAAAAAACGAAAAATCCCCCTAAGGACTCAATACTTATTAAATGTAAGCCATAGGACGGACGATGCGCTGCGCTGCACGCCCTGGACATGAATTGCAAAACCCAGCAACAAACGGCAACCGTCCGTCCCATCAACACATCGCTGGCACTTTTAATGGCTCTGGCAACAGGAACGGCAACTTCAGCATGAACACTTTATGCAAATACAACAACATCAAACTACGAATATTAGCACATTATTTTGTTGTTTTAAAGTAGCGGCAAAAGTGTGGAGCCCACAATAAGCGGCAGCAGCAACTGTTGGGGCCTGCAACACACAGGGGCAACAGCAACAGCCCAGCCGGCATAATACGACTACACCACATAAAGTAGGTAGTAAATTGCCCCAGCACGCAAACAAAAGCGATAATAATCGCCTTTAATAAATTATTGATTCCCATCAACCAGTATAGCCGCAAAGCGCAAGAAAATATAAACGGGACAACCCAGCAAACCATTTGAGAGAGGGTGCACATTTCTCATTTTTTTTCCTTTTTATTAGAGGCATCTAAAATGATTCTGGTGGTTAAGGTGAATTATGGTGTTAACCACTAGAGAGCAGGAGCAGTGAAAAAAGCCGACAGTTGTAATGTCGAATTCGTAGAAGAATTTGCATGTCTTGGATCCGTCATAAGCTAAAAAAAACGATGTACGAGGGCGACCGCAAAAGTAACTGGCCTAACATAAAAAGAACCGTTTTTTTGGAATTATTATTATTTATTTTTCAACATAATCTCCTTCCAACTCAATACACTTCATCAAACGTTTTTCGAGTTTTTTAATTTAATCCGAAAAATAAGATTTTTCAAGACCTTCACAATATGCCTCAGTTTCAGCAAAAACCTCGCTATTGGACGAAAATTTTTTGTCACCGAGAATTTTTTTTTAAATTTGGAAACAAGAAATAATCAGAAGGAGCTAAATCTGGACTATATGGTGGATGCGGAGCAATTTCAAATCGTAATTCGGCCAGTTTTTGTTGAGTTAAAAATGCAGTGTGTAAAGGAGCATTATCTTGATGAAAAAGATTTTTTTTTCTAAATGCGGTCGTTTTATCTTGATTTCTTCATTAAACCGATCCAATAATGCACAATAATATTCACTATTTATTGTTTTTCCTTTCTCAAGACAATCAATAAATATTATAACCCTTGCATCCCAATATACTGTGGCCATTACTTTTCCTGCTGACTTTACAGCTTTCGCCTTCTTGGGACCACTTTTACCAGCTTCTATCCATTGTTTTGACTGTTCTTTGCATTCTTGGATGTAGTGATGGATCCATGTTTCAACAACAGTTATGAATTTGCGAAAGAACTCTATTGGATTACGCTGATAAATCGCTAAAAGCTCCTCGGAATTGGCCCAACGGACGATTTTTTGGGGCAAAGTCAACAAACGCGGCACCCATCTTGCGGATAGCTTTTTCATGTGGAGTTCATCATGTAAAATACTTCAAACTTGTTTTTCGTGTATTTTAACAATATCAGCAAGTTCTCTGAGCTTTATTCGTCTATTTTTAGTCACTTCATTAAATATTTTTCTAATGTTTTCAATAGTAGTAGCAGTTTTCGGTCTTCCAGAGCGTTGTTCATCTTCCGTACTTCAACAATCCATTTTAAATTGTTGAACCCAGGATGTCTCGGTGGAGTATGATGGTGCATTATCACCATGAACAGAATCCAATTCATCTTTGATTAATTGTGGCGTATAACCTTTCATATAAAAGTGTTTAATTACCGCACGAAATTCTTTATTTTCCATTTTTCAAAAATTATAAAACTTGTTTACTTCAATTACCTGTAACAAAGCAAATAATCATTAAATATTTCGGAAATTTGACAGATGGCTTATAAATGATTGCTTTTAAAAAACAAAAAAAAAAGTTGCTAGTAAAACAGAAAATGTGGCAGGCCAGTTAGTCCATATAGTCCAGATTTAGCTCCTTCTGATTATTTCTTGTTTCCAAATTTAAAAAAAATTCTCGGTAGCAAAAAATTTTCGTCCAATATCGAGGTTATTGCTGAAACTGAGGCATATTTTGAAGGTCTTGAAAAATCTTATTTTTCGGATGGAATTAAAAAACTTGAAAAACGTTTGATGAAGTGTATTGAGTTGGAAGGAGATTATGTTGAAAAATAAATAATAATAATTCCAAAAAAACGGTTATTTTTATGTAATGCCAGTTACTTTTGCGGGCGCCCTCGTATAAGTCTATTTGACTGGGATTCACTGAAAGTTTTTTCGGGCTTCGGTATTATGATGAGTTTTTGTTTTTTTCTACCTTTCCAGGAACAAGCATCTCTTCGTAAATAGTCTCGACCTTGCTTTAGAGTAACTATCATTTAGGCGAGGAACATCGGTTTAGTAATATACGACGGCTGCTATATATATTTCTATATTTCTGGCCTAATAAAGAAAATGCGAATATTTATCATCAAAAATGGTTTTGTTGTATTTCAAAGTATTCTCCTGCATGATTTAAACACTTTTGCATGCGCCTAAACCAACTCTCCAAGCACTTTTTCCACTCCGATTGAGACACCTCCAAAACATGGTTTTTAAACGCTTCGACAGCATCTTCTGGCGACGAAAATCGTTGAGCACGCATTTTTTTCTTGAAGTGCGGGAATAAAAAGAAGTCATTGGGTGCCAAGTCAGGGCTGTAGGGCGGATGACGCATCAATTCGACGTTTTGGCCGGTCCAAAAGGCGCTGGTTTGAGCCGATAAGTGAGAGCTCTCATTGTCATGGTGCACAATGATTCGTCTTCTCGTGTTCGATTTTCGAATTTCTCCACAGACTTGAGGCCATCAAATTGGGGTGTACCACTCAGAATTGACCATCCTACGTTGCTCAAGCGGAACAGTAGCCACATGACCAGTTTTGCCGAAGAAACAGGCGACCATTTGCTGCGAAGTGCTTCTTCGTTGGATTTAGCTCGTCTTCGAAGACCCACACGGTCGATTGCTGTTTTGTTTCGGGCTCATACGCATAGATCCAAGATTCGTCACCTGTGACGATCTTATAAACGTCGTTTGAAGCACCGCGATGGAACTATTTCCAAAATACAAGCCCTTTTTTTTAGCGACTGTCAAACTGTGCGGGATCCAACGAGGAAAAGACTTTTTTACGGCCAGGTGTTCATGCAATATCGAATGTATGCTGGTGGCAGAAATGTCCAAGGATGTCTCTATGTATGTCACTTGACGATCTTGCATTATTATTTTACGCACGGCATCAATGTTCTCTGGTACAACGGCCGTTTTCGGACGACCTTCACGACTTTCGTCTTTGAGGGAGCGTCGGCCACGATTGAATTCAATAAACCAGTTTTTTACAGTGCTGTAGGATGGTGCTTTATCGCCCTAAAAAAATTTAAGTTCATCGATGCACTCTTGTCGTAATAATCCACGTCGAAAGTTGTTAAAAATGACCGCACGAAAATGTCCACGAGTTAATTCCATTTTTTTTGTCAAATTAATTTCTTCAAGTCACTGTAAACAACACAAATGATGGTCGTACGTCAAAACGTTCTAAGTACGTTTATGATAAAAATGTCAAACTTTCCAATGGAAATGTCAGATGGCGCCGGGCAACACTTCGTGTTGCCTTGGCCAGAAATATATAAGTATAGCAATCCTCGTATTCTGTTAAAGAAATAAGTTCGGCGGAAAAGCGGGCGGTGCCATCTTCTTAAGTATTTTCCGGCTGCTTATATAAAAAACATTTGGTCCTTTTTACAAACATTATTTTTTTTTTTCAGTGCACTATACTTTCGCCAGGATTTCCAAAACAAGACAAGAATTCACTAGCCATGGATTTTGCTGGGTTACGCCCAGAACCAAAACAATATTTTACACCCTAGCTCAAAATGGCTTGCCAAAGTATACCCTTTTTTTAGGTCGGTATAAAAACAACCACCAATTTTTGCATTGGAATGTTCTGAAATTTTGTTTTGATTGGTTCGTGCTGTTGCAACCGCTGCTGTTGCCACTCTTGTCGTTGAGCGATTGCAACTGCAGCAATTTGCTGCATGTTGCATTGTTATTAGATTCCACCAAATCATCCATATCTCCAGCGCTCTATGGTGCTTATCACAAAGATAATGTTTTACAAACGCCGCTGTTTGCCGAACTCCTACAACACGTTTACCAACCACCAGTTGGCGGCTTAAGGGGGAACAAATAAATGTATGAACGGTGTCGTTAAACGATGTTAAATAAATTGTTGGCATCGGGCCCAACCACTAACAATCCCCATTCAAAGAATATTTCAGTTGGTGTTCGGGCTGTTGTTATTCTTAAGTGTTAAGCAAAATTGTTGATTGTGATTGAGTGAAATTTGTTTAAAACGGCCGTGATTTTCACAAGTGAAGTGCTAGCACTGAGCTGTGACGCGCAGGGCACCCAATAATGGTAAAATAAAGGTCAAATGAAAATAGTGTGGGAATGATGTTTGGTAATTTGTATTCAAAACACTGCGTTAGCGGGTACAACAACATAGTGATAGTGTCTGTTATACCTAAAAAGAAATGTGATAGACCCTGCAGTTAGTATACTCATTGGTTTGGAATCACTATCTAGTTCCATCGATTTAGAACTACTATCACAAATCTAGCCCTTCCCGCTTGTACCGTAGTGATTTAAGTACGATTTTAACCGAACTTCTCGCTTTGCTTAGGGTTGGGCCAAAGAAACCCCGTTTGGAAACATTAGCCATATCTATCGATGTTTCGATATACAGCAAAGTTATTATCCAAATTCAGGACCTGAAACTCTGGGAACAATATTCGACGTTCGCGTCTTACCAAGAACGTTACGTACGTACTAGAGACCTGCACAAATGGCTTTGAAATTTCATTACTTTACTGTTCACTGCTGTCGGGACCAAAGTTTCAGTCACACCAACAAAAGCTAAACGTCAGTGTTTTTTGCAACTACACTACAGGTAATGCGTAATTTACAGATTTTATCCAGTGTGAATTCCGCGTAAATCTGCAAATGATTTTTGAAATATGGTTTTTAATTTGTATACCCTCCATTATAGGATGTATATTAACTTTGTCATTCCGTTTGCAACATATCGAAATAGCCATGTCCGTCCGTCTGTCCACCTGTGTATTCAGATCGCACTGTTAATGCTATGTGGCTGAAATTTTGCAGAAGCATGTGATTGGTGGTATTGAAAATGGGCTAGATTAGGCAAGCGGTACAAATTTTTATGGCAGATGAATTAGGTTAACCTTTGAAAAATCAACTAGCCTGAATTTAAAAACACAATTATCTATAAAATGATATATATATATGTGACAGCCCATAGAGAAAGGGACCTAAGGGTAAAAAATCAATTTTCAGTTTTTTTCTTTTTTTGATGTGGATAACATCTGAGCATCGAAAGAGGCCGATCTCATGCCCCAAAAGTGTTCCCTCCCAGAGATATGCGCGTTTTATGAAAGTGAAGTCGACGATTCTAAGCGCAAATAGAAAGTGACCTAATCCTTAAAATGGCTCTCCTGAACAAAACTGGTTTTAACCTTAGGTCCCTTTCTATTTTGCGCGTCAAATATGAGGATGATATATGAAACATTTGATGCTTGCAGGGATCGAAACACATCCTGGAAAAAGGGTAGGCGATGCCACGCCACCTTTAACAAATCACGTGTACCTCCAAACTAATACACCGTTCTGAAATTAACAGAATTAAATCAATGACGATGTATTTTTTTTAATAATATTATGAAGAAATTGAAGAATGGGCGTGGCACCGTCAACTTAACCCTGGACTTGAAAATACAATATGTGATAAACCATTACAGATATGACTATGATATTTGGAACCTATGACGTTGGCATGGCTCGAAAAACGTCCTTGAGAAAAAGTGGACAGTGCCACGTCGCGTATACGGCGAAACTAATATACAGATCGTTTTTAAATTTTTACAGAATGAAATCAATGATTAGGCAAATATTTGGACTACATTACGAAAAAGTGGACAAGGACAACGCTCACTCAACCCTGAATTTTAAAAGGCTATATTTCGTAAGACAATACTGTTATGCCAATAAATGATGTTGGTACTAAGAGAAACATACAAAATGAAGAAGAAGTGACGAAAATATTTAAAACAGAAGTGGGCGATTCCACGCCCCCCCCCCTTAAAAATCGTTTTTATGGCCAAACTAATACACAGATCATTCTAAATTATTTACAGAATGAAATCAATGACTAGGTTATTATTACAGAATATATAAAGAAAAAATTGGACTAGGGGTACACTCACCCTCACAACCCTGAACTTTAAAGGGTATATTTCGTAAGCAAATACCAGTATGACATCTACATTATTGCCCTCCTTTAAAAGAAAGTCACATCTCCATTTCAGTAGCTTTGAGATATTAAGCTTTTTTGGCTACGAAACACGCTGGAATGGCCAAATCTCGTGATATAATCTTTCTACAACAATAGTAGTTTATATATACATATGTATGATGTTATTATAGAAAAAAATGGAATTCATGATTCATAAGCCAAAGTTTATAGTCCTAGCCAAACATAGTTTGTTCACTTGTTTTTGCATCATATGTAATTTTGACAGTGGCAGCTCTTTTTCTTTCTCTCTTTTAAACAGGAAGTATCGGGTACTCAAAAACAGTAGTCACTAATTAAACCACGTACTAAGTATATGTCCGATTAAGGCCACGTAGTTTTGGGGGCCTTAATCAGTCCATACGAATACTTTTATACGATTTGGCTCAGTTGAAGGCCCCAACCCCTCGAGCGATGATCTAAAGGGGTTCTGAAAATTAGGTTCTGTCAAACATGGACCCACCACCAATAACCATAACCCCAACTTAGAGCTATGACCTGTCCGATTTTACAAATTGTCCACTTGTTGCTTCATAGTTTGGGCCTTTGTAAAGATTTTTCTTAAAAAATGTTCAGCTCGTTTGTTTCATTTCGGTCTTTTGCTTTAACACATTGAGCAGGGATTAACCGGTTTGAGACCACTTGCATCTACATTTTAATAGAAGACAAGACTTTAACAAAAGGCCAAAGTAACATTCATTTTCGTGACTGCACACTGCCTTAGTGCGATTTCGAGTCCGAGAAGACCGTCATCAGAAAGCTTAGCAGTAATTGTTGAAAGGAAAACTAAGACCAGGTTCTCACCAAGCGTATGAGAATTACTGTTGCATATCTTACTTTTCAAGTTTTCTTCACACAATTGGCCACGAAAATCCATTTAATTATACCACCTCTACAGAGACTCCACATTGAGAGCCATCAGAAGATTTATTTTACATGTGTTGTAAAAAGAGTTTAAAAGAATTTTCTAACGATAAGTATGACGGCTCGACGGCTACGTTTACGGGGAAAACCTCCGCTTCTGTGAACCGTTAAACCGGCCAGCGAGCGTGGAGAAGCCTCTGACATCCTCGAAGAATTGCATCATTGGCCTATTTTTTTGCAAGTGCTGCTAAAATCGATATTTTGGTAAACTACAGGAGCTAATGAGGCATAATAGACCATTTTTTATGGCCAGGCATTGGAGACATGGAGTTGAATGAGGGTTGCTATATATATATTTCTGGCCTAGGCAACACTATGGTGTTGCCTGGCGCCATCTGACATTTCCATTGGAAAGTTTGACATTTTTTTAGCATAAACTTACTCCGAACGTTTTGACGTACGATCATCATTTGTGCTGTTTACAGTGACTTGACAAATCAATTTGGCAAAAAAATACAATTAACTCGTGAATATTTTCGTGCGATAATTTTTCACAACTTTCGACGTGGATTATCACATCATGAGTGCATCGATTAACTTTAATCTTTGTATGGCGATGAAGCACCATCCTATAGCACTGTGAAAAACAGTTTAAATGAATTCAATCGTGGCCGATGCTCGCTGAAAGAAGAAGGTCGTGAAGGTCTTCCAACAACGACCGATCCGATCCCGCACAATTTGACAATCCCGCACAATTTGACAATTGCTCAAAAAAAGGCTCGTGTCGATTGGTGCAAACAAATTTTGAAAAAAATACGATCGCGGTGCTTCAAAAGACGTTTACAGGATCGTCACAGGTGACGAATAATGGATCTATGCGTATGAGCCCGAAACAAAACAGCAATCGACACTGTGGGTCTTCGAAGACGAGCCAAATCCAACGACAGTTATTCGTGGAAGAAGCACTTCGAAACAAATCGTCGACTGTTTCTTCGGCAAAACTGGTCATGTGGCGACTGTTTCGCTTGAGCAACTTAGGACGGTCAATTCTGAGTGGTACACCACAAGAGAAGGCGAATCATTGTGCACCATGACAATGCGAGCTCTCACACATCGGCTCAAACCAGCGCCTTTTTGACCGGCCAAAACGTCGAATTGATGGGTCATCCGCCGTACAGCCCTGACTTGGCACCTAATGAATTCTTTTTATTCCCGCACATCAAGAAAAAACTGCGTGGTCAACGATTTTCGTCGCCAGAAGATCCTGTTGAACGTTCAGAAACCATGTTTTGGAGGAGTCTCAATCGGAGTGGAAAAAGTGCTTCGGCAATTGGTTTGAGCACATGCAAAAGTGTATAAATAATACTGGAGATTACTTTAAAAAACAAAAACAAAACCATTGATGATAAAGATTCGCATTTATTAGGCCAGAAATACATTATTAGGCCAGAAATACATTATTAGGCCATAAATATATATATCGCAGCCCTCGTAGTTTAAACAGAATTGTACTATACTCCCTTCATAAATTTTGCTTGCGAAATCAAAAAACTTGGTAATAGATGTTCAACTAAATCAATTGGGCACCTCGGATCAGCTATTTTAAGCAGTTCTTATTTTGTGTAAGGTACTGAATGTGTCCGATATTAAAGATTCAAACCCTTAAGAAGAGTATCAAGCAAGCTATTTTTGTAATAAATCAAGAAACCGTCACCAGTGTCTAAAACGGTGAGATTACAAGATAGAACTACGTGTCTGTTTAAAATTATTAAACTATGATAGATATTTTATTTATGAATCAAGAGTTTTAAGTATCGGTCCATTAACGTGAAAGTTTGGTAACACAAATTATTCGAAAGCATGTCATAATTATCGTTTCTAAATATTAGTTTTTCTCGGATTTAGTCAGGGGGGCTTTATAGACTTTAAACACATCGTGTTAATTGCAATCTATTCTTAACTTTCGGCAAGGTTGTACCTCTTGGGTGGTGGTAACGAATTCCTATGGTGGGTGATATTTTTCCAATCGAAATATTCAGAAGTATGATTACGGTTAATACTCGTACTTTAATCTGAGGTGCCTTAAAACATCGTTAACAAATTATAATGGGATTGAAAAGTTTGCGGGCTTTTGATTCGTTATTTCTGTGTAAATATCAAGTATCAATCATTGCTGCAACTGTTAACAAGCAAAATCTGCACTCCCTGATTAACGAGATGGCTAAAGGCTTATATTTAGTATTTTGCTGTCCACCCCCACCAGCCTTTTAAAGTGAGCACATTTAAAATATAACTCCTACACAAAAATGTTAAGGTAATTTATCAAATATTAATAATGATATTTCCAGAACTGCTCCGTATTTATGGTCATAGAGCACAAATGCATTGACATTAAATATGAAAGCCATTTCGCGAAACAATTCGTATTCTTCGCTTATCCCCGAGAGAAATTGGGAATAATTTACATAAAACTTTTTGGGAAGTTTTGCAATTTCTGTTTTTATGTTTATTGCAATTCAAACTTTCATAATTTATGTGCCTTGTGACATTTTCTGCTGCTTTCGGACAAAACGAAGCAAAGTTTCCGCTTTTCTTATGCTGTGCAGCGTGAACTCTTTGGTCACGTAGTCTTTTAAATAAACAAATACAAATTGTAAGCGATTATTTAGATTGGGCAAATTTAATTTTACGACCCGTTCCCAATATTTAATCAGAATAATTTCACAAAGCAATTTATTATTGAGCATAAGAAATGGCCGCAGCACAAGTTATGATGATACTCAAAAAAAAATAATTAAATTAAACAGGTTCTCATCTGTACAAAAAAACAGCAGCAACAAATTTTAAGAATCTGTAGGCATCTTAAATTAGTTTTGTTGGGGCATATAAGCAAGATAATTGGATTAAATATGAAAGATATCGAGCAATATATCATGCTGGTAGAGTTGTTATACGAGTATATTTATATCAATATTTGCTACAATCGAACAGCGCCAAGTAAACAATACCCTACACTAGGGTTATGTACAAAAAATCGACATTTCGATTGTTTGACTATTACAAACGTGTCTACTTTTCGACTTTTTATGAAAGTAGTAGTTACAAAAGTCGATTAAGGTTGATTTTTGAATTTTTTCTTTAGGGAAATGAATATGCAACATTTTGATATAAAAACAAGTTTTCTTGGTATAAAAAACTTTTATTTTTTAAAAAAAAATTTTAAAAAAAGGGACCTAAGGGTAAAAAAATCAATTTTAATTTTTTTTTTTGATGTGCACAACATCTGAGCATCGAATGAGACCGATCCCATGCCCCAAAAGTGTTCCCTCCCAGAGATATGCGCGTTTTATGAAAGTGATCTCGACGATTCTAAGCGCATATAGAAAGGGACCTAATCTTTAAAATGGCTCTCCTGAACAAAACTTTTCATCAACTTTTCATTTTTTTTGATGTGGACAACATCTGAGCATCGAACGAGAACGATCCCATGCCCCAAAAGTATTCTCTCCCAGAGATATGCGCGTTTTATGAAAGTGAAGTCGACGATTCTACGCGCAAATAGAAAGGGACCTAATCTTTAAAATGGCTCTCCTGAACAAAACTGGAGAATATGTACATCAGATAATCCAAGTACATTATTCACGTTTTTAAAAACAAAATTTATTTTGTAAAGAAGGCAATCAATAAAACGGATTGTCCAACTAAAACGCACGATGTTAATTGCAAATAAATCAGAAAATTTTCAGAGTGTTATCTTATTACTATTTTTATTAAAATATGTAGAAGGATTATTTGTGAAGCAAAATATCGCCCAAATGCTTGCCACGGTCTCTATTCGATGGTCCATACTGTCAATGACTCTGTGACATAATGGAGGTCTTTTATGTTTTGAATTATCTCTTCAGTTAGCTCTTGAATTGTTCTTGGCTGACACTAGTTTACAGTCATTTTTGTCCAGAGTTTTAAACATTTTTTTTCTATAGATTTTGGTCGATTAAAACGAAAATGATTTTTAAAAATGTTTCCTCTGATTTGTTTTTAAGATTGAATTTTTGGTATTTTTCCGATTTTTTGCTTGTTTTGCTCGAGAAAATCTAAATCTTATGCTGAATTTATTAATATATTTTTAAATTATTGTTATAATTAAAAACGTGATTTAAGCACAAAAAAAACCATTTTTTTCAATTTTAAGTGCCTTAAACGTCGAAACCGATTTTAATATCTTGTATGAAAAAGTTTTAAAAAAGTTAATTTCCTTTCATTTGAGACCACTCTTGACCAAATCGGTAATAGCGTTTGGGAGTTATGGTCCAAAAAGCTAAGACATCTCATAAGAAAATCGTAAAAAATTTCTTGTGGCTTGTTCTGGTCCTGTTGCAAGGACCATGAATGAAAGACTCAATGACTATCTGTCTGAACTCTCCGAATTTTTCCAAAAATGGAAATTACGGCTGAACACAGCGAAATGCGATAGCATTATTTTTAAGGGAAAGAGACAGACTCTTTATCCCAATGCCAGGGCTTATGAACCTATAGTGAGGATAGGTAATGACATTATCAGTACTTCTGATCAGATCAAATACCTTGGGGTTATATTCCAGCAGAATTTTAGATTCAACAAGCATGTTGATTATATTTTAGTTAAGGTAAAGAAAATTTATTTTTCTTACCTTACTCTCCTGAAGAGGAGAGGCCTTAGCAAAAGAGTCAGGCTGTTGATTTACAAACAAATCATTAGGCCTCTTTTATCCTATGCTTTTTCAGCTTGGTTTGGAATCTCTTCCTGCCAAATGGAAAGGCTTAGGAGATGGGAGCGACGCATCCTGGCTTCCTGTCGGGGACTGCGGGCAACTGTTGCTGAAGACGACACTATAAGAAGACCATCTTGTAGGACCATATATGACTCCGCGGAGTTTGATCGGATTGACGTATTCCTCATGAAGGGTACATTAAAGCATCTTGAGAGGGCAGCTTCTCTAGATAACGGACTAGTTAGGAGAGCTTCAAGGCTGGATTTCAGCCTAAGGAAGCTACTTGAGGATGACTGGTTGCCCCCAGCCGCTCTTCCTACTTTAGAAAGAGAGGGACTCCTCTACAGGGAGGATAAACATTTATTTTATCATAGGAGATATGGTACATATGATTTGGACAATTTAGTCTACATCACAGACCAATAACAGTGACTGGAACGGGTCTTATATATATTTAGTCTAAGTGTTATTGTTAAGTAGTGTTCTAAGTGTTAATTTTAAGAATGTTTGAGCAATCCCCTTTTATATACTTTTTGGGGAATTTCTAGTTAATTAAAGTTATTGTAAGAGTGACATGTATGTATACGTACAACATTTTTGAATCGATGTATATGTATGTAGTTCTAGAAAAATACTTAATGTATGCTGGATATAAGATAGTATTACTGATAATTTGTTAGCTATAAGCTTATTTTATTTTGTATTAAGGATAGTAAAATTCAATAAAAGCAAACAAGGTAAAAAATTTCAATAATTCTTTGAAATAGTCCAAAAAGATACACCATCTCATAAGAGAATCTTAAAAAAATTCCAAAAATTTTATCTTGAAAACTAATCAGAGGAAAAATTTTTGAAGCTCATTTTCGTGTTTAGAAGCCTAAAATCTATAGGAAAAATATTTAAAACTCTGGAACGGGAAAAAAAATCATAATTTATAAACTAGTGATATTGACGTACACCTTTTTCTATAAATATCCCCAAAGAACGAAGCGCAACGGTGTCAAATCACATGATCGCAGCGGACATTGAATTTCTCGCGCAAAAGACTATTTATTGTTGAGTTGGCTGTGTGGAAAGTGGCACCATCCTGTTGGCCAGTTAACATCGCCACGACACGGAAAAAGAGCCATTGTTTCGTTCGCTGTGCGGCAAGTGGCACCATCCTATTGGAGCCACATATAGCCCAGGTCCATTTACCCAATTTCTATCCACATGAAGTCCTTTATTATCTCGCGATAGCGAAAATCATTCCCGGTAACTGCTTGGCCGATCCCACTTTCCAAGAAGTACGGCCCGATGACAGAATAATGGCAGCACGAACTAATCTAATACAAAAGTTGTTTCAAAGGAGCGTGGTACCAGCTTTAAAGTTCAAAGTAGTACAGGCGGGTCGAAGCCCTTTTGTCAAATTTTAACACGACATGGCCTGTAATAAAATGATGATCATTGATTTCATTTATGGTAATGGCCATAAATGCAATTTTTTAAAGAGGCTTGGAGCCGCCCTTTTTTCCCCGGAATGTGTTTCGATTCATGCCAAAATCTGATGTTCCTAATATCATCGTCGTAACTGTACTAGTTCATGAGAGTTTTTCTTTTAAAGTACAGGGTTATGAGGGTGGTGCCACGCCCAACCACCTCGTAATGTTTATAACAATTATTTCCTATCCGATCGCAACTTAATGTGAAAATTTGGTAAAGTTTGGAGTTGACAATTGTGATATACAGGGTTTTCCATTAAGGACATAACAATTTTATATATTAATAAAACACAGAATATTTAATATATAAAGTTCAAATTTCGCCAGGTGTAGTGGAAATGTTACATTTTAAGAATTAAATTATATTTCTATTCTTTGGACCCAATTTTCACCATTCTTGCACACATGTCGACCAAAACGTTGGCAATTTCGTGTTGGATGTTGTCTCTAAACTCGTCTTAAGTTGTTGGCTTGTTGGCATAGACCAATGACTTGATGTGGCCTCATAAGAAGAAATCCAATGGCGTTAAGTCGCATGAACGAGGCGGCCATTCAACCGGACCATGTCTCGAGATAACACCTTCACCGAATTTGCCTTTCTGCAAATCAACTGTAACGCGTGCTGTGCGGTTAGCGGCGCCGTGTTGTTGAAACCACATATCGGCAATGTCAAGCTCATCCAATTTTGGCCAAAGATAGTTTTCTAACATGGCACGAAAGCGCTCTCTATTGACGGAAACATGACGATTGATCTCATCAACAAAAAAATACGGCCCAATCACAACTCCGGCATGAAAACCACACTACACAGTAATTTTTTCCGGATGCAATTGTGTCTCTTAAAGAACATGTGGGTTTGCTGCTGTGCAATAACTCATATTTTATTTATTGACAAAACAACTTAGCCAGAAATGAGCTTCATTTCTGAAGAAAATTTTTCGATGCAATTCCGGATTTTCGTGAAATTTTGCCAGAGCCCGTTTGGGGGAAGTTTCGGCATTTCAAATGATCAAGTTGCTTAAGTTCTTACGTCAGTTTGATCTTGTAAGGATCAAGGCCAAGATATTTTCGCAAAATATGCCACAGTGTGATTTGAGAGATGACCAATTTCTGAGAACGACGTGGAATCGACTGATTTGGTTACATTTGAACGGATTCACTTACGCTGTGATATTTTCGTCGCTTCAAGCGGTACGGTTTGAAGGATCCAAATTTATCTACAATATCTCGCACAGCCTGTCGGGTGGGACGATTAGTATGGAAATTGGAGTAAGAGCTCTCAAAGTTGCGGCCACCTATTCAGAATTGCGAAAGTATTTTTTAATGATTTCCAAACGTGGATCGTAAGTGCAATTGGAAAACCTGTTATAAGCAAAAACAAGATTTCGAAAAATACTTGTGTGTGGAAACTGTTTACCTCTTGATCGATCTGGAGCATCGGTCATCAACACATATATCTGCAAAATTCCAGCCAACTAGCTTGAATAGTGCGAACTGTAGTTTGCTTTCTACAGACAATCAGACGGATATGGCTAGCTTATCTTAGCAATTTTCGACGATTCAGAATATATACTCTATAGTGTGTCCAACCAATATTTCGGACTATTTCAAAAGGAATGACAAAGTGATTGAATGTTAGAATTTTTCGACGATTCAGAATATATACCTTATAGGGTGCCTAACTTGGATTTTGAGCTGTTGCAAAATGAATGACAAAGTGAATATACTTTACTCTCTTTCGTATGATGAAAAATATAAAAATACGCATCCTTTACCTTAATGTGCTTACATTGTGCTAATACTCGTACATACACAAAACCATGAAACTAACTTATAATGCCCTGTTCCACAGAGTGGCACAGGGTATAAAGACGTAGCCATTCATTATGATCTTAGAAAGCATCATCAATATGTTGGACAAAGCATAGATTTTTCTCACAGATTGTGTTGAAACAACTTAATTGAATTTGCAACCATTCAAGCATTCTTTATACGATTCTCGTCAATAGCACCAGCATTGCCAGTCCTCTAACACTGCCGGTACCATCATCATTATCAGAGGCAATGGCAAGAGCCTTCCTTCCGTCGGATACATGCATTCTGTTGTGGCAAAGTGCTGTAAATAGTTTCGACATACTTCCAACAACTTCCTTCTGTGAAAGTTACTCTTGCAGGACACTTGCAGCAACATTCCCACTGAGGGTGGATGAAGTTTAGACATTTGAATGAATACGAGAGCGTGGCTATTTAATTTGTTTTATAAGGTTTTTTAAATACCATTTTTGGATTACAAAAGCGAACAAAATTAATTTTAGTGTGAATTAAAAGCATTAGTGCGTGGACATAGTAGATCAGCATATGTGACAGCGCAAAGAGAAAGGGACCTAAGGGTAAAAAAAAATCAATTTTCACTTTTTTTTTGATGTGGACAACATCTGACCATCGAGACCGATCCCATGCCCCAAAAGTGTTCCCTCCCAGAAACATGCGCTTTTTATGAAAGTGATGGTACACCAAAGATACACGTATTTAAATCTTTAAAATGGCTCTCCTGAACAAAACTGGTTTTTACCCTTAGGTCCCTCTCTTTTTTGCGCGTCACATATGTTCGATGGAACGGAGAAAAGAGTGTGGAGATATAAGTAGAAGTAATATATAATATATAATTTGTATACTTATAAATAAAATCTTACTGAGATAATATTACTATCTGATTAAGTACCAATGAACGTAATTTGCAAGATTTTTTTTTTAAATTTGGTTCAAATTATTAAGTAAAAGTGCCTTAATATATACGAGGGCGACCGCAAAACTTACTGGCCTGGCAAATTTTCTGTTGTACTAGCAACTTTTTTTGTGTTTTAAAAGCAATCTGGTGATTGAAGTAAACAAGTTTTATAATTTTTGAAAAATGGAAAATAGAGAGTTTCGTGCAGTAATTAAACACTTTTATATGAAAGGTTATACGCCACAAATAATCAAAGATGAATCGGATTCGGCTCATGGTGATAATGCAGCATCATACTCCACCGTGAAATCCTAGGTTCAACCATTTAAAATGGGTCCTTCAAGTACGGAAGATGAAAAATGCTCTGGAAGACCGTAAACTGCTACTACTATTGAAAATATTAGAAAAATATTTAATGAAGGGACTAAAGATAGATGAATAAATATCAGAGAACTTGCTGATATTGTTAAAATACACGATACACAAGTTTGGAGTATTTTACATGATAAACTCCACATGAAAAAGCTATCCGCAAGATGGGTGCCGCGTTTGTTGACTTTTAGCGATTGATGAAACATGGATCCATCACTACATCCCAGAATACAAAGAACAGTCAAAACAATGGATAGAAGCTGGTAAAAGTGGTCCCAAGAAGGCGAAAACTGTTAAGTCAGCAGGAAAAGTAATGGCCACAGTATTTTGGGATGCAAGGGGTATAATATTTATTGATTATCTTGAGAAAGGAAAAACTACAAATAGTGAATATTATTGTACATTATTGGATCGGTTGAGTGAAGAAATCAAGATAAAACGACCGCATTTAGAAAAAAAAGTTCTTTTTCATCAAGATAATGCTCCTTCACACACTGCATTTTTAACTCAACAAAAACTGGCCGAATTACGATTTGAAATTGCTCCGCATCCACCATATAGTCCAGATTTAGCTCCTTCTGATTATTTCTTGTTTCCAAATTTAAAAAAATTCTCGGTGGCAAAAAATTTTCGTCCAGTAGCGAGGTTATTGCTGAAACTGAGGCATATTTTGAAGGTCTTGAAAAATCTTATTTTTCGGATGGAATTAAAAAAACTTGAAAAACGTTTGATGAAGTGTATTGAGTTGGAAGAAGATTTTGATGAAAAATAAATAATAATAATTCCTAAAAAACAGTTCTTTTATGTTTGGCCAGTTACTTTTGCGGTCGCCCCCGTATAATAACGAATTGATCCTATTATTTTCCCCAAGAACTTATTTATTTACACACTATTTTATATTTTATATTGAAAATGTGATGTTTCTTACTTAAATACTTTGCAAAATTGTATCCGTGTAAACTCAGTTAATATCGGATTTCGGATATATTCTCTGAAAGAATAAAGAAATAGGTTCGGGGAGTTGCCACGCCCAATTTTAAAATCATAAACGTTTATAGTATCGAATATATTCTCTTAAAGTATAAAGAAATAGGTTCGGGGCGTTGTCACGCCCCTTTTAAAATCATATCCGTTTATAGAATGTGACAATCTTCTGGTTTATAGTAGCATAAGTTAAAATGGAACAGACTATTCTTATTGAAGTTACAGCGCGTTACCCCGTCCACTTTTTCCCCGAACGTATTTCGTAATAGTACATATAAGTATACCGAAACTGATGTTGCTCACTCCTATAGGTTATGCTCTTTGGGTGTGTCAATTTTTAAAGATGTGAGCGGTGCCACGCCCCTTTTTAAAATCATAAACGTTTATAGTATCGAATATATTCTCTTAAAGTATAAAGAAATAGGTTCGGTTTTAAAATCATATCCGTTTATAGAATGTGACAATTTTCTTGTTTATAGTAGCATACAGTTAAAAAGGAATAGACTATTCTTATTGAAGCTACAGCGCGTTACCCCGCCCACTTTTTCCCCGAACGTATTTCGTAATAGTACATATAAGTATACCGAAACTGATGTTGCTCACTCCTATAGGTTATGCTCTTTGGGTGTGTCAATTTTTAAAGATGTGAGCGGTGCCACGCCCCTTTTTAAAATCATATCCGTATATAACATACGATAACCAACTGGTCCACATTAGCATGCTGTTAAAATTTCCAGCAGATTGGGCTATTATTATTGGCGTTGCAACGTCCACCTTTTCTCCGGATGTATTTCGTTTTACGCTAGTTATGCGTATATGCGGGCGGTGCCACGCCCCTCTTAAAATCGTATCCGTTTTTAGCATGTGAAAATCTCCTGGTCTACATTTTAATACAGCATTTATACCAAACCTCCGGTTCTTAGCTCTTATAGTTCCTGAGTTATAATCATTTTAAATTTTTAGGGGTGTCCACTTGAGATATCTATAATCCATCTTTTTTAACCATCTTTACTGTGTGAAATTTCAAGAAAATCGGTTCAGTAGTTTGGGCTTCTAAAAACTCCAACAAACAGAAATTCAGTTTTATATACTCGTGTGGCAACCCTCCCAAACTGACAGTGCACGATAACAACCAGTTGATCTGGCAACGCATATATGAATTATTATTGTTTAGTTTTCTGATGCAATAAGTTGTGTTTTCTTACGTTTGGTATAATAAATAAATAAGACGATAATATAAACAGTAAGTTGAAATATATCTTCTTAATCTGGATAGAATCCTGGGCTGTTACATTGGCGACGAGGTAAATATGGAAAGGAAAGTCTGGAGAAAAAGACATGAATTAATACACACAAATGATTTCATTATTGATTTCAGATTGCCAGTTAGGCAAATAAATTCTGTGTTTTAGTTCAAAGAACTAGAATAAGAACAAGCACGAGCAAGGTGTACAAAATCTGTGTTCCAATTTGGAAAATCCATTTGGAATAAGATCTGGGCCAGTTGGGCAAATGAAGTACAAATAAAGGTACAAGACGATCAGTCGTAAGTTGAAATATTATGTCGACCTGACAGTGATTTTATTTAAACATTTTGTTTGTTTAGGAAACAATAACATTGATTCCGAACATGAATGAGACAAATGGAATTAGGCCATTTCTTTGTGAGGCAATTGACAAGTCGCTTATTCGTACTGAGTGGGAAAAATGGCTGAGGGCATTCACTTTCTACACTCAGGCTGAAGAAATAACAGATGCTGTCAAGAAAAAGAATAAACTTTTACATTATGGTGGGACTCAACTGCAGGAAGTGGCACATAACATTCCAGATGCACTTACTTGTGGGGAAAAAGACGATGCCTATAAAGTGTTAGTTGACAAATTGACTGACTATTTTTCCCCAGAAAGGAATTCAACATTTGAGAGACATTTGTTTCGATCACTTAAGTCAGAATCGGGTGAAACCTTTAATAAATTCTTATTGAGGACGCGGCAACAGGCTTCAAAGTGTGTGTTTGGTGAAACAAAGACTGATATTCTGGAAATCAGCATCAAAGATAAATTGATTGACTCATGGGCATCTGCGGATTTGAAAAAGAGGTTATTGGAAAAGGAGCACTCCTTAAAGGAGATTATTGAAATTTGCCAAGTCCATGAGCAAATTAATGCTCAGTCAAAATCAATGGATGCTCCAAGTACAACTGTTGAAATCAATAAAATTGCAAATAACTGCGAGTGTTTTAGATGTGGACAAAACAGTCATGACGGAAACAGTGTAGATTGTCCAGCCAGGAAAATTAAATGCAACAAATGTGGCCTGGTGGGACATTATGCCCGGAAATGCCGTACTGTTTCAAATAAACGGAAATTTTCTTCACATGATAACAGAAATCCAAAGCGTCGAGATTTTGGGTATTCCAAGATAAGATATATTGATGGCCAATCCAAATCAAATGATGACTGCTGTTTTAAAATATTTGATAAAGGAGAATCCACGATTGAGGTAATACCGTGTTTTGTAGGTGGTAAGAAAATAAGTATGTTGATAGATTCCGGATCAAAATACAACCTCCTGTGTGAAGATGATTGGTATTTGTTGAAGACCGAAAAAGCAGTGATGTGGAATACTCGATTTAAATCAGAGCACCAATTCAGGGCATACGCTGGAAACGTGCCACTTACGATAAAAGCAGTTTTTGAAGCTGTAATTGGGCTTGAGAAAAGTTCTAATTTGGTTTCAACATTTTACGTTATTGAGCGTGGCGAGCAATCATTGCTGGGTAAAGATACTGCCATCAAACTGGGTGTATTGAAGTTGGGTATAGGCATCAATCATGTGGAAAGATTGAAACCTTTCAATAAGATTGCTGGGATTAAAGTAAGCTTATCCGTCGACACCTCCATAAAACCGATTCAACAACCTTTGCGTAGGGTGCCAGTTGCTATTGAGGATAAAGTGGAAGCGAAACTAAATGAGGCATTAGCTTTGGATATAATTGAACCGGTTGTTGGGCCCAGCGCGTGGATATCTCCGGTGGTCATTGTCTTCAAAGAAAATGGAGACATTCGGCTATGTATTGATATGAGACGTGCAAATGCGGCAATTTTAAGGGAAAAATATCCTCTGCCAACTTTCGACAGTTTTATGACGAGATTGCAAGGAGCAAAATTCTTTTCAAGGCTTGATTTAAAAAATGCCTATCATCAATTGGAGCTTGAAGAGGAAAGTCGATATATAACAACATTTATAACTTCAAAAGGTTTATTTAGATATAAAAGGCTGTTATTTGGGGTGAATTCAGCTCCGGAAATATTCCAAAAGACTATGGAAAATATTTTGGCTCCATGTAAAAATGCATTAAACTATTTGGATGACATAATAGTCTTCGGCGAAACTGAAAAGGAACATGATAAACACTTGGAAAATGTTCTAATCGTATTTAAGAGCTTTAATGTAGCCATAAATAACGACAAATGCTTATTGAAGGTACAGACTTTAAAATTTTTAGGCCATATTCTATCATCAGATGGCATAAGCGCTGACCCGAACAAAATCGATAGTGTTTTGAATTTTCGAGCCCCAAACACCCGTGAGGAAACTCGGAGTTTTCTGGGTCTAGTAACCTATTTGGGAAAATTTATACCAGATTTGAGTGATCTAGTTGAACCTTTAAGAGCGACCATAAAAGCCAATGAGAAATTTATATGGACCACTAGACAGAATGATGCATTTACAAAACTCAAGGGAAAGTTGGCGGAGCTTCCAACACTAACTTATTTTTCACCAAAACGACGGACAAGATTGATTGCTGACGCAAGTCCTGTAGCTTTGGGGGCGGTCCTCATTCAATTCACTGACGATACTCCGTTTGTTGTGTCTTTTGCCAGTAAAGCGCTTTCCGAAGTTGAGCGTCGCTACTCACAAACGGAAAAGGAAAGTCTCGCTCTGGTGTGGGCTGTAGAAAGGTTTTATTACTACCTAGCAGGAATCCAATTTGAGCTAGAAACAGACCACAAGCCCCTTGAAGCTATTTTTAAACCGACATCGAAGCCGCCGGCTCGTATCGAACGTTGGGTGTTACGACTGCAGTCGTTTAACTACAAGATTATTTATAAAGCAGGAAAGCATAATATTGCAGACTCGCTATCCAGACTCTGCAATGTGGATACAGCTGTAACTTTTGACAAGCCATGCGAATTCAGCATTTGTTCTATCGTAGGAAATTCAATTCCGCGAGCGTTAACAGTTTTGGAAATTGTCCACCATAATAACAAGGATGACGAACTTATGATGGCAGTAGAATGTATAAATACCGACAACTGGGTTACAGCAACTAAGAGCAGGTATTATCCATTTCGATTTGAGCTCAGTATTTTGGGGAATTTGTTGCTAAGAGGAACGAGACTCGTGATTCCAGGAAGCCTGAGACAACAAGTGCTGGATCTAGCTCACGAAGGCCATCCGGGCGAAACCGTAATGAAGCGCAGAATTCGAGCAAAGATTTGGTGGCCGTTGGTCGATCGAGATATAGAGAAATACGTTAAGAGCTGTCGTGAATGTATGTTGGTATCTCGACCGATACCACCAGCGCCTATGAATAGACGGATCATGCCGGATAGTCCCTGGGCTTGTGTAGCAATGGACTTATTGGGTCCGTTGCCAAATCACGATTTTGTATTTGTAATAATTGATTACTATTCGCGATACCATGAACTTAAATTTATAAAGAAGATAACATCAGCGGAAATTATTGACTTTCTCGAGGAAATATTTGCCCGACATGGATATCCGAGATCAATTACAGCTGATAATGGTCGCCAATTCGTAAGCGAGGAGTTCAAGGCATTTTGCAACACCAATAATATTGAACTGATGACATCACCGCCTTATTGGCCCCAAGCCAATGGAGAGGTCGAAAACTTGAACCGCTCTCTGGTAAAACGTCTTCAAATTGCTCACTCGCAGGGTTTGGACTATAAAAAAGAGATTCGTAGGTTTACACTCATGTACAACGTCACCCCGCATGGCACAACTGGGAAAGCTCCATCGGAACTTATTTTTAATCGAGTTATTAGAGATAAGATTCCATCGCTGAATGACGTTGAAGAGCATGTTATCGACTCTGAAGCCAGAGACAATGACATTGCTAATAAGGAAAGAGGGAAACAAAGAGCCGATACTGATAGAAACGCTATCGATTGTGACATCAAAGTTGGGGATAAGGTACTACTCCGAAATACTCTTCACAGTAATAAATTGTCTACAACATTTGGAAAAACTGAATATGAAGTAACTGAGAGGAAGGGAAATGATGTTGTAATATCAGGAGAAGGCAGTGTGTATCGTAGAAACATTACTCATGTTAAGAAAGTTCCAGCTGATTCATCGCTGCCATCTTTAACCAAACATAACAGGACTTCGGTTGAAAACTCAGAACATCTCGAACACCAAAAAGACATGGATTCCGCCAGTTATCGTCGTGCCGGTAATGAGCTGTCACCGGAAGTACCATCAACATCACAGAATATCGATCCAGATGGACCCAGGCCTAAAGTGACGTTGAAGCTTAAAAATATAGGAGGGATGTGGCAACCCTCCCAAACTGACAGTGCACGATAACAACCAGTTGATCTGGCAACGCATATATGAATTATTATTGTTTAGTTTTCTGATGCAATAAGTTGTGTTTTCTTACGTTTGGTATAATAAATAAATAAGACGATAATATAAACAGTAAGTTGAAATATATCTTCTTAATCTGGATAGAATCCTGGGCTGTTACAACTCGTATATAATGGGTGATCCATCCAGAGGTATTTTTTCAGAACAAAAAAAAATAAAAATTTAAATCAAGTGTGGATCTTTATTGGTAATTTGAAAGGAAATTTTATGGCATTTATTTTTTTTAAAAATATTTACCCATTGAACAGGGATTAAACCGGCTCAAGACCTCTTGCTTCTATATTTAAATAGAATACAAGTTTTTAACAAAATGGCAAAGTGACATTGATTTTCGTGGCTGCACACTACTTTTATCATGATTTCGGGTCCGTGACAACCCTCTTCAGAAAGCCTTGCTGCAATTGTTGAAAGTAAAACCGAACTCTATAAGGCCAGGCTCTCCACAAACGAATGAGAACTACTGTTGTAAACCTTACTTTTCAAGTTTTCTTCACACAATTGCCCACGAAAATACAACTCACTCTGCCAGCTCTAAAGAGACTCCACATCGAGAGCCATCAATAGATTTCTTTTACAACAACGTGTGTGTTGTAAAAAGAGTTTAGTTGACTATGTCAACTTGTGTGCCGTGCCGTGCATGTACGTATGTTTAGCTCGTTTGTTTTATTTCGGTCTGTTGCTTTTACACATTGAACAGTGATTAAACCGGCTCAAGACCTCTTGCTTCTATATTTAAATAGAATACAAGTTTTTAACAATTGCAGCAAGGCTTTCTGAAGAGGGTTGTCACGGACCCGAAATCATGATAAAAGTAGTGTGCAGCCACGAAAATCAATGTCACTTTGCCATTTTGTTAAAAACTTGTATTCTATTTAAATATAGAAGCAAGAGGTCTTGAGCCGGTTTAGTCCCTGTTCAATGTGTAAAAGCAACAGACCGAAATAAAACAAACGAGCTAAATATTTACCTTCAAATGTTGGCAACTGTATTATGGAAATGATTGTTCGGTGAGAAGCGGGAAGATTCGCTGCTTTTTACCAACATTTTGTTCAGTGATGAGGCCCATTTCTGGCTCAACGGCAAAGTCAATAAGCAAAATTGCCGCATTTGGGCTGAAGAGCAACAAGAAGAGGTTCAAGAGGTGCCACTATAGCCAAAGAAAACCACGGTTTGGACTTTACGTAACCCCAAAGAAAAATGTCTAAAAGTGTGATATCACTCGATCTAGGCGGCCAACTGACCTGTCCAAAACGTGAAATTAGCTGCTTTTCGAAATGACCTCTCAATAGATCCATTGTTTGAGCAGCTGTATGGCAAGTGGCACCATCCTGTTGAAACCCAGTGTCGTCAAGATTACGGGCTTCAATTTCAGGTAGTATAAAGATTGATATCATGGCGCGATAGCGAGCACCATTACGGTTACGTTCCGGCCATCATCTTTTTGAAAAAATATGTACCGATGATTCCACCAGCTTAGTTTAATAGAAATTTGGTGTTTATAAGCTGGTGGAATCATCGGTGCATATTTTTTCAAAAATTATGATGGTGGCCGGAACGTAACCATGAATGGTGTTCGCTATCGCGCCATGTTATCGATCTTTATGCTACCTAAAATTGAAGCCCGTAATCTTGAGTCGAATAATCAGCCGCTTCCTATTAAGAAAATAATAAAGGGTGACCAAACTTCATGTAGTTTTATATAAAGTGGCTATTTTTCGATTATCATTTAAATGGTTTAAAACTTATTTTTTAGCAGTGTGGCGTTTGTTTTAATTGACGTAACGCAACATAAAAATTGTTTTAAAGCAAATTTCGTTGGAACTCATCTGATATGTTTAATTTTCTCCACGTACCAATGTTTGTCTACTCCCCTACCCTTTGTATATGTTGTACTATTTGAAGCGGTTTAATTAAGTTGCTTATTTACGTTTTAATGATTGTTTTTAATCATAAGTTTAATAATTTTATATCGGAGAATCATTTGACATTTCAAGCGGACCATTCATAATTGAGGAACATAAACATTTTTCGAAAGATTCATAAATGGTATTGTTTTCTACACTACCATTATAAAGTAAAACAAGTTAAAAAGGCTTATGTTAGGCGACTATGAAATAACCTATACTACGTACATTGATATTCATACGAATATCAGATTAGTGTATAAATTCGTTCGACCTCTATCATAATTTCAACAGGCAGAACGATGGGCGGAAAAAATGGCTATATCGTCCTAGAAATTTACAACAATCAATCTCGAACCGGCTTACCGCTGCTCAATGTGTTAAAGCAAAAGACCGAAATTAAACAAACAAAAGTATCAAGAATATTTATACTAAATAGCTGTGGAAGGCCATTTGAATAACCTGAACTGAAGCTGTAGAGTCTACACCGTCATACACAGGGTGGAGCGCGAAAATTTGCTTATTTGGGAATGAAATAAAAAATATAATGAACCTTAAAAACATTTATTTTATATTTTAATTACTTATACTCGGATATTGAACAGTAAGGGAATTTTTAAATTACATGGTTTTACAAAGTGTGTCTGGCAAATGTCGACATTTGCTATCCACACACTGCTGCTTACGTTTTCTGAATTTTTTATGAACTTTAACTGGTATTTCAGCCTTAATATGATTAATTGGGACGGTTGGTATACACCTTCGACTTCAGGTAACCCCAAAGGAAAAAACCGCATGAGGTTAAGTCTGGTGAGCGTGCCGACCAGTTCACATCACCCATCAAAGAGATATGCCGTCCAGGAAACATTTGCCTCAAACAATTTATGGTAACCCTCGCTGTGTGTCCGTGCTGACAATCGTTGAACCACGCACATTTTCTACGGGTGAAGATATAGTTGAACATGCAAAATCCGGTGGAGAGAATGTCTGGAAATGCCAAAAAGCAAGTGATTGCTTCCGAGCAGAGCGTTTCTACTGCTGCTGCTGCTCTAACTCTCTCGATGTTTTGTGGTGTTGTTATCCTTCTCTCTGGTCCCCTTCGTACACCTGACACATTCCCCGCTGTTCTCAATGAAGTTACCCAATTTACAATTGATTGCCGTCTAGAAACACGTCCGCGTGGGGGAATACCGAATCGTAGACGAAAAGCACGCTGCACTGCAACGATCGAGTATGCATTTGAAAAATATGCTTCAACACAAATGACCTCTCCTCACGTGTCCACTGCATGATGGCAACTAAAAGGCAGACGGATACAAATCTCCCGTTAGCCACTATAAGCCACGCACATTTTCCACTCTCATTGACCAACAGTGCCGCCACAGCCTGCAGTGCAAAAGAGCAACGTGGATGGCCCATCAATTCGACATCTTGAGTGGTCAAAAAGCTCATCGTTTTAGCTGACGTGTGGGAGCACGCATTGTCGTGATGCAAAATGATCCGTATTCTCTTATTATCTTTACCCATTTCTTCGAACACCGATGGCAAACAGATGGTTGTATACCACTCAGAATATACCCTCATACGTTCGACTAAAGGCACTGTGGCAACATGGCCGGTTATACCGAAAAAAACTCAATCATTTGCTTCGATGTACTTCTCTCACTAACAACTTTTGTTGGATATGGCTCGTTGGATATGGCTTGAAAGACCTATACGGTCAATTGCTGTTTTGTTTCGGGTTTATATGCATACTTATAGATCCATGATTCGTCACCTGTGACAATGTTTTACACTGCCTTTGAGCTACCGCAGTCATACTTTTTCAACATCTCTTTGCACCAATCCATACGAGCCTTTTTGTGGCATCCAACGAGAACAAATTTTTTTCACGTCCAAATGAACATGCAATATCTTATTGATGCTTGTCATACTAATGCCCAAGGATGCCTCAATCTCACGGTATGTCACAAGACGGTCTTGCTTAATCAGTTCACGCACAGCATCGATGGTTTCTGGCCAAAGTGACCGAAGTTGGACGTCCTTCACGAAATTCATCCTGGAGCGAAAGTCGTCCGAGACTGACTGATGATGGTGCTTCATCTCCAAAATTTAAAACTAGTTGATTTAAACACTACGCACGAAAATGATCACGGGATAATTTCATTGTTTAACTGAGCTGAATTTTTCAACTCACTGTAAACAAAACAATTCGCCCTTAAATGACAGAACGTTCTGAGCGAAGTTATGCTAAAAGATGTTAAAGTTTCCAATGGAAGTTCCAGTTTGCATCCGGAAACACTAGTATTGTCAGGACTCGAAATATAAATAGCAACCCTCGTAAAACCTGACAGTAAAAGTGAAATTTACAAATGGCGTATACAAGGGTAAAATCGACATCAGCACTGTAGTTGGTGACATTGTAAAGATAGTTCCGCGAGGATAACAAGGACCTCAAACCATTATCGTTTCGAATGTGCTGCAAACGCACTCGTTTACAAGGGCAAGAAATTTTAAAATTGCAGTATCTGTTTAGCTCTTTTGTTTTATTTCGGTCTGTTGCTTTTACACATTGAACAGGGATTAAACCGGCTCAAAACCTCTTGCTTCAATATTTAAAAAGAAGACAAGTTTTTAACAAAAATTGCAAAGTGACATTGATTTTCGTGGCTGCACACTTCTTTTATCATGATTTCGGGTCCGTGACAACCCTCTTCAGAAAGCCTTGCTGCAATTGTCGAAAGTAAAATATCTCTTAAATTCATCCCAGAGAATTTTTAATATGCGATTACCAATCGGTTGCTCGTAGTCATCACAGGCATTAAAACTCAAGTCGAGGAAACGTATGTCCTTTACCGTATTGGCCAGTTGGACGTTTATCCAAGCAGGGATGCGGAATTGCTATCCCAGCTTACGAGCGACATGGGAGAGGAGTGATGTAGGTCATCACGAAACTATTATTAACGTCGTTCGCGATAAATCGTAGTGTTTGAAAATTTTTTGATGAATGATTTAGGGGTTAAAAACATTTTATATGCATGCCATCATTGAACTTTGCTAGTTTTTTGTACGTGACTGAAGTAAGGTAACCTTTAGTCGACCTAAGTCTCGTGTACTTGGTTTAGTTTAGCCAGATTGAAACCATTTCAATAGTGACACACTCTATCTGATGAACAAGATAACTTCATATACGTCATGGTTTAAAATAAAATTGTTTTAAAAGCATCACATGGAAGTTAGCTATCGGTTTTACATTATAACTATGGAATAATGTTCAATGGACACTCATTTTCGTTATCGGGCTTCAGAGAAATGTTGGGCAAAGCTGTGGGGCTCCTAATACTGTTGAATATTTTGGTGACGACAGAGGTATGTAATAATTTTATTTTTCTACCAGCCTGATATTTTAATGATATTTTATCCTTTTTTTCCAATATTAAGACCTTAAATCGGCGCTTCAACTTTGAATTACACGAATTGAACTGTGTGAACGAGACCAACTTTTTACAAAATTCTAAATGTGAATTCTTGAAATTATCCACCGGCAACTATGCTGTAAATGCTCGTGTCATGTTCGCCCGTAAGCTGGGAAGGCAATTTCGCATCAGTGCTTCGATAGACGTACGACTGGCGAATGCGGTGAAGGACATACGTTTTCTCGACTTGAGTTTCAATGCCTGTGATGGATGGGAGCAACCGGTTGTTAATCGCATTTTAAAAAGTCTTTTGGATGAATTTAAGAGATCCAGCAATTTTGAAATTTGCTGTCCATTTAAGCAGGTATGTTTGTAACAAATTCGAAACGATATTGGTAGTAAGGTCCTTTTATCCTTGCAGAACTATCTTTACAAAGTCACCAACTACACTGCTAATGGGGATTTTTTACCCTTGTATACGCCGTTTTTGAATTTCACTTTTACTGTCAGGTTATATGACAGAGATACCTCCGTTGGATTTTATAAAGCATTCGGAGCAACGGTGCCCAAGATCAGGAAGCGAACATAAGGCAACATCAATAACGTACTTTTGTTAACATTTAAGAAAATTTAGTAATAAATATTTATTTTATAAAAAAACAAACACAACTTTTGCCAGGACATGTCATAAGAGAAATATAAATAGGTCAGAACGAAAAGAGAAGGACCCGTCACAACGCACAGTAGTTCAAACAAAATTATATTGGAAATAAGTCGCTTATTTAAATTCTGTTTGCTGAAGATCCTTTAAATTTCACACATCTATAGTTATGGTGCATTTAAGAAAACACGACCTCTACGAGGGCGGTTCGGAAAGTTCTTAGCCTATCAATGAAAGAGAATAGTTCGTTTTTCAAAAATATTTTTATTTTTCAATATAATCTCCTGAAACTTCAATACACTTAGTCCAACGCTTATCTAGCAATTCTATCCCTTGATTAAAATAGTTTTCCTCAAGGTCTTCAAAATAGTGGTTTACAACTGTAATTGCATCTTCATTTGAGGTAAAACGCTTGCCAGCAAGGAATTTTTTTAGATTTGGGAACAGGTAAAATCACTGGGAGCTAAATCAGGAGAATAAGGTGGGTGGTCAAGCAACTCGTACTTTAATTCGTTGATTTTAGCCATTGTTAAAACACTCTTGTGCGCTGGTGCGTTGTCTTGATGAAAAATTATTTTTTTCTGTTGCAAGGCAGGACGTTTTTCTCGAATTTGTACATTTAACTGATCTAAAAGTTTGCAATAGTACTCTGAATTTATTGTTTTACCCTTTTGCAGATAGTCAGTCAATAAAATACCTTTGAAGTCCCAAAAAACCGTTGCCATAACCTTACCAGCCGGGCACTTCCTCCAGCTTCAGTCCATTGTTTGGATTGTTCTTTTGTCTCTGGAGTATAGTGGTGGATCCATGTCTCATCTACAGTTATAAAACGACGCTTAAAATCCATTTTATTTCGCTGAAAACGATCCAAACAAGCTTGAGAAATGTACATTCTTATGCGTTTTTGGTCGACTGTTAACAAGTCCGGCACCCATCTTGCAGAAAGCTTTTTCATCTGTAGTTCTTCATGCAAAATTAAATGGACTCGATCATTTGAGATGCCCATGATATTAGCTATTTCACGCACTTTGATTCGTCGATCATTTAATACCATATCATGCACTTTGGCTACAATTTCTGTTGTTGTTGCTGTTTTTGGACGTCCACTACGTGGTTCATCTCCAATGCTTGTACGACCACGTTTAAATTCAGCAACCCAATTTCTTACTGTTGCATATGAAAGAGCACTTTCACCTAACACATTCACCATATCATTATGAATTTCTTGTCCCGATAAACCGTTTTTATGTAAATATTTAATGACACCACGCATTTCTAATTTTTTCATTGTAGCAAGAAAAAGTGTCAAGTAGAACGGCTCCGAAGTTAGCCACCTTGGATGTGGAAAACATTTTAGTTTAAGCAAATATCTCAGTTTTTGTCCGTTTGAGATATATTAGTATGTATCTGCTATAGTTTTAGAGTAATACAAAATTAAGATATTTTAATTCTCTCCACCATGGCCTGGCAGTATAGTACTTAGTAGGGACATAAATACTGTTTTACACACGTTTTATGCTGTAAAATATAAAGTACTGAATGTTTTTGACCAAATATTTTCCAATATATTTATTGATGTATATTGTATCCAAAAAGAGTCTACTTATTCGAAATGTCCCCCTTTTGCCCTTACACACGCCTTAAGTCGCACCGGTCAATCGTCAATAGCTGCACGAACCTCGTCCATTGGAAAATTGGCCACAACTCGAACCAAAGCAGTCTTAAGAGATCCAATGTTGAGGTATCATTTGTGACAAACCTTGAACTCTAAAACCGTCCACAATTTGTAATAGATGGGTTCAAATCTGGACTGCCTGAGGTCCGGATTCTTCAATAGAAATGAACGCTGGCAAATTGTTTCGAAGCCAGGTCTGGGACGTTTTAGCTTATGGGCCGGCGCAGAATCCGGCTGGGAAGTCCATGGCTGGTTTTGGAACAGGGTATTGTTAAGAGGCTTCACTACAGCTTCCAAAACGGTTTCATGGTAAACTTTGGCCGATGTTTTGACTTCTTGTTCGCAGAAACGCAGGTCAGTGACTCCATTGTAAGAGACACCCCACCAAACCATGACTGAAGCTGGGTGATGAAACTTTTCCATCCTTGGGATCAGGTTAGATGCTTCCTTAGATGACCGCGCGTACACTCTATCATTTTGCTTGTTACATTTTTCCTAAATGGTAAACATTTTTTCATCGGTGAACAATATTTTTCTGTTCAAGTTATCAGCGTGCTTACCAAAAGATGTTTGCATTTTTCAATTCTATTTTTGTTTAAAGCTGCAGTCAATAAATGTCCGGTACGTCGTTTGAAAGCCCCAAGTTCCAAGTCTTTTTTAACGATTTCATGTTCTTTTGCGTGATACTCATCTCACGGGCCATGATTTTCTGTTTTCGAAGCGGATTTCTGTGAATTCTTGATTTAACGATTTGATGACATGCGGTGTTTGAATAGAGCGTGGGCTGCCCGACCGGTGGCGGTCTTTTACATCTCCAGTCTCCACAAATAGTTTTATGCATCGGTAGACGAACATGCGGTTAATCCCTAGAGGCTGTAGCGTTTTGAGAAATATCGCTTTTTTCCTTTCACACTTGAAAAGCGCTATTACAGATACAGTTCTCATTATCTGACCACTCCATGATTGAAGTTTAAAATCCTGTTACAGACTGACGCTATTGAGGTTACCTTCCAACCCATATGACATTAACGGGGTATGTTCAGTTCTACTATTAAAATGGGTGTGTTCATTGTTGTAACAGTATTTAGGTCCCTACTAAGTATATACGTTTGTCAATCCATTTCCAACACTTAAGCGACCATATAAAGCACATCTATTTATGATCATCATTAAATTCTTATACGATCTAGCCATGCCTGTCTAGCCTTCTGTTTAAATAGATATAGAGTCAAACTTTAAAATTGACAAATATATCTCTACAGTCGGCGTTCGTTTGGTACTGAAAATCGACTAAATCGGGCAAAAGTGGAAAAAGTTCCCCTTTAATGAATTAAAAAAGTTATTATCAGGTTTGTAATTTTTGCTATGATTTCTTTGCGATATGCGATTTTTTGCGATGGTTTCTGGCAAAGTGACCGAAGTTGGACGTCCTTTACGAAATTCATCCTGAAGCAAACGGCGTCCGAACTCTTGGTACCAGCGATTGACAGTGGTTTTTTGATAGTGCTTCATCGCCAAAAGTCGATACAAGTTGATATAAACACTCTTGTCTCTATAAACCACCTCGAAAATCGTAAAAAATCTTCGCACGAAAATGTTCACGTGATAATTCCATATTTTGACTGAGATGCGTTTTTCGACACACTGTAAACAAAACAATTTGCCCTCAAATGACAAAACGTTCTGAGTGAAGTTATGAAGCTAAAAAATGTCAAAGTTTTCAATGGTAGTTCCAGTTTGCATCTGGGTATACTAGTATTGTCAGTACGGAAATATAGATAGCAGCCCTCGTAGAAGAATCTATGATAATTATGTATGAAACACAATATCGGCCAAACACTCGCCACGGCTTCGGTGGCGCACCTCTATTCGATGGTCCATATTTTTAATGACTTTGAGACATAATGGAGGTTCTATGTCTTTAATCTGCCGAATTATCTCATTTTTTAGCTCTTGAATTGTTCTTGACTTATTGATGTACACTCTTTCTTAAACCCTAAAAGAAAGAAGTTCTACTGTGTCAAATCATATGAACGTGGCAGTCAATTTACATCGCCACAACGTTAAATACTGCCATTAAATTTATCGCACAAAAGAGCCATTGTTTCGTTGGCTGTGTGGTAAGTGGTACCATCCTGCTGGAACCACATATCGTCCAGGTCTATATCCTCAATTTCTGGCCACACGAAGTTCTTTATAACCTCCCGAAAACGAACACTATTCACGAATCGAGGTTACAGGTTCCTGTGACACACTTTTGCGAAAATCATCAATGTTTTCCGCAGAACGAACTAGGCAAGCATACATAGGTGTTTTCCCATTTCCTACATACTCGTACCTGGTTTGCTAAAATTTTCGCCCAATTCTCCCGATTACGGACAAATTTGGTCGATTATGCTGAAGAAAAAAAATCACGAAATGCATATTGATTTGAACGCCCATTTCCGTAGAAGGCCTTAACAGTCTTAAGGCGCTGTTCAATTGTGTAACTCTCCATAGTTGATTTTATCAAATACTGAAACAAAAAAATATTCAATAAAGTTGGTCAAAAAACATGACCTTAAGGTGTGACTCACAACTAACATCACGCATTGTGGTTGGATCTTCATTTAGATCTTTCGAGAAGTAAATTTATTTTGATTTTGATCAATTTTCGTATGGAAGTTACCAACGACCGGTTTACCAAAGTTGGCGAAATGGGACCGTATTGGTTTATTATTATATATATTGCCCCCTTTTTTAATCGATATATACAAAATTGAAATGGATTTGGTGAGGCTTAGTTGGAACTCGTTTGATGTGGCTAATTTTTCCCACGGGCCTGTGCTTTGGTTATAAACATTTAGTTCAATAATTTCCGTGACTTGTTTGTTTACGCTTAATTGCAAATATTTTATTTTAAATTTTCTATTATTTTGAATATTTATTAAAAATGTCAAGGGTGATTGGAAATAATTGAGGAACATTAACTGTTTTGCAGACGTTTTTAAATGGTATCGTTATATACACTAACAATATACAAACAAGTGGACAAATTAAGTTCGGCCGAGCCAAACAATTTGTACCCTCTATCATGGATTCCGGTCCAATACGCCAAAAAACAATTTATCAGGGAATATTTTTGTACACTCCAATATCATAAAAACTATACCAACTTCTATTCTTATTCCGGTATTAGTTCACAAGATATGGCTTTTCAAAGTTGAGAGGACAAAAGGATTAGGCCTTTTATGGAACAAATTAAGGTTAGCAAAAGTTAGGTCGATTCTGAGAGTGAGGGGTGAAAATATAGGCTAAATTAGAAGACCTGTATCGCGGCGTTTGTTTATGTTAGTTCGAATTGTTTTTAATCGATCTTCGAACTTTGCAGTCAAATGTTTCAATGTTTTTTTAAACCCAACACTAAATAAAATTGATACATAAAAAATGAGAAGTTAATTAATATTAAGCTGGAAAACTCAAGTTTTGTATTATGATTGTTTTCTTTTCAAATGAAATTTAATGAAAAATCTGAGAAGCATAATATAGATCAAACAGAAAGCAAAAAAGACTTTGTTTTGTGGAAAATATTTTCAAAAAGCATAAAAAAAATAACACTACTCAACAAAATGAAAAAAATTTCATGTACTCCGGATGCGATAATTTTTTCTGTGTAGATAACCTTGACATGAGCTCGAAAAACGCAATAAATTTTTTTTTTTCGTTTGGTTTTTGTTTTATTTTTTTTTTTAAATTTTAAAAATTTTTTTTTGGTTAATTTGTTTCGTCCGGCATAACTCGGGAACCACTAGCCCGATTTAATTGAATTAAATTTTAAAAAATTTAAAATTACAATTCCCTTAATCTGTTCATATATTGTTTTCCTATACAAGCAACAGTTTCCAAGTTAAAAATGAATATATAAAGGAAAAAACTTATTTTTTGCCTAAAGATTTAAATTTTTTTTTTTAAAAAAATCCATAAAAAATCCAAAATGAAAAAAAATGTCAAATCTTATTACTTTTACGTAAAGTCACATAACCTATGAGCAAAATGAGACAAAGATCATGAAAATCGATGCACGCGTTTCGCTTTTATTCGCAATTGAGTAAAGGTATGAATTTCAAATCATATATTTTTGTCATATATTTTTGTCACCCAACAAATTTTAAATTTTTTTGTAATAAAAAAGAAAAAACCTCACCATAGACAAAGTTGTGCATATGTCGAGCAATTTTTTGAAATTCATACCTTTACTCTATTGCGAATAAAAGCGAAACGCGTGCATCGATTTTCATGATCTTTGTCTCATTTTGCTCATAGGTTATGTGACTTTACGTAAAAGTAATAAGATTTGACATTTTTTTTCATTTTGGATTTTTTTATGGATTTTTTAAAAAAAAAAAAATTTAAATCTTTAGGCAAAAAATAAGTTTTTTCCTTTATATATTCATTTTTAACTTGGAAACTGTTGCTTGTATAGGAAAACAATATATGAACAGATTAAGGGAATTGTAATTTTAAATTTTTTAAAATTTAATTCAATTAAATCGGGCTAGTGGTTCCCGAGTTATGCCGGACGAAACAAATTAACCAAAAAAAAATTTTTAAAATTTAAAAAAAAAAATAAAACAAAAACCAAACGAAAAAAAAAAATTTTTATTGCGTTTTTCGAGCTCATGTCAAGGTTATCTACACAGAAAAAATTATCGCATCCCGAGTACATTTTGACTGTTGACTAGTGTAATTTGTCCAACATTTTGCTTTATAAGCACCACAAAAATTTTCTAAATCGATTTTTTTAAAAAATTTTAATTGTTGGACAGGTCTCTAGCAATAATTTAGCTTTAACAGATTGGAAAAATATCAATTAGTCGTTGAGTTATAGCCAAAAAAAAAAAACGATATAAACAATATGCTGAAAATCGGCATTTGACTGCAAAGTTCAAAGGTCGATTATGAAAAAATTCGAACTAACATAAACAAACGCCGCAATACGGGTCTTCTAATTTCGTCTATACTTAGTAGGGACACACATTTTATGCTGTAAAATAAAATGTACTGAATGTTTTTGGACCAAATATTTTTAAATATATTTATTGATGTATGTTGTATCCAAAAAGAATCTACTTATTCGAAATGTCCGCCTTTTGCCTTTAAACACGCCTTAAGTCACACTGGCCAAACGTCAATAGCTGCACAAACCTCGTCCATTGGAAAATTGGCCACCGCTCGAACCAAAGCAGTCTTAAGAGATCCAATGTTTGAGTATCTTTTGTGACAAATCTTTGCCTCTTAAACTGTCCACAATTTGTAATCCAATGGGTTCAAATCTGGACTGCCTGAGGGCCATTCTTCAGAGGAAATGAACGCTGGCAAATTGTTTCGAAGCCAGGCCTGGGACGTTTTAGCCGTATTTAGCTGGAAAATCCATGACTAGTTTTGTTAAAAGGGAATTGTTAATAGGCTTCACAACAGCTTCCAAAACGGTTTCTTGGTAGACTTTGGCCGATGTTTTGACTCCTTGTTCGCAGAAATGCAGGTCAGTTACCCCATCGTAAGAGACACCCCACCAAACCATGACTGGAGCTGGGTGTTGACCCTTTTCCACCCTTGGGATCAGTTCAAATGCTTCCTTAGATAACCGCGCAAACACTCTATCATTTTGCTTGTTAAATTTTTCCTGAAGGGTACAAATTTTTTCATCGGTGAACAAAATTTGTCTGTGCATGTTATCAGCGTGATTCACCAAAAGACGTTTTCATTTTTCAATCCTATTTTTTTTAAAGCTGCAGTCAATAAATGTCCGGTACGTCGTTTGAAAGCCCCCAGTCCCAAGTCTTTTTTAATGATTCGACTCATGGACTTTTGCGTGAAATTCACCTCACGAGCCATCATTTTCTATTTTCGGAGCGGATTTCTGTGAATTCTTGATTTAACGGCTTTGATGACATGCGGTGTTCGAACAGAGCGTGGGCGGCCCGACCGGTGGCGGTCTTTTACATCCATCTCCAGTCTTCTCAAACAGTTTTATGCATCGGTAGACGAACATGCGGCTAATCCCTAGTGGCCGGAGCGTTGTGAAAATATCGCTTTTTTCATTTCACACTTGAAAAGCGCTATTATAGCGTTACGGTTCTCATTATCTGACCACTCCATGATGAAAGTTGAAACAATTATAAATCCCGTTACAGACTGACGCTATTGAGGTTAGCTTTCAAAACCCATATGACATAAACGGGGTATGTTCAGTTCTACTATTAAAATGGGTGTGTTCAATGTTGTAACAGTGTTTTTGTCCCTACTAAGTATTTTCACCCCTCACTCACAGATTCGACCTTACTTTTGTTAAACTGAATTTGTTCCACAGTGTTTTACTAAATTATGATTACACCTCGAAAATATCAGCAACATTATGAGATCAGATAAGTGTTTCTACAGAAAATATACGTTTTCTCAGTCGGCTTTAAGAGCCGCAAATCCTCCGTATGTTCGGCAAGCTTTAGTTCCTGTGTCCGTTAAATCTTTATAAAACATATCCTCAATTTTAATAAATCAAGCAGCAACATAAGCTTGAGAACTGCCAACACACGCAGAAAAAAAGTATGGTTGTGGTGACAATCTTCGAAGAGGATCATAATATTGCTGGATATATGGTTGTGGCACAACAATATTATAATCCTCACAACAATAGTATGATTCACACACAACCATACTGTGATCCCCACAACCATATTATGAGTCACACTCAACTATAATATTATTCCCAAAATCATATTATGATCCTTACAGCCATATTTTCTCTCACATACAACCATAGTATGATCCCCGCAAACATAGTATGATTCACACGCAACCATGTTATGATCCCTACAACCATAATATGATTTCACTTAACCATACTATGATCTCCAAATTTATTTTTTTACAATTGGGTTATGTTGTTATTCAACATAAGAGATTTTTATTAAGCGTTTTTTAAAAATTACTTATCCAGAGTTGAGACATTGTTTCTATTCATTGAACATTTTATCAAAGAAACAAAAATATATTCAAAAGGTTGTCGGGAAGACGTTTAGTTGCAAGCAGTGGTGACTGCAGGGGTGAATGCTTCTTTACCATCCGTAGACCCCAAGTAATGAATGTGATTAAACCATATCAATGGCTATATACCTATACTTAAGTGCAGGTAGATTTTAAATAAACGAGAACCAGTCGGCAGTAGAGTATTCCACCCAACAAAGTAAACACAATAAAAATCCCTCACACTGCCCTCCGATTGTTGTTGGTTTTTATAATGGACAACAACCATGTACTGTATAGTGTGTGTGTATGTTTTTTTTGGTATACCAAAATATACACACATACATACATGCATATTCTTTAAAACCTGTTATGCTTTGTTCATAGTCGCAACCATACGGTATGATTGCCGTAATCATATTATTGTTATAATAAATCTTTAGCCACAATACTTATGTCGCACCAACAATATTTATATGGTTGTTACAACCCTGTTTTAATTTCTAAATTCGCAATAATACTATTGTTACATTTCAACAATATTAATATTGCCGCAGTCATACTATTGTCAAAATAAAATTCAGAAAACAATACTGTGTTTGCGACGAACATGCTTTTATTGCAGAAAACATATTATTGTTGCCGTGACCATATAGTAACCATATATTTTTTCTGAGAGATTTGGGTCTTTGGCGTTACCTTCAGCAATTGCAGCCATATCTTCGATAGGCCTTGCGTTTCGGCCTCGGAACAGAACAATTCGATCTGCATCAAAACTGAAATTCTCAACGTTCGCTTTAACTCGTTATTATGTTTTGAATACGAAAAATTCAACGCCATAGTTTAGCTTGTACTAGTCTTCTGTACTTAACTGATGTAAGGTACAATAAAGTCGACTCTAGCCTTTAGCACTTGATTAAGTGTTGTCAGATTAAATCATTTCAATTGCGACACACTTTGTCTGATAAATGTACTGCCAAAAAGAAAATCCTATACACACTGTTTGTGTATGAAGTTAGACACGAAATTAATTTTTAAAAAGTCGACCCTATTTTCGAATAGTCGTATGGAGTTCATCAATAGATTTCACTTATAACTTTAGCCCACAGAACAATAGAGAAATAATGGGCCAAATTTTAGTGATCTTTATCCTTTTGCACTTTTTAAGCACAATTGAGGTGAGTGCAAACTGCAACTTTTAAGCCAGCCCATCATTTTATTGATATTCCAACAATATTTACATAGACCTCAAAAAAACGCTATAATTTCGAACTATACCACTTGACCTGTGTAAATGAGACCGACTTTATCCAAAGTTCTAAATGTGAACTCTTCGAACTGTCCAAGGGCACTTATGCCGTCAATGGTCATGTCATGTTCGCTCGCAAGATGGGAAAACAATTTCGCATTAGTGTCTGGGTGGACGTAAGAATGAAGAATTCATTGAAGGACGTACGTTTTCTCGATATGACCTTTAATGCCTGTGAAGCATGGGAGCAGCCTTTGTTGAATCGCATATTAAAAAGTCTGCTGGATGAATTTAAGAGATCCAGTAATTTGCCAATTTGCTGTCCTTTTAAGCAGGTACGTTCTTTTAAACTCAAAATCTGTGAAAATTCGCTATGAAAACCGTGTGTGGTGACATTAATTTTTCTTACAGAAATTTCTTTACAAGATCAACAACTACACTGCCAACGGTGATTTTCTGCCCACGTATACGCCGTTTTTAACTTTCACCTTAACGGTCAAGTTATATGACAGGGATACGGCAGTTGGATTGTTTAAAGCTGTCGGAGCCACTGTGCCAAAAGTCAAGCAGAAAATTTAAGCCAATAGTACGAAAACAAAAATTATTTAAGAAGTAAATTGTAAAAAAAATATTGCAGACAAATAATAATGTAGACGTGGCCGACTATATTATACCCTGCAATTCTAGATGTTCAGAAAAGCTAACCAATAAAAGGTTTTTCGACAGACTCTAAATTAATCAGATTTAAAAACTTATTATTATCATATTTGAATTTGCGAGAAAATTTCATTGTTTTTATCAGAATCGGTTAAACATACATGTCAGAGCTATATCTTTAACTGAAACAATTTTCTCCAATTTAAACAGCGTCCGTCCTTGGCACAAGGATCTTACTTGTGCCAAATATCAGCAAAATGGATATAATGTGTGACTTTTGGTTCTTAAAATATAAAATCGGATGAACTTAATTGTGGAAGATATATTTAACTCTAAACCAATTTCCTTTAATTTCCATTAATTCTGTGGTTGGTCTTAATTCTTTATTTCTAATTAAGTCCTTTCTTGGCCAAAAAAACTTACTCGTGTTAAATTCCATCAAGATTGGATTTAAAATGTGGCTTCTACAGCTTAAAATAGAAAAATCGGGTGATGACATTTATGAAAGCTATATCTAAATCTGAACCGATTTACTTCTATTTTAATAAAGTCCTTCCTTGGTTAAATATGCCAAATTATATCAATATTGAACGTAATATATGGCTTCTAGACCTAAAGACATAAAATTGGATGAAGCTTTATCAAAATCTGAATATAACGTCCTTTATAAGTTTCTTCAAGGTTAGATGTAAAGTGTGACATTTAGAGCTAAAAACTTCAAAACCAGATAATATATATGTGGGAGCTAAAACTTATACTCTTCTAAATTTTCTCACAATGGTT
Source organism: Hydrotaea diabolus (assembly GCA_963513945.1). Taxonomy (NCBI): domain Eukaryota; kingdom Metazoa; phylum Arthropoda; class Insecta; order Diptera; family Muscidae; genus Hydrotaea; species Hydrotaea diabolus. Next base: position 128,235,995 of record OY740720.1, read on the forward strand.
CAGTGTATAAAAGAACAACCATCTAAGAAAGTATTAAACCCGGTTGGACTGACTTTAAAATTACCTCAACGGACACTTTGTTCAAAGGTATATATTTAACGACGGTTTGTCTATGATATCAATTTTAATCTTAAGGTTACTTACTTACTTTAATAGATATTCGACCAGGTTTAAGTTCCATTTGCTATTTGGTATAAATAATAGTTGGGTATACCAAAACTCTGGACATGGTATTTCCACCGGAGTCTTGGTCGGTTCCTACGTGCGCCTATAAATTCCCCTTCAAATTAAGTGGCGGAGCATGTGCATCCATCCGAATAACTTAGCCAGCGCATTCGTTGAAGTTTTTTGCATCCAGTTACGTCGAATTCGGCAGCCAGTTCACAGTTCATTCTCTGTCGATATACGCCGGTGCAGCAAAGGGGTCCACATAAGGGGCATTTTTTGAAGAATCTTCCTCTCTTAGCGCCATACAATAGCACTGTCAGCATGAGCGTATTGCTTCGGTTCGTCTGTTTGTAAAGACCTGAATAAAACCAGTAAGCTTACATAATTATTCGTTTTATTTTTCCAGGCTGATGTAATTTTTTTATTATTGTTAGCGGATCCGAAATACACAAACTCGTTGACACTAATCGTACAGCTCTCTCTCTCTGCCACTTGCGTACGCGAAAAGCATGCTCTGAGATGATATTATTGCGCTTCCTCCCTTCTACGACGGCTGCTATTTATATTTCGGGTCCTGACAATACTTGTGTTCCCGGATGCAAACTAGAACTTCCATTGGAAACTTTGATATTGTTTAGCATAACTTCACTAAGAACTTTTTGTCATTTGAGGGCGAAATGTTTGGTTTACAGTTTGTTGAAAAATTCATCTCAGTAAAAATGGAATTATCCCGTGAACATTTTCCTGCTATGATATTTTACGATTTTCGGCGTGGGTTATCGAGCGAGAGTGTTTAAATCAACTTGTTTCGAATTTTGGCGATGAAGCACCATAAAAGAACACTGTTAATTGCTGGTACCATGAGTTCAGCCTCGGACGTCGGTCGCTCCAGGATGAATTTCGTGAAGGACGTCCAACTTCGTTCACTTTGCCAGAAACCAACGATGATGTGCGTGAACTGATTAAGCAAGCCCGACATGTGACATACCGTGAGATTGAGGTATCCTTGGGCATTACTTATAGTATGACAAGCATTAATAAGATATTGCATGTTCATTTGGCCTTGAAAAAAATTTGGCCTTCATAATATGACGAATGCTTAAAAAAGGATAGGTGCAAAGAGATGTTGAAAAAGTATAACTGCGGTAGCTCAAAGGCAGTGTATAACATTGTCACAGGTGACGAATCATGGATCTATGCATATGAACCTGACACAAAACAGCAATCGACCGTATGGGTCCTTTAAGACAAGCCAAATCCAACAAAAATTGTTCGTGGAAGAAGTACATTGAAGCTAATGATTACGTTTTTTTCGATATAACCGGCCATATTGCCACAGTGTCTTTAGTGGAACGTAGGATGGTCTATATTGAGTGGTATACAACCATCTGTTTGCCACCAGTGTTCGAAGAAATGAGAAAAGATAATAAGAAAAAACGGATCATTTTACATCACGACAATGCGAGCTTTCACACATCAGCTAAACGATGAGCTATTTGACCACTCAAGATGTCGAATTGATGGGCCATCCGCCGTACAGCCTGAGTTGGCACCCAATGACTTCTGCTTATTCCTTAGCATCAAGAAAAATATGCATGGTCAACGTTTTTCATCGCCCAAAGCAGCTGTTGAAGCGTTCAAAAATCATGTTTTGGAGGTGTCTCAATCGGAATGGAAAAAGTGTTTCGAAAATTGGTTTGTGCGCATGCAAAAGTGTGTTGATCTTAAATGAGAATATTTTGAAAAGCAATAAAACCATTTCCAATAAAAAACTATTTAATTTTTATTGCCAGACCCAAAATCTAAATAGCAACCCTCGTAACGTACCAATTCAACCGAAAGTGAGCTTCATCGCTGAACAAAATTTTCTTGTAAAAATTATGATCGATGGCCACCTCGTTTTGGGCCCAATTGGAAATGTTGTTGCGAAGTAAGTCTATTCATTATGAAATGGCAAACCTAACTGAGCATAAATCAAGTGACAGCTGTCGAAAAGACCAACTTTAAAAAAAGTGTGGCCAGATTAAAAAAACAACCTTTATATCTTAATCTGAATCGATATATTTGAGAGCAACATTTAAATCTGAACCGATTTTCTTCATTTTCAATAAAATCCTTCACAGGTCTTACCAACTAACGTTTGATAAAATTCATCAAGATTGGAGGTGAATGGATGTTTGGTGGCCTTATAAAAATATTAAACGATATTATTTATTTTCGCCATAGTGTATTTTTATTGTTGGTCGTTCAAAACGTATCCAGCAAAATAAATACATCAGATTTTATAGGGACAAGACCACAAATCAAGAGGGATTCATGTTCGAAAACATGAAACGTTAAAGTCAAATTCCAAGGATGTAGGAAATTGGTCGCTCGTCACGCTTTATGCGAAATACTGCTGCATTTTCTGAAACAGGAAAAACCTTTAAACTGTTATTTCTAAACATGGACCAATATGGACTAGTTTAAATAGGGTTTGTTCTTGGCCCAAAACTGAACAAATTTCTTAGTTTCCGCGACGTAGGTTTTTGTATATTTTCATCGGTACTTTGAGCGTACAAGAGCGTGTACACCTATTGTCCCGAGCTCAAATCTCCGCCAAAGTCATACCCAAAAAACATCCCTTCCTTCAAGGTATTCGCTGTGCCAAAGTAATTCGAATGGTGGTCGAATTGTAAGCGGTATATCACCTTGAATTAGGTCTACCTTTGATATTGAGAGTCTTTACTGGGTACAGGTGTGATATGCCTCTTTCGATGCGTTAACCTTTTAAGCCGTTCCAAATAAAAAAATATTCTCCTACCCCTGCTGGGTAAAGGAAATTAATACCTATGAATGAAACAAAAAAACCTACAACATGTGAAGGCATCCACCATCATGATAATCATCATATTCCCTCCCAACATTATCCCCTACATGATTGTCAGCATAATCATGTCTGTATGCATTTCTAATTACTTAGCTCAAATTTTCCCCCTAAGACGGCTTTTCAACTCGTCTGCTAAATTCAAAGCATTCGTCTTCTCACTCTCCCTATTCCTTGTGTCATATATTTGTCCTTTTGGTACAATTTTCATTTCAATTTGCACATCTTCTGTGTCTGCAAATAGAAACCAAAGAAAAGAAAACAATGTAACTACTCCTGAGCTTCAAAATGGAAACAGAACAATTCTTAGTAATCTCTTAATGTCCTTAATTTTCGGAAAATAGCCCCACTAGACTCATCGCTTTTCATCGTGTCCCAAGCAAAACCAATTTACAAATGTTAATATAAATCTTCTAAGACAATTCCAGTGGACCAACAATGAATGAGCAATACTGGAAATTACTGTGAATAAGACCACAACTAAAGGATTAAGAGATTGGTCATGGTAAATTCAGGACAGACCGAATTGTATAACTGAAGAATATAAATAACGAATAGAACAGAGACGGCATGATAACAGAAATAAAGGATCTGTAAGATACAGGCAATTTGATATGAACATTTCGGGTTAGATGCTCACATATCAAAATAGGACTCCAGCGGAGTTTTTCGAATCATTCCATGCATGTAACTAAAGAGCACATGCGTATTTCGGATTCTTAGTTTTTGCATTAAACGAAATTCATAATGAAAATAAAAAAAAAAAAAAATTGAGAACGTCGCAACGAGTTCAAGAGATAGTAACGCCGCTTGAGTTTTAACGCAAATGCAGAAACTTGCAGTTATTTTTTAATGGAGTATAAACGAGCAGAGTTCCTTTATGGTAAAAACTTTCGCCTGAAAGACTCTGCAGATATTCGAGAGACGGCAGTGCTGCTCCAAGTTAGCTTTAATCGATAACACATCGGAGCCGACTTTGCAATTTACCCGTGAAAACTTTCAAGTCGAAGCCGAAGAGAATCGCCTCGGCTCCATTCGCCATGGGAATATGACTTTAAAGAGTCGGCCGAAGTTGAGATAAAGGCTATGATAGTCTGTAGATATTTTGAGTTCAGCACATGGATTTGCCCTCCAGGCACCAGCTGAGTGCAGACGAAACTAGTAAAAACGTGGACACGTTCGTCAAGAAAACCTTATTCACTCTTCGCCGTCACTGCGCTACAAAATTGCAAAAGAAAATACCTTCATTGGGACCGTTCTGCCCTTGCATTCGACTTTAATTTAAGTCAGAATTTCAAAATTAGCTTTAGTTTAAGTACTCATAGGTCCATATTTGCTATTGGACTCACGTTTTCACCGGCCGTTAGTGTCTAAAGCTAAAGTTCGAATAAAAAGGGGCGGTGCCACGACCCTTTTTAATATTGTTTACATATACTATATAACTTACTTACACACAGTGTAAATATCAAGACGAATTGCCTATAATTATGTTCATTAGATTGCTTTAAAAAAGGCACGTTGGACCACATACTTTTCCACCCCAAACTTGTTTCTATCCTTTTAGTATAAGTAGAATATATTCCAAATCCGATGTTATTAATTTTAATAATTTATGAGTTCTGCCCACTTAACATTTGTTGGTGAGGGCGGTGACACGCCCCTCTGTAAGGGCGCATTCATGTATAGTCTATGACAAATTATTCGCCCACAATAGCATACTGTGTAAATTTTAAGACGATATGCCTATTACTATAGTCATTTCATTGCTTTTCAAAAAGGGGCGTGGTACAGACCTCTTTTCTACCTAAAGTTAGTCATTATACACTGATAGAACATATATATAGAATATGATGTTCCAAGTACTAAGTTGGGTTTTTTAAATTTTGAGATATGTGGGCGGTGGTACCCTCCCTTTTAAAATGGCAAATGTTTATAGCATGTGCAACACGTCACCGCCCACTTTTCCCTAAAACGTAATTTAATGTTCCTAAGTCTTGTAGTATATGAGCTTTAGATGCTTCAAGTTCTTTGTTGTGTGGGTGATGCCACGCCTCTTTTTAAATCGTGTCCGTTTATAATATTTCGCAATATCCTGGTCTATAGTAGCATACTATTTCAAGACGATCGGCCTATTATAGGCGTTATAGCGCTTATAAAAAAGGGGAGTGGCAACGCCCACCTCATAAATTTTATGCTCGTAGCTCTTATAGTTCTGAAGTAAGGATCATCCGGGGTGTGGCACCGCCCACTTTAGATATCAAAAATCGAGGTAGCGTATTTTTACCAGCGGTCATACAGATATACTAGGGTTGCTATTTACATTTCGGGTCCGGCAATAAAAACACAATAATTTATCACTGGAAATGGTTTTATTATTTTTCAAAATATTCTCCTTGACGATCAATATACCAATATTCAAAGCACTTTTCCACTCTGATTGAGACACCTCCAAAACATGATTTTTGAACGCTTCAACAGCTGCTTTGGGCGATGAAAAACGTTGAACTCGCATTTGTTTCTTGATGTGCGGGAATAAAAATATGTTATTGGGTGCCAAGTCAGGGCTGTACGGCGGATGACCCATCAATTCGACATCCTGAGTGGTCAAATAGCTTATCGTTTCAGCTAATGTGTGAGAGCTCGCATTGTCGTGTTGCAAAATGATCCATCTTCTCTTATTATCTTTCCTCATTTCTTCGAACACTGGTGGCAAACAGATGGTTGTATACCACTCGATATAGACCATCCTACGTTCCACTAAAGGCACTGTGGCAATATGGCCGGTTATATCGAAAAAAACGCAATCATTGGCTTCGATGTACTTCTTTCATGAACTACTTTTGTTGGATTTGGCTCGTCTTGAAAGACCCATACGGTCGATTGCTGTTTTGTTTCGGGTTCATATGCATAGATCCCTGATTCGTCACCTGTGACAATGTTATACTTATACACTGCCTTTAAGCTGCCTCAGTTATACTTTTTCAACATCTCTGTGCACCAATCGACACAATCCTTTTTGAGCGATTGACAAATTGTGCGGGATCCAACGAGAACAAACCTTTTTACGCCCAGGTGTTCATGCAATATCGAATTATGCTGGTGGAAGAAATGCCCAAGGATGCCTATATCTCACGGTATACCACATGACGATCTTGCATTATCAGTTCACGCATGGCATCAATGTTTTCTGGCACAGTTCACGCATGGCATCATTGTTTTCTGGCACAGCGGCCGTTTTTGGACGACCTTCGTCTTTGAGCGAGCGTCGGCCACGATTGAGTTCATTAAACCAGTTTTTCACAGTGCTGTAGAACGGTGCTTAATCAACATACAAAGATTTAAGTTCATCGATGCACTCTTGTCGTGATAATCCACGTCGAAAGTTGTAAAAAAAGATCGCACGAAAATGTTGACGAGTTAATTCAATTTTTTTGCCAAATTGATTTTTCAAGTCACTGTCAACAACACAAACGATGGTCGAACGTCAAAACGTTCTGAGTACGTCAGGTTATTTTTCAATATAGAAACTCGAAGCTCTGTAAGCCACATACTCGTATTACATTATTTCTTATCCAATTTTTCTAAGAATGTAACGATCAGTTATTTCTGTTGCAATTCGGTCTTACCTTGCGATGTTTTTACACGGCACACATGTCGAGGCCGCTCCCAATTTGAGGAAATGCTGCTCCAGCAGCCACAGTTTGAACGGGTTCTCGTTAAATCTTCGCATCGTAAGTATTGAGCGATCTGTATTCAACCTCATCAAAACTTGACCATATTGGTTTTTGATTTCCTCCAAACCTGTGCATATGACACTCTCGATTTGAATTCCAGGTCCAGCAAGCAACATTTTACTGCCGATCTTCTTAGTACTTGAAAAAACACCAAGCTATTACCAAAACTGATGAAATTTCACTTTGTCATGTAGACGCCGCGCAAAGTTCTTTTACGATTTGAAGTTCAACCGCTCAAGAGGCCGCAAATTTAATCCGAATGTTATTAAATTGTAAATAGAACTTTACAAGTAAGCAGAATATTGATTAACGTATCCCTATACGAGGGCGGTTCGGAAACTTCTTAGCCTAGCACAAAAAGCGCAGTATAAACAGAAAAAAGTTCAGTGTTCTGGAAACTTCCATCTCTGCTATGAACACATGTTAAATTTTGTTTCGATCTGGCAACTCCTTCATATAGAAACAGGTGTTCACAAAAGACGCATCAGCGATTATTTTACAATGGAAAAATTAGAAATGCGTGGTGTCATTAAATATTTACATAAAAAAGGTTTATCGGGACAAGAAATTCATAGTGATATGGTGAATGTGTTAGGTGAAAGTGCTCCTTCATATGCAACAGTAAAAAATTGGGTTGCTGAATTTAAACGTGGTCGTTTGAAGATGAACCATGTAGTGGACCTCCAAAAACAGCAACAACAACAGAAATTGTAGCCAAAGTGCATGATATGGTATTAAATGATCGTCGAATAAAAGTGCGTGAAATAACTAATATCATGGGCATCTCAAATGATCGAGTCCATTTAATTTTGCATGAAAAACTACAGATGAAAAAGCTTTCTGCAAGATGGGTGCCGCACTTGTTAACAGTCGACCAAAAACGCATAAGAATGAACATTTCTCAAGCTTGTTTGGATCGTTTTCAGCGAAATAAAATGGATTTTAAGCGTCGTTTCATAACTGTTGATGAGACATGGATCCACCACTATACTCCAGAGACAAAAGAGCAATCCAAACAATGGACTGAAGCTGGAGGAAGTGTACCAAAGAAGGCAAAAACAATTCAATCGGCTGGTAAGGTTATGGCAACGCTTTTTTGGGACTTCAAAGGTATTTTATTGATTGACTATCTGCAAAAGGGTAAAACAATAAATTCAGAGTACTATTGCAACCTTTTAGATCAGTTAAATGTACAAATTCGAGAAAAACGTCCTGGCTTGCAACACAAAAAAAGACAACGCACCAGCGCACAAGAGTGTTTTAACAATGGCTAAAATCAACGAATAAAAGTACGAGTTCCTTGACCACCCACCTTATTCTCCTGATTTAGCTCCCAGTGACTTTAACCTGTTCCCAAATCTAAAAAAATGCCTTGCTGGCAAGCGTTTTACCTCAAATGAAGATGCAATTACAGTTGTAAACCACTATTTTGAAGACCTTGAGGAAAACTATTTTAATCAAGGGATATAATTGCTAGATAAGCGTTGGACTAAGTGTATTGAAGTTTCAGGAGATTATATTGAAAAATAAAAATATTTTTGAAAAACTATCTATTCTCTTTTATTGATAGGCTAAGAGCTTAGTAGTCCCTCAGCAAAGAGAGGTTTAAGGACAAGCCGCTTTACGGGATACATTTTACATCTGGTTGAGCAGAAAATTAGGAAAGTGAGTCATACAAAATGGTAACCACCTTTCAGTACATTTCCCTCGATTTAAATTCTCGACGCTCTACAAACCCCATTTATATCTGATAAGTTAATTTTTCCACATTATATCATTTTTTGGTTAAAGAATCTTTAAAACGAAAACAAACATCTGCTTTCCCTAAATTCAACTTTCACTTTAATTATCCTTTAGTGAGTATCGTGCCTAACTCATAAAGGCTTGTCCTCTGCCATGTCGGGCCGTCAGTGCAGTTGACGTTGCTTGAGTGAAACATTTTAAGTTGGAGGAACAAAAAAATGCACAGGATTCTTTCTTAGCATTTTTTGCCACTTTTCATTTCGCTGCACTTCGCCGTTTATCAGTGTTTTTTTTCTTAAATTGAAGTTTTTGTTTTGGTTCCAGAAAAAAACATAACATTCTCGTTTTTTTCGGGAACTCGTGCAAGTTTGGCCGTCTTCTACTTGACATGTTCGTTTGTGTTTCCACTTTTTTCTGTGCTTTTTTGAGTGTTTTTTTCCGGACCAACTCATTTGGTCGTTTTGTGATGTTTCTTGTGAACGTTGTTTTGATGTGTGGCATTTCGACCGGAACGGAAGACCAGTTGTGGTTGTGGCCCAACTGGTTGTTGCATGTTCTGTCACTCGCCGAATGTGTATCATCGAATGGAAGGAATTCTTGTTGAATTTTTAGCGTTTCTGCGATGACAACTAAATTGATTTAATGTCTTCTTCTCTGCTTCCTTTCATTCGTCGTCATCGTCGTCGTTCATGTTGCTACTCGTAAAGATGATGATGCCGCTGATGATGATTGGCGTAGTTCTACCATGCATTTCCTTGTTATTGTCGATTTGAACATTGATGAGATTCAAGTGGCCATTCCATTGGAGCTCAAAAAAAAAACTCGAGCCATCCCAGGTGGTGCTTAACATCTTTGTTAATTGGCAATTTATTGCCAGTTATGTTTTATTTTTAATGCCACTTGAACGAATCGATTGTGAACAATGGAGTAATTGGAAAGGAAGCGTGCGGCAACTATTTCCTTGTTAACGTTTGGCGAAGACAATGTTAACCCAGTTTTCTAAAATGTAAGCAAAAATAAAACATATATAAAAGTTTGAATTTATTTATTCCTACACGATAGTTTTTTTACTCTGCACCATACGATAAAGTGTATATATACGTTTCTCATTCCGTTTGTAATATCTAGAGATACTGATCTGAGAACCTGAATTGTATTTGAGGCATTTTATGTCAAGCAACCCAACTTTTGGAATCGATGTCTACCGATCGGAATGGAACTTACACCAAGATAACTCCTACAGCATAGTAGTTTAGACTTAAACTTTAAACGAGATCGGTCAAGGACTCTCTTAGTTAGAGGGGGTCGAATTTTTGTTTGTAGCTTAATTTGTACCGAGTGTTTTGTATAGCTATTAATTCAAACATTTATTTTTAGAAAAATTTAAAAAAAATCACTTTTTTTCAATAAAATTTTTTTTATTGATTTTCAAAATTGCCCTTTGCTCAAATAAAACCTTAGGTATTTTCCATACAGAGTTTTTTAGTCTCTTAGTGGGATGCGACCTTTTTATCTATCGGAAAATGTGATAAATTTACAACTAAAATTCCTATTTTGCAATTTTGAGTCATCTCGAATGACCATTTTCCACGAAATGAGATTAAAAGTGCGAATTCAATCCGTTTCCTTAGAGTGATAAAGTCCTAAACGCTATATTTACATTCGATGTTCGTTGATATCTTTTTGATTCAGTAGTTTCTAAACCGTTGGCTGTTTTTGGCTGTCTCGGAGGACCACTGACACCGGTAATAAGATAAATTTACAATTAAAGTTCCTATTTTGCAATTTTGAGTCATCTCGAAGGGCCATTTTCAACGAAATGAGATTAAAAGTGTGATTTCAATCAGTTTCCTTAGAGTGATAAAGTCCTAAACGCTATATTTACATTCGATGTTCGTTGATATCTTTTTGATTCAGTGGTTTCTAAAGCGTTGGCTGTTTTTGGCTGTCTCGGAGGACCACTGACACCGGTAGAGATGACGTCAAGAGCAATGCCACTTTGCCATTTTGTTAAAAACTTGTCTTTTAATTAAATATAGATGCAAGAGGTCTTGAGCCAGTTGACCCCCGTTCAATGTGTAAAAGCAACAGACCGAAATAAAAAAAAACGAGCTAAACGTAAAAATATTAGAGGAGAATGAAGACAAAAGATGAGGATGACGTCGACGCAAACGAAACTATCACATAATGCAAAATATTTGTCAGAATATATTTGGAAGAAAAAATTAGCAAAGACAAGAAAAAATTAAACACGAAAAGGAATAGAAACTAAAATCAAAAAAAAACTAAAAACCATATACGAGGGCGACCGCAAAAGTAACTGGCTTAACATAAAAAGAACCGTTTTTTGGAATTATAATTATTTATTTTTCAACATAATCTCCTTCCAACTCAATACACTTCATCAAACGTTTTTCAAGTTTTTTAATTCCATTCGAAAAATAAGATTTTTCAAGACCTTTAAAATATGCAACAGTTTCAGCAATAACCTCGCTTTTGGACGAAAATTTTTTGTCACCGAGAAATTTTTTTAAATTTGGAAACAAGAAATAATCAGTAGGAGCTTAATCTGGACTATATTGTGGATGCAGAGCAATTTCAAATCGTAATTCGGCCAGTTTTTGTTGAGTTAAAAATACAGTGTGTGAAGGAGCATTATCTTGATGAAAAAGAACTTTTTTTTCTAAATGCGGTCGTTTTATCTTGATTTCTTCACTCAACCGATCCAATAATGCACAATAATATTCACTATATATATATATATATATATATATATATATATATATATATATATATATATATATATATATATATATATATATATATATATATATATATATATATATATATATATATATATATATATATATATATATATATATATATATATATATATATATATATATATATATATATATATATATATATATATATATATATATATATATATATATATATATATATATATATATATATATATTATATAAATTACACTTGGAGAATAAATAATGGAGAGATTTACAATTGAACAAAGAACCAGAATAATAGAATTTTATTATTTAAATCAGCGATCAATTATTTCAATGCAAAGTGATGAGTGATGAAGCTCATTTTCATTTAATATGCAGAACTGTAGGTTCTGGTGTTCTGAAAATCCAAGAGCCATTCATCAACGCCGTTTTTTTTAATAACCAACACTCAGGGGATGCCAACTATACATGCGGTGCATTGCGTTGGTGAGTGGAAAGTAAAGGATCGGAGGGGAAAAGAGGGAGTAATGATTATTGACGCTTGCCTTGAACTTTTGGATGTCGCAATTAGCGGGAAATATATTTGCCGGAAGTCGATTTCACATACGGACTGTACGAGCGAAAAACGAATTTGATCTGTAGTGTATGGTGCGGTCAACTGGCCAATCGATAACAAACGGGTGTAAATTCCTAGAAAGGTCCTTGCCGAACATCCTCACGTCAGGAATAAGGCGACGGATGTCTGATGAACACACACTATTAGCTGTACATTATGGTGTGGGATCACATCTGCAAGTATCAGTGGGCCTTACTTCTTCAAGAATGAAGATGGTAGGCCGTAAATAGAATGCGGTATCGGTTTATGGTAAAACATTTTTTACATCCTGCTCTTGAGAACGGACCTGGGATGTGGTTTCAGCAGGACGGAGCCACTGCCCACACTGCCTCAGACACAATAGCACTTTTAAGTCAAATTTTTGGAGAGCAAAAAATTTCCAGAAATTCGGAAAAAATTGGTTGGCGCGATCGCCAGATTGCTGATAAATCTAGCGATCGCGCCAGCCAAATTTTTTCCGAATTTTCTTTGGGGTTATTTGTGCGAGTATATGCGAACAAGCCAAAGACGGATTGTCTTTCAACATTGTTGCATTCGAATGCTACAGCCGCAAATGAAATATGTTATGGAAAATGCTCTAAGACGAGCCCATCATTGCGAAACTAGCCCATCATTGAAAACGGGGTTAATTTAAGTGACATTATTTTTCATATTTAGTGTAAAAAAATTTTCATTTTGTATATTATACGAGGGCTGCTATATATACTTCTGGCCTAATAATGAAAATGCGAATATTTATCATCAAAAATGGTTTTATTGTTTTTCAAAGTATTCTCCAGCATGATTTATGCACTTTTGCATGCGCTCAAAACCAATTGTCGAAGCACTTTTTCCACTCCGATTGAGACACCTCCAAAACATGGCTCTTGAACGCTTCAACAGCGTCTTCTGGCGACGAACATCGTTGACCACATATTTTTTTTCTTCATGTGCGGGAATAAAAAGAAGTCATTGGGAGCCAAGTCAAGGCAGTACGGCGGATGACCCATCAATTCGACGTTTTGGCTAGTCAAAAAGGCGCTTGTTTCAGCCGATGTGTGAGAGCTCGCATTGTCATGGTGCACAATGATTCGTTTTCTCTTGTTCGTTTTTCGAATTTCTCCGAAGACTTCAGACAAACAAATTGTGGTGTACCACTCAGCATTGACCGTCCTACGTTTCTCAAGCGGAACAGTCGACCATTTGCTTCAAAGTGCTTCTTTCACAAACAACTTTAGTTGAATTTGGCTCGTCTTCGAAGACTACACAGTTGATTGCTGTTTTGTTTCGGGCTTATACGCATAGATCCATGATTCGTGACCTGTGACGATCTTGTAAACGTCGGTAAGAAATTTAAGCAAAACATAGATCGATATGGTGCAAAGTCACTAGTGAGGGGTGTTGGTCGTTCATAATGCTTTAATCGAAATTCTATCTGAATAAGATGTTACAGGTTTATTGTAGATAAGTACATTTGTATTGAGGCGATATGCAAATTCTGACCCATATTGTCAACTTTGTACAGAGTTATTATTTGGTCTCTCGTTACGTACTCTGTGTAAGTATAATTTGAGCATGATTTTTTTTTATTTTGTTTTCTCTAAAACTGCAAGACTTCAAATTAAAATATAAATTTCTGAGGAAGATATTCGAAAGCATTGACTACCATGGTACGATTTCCATGCGAAAATTGATCGGAATTGGAAGTTTGACCGAAATCGATGTGGTTTAATTCAGTTGTGTTCGTTCTTGGCTGTAACTTGAAAAATGTGAAACAAGGTTTTATAGAAATGTATTCACAAGTGCGACCTGTAGCTTGAACCTGAAGCGATCGGTTAACATAGTATGAGGACTGTCTCATATCCTTTAAGTTGCTGCAAAAATCAGTGCTAAGTCATAATACCCTAAGCCGCCGAGTAGTTAAGTGCGGGAGTTTTTCTCAAATCAGTGAGCTGATCTTTTATAGAAAAGTTTTTATACGGCTTTGAGATTAAACTCTTAACTCTAACTTCACGTGTAGTAAACTCGATATCATTAACTATGTGGAATTCCACGGCGGAACATTGTATAAAATATTTTTAACCAGATTTGAACTTGAACATACTTGTATGATAGTTGTGCACACCAACCATCTTTCCACGGTAACCCACTTGTATATGAAATAAAACCAAGTCGGTTAAGTTAGATCCTTAGGATATATTTTACAATAAACGAACTTTTTCAATTTTGTTTTTTATGAATCACTCCATCGTTAGCTTTACCAGACTGCTTAAATACATACTCTATAAGAGTACATTACTTTAACTATTTCTCGATAACCACATGCATGTGGCCAGACGATTGCGTGCGTTCACGTATCCTCAGGGTTACTTCTTAAGCCAATAAATTATTAGACGTCTGTATAAATGCAAACAAAACCACCACTCCATTCTTGAACTCTACTATTCAAATCTCACGCCATTACTTCGTGATTGTTCGTTACATTTACTTGAGATTCACTTTGAAAACCCCAAAACTTGCCAGGACTCCCCGCAAAAGGATACACCCTGGCAGTGTGGCTTGAGGTGATGCGGAAACGTACAACCACAGTTTACTCCATTTACAAGAAATGTGTTACCTATACCGCAACGCCCGACAAAGACTGTTATTTAGAAATTTGTTAAGACTTGGCCAGGTAACACTCCAAGCTCTTTCCTCGGCATGCAACTGCAGTTGCATGGATGGGTCTTACGAATGGTTAGTGCATTTCATTGCGAGAATGCGATTTATTTTGTTATATACATTTTCGTAACTGAATGATTTTTCCCTCTATGAGCTGATTGCCAGCCATAAAGGAAGTATAATTTTTTGGCCAAAAGTAAATTGTATAAAAGGACACAAACGTTGTACAAGGACTAGAAAAAAGGAAGAGGGAAAAATATCTACAAAGAAGGTTTTATTACGAGTGGTTGGGTTTGCATGGAAAAATTCTCTAGCTAAAGTATAAAAATATATTACAAAAAAGTTCTGCTTAACCGAATTCGTGGGCAAATGAGATTCTTACTACTACTTGTATTCCTCAAGATCCCATTAAGGCTGGTTTTGGAACAGGGAATTGTTAAGAGGCTTCACAACAGCTTCCAAAACTAAATAGAAAAATAAGATGGTTTTTTTTTATTTAAATAACGAGTCTCTTTTGCAAGTGGTCAAACGAATCAACCTAGGATACTGAAACTTTGCATGCATAATGGCTTATGGTCATAAATAATTTGGGATTTAAGGTGGGCGAAACCGTCAGATTTCGAAAAAAAAGTTTCTCTTTAAGGGACTAAAGATACCTAGGCAAAAATTAATTTTTTATAAATATTTCTCTAAGAAATCATAATTTTTTTGTGGATGGAGGCATGGGCCAAAAGGGTCCAAAAACGTTCAATTTTTAACCTTAAGTGCCATAAGGATGTCGGAGGGTATACATATAAAGTTCGACCAGACCAAACTCAACGACTTCGCACAATAATGACAGTTTTTTGGGGCCCAACGGTCCAAGACAAATTTGTAATGAAATTTGGCTAACTTTTACATTATCTCTCTGCTTTCTTTTCACATCCCCAAACCTGCTATTACCTAACGGCTTGTGAATTTGTGACGCGCAAAATAGAAAGGGACCTAAGGTGAAAAACCAGTTTTGTTCAGGAGTGCCATTTTAAAGATTAGGTCCCTTTCTATTTGCGCTTAGAATCGTCGACTTCACTATCATAAAACGTGCAAATCTCTGGGAGGGAACACTTTTGGGGCATAGGATCGGTCTCATTCGATGCTCAGATGTTGTCCACATCAAAAAAAGAAAAAAAAATGAAAATTGATTTTTTTTACCCTTAGCTTCCTTTCTCTATGCGCTGTCACACATCCTAGTTCTTTAACTAAGTGAGTTAGAATCTGCCTGGTCTTAAGTTTATAGCCATTGAGCATCGTTCAAACACATTCGTTGCTTGGGGTCTGAAGATGGTGAAGAAGCGTTCACCAAAACTGCAGTCACCCCTGCTTGCAACTTAATGTCTCATCGACTGCCTTTTGAACTATGAACTAAACGTAATGTAATTTTAAATAATTTATTAATAAAAATCTCTATTGTTGAATAACTACATAACCCAATCCAAATAAATAATTTAAGGAACCATAGCATGAATGCGTGAATCATACTTTATGCTATAGTTTTATCTGAAACATACTATGGTTGTTAGGATCATGCAATGGTAGTATGTGCAACATACTAGGGTTATGATTACATAACATCGGTGTGGGGATCATATTATGCTTGAGTATGAAACATAGTACGGTCGTGAGGTGTATAGTATGATTGTGGGTGAATCTTACTATTGTCATGATGTTCATTTTATTGTAGTGACACTTCCATATACCCAACAATAGTATGATGCTCTTCGAATATTGTCACCCCCGCGATAATTTTTTCCGCGAGTAGCTCGCTGATTATTATCGCTGTGATGATAACCTTTTTAGAGTAAAGAAAAAAGCGAGCGTGTTTTTTTGTGGTTAAGGACAACAAAGACAAGAAGAAAGTGTTGAAATAAACAAAAATGCAGCAAGTGCAGGTTTTAAACAAATCGACAAAAATACTTGATGAGCTAATTTTGATAGAATTTGCAGCACCACAAATGATGGAGAGTGCAAAGGCAATAGTTTATAGGGCTGCTATATATATTTCTGAGCTACTAATGAAAATGCGAATATTTATCATCAAAATTGGTTTTATTGTTTTTCCAAGTAATCTCCAGCATGATTTATACACTTTTGCATGCGCTCAAACCAATTGTCGAAGCACTTTTTCCACTCCGATTGAGACACCTCCAAAACATGGTTTTTTGAACGCTTCAACAGCATCTTCTGGTGACGAAAATCATTGACCGCGCATTTTTTTCTTCATGTGCGGGAATAAAAAAAAGTCATTGGGTGCCAAGTCAGGGCTGAACGGCGGATGACCCATCAATTCGACGTTTTGGCCGGTCAACAGGCGCTGGTTTGAGCCGATGTATGAGAGCTCGCATTGTCATGGTGCACAATGATGGTCTTCTCTTGTTCGTTTTTCGAATTTCTCCGAAGACTGCAGGCAAACAGGCAATTGTGATGTACCACTCAGAATTGACCGTTGCTCAAGCGGAGCAGTCGCCACATGACCGGTTTTGCCGCAGAAGCAGGCGACCATTTACTTCGAAGTGCTTCTTCCACGAACAACTATTGTTGGATTTGAATCGTGTTCGAAGACCCACACGGTCGATTGCTGTTTTGTTTCGGGCTCATACGCATAGATCCATGATTCGTCACCTGTGACGATCTTTTAAACGTCTTTTGAAGCACCGCACTCGTATTTTTTCAAAATTTCTTTGCACCAATCGGCACGAGCCTTTTTTCTAAGCGACTGTCAAATTGTACGGGATCCAACCAGAACAAACCTTTTGTACAGCCAGGTGTTCATGCAATATCGAATGTATGCTGGTGGAAGAAATGCCCAAGGATGCCTCTATCTCACGGTATGTCACATGACGATCTTGCATTATCAGTTCACTCACGGCATCAATGTTCTCTGGCACAACGGCCATTTTTGAACGAACTTCACGACTTTCGTCGGCCGCGATTGAATTCGTTAAACCAGTTTTTCACAGTGCTATAGGATGGTGCTTCATCGCCATACAAAGACTTAAGTTCATCGATGTAATCTTGTCGTGATAATCCACCTTGAAAGTTGTGAAAAATGATTGCACGAAAATGTTCACGAGTTAATTCCATTTTTTTGATTTTTTCAAGTCACTGTAAACAACACAAATGATGGTCGTACGACAAAACGTTCTGAGTATGTTTATGCTAAAAAATCTCAAACTTTCCATTGGAAATGTCAGATGGCGCCAAGAAACACCTAGTGTTGACTAGGCCAGAAATATATATAACAACCCTCGTAGTCGTGCACAATCCCTAGTATAAAAAACGATTTCAGGAGAGGGATCCGTAAGTTTTTCTTTTCCTTTTTGACGGACAACTATTGACTGGACAGATAAATTAAAAAATGAATGACTAAATGGGCTGGCCTTGCCACAAATTTATTTTATAAGAATATAATATAATACTAGAAAAATACAAAGTATGCTAGGAAATGTATATATTTGACTAATAATGTAAAACAATAATTGATTTGGGAATAAATGAAATTGAATTGAATTGAAAAAATTGAAATTGTGCACAATCCCTGCGTGGTCGTTAAGGTCATCGAACAGCCTCCACTTTAACTGGGTGAGACGATAGTCTTACAGTCCTTTGCAGAAACATTGCAAATGATGCAATGATTGCTCCTCTCTTTCACCTAAATAGATTTTTCAGAGAACTTTAAATAAAAAAGCACAGTGTGCGGCTATTTGGCCTTTAACGCTTTAACGCAGTGCCTGCTGATGAATCCTGTAAGCATACCGAGTGTCATCTCTTTTAACGAGGGAAAGAGTCCTTTTAGTATGAGTTTCAGATCAAACACCAGCCAAAGAGATCGAACAACCCAGTAATTCTGTCTTGATTCTCAGCACGTACTGGTTCCTACTTTTTCCGATTTGCAGAGATGATTTTATTCAAACACCCTGTTTCTTTCCGGCAAACCAAAAGTTCAGAATTAGGTCAGAATTTTGTACGACAATCGGTAAAATGTTCCGATTCCGGATCAGAATTCTTACCGAGTTCGTAACGAAAAACATATGAGAGGGTTGAGTAAAGAAGGAGCGAGAGTGTTTTTTTTTGTGGTTAAGGATAACTAAGCCAAGAAGCAAGTGTCAAAATAAACAAAAGTGAAGCAAGGTTTTAAAAAGGTTTTAAACAAATCGACAAAAATACTTACAGAAGAAGTTATAATAATTTACAGCACCTTAAAGGACAATTGCTTACAATGGTAGATAGGTTTAAACAAATTTACCGATGCACGGTGGAGAAGTTTAATGATAATAGACACATATAGTCTATTTAAGTAAAAAAATGGAAACTAGAGATGAAATACCGCAGAGCTTCAGTGGGTAGCTTTGGTTTGGATTCAAATACATGCAATGTTTTCTTCGCCTGCCTAGCCACAACTTTTTTATTGGCCCATCTAAACATAGTTAACATTTGACTAGTTTGCATAATACCTCTGTACCTCTAAGTATTGATATTTAGCAAGATCGATCAAACAGATTTACAGAATTTTGCTAGATGTAAAAAAAAAATACCAAAAGTGGTCGAAATGGTACATTTATGTGGGACGTACCCAAAGATGTGTGGAAATATGACCCCTTCTTACTCCCATAGCCAATGTTGGAAAAATATTGTAATCTAATATTGAATAATTTATAATTTATAGGATGTGCAAAATTTATAGAGACCAAAAGCAGCCGCTTCGACCGACATGTTTTTAAGGATTTTAAAAATCACGGATTTGATGCCTTAAACTTTTTCGGTGCTTTGAACTTTTGGACACACAAAAAACAGATTCGTTGTCACAACCAAATTATTTTTCTAACCGGATGATTGAGCATGCACCTCGAGTAGTCCATTAGTACAACCAAACGTTAGTGCTCTGCACGTTCAGTTATTGTAACTAAAATATCCGAGGAAAATACAAAGTATCCGAACATCCAGAAGAGAATTTATGGATCTAAAAGTCCAATGGCCGGGCTTTGTTAACCAATAAAAATTTAAATTTTCAACATAGGGAAGATCATGTCGAGAAAAATATGATGGAGGGTTTTTACTAAATAAATTGAATTGAACAATTTGCTTAAAGCAGTAGGAATAGGATTGTTTTCGCTTTTGGTAGATATCATCACTAACTTTCGGTTACAACAACAAAATGTTGACAAAACTATTGGTTGCCACAACCACCCGTTCGGCATCTAAATGCATTTTACGCATTTCATTTGTATGACCGATCAATTAGTTGCGTCTACAATACGATGGTCGAATTTATCATCTTGTGGTTTGTCGAACCAAATATCCATTACGACTATAAACATTTAGTGATTCCAACGGAATTTTAGTAGTTCCAACCAATGTTTTCTATGTGTGAGGTTATAAAAACATGTGTATGTGCGAACAACTTGTTAAAAATACCCAATGAAATATAATTTCAAAAATTCTATCCATATCACCTGTACTTACTTCAATTGTAACAACCTGTCGGACAGTGTAATCGCTATATTTTTATTTGTTATTGGCCATTGATGCTGGCTAATAATTGTTGCCATTTTTTCGATTTCGATGCTTTATCTTTTGTTTCTACCGTAAACTTGATTAGTATTTTCGATTTTCCGTTTTTATTTATAATTTATAGCCACTGAGGCTTTAGGCGAAAAGGACTCCAACACATACCAATACAAATCGAAAGCGTAAGAAAGACAAAGAAGAAAACGACATTTTAAATCAAAATCGTAAAGATACCTACAGCATACGTGCAGACCGCTACCGAAAGCAAAGTACTTAAAAATCTTAAGTACATTTACGTTTTATGGCCAAACATTAGCAGAGTGTTATAAAAACCCCACCCTCCCCTCACAAGAAGCCATGGACACATGGACGAAATGAGGGCGCCACTCCATATCACCAAGCAACCTTTACTATTGGCCATATCGTTAAAACTCTTAACATCAATGAATGCGGTCAATGTGGGTGATGTTTACCCACATGGACCCTCGAACATGATGTCCTCCATTACAATATCTTGTGTTGCTTCGTCTACTGTTTTTTTTTTGAGGCACTTTAATCTCTTCCATGGGTCTTTGTCTTAAAGGTCATTTGTTAGGTCGTGTCCCCCCCCCCAAAAAAAAAGAAGGGATTTATATTATTCCTAACCTATGTACTCCATCTCCACTGGCCACTTGTGTGGTCGTGTTGGCTATAATAAGGGTCACTTTACGAGTTGTAAGCTTTGCACGAGTATGTGGCCATTGACCATCAAATCTTATGTTGGTTGTTGAGTTTTATATTTGGCATGTATGAATACTAAATAAACATGTGATGAAAATGGATCTAAAATTAAATGCCTTACCAGGGGGGTAAGGCGCACTAATCTATTCACATGTTACAACATATTTTTAGATACCCAAAATTAAATGCCTTACCAGGGGGGTAAGGTGCACTAATCTATTCACATGTTACAGCATATTTTTAGTTACCCATTATTAAACTGTGACATAGATTGTAATCGATGTCAACGAAAAGTTTTTACCGTTTCTGGGATATGCTTTAAACCCAAAATTTATATCAGCATCCTAAAGAACATGCAATGTTATTCCTTGCATTAAGAAGTGATCTCCGTGCTTTGACTTTAAGGTTGCTGTCATTTTTTGGAGGTTGTTTTTGGGAATATCTTGCATGACAAAAATTAAAATATTGTTGCAGCAGCAATATAAATATGGTTGCTGCGAAAAAAGTATTTTTTTTTTTGGGGTTTGATGTTAACAACGGCAACTATACCGCATGATTGTAATTTTTATAAACTTTAATATGGGTTTTGAAATATTATACGAATCCTACGCAATTATACTATTTTTTTATCTGAAAATCATAATTTGTTAACACAAACTGTTTCGGTTTATTTTGATAAATAAAACGCCTAGGTTTTTTTTAACACATTTTTTTGGTTGAAAGTGAATCAGATTATGGTGTGGGGATCATAGTATGGCTGTGTGTGAATCATAGTATTGTTCTGAGCATCATAATATACAGGGTGGCAGATAAAAGCCGCTACCAAAAAAAAAACTTTTTTATATTTAATGAATCTGGTTAATTTTATTTTATTTTGCAGATTAATTATTAGCTTTCACAAAAATTGAAAACTGGGACACTGAAAAAAGAACCGGAGTTCGTAGTTTCGGTTCAAAGAGAGTATAAGCGTACGTTTGGCGTCTATCCTCCGAGCAGATGGACTATAATGAGACTTGTTAACAATTTTGCCGAGCATTTATTTTATGTAATGAATCTGGTTATTTTTTTTTATTTTGCAGATTAATTATTAGCTTTAACAAAAATGGAAAACTGGGACACTGAAAAAAGAACCGGAGCTCGTAGTTTCGATTCAAAGAGAGTATAAGCGTACGTTTGGCGGCTATCCTCCGAGCAGATGGACTATAATGAGACTTGTTCACAATTTTGCCGAGCATCGGACAATCAACAGAAGACCTTCCCATCGAAACCCTTCAGTTCGGATGGAGGAAACGATCGCTGCTGTCACTGCTGCCATACAAAACAATCCAAGAGTTACGACAAGAAGCTTATATGCTCAAATGGCTATAAGCAGACTGTTATTGCAGTCAATTATGCACAAAGTTTTGGACTTATTCCCATATAAAATTCAAATGGCCAACAAACTGAATGCAGCTTACATCCTGATTCGCTTGCAGTTTTGCCAGAAGATGCTTCACATGGTAGAAGATGACGAAAACATGTTGAACTGTCTTTTCATGCACGCAAAGAAAAAAATATGGTTACTTTTTGGTCACAGCAACAATTATATGTTCTCTGCAATAATAGTATGTTCGTCGCAACTATAGTATTGTTTTTTGAATTTTATGTTGACAATAGTATGATTGCGACAATATTAATATTGTTGAAGTGTAACAATAGTATTATTGCCAAATTTAAAAATTAAACTATGGTTGCAGCAACAATATAAATATGGTTGGTGCGACAAAAGTATTGTTTTTTGGGTTTTATGTTAACAATAATATGATTACAGCAATCATACTGTATGATTGTATTGTTTCGATATAATAATGGGAATTAAAATTTTTCAAACTGCTTTGAATTTCTTTATCTGAAATATATAATTAAAACGCTAACGTTTTTTCAAGTAGATTTTTTTCTGTTTAATAAACACTTCTATTATTTTAAATTTAATGTATTTTTAATTTATTTACCATAGCATGGTTGAGTGGATCATACTATGGTGGCGTTTTAATCCTACTATGGTTGTTAGGATCATACTCTGGTTGTATGTCAAACATACAATTGTTCTGAGGATCTTACTATGGTTGCGTGTGAACCATATTTTGGTTGTTAGGATCATACTATGGTTGAATGTCAATCATACTATTGTTGTAAGGATCATAATATGGTTGTGGGGATCATAGTATGGTTGAGTGTGAATCATACTATGTTTGTGGTGATTATAGTATGGTTGAGTGTGAATTATACTATGGTTGTGAGGATCATAGTATGGTTGTGTGTGAATCATACTATTGTTTTGAGGATCATAATATTGTTGTGCCACAACCATATACCCAACAATAGTATGATGCCCTTTGGATATTGTGACCCCAACCATACTTTTTTCTGCGTATGGCTGACGAGGCCCATTTATATTAAAAAGGCATCATAAACAAGCAAAAATGACTTCGTGTCACAGTGTGGTGTGCAGTTTCATCACGCTTTATTGTCACGCGGTTAGGGTTACTGGAGACCGTTAATTGAGCATGTTAAGAGAGTTTTTCTATTCAAAATCGCACCGAATGAGAATTTCTTTCAACTCTGTGGGGTTTTAGTTGGATGGTGCATAACCTCACCTGTTATGCCCCGCCCGTTATGACAGAATTGCGACGAAAATTTCGCAACAAGCTGATATCCAGAAACTCCATATTCCGTTGGCTTCCCAGGTCGCCTGACCTTACTGCATCTGACTTTTTCTTGTGGGGTTATTACAAGCAGGAAGTCTACAAAGCAAAACCAACAAACAATTGCGACTATTCCTGTCTCAACTCTCCAAGCAGTAATGCACAACTTTTTGGTAAGATGCCGCACATGCGTCAACGAGCAGGGGTCATTTAAATTACATTATTTTTATAACTCATTAGGTTATATTCAATAAAACGGAATGAGCTTTAACGTGAAAAGAAGGAAAATGAATTCCATACACTATAAAAAAAGTAATTTGAATTTCTTAATGTAGCAATATTCATCGTTGTGCCACAGCAATAAAAACCAAATCAATTTAGTTTACGCCGTTATCTTAAATTTAAAAACTATATAGACTATACAAGGTGGGACAACAATAATCACCCGGTTGGAAAACGCCATAACTTTTGCAAATGACACCAAATTTCAATTTGGTGTCATTTCAGCATCATTCGATGCTCAGATGTTGTCCACATCAAAAATAAAAGAAAAAATGAAAATTGTTTTTTTTTACCCTTAGGTCCCTTTCTCTATGCGCTGTCACATACAGAGATCAAATACTTAAGGAACGAACGGCGTAAAATCAAAAAGCTCAAGTTGTTTCAGCGTAAGCACGCAGTTCAAAATCTTTCAAAGTTACTCAACCGTAATCTTGCATATGTACCACCCTATGCATTTCAGAGTCCCTGAGCTTATTAAGCAGAATTCAGCTCATTATAAATACGAGCAGCATATCTCCACATCAATTATGACCGGCAAACATAAATAATTAACCATTAACAGACTGAAAACCACTCATTTGGACGCAGTGTCAGCGCTGACGAGCATTATTGGCCTCAAAGCCAAGAAGTCCTCAGTTGGGCGTCTGTCTGAATTCGAACGTTAAATACAAATTGATGTGGTATTTGTATACGAATTTTACTGCGAACATTTTAATGAACGCATTTACGCGAAATATGATGGAAGTAATCAAACAAACTGCAAGAGATTTTAAATTTTCATCGCAGCTATTTTAAGCCATTCATTATGAAATGAATTAAGCCAGAAAAAATAACATCACTTGAAAAGGACGAAAGGAATATCATACATTTGGTAAAAAAGAGGGGAAAGCAGGACCTATATAAGGCGATGGGTTTGCTTACGAGCTAAAAGCAACACTTCTCGAAAATTGCAATTTAAGATGGCCCTATGGATATAAAGTGCCTTAATCAAATAAATTGTATAATCTGTAATTACGAAGGCATAAAAGGTCGTTAAAACCACTATACCTTATTCAGGAAATTACAATGAGGTATTTTTTGTTGCGGTATACAATACTATCCTCGCTTTTTTTAAGGAATTGAAAAATCTCATTTAAAATAAGGGTTCTAAAGTGGCTAGGCCTCAACTCGAGTGGGACCTTTTTTGGAGGCTTTATGTATACAGGGAACCGACATAGTTCGATTTCACCAAGAGAGATTATTGGCGGAATTTCTTCAAAATCAGATTTACAATGTGGTTTTGAGAGCAGCTGGGGCTCAAATCTGGGAATACTTGTGTGAAGGCGTACTGTGGTTGGGTTTTATATGGGTGACTAGTCCCTTGTTGTATGGAACAAAAACTGGGAGTAGCCTTTTGGTTACGAGGTCTGACCGGAGACTTAAATCTGGTACCAAGGGTAGTCAGGAGCCCCCAGAACTTGTTCTGGGCTGACTATATGGTGCTGCCCCTCGGGGAGTATCGTGTTGGCTGTGGTTTATACCCAAATCGCGGGGAGAACGTCGGTTCGATGTGGAGTTGCATTGCGACCGGGTGCTGTGACCCATAGAACAGCAGAGGTTTAGATAGTCCTCGACCCCAAACCAAGAGGGAAGTCATGACCCATAACTGTTATGCTTCAAATTGGTACCGGCGGAATCAATCCAATGGGGCGTTGGCCGTGGCATTGTAACGGCCCCAGTGTGATGGCACACCGTGGTTCAGGCCATTTCGGCGATAATCACGTTAAATCCGACATCTTCTGTGGTTGGGTTTTAGTCGAGTGTGAAGTACCACACACAACTTTAGCTCAATTGGATGTGATTTGTGTCTTCTGGACCAGAGGAACCTCGGATATGACCTTTGTGTAGGACTTACTTTTTTTTGTTTGTTTTTAAATCACCAACACTCAGGGAATGTTCAGATCCCCAAGAACTTAGAGCGACCTTAGTGTGAGAACTAATCGAAAACCTAGGCCCACATCATGCAAAATGTGTGCGTTTTAAAGCAGCATGTTTTTAAATTGGAAAATATCAGTGTATGATATTAAAACATGTACCGATATAGTCAAGTTCCCATAGGGTTCTTCCTTGGACGATTTAGACGTGTCCGTCTGTTTATATTTTCTTTTATAAGTCCATAGATTGCCCCACACAAATGTACCTCCCAGCGGCAATTCCATCAGAATTCAACGAAATTTTTTTTGAGGCGTTTTTTTCATACAGGATACTCAAATCTTTCTCTCGATATTGGCTCCAACCAACTTAACAGCGGCACATGCCATCAGATTGCAAAGCGATTTATTTTCTATCGTTGTTTTGCACACAGAAAAAAATTTTTCAAATAAGTAAAAAAAAACTGCAGCCGGGCAAAAACGATTATATTGTACTATGCACTCCTGTATGTTCGTCCGTTGGCCGTAAAGCTTTTTTTACGCCTAGTTTCATCAAACTTAAATGTAAGATGTGGTTCGTGGAGCAAAAGGTGGAAAAGCGGAAGAACATATAGGTACGGGCTATATCTAAATCTAAACCAATTTTCTTTAATTTTAATAGCTTATGTGCTTGGTCAAAAAAACTTACTTCTAACAAATTGCATGCAAAGTGGACAACAATTGCGACCTGCAGTTTGATTACAAGCTTTAGATGGATAGACGGTCGGACGGATAGATGGAGGGATGGTCGGTTGGACAGACGTGTGATCCATTTCGAGGTTCCCTATTTTTTAAAGAAAAATACACAGATTAAATACACAAATTAAATGGCGAATGTTTATTATCATTTGAAAGAACATTCTTTGGCATTTATGTTTTAAAGATTATGTCTATCAAATGTTGGCCGCGGCTACGTCTTAGATGGTCCATCCGTTGAGTCTAATTTTCGATGACTCGTTCAAGCATTTCGACTGGTAACTGGCAAATGACATGCGTGCTGTTTTGCTACAAGGCCTGAATCGAAGCGGGTTTGTCCGCATAAACTTTAGACTTGCCATAAACCCACAGGAAAAGTCGAAAGGTGTGGTATCATACGATCTTGGTGGCTAATCGAATGGCCCAAAACGTGAAAGTATCTGTTCACCGAAGTGTTCTCTAAATAAATCCATTGATTGACGTAATGTGTGGGAAGTGGCGCCGTCTTGTTGAAATTAAATGTCGCCAAGATCACGAGCTACAATTTAAGGCATCAAATGGTCGGTTATCATGGCACGATGACGATCGCCATTAACATTTACGTTCTTATCGGCATCATTTTTGAAGAAATATGGACCGATGATTCCACCGGCCCACAAACCACACCAAACCGTTGTTTTTCTGGATGAATTTGCAGCTCTTAAACCTCATCTGGTTGCTCTTCGTCCCAAATGCGGCAATTTTACTTGTTTACATACCCATTGGCTCAGAGGGCCTGAACAAGGTTTGGCTGGATAACGTCGGATCTTTTTGGAACTTTTCAAGAGCCCATAGAGGGATGCGCTGTCGCTTGGGAACGTCGGGCGGCTTCAGTTCTTGCACAAGCTGTATTGTACGATTTCAATTTAAGAGATCGACGTAAAATGCGCCAAGTCGTTCCATATGTCAGTCCGAGTTGCTGCGAACGGCGCCGAATCAACAGTCCACAGTCTTGACCACTACATTTTCTTCACTGAGTGCTGGGGGCTAATCACCGCATTCGTTAACGACCAAATTTACTTCGAAACGCAATTAATTTGGATCACGGCAATCGTTATCGAATTGCAACTACCCGAAGTTGAATTCGATAGCACAACCGTCATCGAAAAAAACCAAACACTACCATTTTTAATGACGCCAAACAAAACAACAGAGTAAAACAAAAGAAATGTAGGTATTTTTCTATATTTTGTGAAATAACGTAAAAATATTCGTCTTTTTTATTAAATGATGAGTAAAAAATGATGATGAGTAAAAAAATAGCATTGGATCCATTTATAACTAATTACTTTCTATATTTTTATCAGATTTATTAAAATATTCACTTGCACCAAACCAACAATCGCTTGTTGTTTTGTTTTCCTGCTTTTCTCTGCTTGTCATCATACTCTTATGCTTGCCGCAAAGAGAATCAACAAAGAAAGATGTTTCATCGGCCTTTTAGGAAACTCAATTTGTGTTATCACAGTAGTGGTTTCGACAAAAATTACGTAAAAACACCATGAATTGTTATAAAATAATAAATTAATTACAATAAAATAATTAATCGTTACATTTTTGCATTGCAATAATGCGTAAAATGTTTCTTATTATCTATTTAATTTTTTAACAGTCCCACGTCGTGCTCGAATCAGCCAACGACACATCTTTTGAGTTGAAAGTCTTTGTTTTGCAGCATTGCAAAAAAAAGTAGTATGCGATAAAACATTACGATCGAATGCCATGATCCAAACATTTAAACGTATCGAAATATTTTTCTATTCGAATTTGCATTCGTCGTCGAATGCCGTGATTAGCCCCCTGGACGTGGTCTATTCGGTCGGATATTATCCAATAATTAATGCTGGTTCCCAAGATGGATGATGGTGTTGCGAATAGTACGCTCAGTAGGCCGATTATGTTGACCGTAAGTTTAACGAAGTGCACGAAACACATTCCTCACAGAACGTGAATTTTAGTAAAAATTGAACGATTTGTAAACGTTGTTCAGTCGTAAGTCTTTCCATGATGAAATGCCAAACAATACTAAACAAAAATAGCATGACAGTATGACACGACTCACACGTGATCTGTCAAAAAATGGCTATTGAAACAAGTATCTCTACTTGGATCACCCATTACATCGTTAAATAAAATCATCAGCTGATTGTACATCGATCGGTATACTTAAAGGTGGGTCTAGCTAACATATTTTTGATAGTCACAAACTTTTGCCATAAAACTAACTTATAATATATAATACTAAAATATAATACCCACAGAGTAGTACAGGGTATAAAAACAACGACGTCGGTCTATGGTTTGTGGTCCAACTAATCTAAAACCCGACAATTTTTTAGATTCCAATTATATTTGATATGCGCGATGAGGCCGGACATAAGACAAAAATATTATCTAAAGTGAATGGTGAGGGTAGTCGTCCAGTGGGCAGTCTCGTGCGACATAACCCTTGCTTAACTCTTTCCAGCACTGTCTTATAATAAACTGTACCACAGCGGACTGTCCAAAAGTTGTCGACACATTTCAAGAACCAATATTTGCGAACATGACCCTGGAACGTGAAGCATTTAACTGATCACTCCACTTGTTCTAACAAGTGGAGTGATCAGTTAAATGCTCATGAACAATTTCCTAGTTTTCTTTCATGAAGTACCATTCTAAGGCCATACTGTTCGTTTGTAAAAGTAATCGAAGAGAAATAAATGTAATCTTCTTATATTTCACTATCCGAAAGTGGCCCATTTTTTCTGAAACTCTTTGCCACAGCAAACAAAATCCATTTTACTTTTTATGTGCATATAATCAGGGCATCCTCCTTACTTTCTAATTGAAATGGATTCGATTATCCTTTTGATACGAATGTCGATCTCATTAAAATGAAACCTAAACATACTCGTAAATAGAAAACTATGGCTGAAAGGAAAATTCTTTGGCAAACATCATTACCATACTTTTCAATAAAATAAAAATAAAAAGAAAGAAAAAGAAGAACGACAACGAAAGCACGACAAAAACGAAAGAGTTGAACTAATGTTTAAACTATTCTCAAAAGAGATTTTTTAACAGAACTGCTCACTCGAAAAAGGAAAAGCGAAACGAATGTGAAAAACAAATTTAAAGTAGCCATGAAGTGGTGCTCTCGTATACAATTGACTGAACGAGAAAAAAAGCACCAGCTAAAAAGCACTGTTTCCAAATGGCGCTAGTTTCTATCGAACGAAACGTCGTGGAATGTGCTGGTGGGCGGTGGAGTAGGGGATTGGTATTCAATATGTTGAACATGGCTCTAAAGCAACAATATCGGCAGCATCACTAGCGACACCATCATCGCCATCAATAGCTTTGCCATAATCGTCATCATCTATAATCATGTCTAATACCAACATCGTTGCCGTTGCCAGCGCTTCATTGCCACCATCGCCCGCCACAGTAGCTATTGCCAACGAAGTTTTTTTTTCTTTTTCATTTTCATGGTATTAGAAAGAAGTTTTTAAATATGGTTATCATAGACTTTGATGTTTGATGCTGTCGACTGGTGCTGCTGGCTTCTGGTTGATTCTTTGATGCCTGCTCTTGGTTGTTGTGGGGATGTAACGAATGTTAATGTTAGAAAAGCAGTAAGAAAACTAGAAAAAGACTAAAGTCTGGTGGGGCTTTAAATGAGATGTATTCAAAAACAATGATTGATATGGTCCAATGTCACAAGAAATGGGTGTTGGTCGCTTGTAATGCTCCATGCGAACTTCGGTCGGAATCCTTTGTAATATGTGAGCTTTAAAGCTGTTGGTTCTTGAAACGGGAAAAACCTTTGTATTTAAGCTATACAGTGTGATTCATTTACGACTGGACAAATTTCACCAGCGTATTCCTTGGCTTATTTCATGAAAATGTGTCCATTTACGACCATGCCCGAAAATGCAAGGGGCCGAAATGGCAGCGGTTTAAAAATTTTCGGATTGGTGGGCGGAGGGTAGTAGGGTTAAATTGCTAAGTTCTATACAAGTGGTCGCACCTTTTCAAACTTACCTAAACGAATACGATGGTGAAATTTGTCCAGTCGTGAATGATCAAATCTTATTACTGGTCGCTCATAACGCACACACAGAAAAAAATTAACTGAAAATCGGTTCAAACTACAAATATATGCACGCAGAGAAAAAACATGGTTATTATATGGTCACGGCAACAATAGTATTTTCTCTGCAATAAAAGTATGTTCGTCGCAACCATAGTATTGTTTACTGAATTTAATTTTGACAATAGTATGATTGCCGCAATATCAATAGTGTTGAAATGTAAAAAAAGTGTTATTGGAAATTTTGATAATGAAAATATGGTCGTAGCAACAATATAAATATGATTGGTGCGACAAAAGTATTATTTTTTGGGTTTTTTTAACAATAATATGATTGCGACAATCATACTGTATGATTGTTATTTTTTCTCCTTTCAAAATGCTTTTTAGAACAATGTTATTGTTACGGTTCTAATGCAATAATAGTATTTTTTATATAGAAATTACAAACTTTCAAACAAACTGCTTTGGCTTTGTTTAACTGAAATGTTTTTTAATAAAAACGCTTACGTTTTTTTAAACTTATTTTTTCTACAGTTAAATAAATCACTTTTATTATTTTGAATTTAATGTATTTTTAAATAATTCTCATAATTCAAATCTATTGCTGACAATTTAACACAATTTTAATAAATAATATTGTGGAAAATAGTATAATTGTGTTTGATCATACTATGGTTGTTGGAATCATAACATGCTTGCGTGTGAATCATACTATGGTAGTGAGGATCATTCTATGGTTGTATGTGAAACATACTATGGTTGTGAGGATCAAAATGTCGTCATGGATATCATAGTATGGTTGAATGTGAATCATACTATGGTTGTGGGAATCATAGTATGGTTATGTGTGAATCATACTATTGTTGTGAGGATCAAAGTATGGTTGTAAGGATCATAGTAGGGTTGTATTTGAATCATACTATTATTGGGAGGATCATAATATTGTTGTACCAAAACCACACACCCAACAATAATATTATCCTCTTCCAATATTGTCACCGAAACCATACTTTTTTTCTGCGTGCGGTTGGATTAACATACTTTCTGTTACAATTACCAACATTCTATGGCATTGATGGTTACATGGTTCGACTTACCATATGTTGGTAGGGACAGGTTTTACAACCGAACTCAGTAAAACAATTACGAGTATTTGCCACAATAGGTGGTTTTGGCAGACAGCCAATTGTGATGTACCTGCTCTTTAGCACCAATAGAATGTAGAAGCTACAGTATTATTACTATACTTACAACCAATAAGTCGGTTATACCAACTGAACTCAGTAAAATTATTGGTTTCCAAAGCTGGTGGTTAGGACAAACAACCAATTATGAAGTACATTTTACTTTCGAACCAATATTTGGTAGTGACAATAAATAAATTCTTTTCAGCAACCTAACCCCGTTTACTTCGCTGTTGTAACATATTACGCTATGCAACAAAATTTTGGACTTTCTCAGGAGGTGAATGAATTCTTCTGAAAATAAGACATAGGAAATTGTCCTTATTGGGTTTAAATGTTTAACTTAATAACTACTGTTATGATTTCTTAAAGATCGTATAAATAAATAAATCAACATATTTTGTCCTTTAAAAAAAAGTTGTTTAACAAAATTTAATGAATCCGGTTAGTTCGGGATGGAAACTAATATCAACACAGAGGGACGAATTAAAATAAATAATTCTCTGAAATCGTTAGAAAAGCCTATATGAAAATATGTATGTATGGCCCAGTTTTACCAGAGTTTTTTATTGGTCGCTTCGAAAGTAGTATGCAAAATTTGAACTATATTGGGCTTACATGGTGCCTTCTAGAGCTGCATTAACTCAAATGGAGAGGGAATTTTGTATGGGAGCTATTCAAAAATAAGAAGCGATATGGTCCAATTTCACTTGAGGTGGGTGCTGGTAGCTCATGACGCTATGTGCGAAATTTTGTCAGATGTAATGTGTAACTTTTAGTGTTGTTGGTTTTGAAATCAGTAAAAAAATGACTTATACACCGCATTAAAATTGGAAGCCAAACCTGAACAATGTACAAATTTTCATTAAGATTTTAAAATTGCGAACTGTACCTTAAATCCAACGATATAGGGACAGACGGGCGGATAGATTCATATTATAATTCTCAATCGATACGTCCATTAACATGTCTATCTATATCCCTTCTATTAAGTGGTTAAACATATCAGCAATAAGTCATAATACCCTGTTGTTGTAACAACAATATATGTGGTATTGTAAGTCTTATTCGTCTATAAGGGACCTGCTTCGATATCCAGGTGAAGGACACGCACCATTTGAACTGGATTCGTCCGCAGAAACCTGGGGGTCAGCTATGTGAGGTTGACAGGACAATTAAAGACGTACAGCACGTCATGTGGTCTCTGATAGTAGGCGGGACAAACATCCTGAACTTTAGGATCAAGTCGTACACAAAAGAAATTAAGACGGCTGCATTATCCAGATCTCAGCTGAGCCAGAACCAAGCGTGTCTGCCAAGGTAGCGTCTTCTTCTGTGGTGAAATCTTCGGGGGATGTCCCCTATCACTACATTCACGCTTTAGCTGGAAACTACTGATGTCACTTCATCAGCGTGAATGTCGTGCAGATCTGCAAGGTAGTTTTGATATTTTTAAGGCTCTCTCTTGTACTGCTGGTCCTCTCTCTCTAGATCATAAGGATTGCACCTGATCAGGGCGGAGGCATCCTGTCCATAAGATGGTGTTTGGGATGACTACTGCGAATAAACCCAAGATGATATTGTTCAAAATATACTCTTTATAATTTTCCTTATTACGCTTTGGTTTGCTGAAAGACGATTATTTCGAGAGGAATCATCTATCACCAGGTCAAAAGAACTCTCATCTAGTTGGTCTGGCAATTTTTTCGGTTTGTACCTATGGTCTATCGAAATAAATATGGTTACATGTTTACAATAAGACTAAACGCAGGCTTTGGCATATACGAACATTCGTTACACTCCTAATGGCTTCCACTGTTACTTGCTATCGCACAAACAGTTACCCTGCGATGTACATTTAAGCACTATATGACCTATTTAGAGGCATTGCTGTACCGAAAAAAGGGTTAGTACGAAAAGTGTTTGCTAAGCTTTTGTACTATTATGTAAAGGGTCTTAAGAACTTGGCGTGATATTCTTTAGAAATTAAGTTCATATTAAAGGCAAATGGCGTATTCAAAAACAAAAGGGGTTTAGTTTAAAGATAATTAAAAAACAAATGAAAGAAGACCAACGCCAAGGCCTTAATTATTACGCTGGTTGAAAGGGTGGCCCATCAGGAGGAAATGGCGAGTTCATTCGGAACCTAAAGCGGAACCCTGATAAAAGTGTGAGAATGAGATAGAGGGGAAGAGTAAAGAGTTATACAGATGGTGTGTATTTCGAAAAGAGATGTTTGGCAGTTATTCAAGTTTTTATACAGGGTGGAGCTCGGTTTTTTGCTTTTTTTTGCACTGCAGGCTAGGGCGGCACTATTTGACGAAGAGAGTGGAGAGTGTGCGTGGCTTATAGTGGCTGACGCGAGATTTGTATTCGTCTGCCTTTTAGTTGCCATCATGCAATGGATATCTAAGAAGAAGTCATTTTGTGTTGAAGTGTATTTTTCAAATGCGCATTGCAGTGCATCGTGCATAGCAAATGATACACTCACTACTCTTCTTCTGCGAGCTTTCAACTTCTACAAAATCTCTGCATGGGATGCCCGTATGAGCCGCCATAGTCCCGATTAAGCAGTGACCCGTAAGGACTCCTATGGTGGTTGACATCTATCGTTTTCCTAGTGTTGGCAATTCACTTGTCCTTTGCCGGTCTATTTTTTGGCCAGAAAGACTAGTTTTTGCAGTTGTGAATTGAGTTCCATCTTGACTTTGTTTCCAAAACCTTAATTTTTTTGACTACGTTTATCATATATTCAAATATTTGATACAAGTATGCTTAGTTCCAAAATGTGCAAAAATCTCTGGCTAAAAGACTGCGCATTGGTCCGGTAGTCGACGAGATATTTTTAGATTGAGAAATTCCGAGTAAAGCCCTGATTGCGTACCTGCTTCTATTTTCTAACTATCCGTGAATATTGAGATGTCCAATCTTCTCTTGTTGGAAAATTCGTTTCTTTTGGATCGATATTCTGATTCTACATCCTTGTGAGCATCCAGGAAATCATTCTTGGTGGAAAGCCCCATTTTCTGCCGAATATCCTTCTGCAAGTATAAAAGACACAAAGAGGCTTCTATCCTCACTGCTTTACATTTTGTTTCAAGGACAATTGCATCGTTTTTCAATTAATTCTTGGAATTTTTAAGGTCGGTATATTGTATATCCTTGTGAAAAGAACTAGCTCTGTCTTACTTGGATTGACGCCAAGTCTGTTGTCATTCGCCCTCCATTACAGCTGTCTCAATGTCCATTCCCTAATCTCACTAATCGCTGGTAGAAAATCGCCTCGAAACACCAGCACCACCGCGTCGTCATTGCTGTCAGTTAAGTGATTCCTCAGTTATGGTGACATCTCCTCACGGCATTCCCCTCATAACTTTTTTTCTTGCAGATCATTCTTTCAGGAATGAGTTTATGATTCTGTCCCATGGCATGTTGTCCATCCATAGTATTATGCCTGGTTGTTCCTCAATGCTGTAAAGAGCTTCAAGAATCTACGTTAGTTCCACGTTGTTAAAGTCGCCCACAGCATCCAGAAAGGTTGCCATTATATATTCTTGTGGTGCAAAGAGTCTTTAATGAAGCTTTCCACTTCAAGGAGGGCTGTTTCCACTGCACTGCCTTTAAGATATGCATGTCGTGCCCCTTTGAAACTATTTGGCGCTTTTAGTTCTCTGACATGATGGTCCAAGACTCTTTTCGAAGTTTTCAGAAGAAACGATGAGAGACTTATTGGCATGTAGTCCTTCGTCGTGTTGTAGTATATTGATCGCGCCTTGGTGATAAACCCCACTTTTGACCTCCTTCCATGCCTAAATACCACTTTGACCTCCTCCATGACGTAAAAGGTTTGTAGTGAAGATTTCCTGTAGCTATGGAAGGCAGATTTCGAAAAACTCCTGTAATTGCGCCGGATTGATGCCGTCCAGTCCTGACGACTTTTATGGTTGAAACGAAGGTCCTGCCCACGCTATCTTGTGTTCGTCGACGACTTTCCCTATGAACTCCTCTGTGCATGGTGGGAGTGGAGCTCTTAGATTATTCGCTTTGCCTTGCTTGTCCTGACAAACCGTAAAATGAGTTTCCATAAGTAGTCTCTTTCTTACTCTTCGTAAATTTTCCGTCAGTTTTCATTAGAAGTCGTGGTGTACAGGCCTCCGTGCTTAGCACCTTGAGTAGTCTTGCTACTACGATCCAATGTATAAAAGTAAACAAAGTATGGCGTAAAATAAATTAAATAAGACATACGAGGGCTGCTATTTATATTTAGGGTCCGGCAATAAAACACAATAATTAATCATTGGAAATGGTTTTAATGTTTTTCAAGATATTTTTCTTAAAGATCAATACACTTTTGCATGCGCACAAACCAATTTTCGAAGCACTTTTTCCACTCCGATTGAGAAACCTCCAAAACATGTTTTTTGAACGCTTTAACAGTTGCTTCGGGCGATGAAAAATGTTGACCACGCATTTTTTTCTGGATGCTAGGCATCTTGAGTGGTTATCGTTTTGGCTGATGTGTGAGAGCTCACATTGTCGTGATGCCACACGATCCGTCTTATCTTATTATCTTTTCTCATATCTTCGAACAACCTTGGCAAATAGATGGTTGTCAGGACCTGAAATATACATAGCAACTCTCGTATATACTTTCTAGGGTCTCCAATCAATATTACGAGGTGTTGCAAACGCATTGACAAGTTTAGTATGCACTTCTCCTAGGGCGGAGATTATAAAAACGCACTAAATAATGACGACGAAGAGCAAGAGCACGAAGAGCGCCCTTTCAATTATACCCCAAATGTCATACAGGATATACAAATTACAAAACTCCATCATTACAACCTATCATCCCCCTTTGCCTGACAAATTGTTATTTGCCATAGCAATGAGAATAGGAGCAGGCAGCACTTAACAATTTATTTGATTGGCATTTCATACACGATTTCCAACACTTTTGCCATCATTGACTAGCGACGATGGCATTTCCACAATTCGCAGCCCTTTTCCGGCTTCGTCGCCCTCCCCTATGGCAGTGTGCGAATATATGTTTGTGCCCGTATAACCGAATTACCGCGCTTTTGTGTACTTTTGTCTTTGCAATGACTAATTTTAGTTTCATTTGTTTCGTTTTATTTTTTACTCAACCAAATCCCCTTTTGATGAGTTCGAGTTCAACGCTATCTTGCCAGTGTTCCCCCCTTAGTTTGCCAGTTTCTCTGGCATCTACTCACAGACCTATGTACGCCTTTCCACCACAAGTTTTTCTAGTTATTTTGCTACGGAGGCTTAGTCGCGGTGGTGATGCGCCACCCCGCCAATGCTTTAGTGAAAGCAAAAAACCGGATAGCTCCCCCAAAAAAGAAAACGAATGGAATTCGATAACGAAGTTTATGGTAAGCTTATTTTAAAGTGTTAAACGATTA
Organism: Hydrotaea diabolus; assembly: GCA_963513945.1. Taxonomy (NCBI): domain Eukaryota; kingdom Metazoa; phylum Arthropoda; class Insecta; order Diptera; family Muscidae; genus Hydrotaea; species Hydrotaea diabolus. The sequence continues at coordinate 128,273,114 of OY740720.1, forward strand.
AATTGAAATGTACTTTCGTTCCGCCGCTGGCTGGCTTCACCTCCTTCCCTACCCATGGAACTGTTGAAATTTTGACGTTCGCGTAATTTAAAGCGATTTGCTACGTTTTCATGGATATGGCACTACCAAAATATTGTAATCTGGGGGATTTTAAATAATTGGTTTAAGGCATTACTTTCGAAATGAACTAATAAACAATTTAAATATCAGAGATCTTCTTAATATTGAAAGGATTTTTATACCATTATTCTAGTTTCCGTGTACTGAGATTTCATTTCCCAGCAGTAACGTTTTATTTCATTTTATTGAGTATCATTTTTGCTCCTGCTCAAATTTCGGATTTCAAGAAGTGGTTTTATTCGGATTGTTTAGCAACAAATAAATGGTAAGTATTACTCATTACTGCTTGAATTAAAATGCTAGGGCTGCAACCACAAAAAAACTCTCATTTGTTGTGACCGACCGTAGTGCAGATCCCAGTGTTCAAATAACCGTAAAATACAATTTTATTTGTTTCATTATTTTTTTTTTAAATTTAAATTCTCACACTCGCTCTCAACACCGACCAATTATTATTGAACTACGTGTATGTCACAGATAAGTATTTATTCTTGTGCTCCTTTCAAAGTTTCCATACTCTGAGGGATACGTCTTATGTAGGAAAACTAAACCTCAGTACATTCTTTGAGTTTTTTGATTTGTTGCGATTATTTGTAGTTATTACTTTTGAAACAGGAATTACTCCTCAAGCTGATAAAATCAGGGTTGTTGTTTGTCATAGAGCGAAGGTACATTTAAGCCCACTTTTCTCTAAAAAATCTCTGGTCTTTCTTGAAAAGTTGAAAAATTATTTTCGCAGTCACTGATGTTTTGTCAAACAGTGCGTTTAATAAAAAGAAGTGTTGGCCGAAACGAGGCACCCCAGTGCCTATTGTATGCCGATTTGTACCAAATGTAGTGACGAAGATACGTCTGCCATGGTCGACATCAATTTTAGCAAATCAACATTCCACTCACTTACCTGATGCGAATTTTACACAAATATATCCCTTTATTCGCTAATAAGTTCTAATTGTCTCGGCACCAGAAGTTACACGAGCAGCCGCTTCGTTTTCGCTTTTCAGTTTGGACCTTGAACAACGATTTTCTTCAAAAACAATCTTCTATCGAAGCGCATGCTTAAGTATAAGCTAAGCCGTCGCATCAGACGATCGGAAAAGCCGCACGGGATCGTCGAGTAACCAAGGCTTCATAACCAAGTTAAAAAAGTTAAAGTCGAACGTGGCCGACTATGAGATACCCTACACCACTATGCTATTCACAGTATAAAGCATTTTTTTGGAGCTTGAGCAAGATCGAACTCAATATGTTATAGTTAATTATTTAATTATTAGAGTTAAAAATTTGGTTGTGATATGTTACAATTTGTTGTTACTAAAGCTGCAGTTCCTTAAATCGGAAGGGAAAGTATTGACCTATGTGGTCCAGTTTCACCAGAGTTCATAATTGATCGCTCATAACGTACCATGCAACATTTGTGTTTGATCGGGTGTAATTTATGGCTTCCAGAACTGAAGGACCTCCAGTCGGGAGGGACCTTTGTGTGCGACCTATTCGTAAACATTAACCGATATGGTCTAATTTCACCAGGGATAGGTGTTGTTTACTCGTTATACTCTCTTAGAGCTGTAGGTTCTGAAATCGGAAATACCTTTGTATGGTGGCTTTTCGGAAAAATTGACCTATGTGGTCCAGTTTAAACAAAAACAAGTATAAAATGTTAAGTTTGGCTGTGCCACCAGATTCCCAAATAAAACCAAATTTGGTGCGGAAGTGTGTTCTATATGTGACAGCGCATAGAGAAAGGGACCTAAGGGTAAAAAAATCAATTTTCATTTTTTTTTAAAGTGGACAACATCTGAGCATCGAATGAGACCGATCCCATACCCCAAAAGTGTTACCTCCCAGAGATATGCGCGTTTTATGAAAGTGATGGTACACCAAAGATACACGTATTTAAATCTTTAAAATGGCTCTTCTGAACAAAACTGATTTTTACCATTAGGTCCCTTTCTATTTTGCGCGTCACATATAGAAATCTTTATGTGCAAAATTTCATTTTGATAGGTCAAGCTTGTAGTGAGCTATCGTCATATTATTTCTCAAAGCCCGATCTCAACAGAATTTGGCACAGAGGTGTGTTCTATATAAAAATCTTTATGCCGTCTCGATAGGTCAAGTGTGTGGTGAGTTATTATCATATTATTTTTCAAGGCCCATGAGACCGTTAGTGTGGGAGGTAACAGTAGAACTTTTCCGATCTCAACCGAATTCAGCGCAGAAGTGTGTTGTATATAGAAATCTTGATATGTAAAATTTCATTTCGATAGGTCAAGTTTGTGGTGAGTTATAGTCATATTATTTCTCAAGGCCCATAAGGCCGCTTAATGGTGGCCCAATATAAACCATTTTTACATAGATGATTGAGCCTATAAAGAGATTATTATTTGCAAAATTTCAGTGATTTTGCTCAAGAAACTGAACGGATATTTCCAAATAAAAAACTAATTTTTATGAGGTAGTTTCGGTTGAGGGTCTCCAACACCAACTTCCCGTAGAGCTATATAACCCATTTTCAATACCAACAATGCTAGGTTCACTACACATGTTTGTGCCAAATTTAAGCTCCCTAGCTGTCAGCAGCCGGACAGCCGGACAACATGGCTAGATCGTCTTAGAATTTTACGAGGATCAAGAATATATATACTTTGTTGGGTCTCCGATGATTATTTCAAGGTGTTACAGACAGAATGGCAAAACTAATATATCCTCCATTGTATGGTGGAGGGTATAAAAATTAATGGACGGTCATAACGTACCATACAAAATTTTGGGTGTAATTTTTGGTTTTTTATATGTGATCAGACGGACTTGCGGAGGAACGAATGAACGTTGCTGAATGGATTCAGATATCGATTCTGAGTCGATCGGTATACTTAATATAGGGTCTATCGTCTTTTCTTTAATGTGTTGCAAACATTGTCACTGTGTCATAATACCTGTGGTGTGGTGCATATAACAAAGAGGTCTAAAGTGAAAGCAGGCGTTTAATAAGTTTTTATAAGAAAAAATGTATTCAACCATGGCAGCATTAGAGGCTCCTGTCGATCTTTAGCGCGAACAATTCGGTAAAATAAGACTTATATGACCACTTGGTGTCAAGATTAGTGTATGCGACTATTACATAAGTAACGAGGTTCATATCTTGTTAAAAAAATCGGCGCTGGTTTTTCCATCTCATAAATGCCGGCGACTGCGATATTAAGAAGTAAGGGATTATCTCTGAGCCATAACCATAAACGATACAATGCATTTACACTTCGGGGCAGTTTTAAACAGTAGGTTCTGGTCAGTGACTAGATGATTTCTATCGTTCACAATACCAATATGGATAAGAAGCCCAAATATTCGGTGAAAAGACCAAGAGGCAGATGACTTGAAACTCTTTTAAAGTGGAAACTATAGATAGCGTGCTAAGACTTTAAGTTATTGGAGAATATTACCCATTAAGGTCAACATGGTCAATACATTATAGGGTCATCTAACCGTAGATAACTTAAAGTTGTCCTCGCTACACTTAAACTTCATTTCACAAAGCAATTCGCAGTGCATTCATTACACTCTCTTTTAGAGAAAAGCGCTCTATTCCGCGAAGATTTGATGTGATGCACATTCTTCATTAATAAAATCGTTAGAAGACATAAACAGGTTATTAAACATTATTGAAATAGTTATCATCCCTTTTCAGCAATTGCAACATAAATATAAGCATCTAATCCTTTTAACCCAAAATGGAATTGAAAATACCTAATTAATTTTAGCATATGTCCCTCGTCATTTCGCGAATATCCATGAATTTACGGTCGCTGAACACCGGTCACCATGGCGTATGAGTACTAATACTTCAGTCAAAGTGAATAAATATTACTCATACGCATGGGTTTCCTCACTTAAACTCTGAAGAATATCCAAAATCTGTACTAGTACGTACGTACATATGTGACGCGCAAAATAGAAAGGGACCTAAGGGTAAAAACCAGTTTTGTTCAGGAGAGCGATTTTAAAGATTTAAATACGCGTATCTTTGGTGTAACATCACTTTCATAAAACGCGCATATCTCTGGCAGGGAACACTTTTGGGGCATTGGATCGGTCTCATTCGATGCTCAGATGTTGTACAAATCAAAAAAAAAGTGAAAATTGATTTTTTTACCCTTAGGTCCTTTTCTCTATGCGCTGTCACATATATTGATAATGTCAACGATTTAAAAAAAAAATATGAGTTGTAAACAAACAAAACAAAATACGAACAGACTCCCAATATCTCATAAAAGTTATTGTAACAGAGTAGTTGTGTGTATAAACGATAGAAGTACCATTAACAAGTTCTGGTCATGTCATGGCGCGTAAAGGCCAAATCTTAAAAATGAAAAGTAAACTTTTCATGGCTTTTCAGAGCTTTTGAAAGGTAATTTTCTCTATATAAAAACTTCTTTGATTGTAGGAGACCCTCTGGATCATAATCGAGAATATTGTCACTTCTTTCCCGACAGTAAATGACGGTGACTCAAAACTAATGACCGCCCGGATTAAGAACTATTGATGTAGTTAAAAACTGCGCTGTATATAAGCATACTCGACAATATATCATGAAAAGTACCCTCCCGATTTGAGGTTCTGTCACTAAACAAGTCACAGTTTTTCTTACTATTTTTCATTTTTTGCTTATGACCTCAAGCCTAACAATAACGGAAAAATAAACAGCAAAAGGTCAACTATACAAATACTAATATTTTTCATCAATTTAATTGTGTGAGTAGCAAAAACTCTATATCCTACCATGAATTTGAACTATATTTCGACTATATCAGCTCATTTGTTCATGTAGCAAAAAATAAATCAGTACACTGCCATATCACAAACGCTGGTAAAATAAGGGTTTTCGGTGTTTTCATTTAGCCCCCTTAACTCCAATCTCGCACATATAAAGCATACTGCGCTATGAATGACCTATTACCAACCCCGGTAAAATTGGAGTCTTTCATTCCACGTTTTCTATTCCACAATGGTCCATTCTAATGTAAGGACCTGACGCTCTTGAAATCACATTGTGTAGTGCGGTTTCAGTGTCATAAAACAAACACTACCAAAACCCGGTCATAAGTCAACCTATTTACCCTGCGCATCCTAATCCGAGTGATGTTCCAGCAGATCTACAGGCAACAATTAAAGCTCCATCTAGCTCAATTAATGAAAAGGGCGACCAATACCTACACTCTGGTGAAGTCAGACCATATTGGTCTATGTTTTTATAAAAATCATATGAAAAATCCCCCTCCAGCTGAAGAAGTCAAACATGAAAGCCGATCTTGGGCAAATTCCAAACAGAGAAGTGGAGTCATTTGAATAGCAGAGTAAAGTAGGGTCTTTAATAGTTGGCCATTTTGAGCTTTAGCCCTTTTATTTGTTAACCGAAAGAATAGTGGATCTATTCATTAGTGGCATCAGTGGGCACGATGCCACTAATGTCATTTCTTGCATACAGATTCTAATTTTTGACAGTAAACTCCCTAAGAACAGCACCCTTTTGCACCCAACCAAAGTGTGACATCTTTCATCTCTCGACCCAGTCGAACGAGTTAAACACTCACTCTTCATAATCGATATTAATAATGACTTTTCTTGCATACAGATTCTAATTTTTGACAGTAAACTCCCTAAGACCAGCGCCCTTTTGCACCCCAACCAAAGTGGGGCATTTTTCATCTCTCGACCCAGTCTAACGTGTTTAACACTCACTCTTCATAATCGAAGTTAATAAAATATTACACTTGTGTAATCTGAACTAAATCACATTTACAATTAATTATTCAAAACTGCAAAACTGTTCTCGATCACGTTGCAATTATTATGCAGTGTAATTAAATCCCTATAGTTACTTAACACATCACAAATTAAATTATTTTCTAATATGTAATTTTAAAAACAAACATAAACGCTTTATGTGGTTTCTCTGTTTGCGTAATGCAGAACAAAATTGTATGCCCGAGGTCCCGGAGAAAAGGCGGTTGAAATGACAAGCTAACAAAGGGCAAACTCCCCACTGTTTTTTACACCGGAAGTTACTAGAGAAATGGTAATTACACCGTGGGCTAAAATTTTTGCTTTGTTTGTTCTTAATTGGGAAATAAAGTAAAATATATTTATTTTTTTACTTCAAGAAATTCACAGATCATGATAAGCCCAACAAACCCCACTCATGAGTAACTAAGATTAATAAAAGGTAAAATTTACAACAAAAAAATTGTATTGTGGTAAGGCTTGTTTCCAGTATTTGAACCACGAATGAGAAATAGAGTTCTCTGTGGGCCACCGTGGTGTGCCACGACTATCATGCCAGTTAGCCCCGGTTCAACTCTGGGTAAGAATATATAACAATTTTTCAGCAGCAGGTTTCCACCTCGTAAATGCCGGCGACTTTATGAGTAAGAGATTTATCTCTAAGCCATGCAAAAACTTCTCAATAAATTGCATTAGTCGCTTAGAGCCAGCGTTAAACAGTAGGGCCGGTTCCGTGAGTATAAGAATTGAATTGTGAACAGCTCAAAGATTTGAGTGAAGTTTTCCATTGTTCCTTCATGGGATATTGTGAAGTCAAAAACCTGGCTTGCGAATACTTTTTAGTCATTTCGCATTCTGGCCTTGGTAAACTGATAAACAAATCCAGAATAAAAATATTTTTTGTCTCTAAATTTACTTTAAAAAGTACATAAACCCAATGGAGATATAACTATCGCATTAACGTGACTTTGACGACCTTAAAAATAACTACTGAAAGCCAGTAAATAATCATTATTTATTGTGTCCATATTCTACAAATATCAGTATATGAGGCGCGGAAAATAGAAAGGGACCTAAGGTTAAAACCCAATTTTGTTCAGGAGAGCCATTTTAAAGATTAGGTCCCTTTCTATTTGCGCTTAGAATCGTCGACTTCACTTTCATAAAACGCGCATATCTCTGGGAGGGAACACTTTTGGGGCATGGGATCGGTCTCATTCGATGCTCAGATGTTATCCACATAAAAAAAAATGAAAAGTTGATGAAAAGTTTTGTTCAGGAGAGCCATTTTAAAGATTAGGTCTCTATCTATTTGCGCTTAGAATCGTCTACTTCACTTTCATAAAACACGCATATCTCTGGGAGGGAACACTTTTAGGGCATGGGATCGGTCTCATTCGATGCTCAGATGTTGTCCACATCAAAAAAGGAAAAAAAATGAAAACTGATTTCTTTACCCTTAGGACCCTTTCTCTATGCGCTGTCACATATGAATATTTTAATTACTTTTGAATACTTCTTGTCCACTGAAAAATAATAATATTATGCTTAAATAAATTACACTGGTCGACACTGCTGGCCCACTGTATATGCGTAAATAAATAACACTGGTCATCATAACGGTTGCAGATTGCTAATGACCGATAGCTTCCGTTAGTAGCGCCCATGTATTGAATATTATTCTCACTTTAATAGCTCGCTTTAATACCTTGGCAAGCCATCGCATACTATAATGTTACGATTATCGTCATTTGGAAACAGCTGTTGGCAGATAGACCCGCTACAAACGCTGAGCATACCTTAATGACATAGTTTCACTCTTGGTGAAAGGGGGACCAAAGGAAAATAACTCGCGGTCTACAGTTAATGCTCGCCAACAGATAACCACACCCACTTTCTAAGAGACTTGGTGCTCCCCGGTCTCAACAGCCAAAGCTTTGTAGCCACCTGGCTTGCTAAAGTATTCGTGGTGGTATAACCTTAATAGAAATCTGGCCAAGAACCAATGCTGGGTTCTTAATCTGCAGATTCGACTCCAAAATCGGACGTAACGAAGACATTGTCAATCAACTAGACGACAATAGAACCGTCCTGAAGGATTCAGTGGGGAACCCCCGCAAGGAGCAACATGTCCGATAACTGTGAGAATTTTTCAAGCTTTCAACTAAATCATAGTATGGTTTGTTCCCTCACAAGTGTATCGTGGATCTTACCTGACCGCATGACAGAAAACCCAATCGATAACATCGCAGGCAAAAAACGGAGTATATCTCTTTTGGATGTGCGCCATAAATGCGGGACTGATATATCGAGCGAACACCACCTATTGAAAAAGGGTATACAAACTTTATTGGTAGTTTTTATACCCTTTTTGATTCGACAAGAAAAACCCTAAAAGACATCACCATCAGATGCCACTTTAAAATTCCTTAAATGGTTAATTTTGCATCAGGCAGACCCTAGTCTTTTGAATAGTAGAGTAAAGTAGGGTCTTTGATAGTTTGCCCTGTTGGGCTTCAGCCCTTTTATTTGTTAACAGACAGAATGGTGGATCTATTCAACGTGCCCCCTGATGCCACTTTATTGGTAGTTTTTATACCCTTTTTGATTCGACAAGAAAAATCCTAAAAGACCTCTCCATCAGATGCCACTTTAAAATTCCTTAAATGGTTTAATTTTGCGTCAGACAGACCCTAGATAGATGGACAAACCCCGCAGATATTTTCATCAATAGGAGTAACAACAACGCAGTAGAAATTATGGATATTACAAAATTCATGGTATGAGTAATTTAGAAATTATCGTGCAGAAGCAAAAAAGAAGCCAATAGACAGATTGGTGAAGAAGAGTGCACGAGCTGATTAAAGGCTGTAGAGCAAACAAGTTTAAGTTAGGCCCACTGACTCCCATTTCAGTAAAGATTTTTTATCGATTAGTAAGGCAGCTTACGAGCCCGAAGTTTTTCACCACAGGCTTAAAAGATTGGTTAAGAAGAGTGCGAAACCTCAAGGGCTGTAGAGTAAACAAGTTGAAGTGAGTGTCCACTGAATCCCATCTCAGTAAAGATTTTTATTGATCAGTGAGGCAGCTTACGAACCCGAAGTTTTCCACCACAAACCCCCTGATGGATAGTAACGGCCACATCAAGGGAGGAATAAATTAAGCTATGGTAAGACTATTGTAAAAACCTCCTTAAAACATCGCAAACATATGTACCTGCCTACAACATTTGGAGAATATAAATTTGACATCACATGTCCGCGTTTCCCGGAAGAAGCGGTAGCAATTGAAACAAATCCCTGGGTCCTTACAACATATCTCATGTGACAGAACGTATGATTATGGTGAAGAACTTCTGCTCGAAAAACATTTTCCTGTGCAAGATAAACCTTATTTGAGGTAACGTAAGGCAACCTCGGTGACTTTGCCTTCGTATAAAGGGTGGTCCAACTAAAGCGTCTGATGTTAATTGTAAACAAACAGAAAGTTTTTAGAGAGTTATCTTAATATTTATTTTTTATGATAGAAAGATCTATGAGTGAGAGATCTATCAGCCAAATGCTCGCGACGGCTTCGGTGGCATACCCAAATTTGATGATCCATGTTTGCAATGACTCATAAACATAATGGAAGTTCAATGTCGTTAATGTGTCGAACTATCTCCTCATTTAGCTCTCAACTTGTTTTGGCTTATTCACGTACACATTTTCTCCTAAATATCCCCAAAGAACGAAGTCCAACAGTGTGAAATCGCAGGATCGTGGTGGCCTATTAGTAACATTGCCACGACATAAGAATCGTTGGCTGTCCAGGTCCATTTCCTTTATTTCTGGCCATCAGATGTTTATTATTATTTCGCGATAATAAACACCGCTCACGATAAATGCTTGGCCGTCCTCATTTTTGAAAATGTACGGCCAGCTGACGCGGATCATAAAAATCAGGAAGCGCACGAAATGCATTTTGGGTTAACCGTCCATTTTCGCAAAAGGCAATCTTAACGGGATGTTTAACTGTGTACCTCTCCATTGTTGAATTTGCCAGAAACTGGAACAAAGAAATGAGAAAATAAGTAGCCAAAAAAACTTTGCATTAAGGTGAAACTCACAACTAACATCGTGCATTTTTGTTGGACCACGCTTTACATATCACAAAATACAACTAAGAAAAATGCGAAAGTCGGACTTGACTGCCTTTATTATATGTTGCACTTCTGGATGCTTAAAACCCCAATTTAAAATACGTTTTTTTGGATAACAATGGACTAAATTTACCCAGATTTTAAACGTATTAAAAATTTAGTTCCATTGTTCTAGGAAAATCGATTAAACATATATGTGGGAGCTTTATATAAATCTGAACCGATTTTCCTTAACTCCGTCCTTGGCACAAGGAACTTACTTGTGCCGAATTTCATTATGATTGTATTCACGATCTGTCTTCTAGGGACAAAAACATAAAAATTGGAGCTATATCTACATTTGTGTAGAAGCTAAATCATCTAAATCAGAGCCGATTTTCTTTAATTTCACTTACCAGATTCCTTGGTCCAAGAAAACCTTGCCTTATACTCGTATCATCAAGATTGGATGCAAGATGTGATTTCAAGAGTTAAAAACATAAAATCGGAGAAACGTATGTGTGGGAGCTATATCTAAATCTAAAGATAAATCCTCCAATTTCCATAACTTCGATTTTTGGTCAAAAAACTTGTAAAAAATTTCATTAATATTGTATGCAAAATGTGGCTTCTAGAATTTAAAACATAAAAATCGAATCTGAACCGACTTTCTTCAATTTCAATAACATATTTCTAGGCCCAAAAACCTCGTCCTAAATTCCCTCACGAATATGTGGGTTCTTCAGATAGAGGAAACAACATCGGATTAACCAATGTAGAGCCTTATTCAAATCTGAATCAATTTCCTTGAATTTCCATAACTTCGATTATTGGACCAACAAAACCGAATGGTGATCAATTTCATCATGACTGGATGCAAAATATGGCTTCAAGAGCTAAAACATAAAATCGATATTCTTAATTTTCAAAAGTTAAAAAAAGCTTGCTTCTGTTAAATTTCGACCTGTACAATTGTGACCTGTAGCTTGATTACAAGCTTTAGATGGACAGACGGACGGATAGAGAGATATCGTAAAATGGAATCAGAAGGTTATTATGTGTCGATCAGTATACAAAAGGGTCTAGCTAAATTATTTTTGGTAGTTACAAATACGAGTATTTGCCATAAAACTTACTTACAATACCAAGTCTCACAGAGTGGTGCAGGGTATACAATTGAGATATGAGAAAGTTCCGTCCGTGGAGGAGTTTAATTAAAACCAAGTGCGCTAAAAGGACTACAGGAACGCAACAAATTTATTTTATTTGGTTTTTCAATAGGACATTTAAAAGTGCAGGGTGTAATCTAGTCGATTACGTCTGACTTTAGCTTTTCCACTAGTTTAAAATTTTTCAAAATGTTATTTTCAAATGTTACGCCTCTGTTTGAAGATTAATTTAAGATTAGATATCAATCTTCTGGCGCGTTGAACTTCATCGACGAATGCGTCTTCTGCTTTACTAAACATAGGAATGTCTTAAAGGAATTTTTCAAATTTTATTAACCAATTTCCAATTTTACTACACCTATTGAACTCGGGCGCTTAACATTTTATCTGTACTTGGGTGAGTACGAAAAAAAAACGCAAAACAGAAAATAAAAGAAAATCAAATACTTTACTTTTGCATGGGCCAAAGTCGAACAACAATGATTTTATGGATTTCGATTCCCTGTAGGACAATTCCTTGGCACACTTTATTACAATCATAAACAAAAGTTGGGTTATGTTCGTCTTAACTTTTTTTTGTTTGTTCTCTGGTCTTTAAGGCTGACATTCGTATTCGGTCCCTATACAAAGACCATATATTTATTTGTTTTTATGAAGTTTTGTACTTTACGTCCTTCAGCCCTTCGGTAGCTCGGCTGTTACCTATTTTTGTGTTTTTGTTTCACTTTGCAAAGAACTCATTTTTATGACGATGGGACATAAAATCGGGAATTGAAGAGGGAACGAATGAAATAAGTTAATTTTTGGTGCAACGGTGGGTGGTATGGGTTGTTATACGAATAAGTCAAATGGCAACCTTTTACACTTCCAGTCAAATGTACATGTCTGTCTCTATTCGCGTAATGTTGATGGCGGCAGAAGAAAGTTTCAATTCCATTAAAAAAAGAAGGAATCGCATGTGTTGGTATTTTTTGTATGGTTTTTGTTTGATTTTATTTGGTTCAGTTCATTAAATCGAAACATATAAACTCGTTTCGCCTAGCTTTCACTCGTCTAAATTTAAGCTGAAAAATAATAAAAAAAAACAAGTAAAAACGTCATTTAGTTCGGTCTATAAGAACCTTATATATCCTCCACCATCTCAATTTCTTATTAGCTTTGTCCAAAAGGACATGGTACGTTTTTGGGCCCTTTCGGCCCATGCGTCCATCCCTTATGACATTCAAAATTTACAAAATTACTATTAATTTGGATGTGTAGAAAACTTTGATTTTATTTGAGTACCCAGATATCCATATTGACTTCGTAGCGCCATTTATGACTATGCGGGGCGTTTTTTAGGCCACTTGAGCCAAAAAGTTCAGCAACCATGCTAAAGTATACATTTTAAACATTGCCTGTCCACAAAAAATTATTAATTGGTAAACTTTACTCAAAAAAGTGTAATTTTTTTCGAGGTAACTTTAGTCCTTTAAATGGGATATTTTTTCCCCACTTAACCAATTTCGCCTATTTACAAGCCCAATTAGGTTATGATCATAAAGACCATCTTCGTGCAAAATTTCTGGATCCTAGGTTGATACATTCGACCGCTATCGTGCTTTCAACAAACACACGCAAGGACGGACGTACGGACATTGCTAGATCGTTTAAGAATTTTACGAGATCAATAATATAAAGGCAGTTTTTTTAGACGTGTGATTTTCAATCTGGACATAATTTTTCAGAGTTGGTCTGTTTAACAGCTGCCACTTGATTTATGCTCAGTTTGGTTTGCCATTTCATAATTAATAGACGTACCCTGGCTCAACGTTTGCAAATCGTGGTGAATGGGCACAAAACGATATAGCCACAGATCCTGATTTTTACAAGAAAATTTTGATGAAGCCCACTTTTGAGTTGAATCGCTACGTTAATAACCAAAATTGTCGCATTTGTAGGAATAAAAACTCATATGCAATTGTTGAGACGGCGTAAACTCCTCAAAATGTCACTGTTTGGTGTGCTCTATGGGCAGAGGGAATCATTGTTCCATTTACTTAGTAGGGACATAAATACTGTTACACACGTTTTAGACTGTAAAATAAAAAGTACTGAATGTTTTTGGACCAAATATATTTTTAATATATTTATTGATGTATATTGTATCCAAAAAGAATCTACCTTTTCGAAATGTCCGCCTTTTGCCTTTACACACGCCTTAAGTCGCACTGGCCAATCGCCAATAGCTGCACGACCCTCGTCCATTGGGAAGTTGGCCACAGCTCGAACCAAAGCAGTCTCAAGAGATCCAATGTTCTTTTACAACGTGTGTGTATTGTAAAAAGAGTTCAGTTGACTATGTCAACTTGTGTGCCGTGCCGTGCATATACGTATTTTTAGTTCGTTTGCCAAGTGAGTTGTATTTTTGAAAATACAACTCACTTGGCAAGGGTGAGTTGTATTTTCGTGGGCAATTATGTGAAGAAAACTTGAAAAGGAAGGTTAACAACAGTAGTTCTCATTCGTTTGGGGAGAGCCTGGCCTTATAGAGTTCGGTTTTACTTTCAACAATTGCAGCAAAGCTTTCTGAAGAGTGTTGTCACGGACCCGAAATCATTATAAAAGCAGTGTGCAGCTACGAAAGTTATCAGCGTGCTTCACACAAAGACGTTTGCATTTTTCAATCCTATTTTTTTTTAAAGCTGTAGTCAATAAATGTCCGGTACATCGTTTGAAAGCCCCAAGTCCCAAGTCTTTTTTACTGATACGACTCATGGACTTTTGCGTGACATTCATCTCACGGGCCATGATTTTCTGTTTTCGGAGCGGATTTCTGCGAATTCTTGATTTAACGGCTTTGATGACATGCGGTGTTCGAACGGAGTGGGCGGTATTTTACATCTCCAGTCTCCTCAAACAGTTTTATGCATCGGTAGACAAACATGCGGCTAATCCCTAGTGGCCGGAGCGTTTTGAAAATATCGTTTATTTCCATTTCATACTTGAAAAGCGCTATTACAGCGATACGGTACTCATTATCTGACCACTCCATGATAAAAGTTGAAACAATTTTAAAATCCCCTCACAGACTAACGCAATTGAGGTTAGCTTTCAAAACCCATGTGACATTAACAGGGTATGTTCAGTTCTACTATTGAAATGGGTGTGTTCAATGTTGTAAAAGTATTTATGTCCCTACTCAGTACTATGGGTACTCTGCATTATCGCTTTTAATGGTAAAAAAGTTGTTTACTGACTTTCGTTTTGGTCGCACAAAAACAAATGACGCTGAACGTTCTGGACGGCCAATTGAGGTCAATACACCCAAAAATGTCGGAAAAATACACGATATGGTGTTGGCCGCTCGAAGAGTAAAAGTGCCTGAATTGCTGATGCCATACGCATTTCATATGCTAGTGTGGTTTCGATTTTACATTATCAGTTGGGTTTAAGAAAGCTGTCTGCAAGATGTGTGTCGCTATTACCATTTAATGAAGATAATGCACGGGAGCACACGTGTGCAGTCGCAATACAAAATTGCATAAATTGGGTTACGAATTGATACCTTATCAGCCATATTGTCCTGATTTAGCCCCCAGTGACTATTTCCTATTTCCAAACCTAAAGAAATGGCTCGGTGGAAAGAGATTTGGCTGCAACGATAAATTTATTGATCAAACAAATGCCTATTTAATGGACCTTGAAAAATCCTATTTTTTTGGAATGGATACAAAAGTTGGAGATACGTTTGACTATATTGGGCTTAGAGGAGATTTTGTTGGAAATAATTTTTTTTTTTTACAAAAAAAAACTGTGTTTATTTGAAAAGTCATGAAGTTATTGAACTACCCTCTTATCTCATATCAATTGAATATAATTGATCTTATTCTACTTCCTACTAAAAGGCCATTCTCAACCTTAAAAGGACTTTAGCCGCGACGCATGTTATACAGGGTGGACCAAAAGTTACCATGGGATTAAAAATTTAATGACTTTTTCGTTTATATATATGTTTTCATATAATATAAACACTTGAAGTATAAAAAATGGAGTGATAATGGAGAAACTGAACAAAGAACCAGAATAGAATAGAATTTTTTTATTTAAATCAGCGATCAATTAATTTATATTTTAATGCAACACTTGAAGGATAAATAATGGAGAGACTCTCAACTGAACAAAGAACCAGAATACGAGGGCGACCGCAAAACTAACTGACCTGGCACATTTTCTGTATTACTAGCAACTTTTTTGTTTTTGTTTTTTAAAAGCAATCTTTTATAAGCCATCTGTCAAAATTTCCGAAATATTTAATGATTATTTTCTTTGTTACAGGTGCTTGAAGTAAACAAGTTTTATAATTTTATAATTCGTGTGGTAATTAAACACTTTTATATGAAAGGTTATGCGCCATGGTGTATGATGGTGCATTATCACCATTCTGTTCATGGTGATAATGCACCATCATAGTCCACCGTGAAATCCTGGGTTCAACAATTTAAAATGGGTCGTTCAAGTACGGAAGATGAACAACGCTCTGGAAGACCGAAAACTGCTACTACTATTGAAAACATTAGAAAAATATTTAATGAAGTGACTAAAGATAGAAGAATAAAGCTCAGAGAACTTGTTGATATTGTTAAAATACACGAAAAACAAGTTTGGAGTATTTTACATGATGAACTCGACATTAAAAAGCTATCCGCAAAATGGGTGCCGCGTTTGTTGACTTTGCCCCAAAAAATCGTCCGTTGGACCAATTCCGAGGAGCTTTTAGCGATTTATCAGCGTAATCCAATAGAGTTATTGCGCCGATTCATAACTGTTGATGAAACATGGATCCATCACTACATCCCAGAATGCAAAGAACAGTCAAAACAATGGATAGAAGCTGGTAAAAGTGGTCCCATAAAGGCGAACACTGTTAAGTCAGCAGGAAAAGTAATGGCCACAGTATTTTGGGATGCAAGGGGTATAATATTTATTGATTATCTTGAGAAAGGAAAAACTTTAAATAGTGACTATTATTGTGCATTATTGGATCGGTTGAGTGAAGAAATCAAGATAAAACGACCGCATTTAGAAAAAAAAGTTCTTTTTCATCAAAATAATGCTCCTTCACACACTGCATTTTAACTCAACAAAAACTGGCCGAAGTACGATTTGAAATTGCTCCGCATCCACCACATAGTCCAGATTTAGCTCCTTCTGATAATTTCTTGTTTCCAAATTTAAAAAAAATTCTCGGTGGCAAAAAATTTTCGTCCAATAGCGAGGTTATTGCTGAAACTGAGGCATATTTTGAAGGTCTTGAAAAATCTTATTTTTCGGATGGAATTAAAAAACTTGAAAAACGTTTGATGAAGTGTATTGAGTTAGAAGGAGATTATGTTGTAAAATAAATAATAATAATTCCAAAAAAAAACGGTTCATTTTATGTTAGGCCAGTTACTTTTGCGGTCGCCCTCGTAGAATAGATTTTTTTATTTAAATCAGCGATGAATTAATTTATATTTCAATGCAAACGCATGAGCGATGAAGCTCATTTTCATTTGAATGGTTTTGCTAATAAGGGTCTGGGGTTCTCAAAATCCAAGAGCCATTTATCAACGCCAATTGCGCCCCATAAGGTGTACAGTTTTGGTGTGGGGTCACATCTGCAAATATTATTAGGCCTTACTTCTTCGAGAATCAAGATGGAAGTGAAGTAACCATAAAAGAGAGCGGTGCGATCGCGCTGGCCAAATAATTTTCGAATTTCTGGAAATTATTCGCTCTCCAAAAATTTGACTTATAAGTGCCATTGTGTCTCGGGCAGTTTGGGCAGTGTCTGCGTCCTGATGAAACCACATCTTAGGTCTGTTTTCAAGAGCAGCACGTAAAAAATATTCTATCATATACCGATAGAACATTTTTTACGTCCTGCTCTTGAAAACAGACCTGAGATATAGGTTTCATCAGGACGCAGACACTGCCCAAACTGCCCAAGACACAATGGCACTTATAAGTCAAATTTTTGAAGAGCGAATAATTTCCAGAAATTCGAAAATCATTTGACCAGCGCGATCGTCAGATTTGTCAGCACCCGACTATATTCTTTGGGGTTATTTGAAGGAGCGGGTATATACGGACAAGCCCAAGACAATCCTTCAACTCAAGGCCAACATTGCTGCAAAAATTCAAACGCTACAGCCACAAATTTTTAAATATGTTATGGAAAAAGCTCCTAAACGAGCCCATCACTGCATAGCTGAAAACGGAGGTCATTTAAGTGACATTATTTATCATACTTAGTGTTGAAAAAAGTTCCATTTTATACGTTTATACTATAATCTGAGAAAAAAATTGTTAAACGAAAAAGTTATTAACGTTTTAAACCCCATGGTTACTTTTGTCCCACCTTGTACCAAGCTTCCGTAGGTCTTGTAAGAACTAGAGTTTCGGTTGGCAACTTTTGTGCTCACCAACGAACTCGCCGTCGATGTTTATGTTTTGTTTCTGCTACAGCACCATTATAGGATAATTTAGACCAAAATCATGTCCGTGGATGTAGCAGCGGGGCAAGTTTAGTACAATGGAATATCATGCCGAGATATCTTAAGACTTACTGAAAGTATGGATGGAAATTGTTAAAAAATTTAGTTACCTCTGAAAAGGAAAGACATCCATAAAAGGATAAGACATACGTTCGAAACCCTCTTACAAGCATGCGTTTGGGCACTTGGAAAAATTATTCAAAAGAGTTTAATAGTAACATTGCCATTTCTTTTGGAGAGAAAGCAGTTTATATCAAGGAAACTCTATGTGAAAGCCAAGAATAGCTGGGAATAGGCAGTCACCTGCATTTGAACAAGACAGATCTGGCCCATAACTGAAATTGTGTTCCATAGGTAATGGGAATGTTTGCTCTTGCGAAGAGTTTGCTCTAATTTTTTGATTGTTTAAAAAAGTTTGATTTAGGCCACTCTATATAATAGAATTCAAGAAGCTATCATTAGTCCACATATAATTTTTTAGAAATCTTTATTTATTTTTTATATTTTAGAAATCTTCAATTAAAACAGTTGTGGCAGCATTAATTCTGCTGTAAAGTCAGAAAGGTGTTTATGGCTTCTGTCCAACATTGAAATTAAAATTAAAAACGAAATATTTCATACATATAAAATATGGCTTTCATTATCATTTATGTATTCGACTGTATGTGCTTTTACATAATTAAGTTGTGCATTTTTGGAAACATGTGTAAAATACTCTAGGGATAATAATCACATTCACGAAGCAGCCAGGCAGACAGTTGCCCGAAATACAAGTTTAATTATTATTTTATTACAATGAACATTGACGCATATTGTGTATTATAGTATACCCTACCTCAAACGATTGTGCAGCATATTACTTAGTAGGGACATAAATACTGTTACAACATTGAACACACCCATTTCAATAGTAGAACTGAACATACCCCGTTAATGTCATATGGGTTTTGAAAGCTAACCTCAATAGCGTTAGTCTGTAAAGGGATTTTAAAATGGTTTCAACTTTCATCATGGAGTAGTCAGATAATGAGAACCGTATCGCTGTAATAGCGTTTTTCAAGTGTGAAATAAAAAAAAAACGATATTTTCAAGACGCTCCGATGCTTAGAACTGTTTGAGGAGACTGAAGATGTAAAAGACCGCCACCGGTCGGGCCGTCCACGCTCTGTTCAAACATCGCATGTCATCAAAGCCGTTAAATCAAGAATTCACAGAAGCTCCGAAAACAGAAAAACATGGCCCGTGCGATGAATATCACGCAAAAGTCCATGGGTCGAATCATTAAAAAAGACTCGGGACTTGGGGCTTCCAAACGACGTAACGGACATTTATTGACTTCAGCTTTAAAAAAAATAGGATTGAAAAATGCAAACGTCTTTTGGAGAAACACGCTGATAACAGGCACAGAAAAATTTTGTTCACCGATGAAAAATTTTTTACCGTTCAGGAAAAATTTAACAAGCAAAATTATAGAGTGTATGAGCGGTCATCTAAGAAAGCATCTGAACTGATGCTAAGGGTGGAAAAGGGCTTCAGTCATGATTTGGTGGGGTGTCTCTTACGATGGGGTCACTGATCTGCATTTCTACGAACAAGGAGTCAAAACAAAGTTTACCAAGAAACCGTTTTGGAAGCTGTTGTGAAGCCTCTTAACAATTCCCCGTCCCAAAACCAGCCATGGACTTTCCAGCAGGATTCTGCGCCGGCCCATAAGGCTAAAACGTCCCAGGCCTGGCATCAATTCGCCAGCGTTCATTTCCTCTGAAGAATGGCCGTCAAGCAGTCCAGATTTGAACCCATTGGATTACAAATTGTGGACGGCTTTAGAGAACAAGGTTTGTCACAAAAGATACCCCAACATTGGATCTCTTAAGACTGCTTTGGTTCGAGCTGTGGCCAATTTCCCAATGGACGAGGTTCGTGCAGCTATTGACGATTGGCCAGTGCGCCTTAAGGCGTGTGTAAAGGCAAAAGGCAGACATTTCGAATGAGTAGATTCTTTTTGAATAAAATATACATCAATGAATATATTAAAAAAATATCTGGTCCAAAAACATTCAGTACTTTTTATTTTACAGCATAAAACGTGTGTAACAGAATTTATGTCCCTACTAAGTACGAGTATATCTTATCAAGTCTAAAAGCTCTGTTACACAATGGGTCCATCAGCAGGATTTAACTACATCTGTTCATCCGTCTGGGTAAAAGTGTTTATTTTTCAACCTTCAACGAAATGACGGACACGCAATGATTTGGTACGTACAAGTAGTTCTATTTTGAGAAATAAAACAAATGTTTTGTATAAATTTGCTTTAATATCATGTGACACCTAAAATTAAATTTTTAAATAGGGTGATCCATCAAGAGGTATTTTTTCAGAACAAAAAAATAAAAAAAACAAATCAAGTGTGGAATCTTTATTGGTAATTTGAAAGGACATTTTATGGCATTTATTTTTTGAAAATAATTTCCTTCAAATGTTGGCAACTGTATTATGGAAATGAGCGTTCGGTGAGAAGCGGGAAGATCCGCTGTTTTCGACCAAATTTGTGTTGTTATTTTGATGAGGCCCATTTCTGGCTCAACGGCAAAGTCAATAAACAAAATTGCCGCATTTGGGTTGAAGAGCAACAATACGAGGTTCAAAAAGTGTCATTACACATAAAAAAATCCACGGTTTGGTGCGGTTTATAAGATGGTGGAATCATCGGTGCATATTTTTTCAAAAATGATGACGGCCGAAACGTAAGCGTGAATGGTGCTCGCTATCGCGCCATGATATCGATCTTTATGCTACCTGAAATTGAAGCCGGTAATCTTGACGACACTTGGTTTCAACAAGACATTGCCACTTTCCATACAGCTGCTCGAACAATGAATCTATTGAGAGGCCATATCGAAAAGCAGCTAACTTCACGTTTTGGACAGGTGAGTTGGCCGCCTAGATCGATTGATATCACACCTTTAGACATTTCTATTTGGGGGTTGCGTAAGGTTCAAAGTCAATGCTGGCAAACCAGCTACAATTCAGGGTTTGGAAGACAATATTAAGCATGTAATTAAAGCCATACCGGTCGAAATGCTCGAACGAGTCATCCAAAATTGGATCCTCAGAGCGTACACACTGAGGAGTAGTTGCGGCCAACATATGAAGGAAGTTATATTCTAAAAATAAATGCCATAAAATGTTCTTTCAAATTACAATAAAGATTCCACACTTGACTTGAATTTTAAAAATTGTTTTTGTTCTGAAAAATAACTCTAGATGGATCACCCTATATATAATTTAATATATTTTTGTTTTATAGGTAATTTTAAATTGATTCTGGCTTCCATCTTGCCCTTATTCGGTATTAGCCTTTCTGGTCTCAATAGAGGTTGCTATTTACGAGTATATTTCGGGTCCGGCAATAAAAAAACACAATAATTTATCATTGGGAATGGTTTTTTGTTTTTCAAAATATTCGCCTTTTAGATCAATACACTTTTGCATGCGCACAAACCAATTTTCGAAGCACTTTTTCCACTCCGATTGAGACACCTCTAAAGCATGATTTTTGAAGGCTTCAGCAGCTGCTTCGGGCGATGGAAAATGTTGACCACTATTTTTTTTGATGCTAGGGAATAAGAAGAAGCCGCTAGGTGTCAAATCAGGGCTGCACGGTGGATGGCCCAATAATTCGACATCTTGAGTGGTCAAATAGATCATCGTTTCAGCTGATGTGTGAGAGCTCGCACATTGTCATGATGCAAAATGATCCATCTTCTCTTATTAACTTTCATCATTTCTCCGAACACTGCTGGCAAACAGATGGTTGTATACCACTCCGAATTGACCGTCCTACGTTCCACTAGAGGCACTTTGGCAGGTTATATTAGGTAAAAAAAACGCCATAATTTGCCTCGATGTACTTCTTCCGCAAACAACTTTTGTTGGATTTGGCTCGCCTTGAAGGACCCATACGATCGATTGCTTGAGCATTCGTCAATTTATGTGGGAACCAACGAGAACAATTTTTTTCACGGCCAAATGAACATGCAATATTTTATTGATGCTTGCCCAAGGATGCCTCAATCTCACGGTATGTCACGTATCGGTCTTGCTTAATCAGTTCACGCACAGCATCGATGGTTTCTGGCAAAGTGACCGAAGTTGGACGTCCTTCACGAAATTCATCCTGGAGCGAACAGCGCCCGAGACTGAACTCCTGGTACCAGCGATTAGCAGTGGTTTTTGATGGTGCTTCATCGCCAAAAGTCGAAACAAGTTGATTAAAACACTGCTGTCTCGATAACCCACGCCGAAATTCATCTCACGAAAATGTTAACAGGATAATTCCACTTTTTGACTGAGATGAATTTTACAACACACTGTAAACAAAAAAATGACAAAACGTTCTGAAGCTTTCTGAAGAGGGTTGTCACGGACCCGAAATCATGATAAAAGTAGTGTGCAGCCACGAAAATCAATGTCACTTTGCCATTTTGTTAAAAACTTATCTTCTATTTAAATATAGAAGCAAGAGGTCTTGAGCCGGTTTAATCCCTGTTCAATGTGTTCTGATGTTATGCTAAAAAATGTCAAAGTTTACAATGGAAGTTCCGGTTTGCATCTGGGAACCTTAGTATTGTCAGGACCCGATATATAAATAGCAACCCTCGTACCCTTAGATTTAAGGCTCTTCCGCGCATTAGCGATTAGTCTTCTGTATAAAGCAGTGGTGTAGGAGACTACAAATCGTCCCTGTTCTGATTGACTATTTTCTGTTCTACTTGTATAAACAACATTATAGGGTCGCATATATTCGACCTCTTTCGGTTTTGATTATTTTTACTTGTTTTGATTTAGTTTTTATTATTATGGCAAAATATTAAAACGATATTATATGCATGCATATGCAAGTTAGTTTATGTCAATTTGCCTGTGTTTCGAAAATATTCTCTGCGGGATTGGTTGAAAGCAGTTTAGAATTAGCTGGAAATGGTCTGTTAAAATGAGTGGAAATAAGCCCGTTCAGAGAATGGAAATACAAAAATATTTATAATTACCATGGCACAGTTTTATGATATAACAATTTAAATGGGAATGGAAGTGGATATGTATGTCCACGGTCCATGTATGTAAGGGATTTGCATTCAGAAGTAGATATTACATAAAAAATGCAATTTTAAAATGTAGTTAATTACACAGTGTAACAAAAAAAAAGTAGTCAAAATACCAGGGGAGTGATATTATTTTTCTTGTAGATCTTGCTTTAGACATTTTTCGTTGGGGTTACATAAAGTCCAAATTCTATGCCGCCATTCCGGCGACGATTAAGGTTTTGGAAGCCAACATTACGTGTGTCATTAAAGCCATATCGGTCGAAATGATCGAACGAGTCATCCAAAATTGTACCCTCAGAATGGAAAGCCTGAGGCGTAGTTGCGGCCAACATTTGACGGAAATTAAATTCAAAAAATAAATGACAAAAATGTCCTATCAAATCACCAATAAAGATTCCACACTTGATTTGAATTTTTTTATTTTTTTTGTTCTGAAAAAATACCTCTAGATGGATCATCCTATATCAAAAGGGGATCTTGTGGTCAGTGACTTCAAAAACAAAAAAATGGTATCTTCGAAACAAAAACATAGATGTACCTTACTTTAAGATCCGGCTGTAAATACAGAAGATATAAAGAAAAATGTAAAAACGCGACCCCTACGGTCGGCAAAAAAATTAAAAAAAAAAGTTTTACGAAACTACCTTGCAATAATAATTCATATTCGATGGTGTACAATGAACTATTTTTTTTGAGGTACGGTATGTCCATGTTATTAAACATTTTGTTCCCGGGTATTGCTCCAAAGATCTTTCGTCCTCTGTATGTTAGTGTATGTGTGAGCCTGTTCCAACACATACATATTCACTTTCAAAAGGACTCTTATGAAATTGTAATAAGCAACTGTTAAGACTTTATTTAGTATGTGCTGCTAATAAACACATGATGTTCAGTCGGATACTTTAACTTACATTTTCAAATGTTTGACGCTCCTAAGTACAACAAAGGGATTCAGCGAGAGACAGTGTCTGCGATGCAGGAAGACAGTGATCCCATATACGGACCCAAGGACTACAAGGTTGTAAAATGTACATGTAGTAAATCGTAAAATTAAAAGGATACGTATGTGATATATAACAAAGTTTAAATACTTTTAGTTTTTGGGAGGAGAGATTAAGGACAAGTTTTAAATTCTACTTAAAAACGAACGAGGAAGGTGGTAATTAAAAAATTTAAAATGTTTATGATGTCGTTGGCACACAAACTTTAAATCTTGCATTAGCCGCTAGTTTAAAAAAGTGACAAGGACTTTACCTATCTGGAATGTACATAGAATTGGAAAGCAATGTTCCACAAACAATTTCCAATAAGCAAAAGTCAATAACGTTTGATCTAGGCAACTCTTTTGAGTGCTGTAAAATAGACTGTTGTAGCAACGACTTTAGGATTAATTTAGGATTAATTTACTCTATTTACGCGATGTTAACTGTAAATGAAACAACCAGTTTTCAAAGAATTATCTTAATATTTCACTAAAATTGAAGGATCTATGAAAAGTATGTATTTAACAATATATCGGCCATATACTTGACACGTCTTCGGTGGCATACCTCTATCAGATGGTCCATTTTGTTAATGCCTCTGAGACATAATGGAGGTTCAATGTGCAGAACTAACATATACATTAGCCTTTGAATTGATCTTGGCTTATTGACGTACACTTTTTTTAAATACCCCCAAAGAAACAAGTTCAGCGGTACCAAATCTCATGAACATGGCGGCCAAATAGCATCGCCACGACGTGGGAAAACCAGTGAATTTCCAGTGGGAAAACACGGCCAGTGAATTTCCAGCCTAAAAGAGGCATTGTTTTGTTGGCTGTGTGGCAAGTGGCATCATTCTGTTGGAACCACATATCACCCAGATTCATATCCGCAAATTCTGGCCACAAGAAATCCGTTATCATTTCGCTATAAAGAACAACATTCACGAGACGAGGTTGACGGGTCTTCTGCCACACTATCGGCAACAAAATCAATGATTTTCGCAGAACGAGGTGGGCGAGAATGCACACGTGCTTTCACATTTCCTGCAGACCCAGTTTGACATATTTGGTCCATTATGCTGACAAAAAAAATCACGAATTGCACAAAATGTATGTTGACTCCAATGGTCATAACGCGCAGCTCTGTTGCACGCAGAAAAAAGATAACGTTACTATATGGCCACAGCAACAATATTATGTTCTCTGCAATAAAAGTATGGTTGAGTTTCATTTTGACAATAGCATGATTGCGTCAATATTAATATTGTTGAAATGTAACAATAGTAATATTGCCGAATTTTGAAATGAAAACTTGGTTGTAGCTACAATATAAATATGGTTGGTGGGACAAAAGTATTGTTTTCATGGGTTTTACGTTAACAATAATATAATTGCGGCAAGCATACCGGCAAAATTTTACGAATCTTGCGCAATAATAGTACTTTTTATATGTAAATTATTTTTTTTTCAAAAAAACTACGGATTTGTATAACTGAAATGTTTTTAATAAATGATTTTTTTACTGTTAAATAAATCACTCCTACACGCAGAGAAATGATATGGTTACACTATGGTCAGTGCAACAATAGTGTGTTCTCTACAATAAAAGCATGTTCGTCGCAACCATAGTATTGTTTTATGAATTTCATTTTGACAACAATATGATTGTGACAATATTACTTTTGTTAAAATGTAACAATAGTATTATTGCCAAATTAAGAAATGAAAATATAGTTGAAGCAACAATATAAACATGGCTGGTGCAACTAAAGTATTGTTGTTTAAATTTTACGTTAACAATAATTTGATTACGGCAATCATACAGTATGGTTACGACTATGGACATAACAAAACAGGTTTTATAGAGCATACATGCATGTGTCTGCGAATGTTTTTTTTTTGATATACAACAAAAAACTACATACATACACACGATACAGTGAATGGTTACTGTCCACTAAAAAAACAACAACAGTCGTAAAGTAGTTCGAGGGATTTTTATTGTGTTCACTTTGTTCGGTGTAATACTCTGATACCGACTGGTTCCCGTTTATTTAAAATCTGCCTGCACTTAAGTATATAGCCATTGATCATGGTTTAATTACATTCGTTACTTGGTGTCTACGGATGGTGAAGTAGCATTCACCCCTGCTGAAAACTAAAAGTATTTTTGACTGTTGGAATATATATTATTGTATCTTAAATGATATGTTCAATAAAAACACGGCCTCAAATCTGGCTGTGAACTAATAGTAATGCAATTTAAAATAACATACCTAATAAAAATCTCTATTTTTGAATAACAACAATAACCAATCCTAATAAATAATTTTGTGGATCATAGTATGGTTGAGTGTGAACCATACTATGGTTGTCGGGATCATAGTATTGTTGCGTGTGAATCATACTATGGTTGTGAGAATCATACTATGGTTGTATGAGAAACATACTATGGTTGTGAGGATCATAATATGGTTGTGGAGATAATAGTATGGTTGAGTGTGAATCATACTATTGTTGTGAGGATCATAGTATGGTTGTGAGTGAATCATACTTTGGTTGTAGGGGTCATAGTATGATTATGTGTGAATCATACTATTGTTATGAGTATCATAATATTGTTGTGTCACAACCATATACCCAGCAATAGTATGATCCTCTTCGAATATTGTCACCCCAACCATACTTTTTTTCTGCGTGTATATTATTAAGAGTTTAATGCATTTTTACAAAACATAATAAAAATCTCTATTGTTGAATAACAGCTTCACAAAAAATGTTGGGGATTATAGTATGGTTGTGTGTAAGTCATACTATGGTTGTGAGGATCATACTATGGTTGAGTGTGAATAATAATATGGTTGTGTGGATCATAGTATGGTTGAGTGTGAATAATAATATGGTTGTGGGGGTCATAGTATGGTTGTGTGTGAATAATTCTATTGTTGCGAGAACCATAATATTGTTGTGAGGATCATAGTATGGTTATGTGTAAACCATACTATTGTTGTGATGATCATAATATTATTGTGCCACAACCATAAAACCAATAATAGTATAATGCTCTTCGAATATTGTTACCACAACCATACTTTTTTTCTGCGTATGTGCACCACTCCATTCACGCAGAAAAAAAGTATGGTTGGGGTAACAATATTCAAAAAGCACTAATGTTGGTTATATGGTTGTGGCACAACAATATTATGATCATCACAACAATAGTATGGTTCACACACAACCATACTATGATCCCTATAACAATATTATGGTCATCACAACAATAGAATTATTCACACACAGCCATACTATGATCCCCACATTCATATTCTTATTCACACTCAAATATACTATGATCCACACAACAATACTATAATCCTCACAGCCAAAGAACCATATACCATTATACCATAATGCACGAAACAATTAGTTTCGTGCATTATGGTTCGACCCCCTTTAGCAATTAGCACAAATTTGACTATTTTTTTACCCTATATCGAAGGATTGATGGTATTGTCGCTTTGCAACATATTTCAATTTGTGGGCGGGAATCCCATAAATCATTCTTACTCTTAATCGTCGTAAAATGATCTAGCCATATCAGTATGTCCGCCTGTCTGTGGAAAACAACCTACAGGTCACACTATTGAAGCCAGCTGGCTGAAATTTCCCGGCAATATGTGCTAATCGACTGAAACGTTTGGAATTGAAATGGTCCAGATAGGTCAGGAGAGAAAAACGTACCCTTACAAGTACTGGGTAAACAACTGGAAAAATCAACAATCCTGTACTTAAAAACGCAAAAAACATGAAGTATTTGATATATAAGGCTGATAGCTGATAGTTTGATCAAAACACATCCCAGATAAAAAATGGGCGGTGCCACACCACCTAAAAAAATCGCATTAATGACCAAACTACCGGACCGATCGTTAATAAAATGTTAACAAGATGGAACCAATGACCTTAGAATTATTCTAGGTTTTATTATGGTAAAATTGGATGGAACGTGGAACTGCCCACGAAACCCTGTTCTTAAAAAGACAATATTTCATGTACTCATGGGGATATGACAATAATTTAAAAATATGATATTGACATAGATCGGAACACATGCCCGGTTAATAGTGGGCGGTGCCACCCGCTCTAAAAATATTGAATTTGTAATCAATGTACTGGATACGACCGATAGAAAATGTTAACAAGATGAAACCAATGACTAGGCAACTATTCTAGACTTTCTTATGTTAAAATTGGATAAAGGGGCGTGGCTCAGCCCACACAACCCTAAATTTAAAAAGACAATATTTTGTGAGCTAATACAGATATGGCGATGATATTTGGTACGTGTGATGTAGACACGAGTCGAAACACATCGCGCAGGAACAGGAAACGTTTTCAAGCCCCTTTTAAAATCGCCCATATGGCCAAAGTAACAGGCCGATTGTTGAACGAGTAAAGTTATAACAGAATAAAATCAATGATTAGCGAGTACAACCCAGAGTTTGAAAGGGTATATCTCGTTAACTAACACCAATACGACATTAGTAGTTAGTATATATAATATAGAACAGCGACCGGTGCCACACCCTCTTCACAAAGTTTTTATATTGGACTATAATCCATTATGGAGGATATATAAAATTCCGCACTACCAACTTAACTTATTTTCGCACTTTTGCGCGAGAAATCCAATGTATTTTATCTAATTTTGTGATTTGACAGCGTTGGACTTCTTTCTTTGACAATATTAAAAAGAAAAAGTGTGCGTCCATAAGCCAAGAAAAATACGAGAGCAAAAAAATAAAATAATTCGGCACAAGAAATTGTGTTGTTGGTCTTATAGATTTTCACTTATTTTAGGTGTTTAATAAAATTAAAAATTGTAATACAATTTGTCCATTTTGAAGCTGTATCTTATAAATTTTACGAGCTATTGTGCTCAATGTTTCGTTTTTTTAATAAAGTGCGGTTTCTCATTTTAGTTCCAACATTTATACCAAACATATTTTATTGGTTGTGTTTTAAAAATATCGATGTGGACCAAGAATGTTTCAAAAAAATATGCCTTGGTCCAACATAATTTTATCCATTCAAAAGTTTTTTTTAAGGCTGTATTAGTTGGAGAGTCAAAGGTTTCCCCATTTTTTGGGGTAACTTATGGTCGCCTGAAATTGCCCTCTTGGCAGATAGGGTTGATTTGATGTAATCAAAAAATCTGATTTTTAGTTCAAAAGTCCTTTAAATGCAGTAACAATTTGAAGGGACCAAGGATTGCCAATTTATTAAGGTAACTTTTGTAGGTAAATTTTACGAGCTATTGTGCTCAATGTTTCGTTTGTTTTAGAGTGCGGTTTCTCATTTTAGGTCCAACATTTAAACCAAACATATTTTATCCATTCAAAAGTTTTTAAAGGCAGTATTAGTTTGAAGGGTCAAAGGCTTCCCCTTTTTTTGGGGTAACTTATGGTCATCCAAAACCGCCCTCTTCTAAGATAGGGTTGATGTAATGAAAAAAATCTGAATTTTAGTAACCCTTTTCCTTTAAAAGTCCTTTATCCTTTAATATAGTTAAAAGTCCCTTAACAGTATCAGTTTGAAGGGACAATGGCTGCCCAATTTGATAAGGTAACTTTTGGTTGGAGATTTCGCGAATTTCTCTTATTTTGATGAATTACTTTTCAAATCTCGGTACTTAGCTTAAAGTATTGGCAAATTTCTTTTCTCATAATGTTAATTTTTTCTCCAGTCGGAGTTCATTTGCCGAGGCACACGTGATGTTTTTATTTTTACCCTTAGTTGAACCCAGCTGTACTTGTGTGATAGTCATTCACACTTACCGACAAACCATGGCAACCCACTAGGCATCAATTTAGTTTTTCAAAAACGCCAACTTAACAATACATATTCTTAGAAACTCCTCATTTTCCTAGTTATTCCCAAATTCAACTTTCTATAATCTTCTCAACCGGTATAACATATTTGAAAGAAACCACGCTCACATTGTTATTTTTTTATTAAAAACGAATTCCATTCATACGTAGAATACACGTTTGGCATTTAATTCTAAATTCCCATATGAAAAATGCCAATTAAACTAATTGAGAGGTATTCATTAGCCAAATACTAAATCATATAAAATTAGTCAAAAGCAAATAATATTTTTGAATCCCACGTGATTCTAATGAATACGAAAGTTAAGACTCAGTTTACAACAACGAGCATAACAGAATACTGAGAAGTTCTTTAGAACTTTTTACCACGAACTATCAATATGGCAAAAGTATGAACAGATAATATATGGAGTGAACGCTGTGTTAATACTTTTCTATTTTAAAACGTGTAATAATTGTTTTTGAAATCATATTAGTTGATGATAAAACAACTAAATCAAGAGAGAATATATACTTAGTAGGGACAACATTGAACATTGAACACACTTATTTCAATAGTAGAACTGAACATACCCCGCGAATGTCATATGGATTTTGAAAGCTAACCTCAATAGCGTTAGTCTGTAAAGGGATTTTAAAATTGTTTCACTTTGCCATTTTGTTAAAAACTTGTCTTCTATTTAAATATAGAAGCAAGAGGTCTTGAGCCGGTTTAATCCCTGTTCATTGTTTCAACTTTCATCATGGAGTGGTCAGATAACACTGTGGAAAATTTTTGGGGTTATTGTCTGGGGGGTGAGAAATTCCAAGTCAGGGTGATGGTACTAGGTCAGTATATTAAAACCCTCAAAGGGTTTTGCGTTCATAAGTGAAGTTACTTAATTGTAAATAAAAGCAGAACGCGTTAATCGATTTCTATGATCTATGTCGCATTTTGTTTATAGGTTATGTGACTTTACGTGAAAGTTATAAGACTCTACACGTTTTTCCGTTTGGGATTTATATGTTTAAAAAAAAAAAAATTTTTTTTCATAAATTTATTTCTAATTGCAAAAATGTTGATTTGGTAGAGAAACAGTATATTAATGGATTAAAGAAAATGTAATTATTAATTTTTCTCAATTTATTTCAGCAAAATCGAACTAGTCGTTCTCGAGTTATGTCAAACTACGTTTTTGCCAACATTCTACAACTAAGCGAAAAAACATCAAGATAAGGAAAAAATGTAAAAGGTCATAAAAAAAAACTGGCACATACGAACGCAAAACCCTTTGAGGATTTTAATATACTGACCTAGTACCATCACCCTGACTTGGAATTTCTCACCCCCCCCAGATTGGCTGTTGTACTGTGTAATGAGAACCGTATCGCTGTAATAGCGCTTTTCAAGTGTGAAATGAAAAAAGTTATATTTTCAAAACGCTCCGGACACTAGGGATTAGCCGCATGTTCGTCTACCGATGCATAAAACAGTTTGAGTCGGGCCGCCCACGCTCTGTTCGAACACCGCATGTCATCAAAGCCGTTAAATCAAGAAATCACAGAAATCCGCTCCGAAAACAGAAAATCATGGTCTGTGAGATAAATATCACGCTAAAGTCCATGAGTCGAATCATTAAAAAAGACTTGGGACTTGGGGCCTTCACGCGACGTACCGGACATGTATTGACTGCAGCTTTATAAAAATAGAATTGAAAAATGCAATCGTCTTTTGGTGAAGAACGCTGATAATTATCAGTTATAACTTGCACAGAAAAACTTTGTTCAGCGCTGTCATCTAAGGATGCATCTGAACTAATCCCAAGGGTCATCACCCAGCCTCAGTCATGGTTTGGTGGGGTGTCTATTACGATGGGGTCACTGACCTGCATTTCTGCGAACAAGGAGTCAAAACAACGGCCAAAGTTGACCAAGAAACCGTTTTGGAAGCTGTTGTGAAGCCTCTTAACAATTCCCTGTTTCAAAACCAGCCATGGACATTCCAGCAGGATTCTGCGCCGGTCCATAAGGCTAAAACGTCCCAGGCCTGGCTTCGAAACAATTTTCCAGCCTTCATTTCCTCTGAAGAATGGTCCTCAGGCAGACCAGATTTGTACCCATTGGATTACAAATTGTGGACGGTTTTAGAGGACAAGGTTTGTCACAAAAGATACCCCAACATTGGATCCCTTGAGACTGCTTTGGTTCGAGCTGTGGGCAATTTTCCGATTGGCCAGTGCAACTTAAGGCGTGTGTAAAGGCAAAAGGTGGACATTTCGAATAAGTAGACTCTTTTTGGATACAATATACATCAATAAATATATTTAAAAATATTTTGTTCAAAAACATTCAGTGCTTTTTATTTTACAGCATAAAACGTGTGTAACAGTATTTATGTCCCAACTAAGTACATTTTAAAAAAGACAAGTTTTTTACAAAATGGCAAAGTGTGATTAATGTTGGTGGCTGCACACTGATTTTTATCGCGATTTCAGGTCCATGGCGACCTTCCTCAGATCTAAAAGAAACATACTTGTAAGCAGTTAAAAATCTTCTGGCATTTTTAATTTATTTTAATTTGAACAATTTATGACACGTTCATATCGTAGTGTATATGAAATGTAATTCTGCTAACATTAAGCAAATAAAGAATAACTCCAGAGCCAATGGCAATTAGGATAATTGACCATTTAAATAAATATAAATGATAGGTTTTTCTATGATTTCTTTATTTAAAAAACTGTAAATTTATTGGCTTCCTTGCGAGTATAACGTATACTCGTATTTCGCCTAAGAGGTATTCGGTTTAATTTACAACACATCAAACGAAAAACGCCTCAATTTCTTGACCAAACAATTCTTCGGAAAATATTAAATTAACATTCATATCAAACACATTTTAAATATTCAAATTAAATATTTACATTTATTCTGCTTCGATTTTTTGTTTGTGAATATTTAAACTGTGTGTATCATATTTAAACATAAAAAAAACCAAAGAAATACACTACATCACCCTAAGTCATAGAGATTTTTTCATTTTGCTTTCAACAGTTTACTTTATTTCAAATGAGTTGCCTTAATTGATTTGTCTCAAGGTTAGGTCATATTTGACTATGGCCATCAACTCCAAAAAAATGTCTCACGGGTCTTTAAATTCTTGCTTGGCTGAGTGAGTTTTGTTTTCAGGAGTTTTGTTTTCTGGATCTAATTTAAGGCGAATGAGCTCAAGGCTGCATGCGAAATGGACCATGAATAATTCTTCGGAGTTCTTTAAAGTCCCATAAAACATAACAAAATGCAGTAATTGAAATTTAATGAAATTTACAGCTAGACGAAACAAAATATTGTACACCAAACAACGGGACATATATACTACGAAGCCATACGTATCTCAATCAAAAAAAGGATGATTGGGAGGCCTTCAGAGAAATCACCAGCCGAAGCTTTAATAATCCAGCTATTCCGTCGGATGGCCGGGTAGCCGAGAAAAAGTTCCGGGCCATCAACAACGCAGCAGCCGCTCGCCATATCCCTGCTGGTCGAATACCCGAAGTACGACCAAATTTCCCAGCAGAGGCAGCGGGATTCGCAGACGAGCGTGACGGCATTTGTCGTTCCAACCCTACTGACCCTAGAATTAGGGATCCCAACTCTGAGATCAGTTAGTTGGTCAACGAATATAAGCGGAACCAATGGCTAGCCCACTTAAAGCAGTGCAACTTAAGTTCCGGAATTGGTAAATTGTGGGCAACTGTCAAATCTTTCTCTAACCCTGGAAGGAAGGTGGATAGAACAGCCATCACGTACGGTGATAAAAAAAAGTGACATTTTAAT
Organism: Hydrotaea diabolus; assembly: GCA_963513945.1. Lineage (NCBI taxonomy): Eukaryota > Metazoa > Arthropoda > Insecta > Diptera > Muscidae > Hydrotaea > Hydrotaea diabolus. The sequence continues at coordinate 128,306,620 of OY740720.1, forward strand.
CGGCTGTGACATTTTAACCGGCGTGTTATTTTAACCGGCTTTTTATTTAGCACCCAGAAAGTGGTCAGGCGAAAATAAGAGTATTGCGTCGTATCCGCGCTCTCCGAGTCGAAGAGGCACCACCACAATATGCCTTTGGCGAAGTTGCCCATGCCATCAGTAGGACAGTCATCAAAGGCTCTGGGTCCGGACGGAATCTCAATAGTGATGTTAAAGCACTTGGATACCCCGGGAGTAGAGTACATACCTAAATTGCTCAATCCGTCGCTAGCCACTCACTTAGTTCCCGATGCCTGGAAAATGGACAGAGTGCTTCCGCTACTGAAGCCAGGCAAAGACGCAAGTAAGGGAGATTCGTAAGGGCCGATCTCCTTGCTTTCTCCCCAGCCTGATCCAATACTTTCCTTGTGCTAATCATCAGCATGAGTCCCGCAAGCAGCACAGCACAACAACTTCTTTATACGCTATCGCCACACGTATAAGTCGCGGCCTTAACCAGAACAAGCCAATCGACAGGACGGTCCTTGTGGCTCTTGACCTAACAAAAGCTTCGACAGGTCAATTATGCCACTCTGTTCGAGAACATTGAAGAAACGTCTCCTCCACCCAGTTTAAAACGTTGGGTCGTAAACTATATGTATGGGCGCCAGTCATATGTAGGGGCACCAGTCATATGTAGAATCTAGAGACAGAAAGTCGAAGCCCCGTAGACTTAAACAAGGAGTTCCCTAGGGTGGAGTGATATCCCCGGCTCTGTTTAACCTCTACCTCTCTAAAATTCCTGCATTGAATTTAGGCGTTGAAATTGTGGCGTACGCTGATGATTGCACAATTCTGACGTCAGGACCTAAAGTGGATGACATATGCGAGAAAATAAACTTTTACCTAACTGACTTAGCACGCTTTTTCACTGCGAGGGATATAAAAATATCTGCTTCAAAATCATCAGCCACACTGTTTAGTGCATGGACCACAGAGGTGCGGTTGTCACTCAATGTGAAAGTCGATGACGTCATCATCCCGACTACCAACTAACCCAAAATCCTTGGGGTCACAGCCTTTTTCGTTTCTTGTGTTGGTACGAATAGCGCCCATACCGCTGAGCCCTAACTGAAGTCTCCCCTACGAACAGCCAGCGCCACTAAGACGCCACCCGCTCCGAAAGACAATGACTCATTTTAAGAAGGCCAGAACAACATTGTCCTAAACAAGAACAGCTCAGAACATCTTAACATTTTTGGTGTCGATTTTTGACTACGTAAACGCCGGCGGCTTTACTTATAAGCACTTCCGTTTTAGGCAACTTAGTTTTAGCAAGAACAATAACCAAGTTTTCTCGCATGCTTTTTCATGATGACTTTATCTCATTTTCTGAACCAGCCCCTTACATCACATTTTGTGCTACCAGTGCTTTCTATAACCGTTTCTTACGCGAGAATCTTGCAATAGTGTCATTAGAATCCATTTAACCCAAGCATTTTCGAAAAATATTCGCAATCATTTCCTGTCTAGGAAATCTCTAAGACCTCCACTAGGTGCTTTTCTTCCATAAGCAGACGTGGTTATAAATAGTTTTTCCCCTATCGGAATTTTGAATGCAGCCAAAACCTGAGTCTTTTCTAGGATTTGGGCCCGTTTGAAGAATTGATTGTTTTTTTATAAATTCAACCTGGAGTATCGCGGATGCCATTAAATCGGGTCGGCGATCAAAGCTTTAAATTTGCGCACATTATAGTCAATAGTATGTATTAAGACTTTTTATTATAATTGGAAATAGAACGCCGAAGTTACAACTATCGTACATTAGTTTGGATGCCCTGAAAGTTCAAGCCAGCTACTGCATGCAACTTATCAGCTCTTCTCCACTAGTTTTATACAGCTACGCCAGTGTTTAATCGAATATTGCGACAATGACCTCTTGCTGGGTTGGTGGTGGATATTTAACTGATCATTGTGAATTGCAAAAGTAACCTTTCCAGAATCTTAGCACACGCAGCTTATTAATAGCCTAATTGCATCTCTACACAAAGCTTTGCCAGTAGAAAAGTTTTTATGCCTTGATGAAATTTAAACTGAATCTTAAAACGGTTAATGAAGGCCATAGTACAATTTTTAGCTTAGACCCCAGCGTATTCCGAGTAGTTTACGACAGGTTAAGTAAACCATTGTAGTTTTCAAAACTCGATTCTCGATCCCTACAAACACCCCATGATGTTCTTGTGGCCCAGACGGGGAGGCTTGAATATCGGGATTTGCATCTGCTCGTGTACGGTAACAGCTTAGTTTTTCTTGGGCTTACACCAAGCGTCTTGATAATGGGCTATGTTTGTTTGAGCTGAGAGTATGGCTCATGATCCCACTTAAGACTTGTGGAAACAGATATTAGTATGACCAGATCGTCTGCATAAGCTATTACTTGAATGCCCTTTTTGTCGAGTGTCTGTAGAAAACAGTTGATAACGAGGAGCCATAGTAATGGAAAGATCACCCCTTCGTGGGATTCCCCTATTTTATTTTATTGTGTTCTCCAAATAACGCGGTAATGATTCAAGGTTTGAGCATGGGGACTATCGAAGACTTATGAAAATGTACACACTAAATATTTGTAGGGCATAGTCTTTTGCCCGAGTGGTTACATTATTAAAAGCCTGCAAGGTAGCAAACGTATATTAGTTAAACTAAAGTGTTCGCATTCTTCGTGTAGGCCGGTTTCTATTAAAAAACTTTTGTGGTATGCGTGTTAACAGCCCAATAAGCTGGCTGAGTTAATCAGAAATGCACGAATCTGGGCACCGACGGGTCTTACTAAAAAACCGTCAGTAGATCGAGGAAAGACTTATTAATCCGAAATTTTTGGCATTAGCATGGCTTAGAATATGGTAGGAGCGTCATTCTGCTAAAGCGAAACATCACTCAAGACTATATCTTTTAATTCTGGCTATAAATATGGCCTTATCATGCCTTTGCTGTGGTTTCCGCTAACCGAAATTGCGATTATATCTTCGATGAAAAATGGGCCAATGATGCCACCGCTCTAAAATGCTTAACAAAACTTTAACTTTCTGTGTTTTCTTTAACTGCACTGTTTTCTCGACGAACTGCGCAGATTTTGCAGAAAAGAAATTGATTTCGTTAGTAAACTATAACTTTTTGGTAAAATCTTGGTTCATTTTTATATGCTCTAACTGTCCGAACTAAGAAATGATAACGACCTGGATGGATAAATGGCCGTGTGCCGTTAATTTATAAGGCAATTAGATCTAGAAAGAAAATAAACTCGCATTAGGCTGGTGTGTAAATTGTTGAGTTATTCAAATTGACGCATCGGCTAGGGCAGCCACAGTCTCATCAGTGACCGTGAGTATTATCCTCTACATTGCAATTCAGTCTCACAAACTTGCGTACAGCCGGCAAGGGACTGTGTGATTTCGGCAAAAACTACAACTTAAATCATCCAGACGTCCAAAATGGACTCGTATCAAAAATTTGCTTTGACTTGTGTACGCATTTGTCCATATTGACTATTGATCTCCCGTTTTGACCATGCAGAACTTTTTTGGGCCACATAGGACAAAACGTCTATCAACTATGTTTTTTTTGAGCATAATGTTTGTTGGGATGCTTACCATCAAACATTATGCTCTTTAACCATCGTCCTTTAAAAAACTACTCCCAAAAGTGAGTCCATATTGACGATTGATCTCCTGTTTTGATCATGCAGAAATTTTGTTGGCCACATAAGTCAAAACGCCCAGCATCTATGCTCTTTGAAGGTATTAAAAGCGTCCCAACAGTGTGTTTTTTACCATTGTCCGTTCAAAAAACAAATACTCCCATTATTCATCTTTTTTTCAAAGTTCCTTTAGTACCCTTAGGAAAAAATTTTCCTCCCTGAGCCGATTTTGTTCGCGTTCGACCATAAAAAATTCAGCATCCTAGGTTAATTCGTTTGACCGCTATCATGCTTCCAATAGCAAACGGACGAACAGACGGGCATGTCTGGGTCTTCCTAGAATTTTAGGAAGATCATTAATGTATATCTGACGCGCAACATAGAAAGGGACCTAAGGTTAAAAACCAGTTTTGTTCAGGAGAGCCATTTTAAAGATAAGGCCCCTTTCTATTTGCGCTTAGAAACGTCGACTTCGCTTTCATAAAACGCGCATATCCCTGTGTGGGAAATCTTTTGGGGCATGGCATCGGTCTGGGATCGGTCACATTCGCTGCTCAGATGTTGTCCACATCAAAAAAAGAAAAAAAATGAAAATTGATTTTTTTTACCCTTAGGTCCCTTTTTCTATGCGCTATCACATACATATATATTTATGGGGTATCCAATCAATATTTTGTAGTGTTTTAAACGGAACGATCAATTTTGTATACCATCCAAAACTTGGTTGAGGACTAAATACACCCTATGCAAACCTAAACTCACAAATTGTGTTGGTCAGTTGAGAATTTCACGGTGCGTATGAGTAACGTCTAGTTGGATGATATATAGCTCATACGCACCTTTGGCCAATGAAGTAAGGCAATTGCTCGCATTTACAATTAATTAGACATATTCTCTACGACAACCTGTTATTAAACTGAACTTATACAAAATGCATATAAGTATATGCACACTTCGAAGCTACTTCCCCCTACCAGCTGAGTAATCATTTATGGAAGTGTGTTCCTTCAGCTTCCCTGTGGTTAGTTTACCTTTCACACCCTCCTCAATGCCCCCGTGACATGGCGTTATTTGCGCTGTGCCTCATAGTATATGCGCTGCTATTTGAATTGAAAATATGCAATTGGGTGTTGAAATTCATTAATTAATGATAAGCGCATTTATATCTTACGATTGCCACACGCAATCGTTAATTATGTCATTATGAAGTCGCACATATTATCAGAGGACATTGCAAAACATTTCAATGCACTCAAGTGGAAACATTCCAAATGTCAATCACAACGAATGTGACTGTGAATTGGATTTTAAGAAAAGAATTTAAATCGCATTTGCTGCAATCAAATGTTGGTGTGTATTGGGTGCTTGAACCTCGTGACATTAATAAAAAAAAGGCCTAACTCATAAAAAATAGTTTTGCAGTATAAGAAACAAACCGTCATAAATGTGTAATAACGAGGGCACAAAATCTTTATAAATTCACATTTTGTAAAAAAAATAATGTGTAAGAGTTATACGAGGGCGACCGCAAAACTAACTGGCCTGGCACATTTTCTGTTTTACTAGCACCATTTTTTTTTGTTTTTTAAAAGCAATCTTTTATAAGCCATCTGTCAAAATTTCCGAAATATTTAATGATTATTTTCTTTGTTACAGGTGATTAAAGTAAACAGGTTTTATAATTTTTGAAAAATGGAAAATAAAGAGTTTCGTGCGGTAATTAAACACTTTTATATGAAAGGTTATATGCCACAATTAATCAAAGATGAATTGGATTCTGTGAATGGTGATAATGCACCATCATACTCCACCGTGAAATCCTGGGTTCAACAATTTAAAATGGGTCGTTCAAGTACGGAAGATGAACAACGCTCTGGAAGACCGAAAACTGCTACTACTATTGAAAACATTAGAAAAATATTTAATGAAGTGACTAAAGATAGACGAATAAAGCTCAGAAAAATGGCTGATATTGTTAAAATACACGAGAAACAAGTTTGGAGTATTTTACATGATGAACTCCACATTAAAAAGCTATCCGCAAAATGGGTGCCGCGTTTGTTGACTTTGCCCGTGGTCCGTTGGACCAATTCCGAGGAGCTTTTAGCGATTTATCAGCGTAATAGAGTTCTTGCGCCAATAGAGTTCTTGCGCCGATTCATAACTGTTGATGAAACATGGATCCATCACTACATCCCAGAATGCAAAGAACAGTCAAAACAATGGATAGAAGCTGGCGAAAGTGGTCCTAAGAAGGCGAAAACTGTTAAGTCAGCAGGAAAAGTAATGGCCACAGTATTTTGGGATGCAAGGGGAATGATATTTATTAATTATCTTGAGAAAGGAATATTAATTGAGAAATCTTGAGAAATTGAATATGTATTATTGTGCATTATTGGATCGGTTGAGTGAAGCAATAAAGATAAAACGACCGCATTTAGAAAAAAAAGTTCTTTTTCATCAAGATAATGATCCTTCACACACTGCATTTTTATTCAACAAAAACTGGCTGAATTACGAATTGAAATTGGTCCGCATCCACCATATAGTCCAGATTTAGCTCCTTCTGATTATTTCTTGTTTTCAAATTTAAAAAAATTTCTCGGTGGAAAAAAATTTTCGTCCAATAGCGAGATTATTGCTGAAACTGGAAGGTCTTGAAAAATCTTATTTTTCGGATGGAATTAAAAAACTTGAAAAACGTTTGATGAAGTGTATTGAGTTGGAAGGAGATTATGTTGAAAAATAAATAATAATTCCAAAAAAACGGTTCTTTTTATTTTAGGCCAGTTACTTTTGCGGTCGCCTCGTACATTTAAAATATAAAATGTAGAGTTATACATTTTTTTTAAAAAAATAATATTTATAGATTTTGTATGAGTTAGTGTTTTTTGTACAGACATTTCATGTACAAAAATGAGTTGCGGTTTCTTTATATTAAGGTAACGATCTTAAGGTCCTGAAAACCCTTTATGACCAAAAACCGTTCATTGAGGTTTAATTATGCGACAAATTACATATATTAACATATGGATACCTAAATTAAAGCTAGTTTCGTTTCAAAATCATACATACATTTGTTTTTTCAGGTCTTTGAATTCTTTCGCGGAATTAAAGACCACATTTCGACCGGAAAATCGATATTCATGGTAAAATCAAGCAGACATTATAAAATATGGTGATATCGGTACTGAGCGGGTACAAGTATTTAATACTTTTTGTCGTTGAGGGTGCGCGATATGTGAAGTTTAAAAAAATTAGGGTGTTGGCTGATAGTAATTGTATTGTGCGTATGAGTTATATTTTTATGGAATTTATGTAGCTCATACGCATATATGGCCAATAGTTTTTCAGTGCGTATGATTAATATTTTTGTGGAATTTATGTAATAAAGGCCCATAACTTTGTTTCTCAAAACAAATTGTACCCTCTGATGTCTCAACATTTTCATAAACTGGCCTTCATCCACTTTGTTTCTCAAAACAAATTGTACCCTCCGATGTCTCAACATTTTCATAACCTTGCCTTCATCCATTCTGTATACTGTCATACAATATTTTTTCTCTAAACGTCATGGCAACTCTATTTCCTGCTCCACTTTCGCCGGAATAACTGCAATTTAAATTTCGCTTGATCCGACTCCAGCAATATTATTTTTCCATTGTGCTTTGCATATGGGATTTATTTAATTTGTTCTTTCTTAATGTCCTTTACAGAGTCCTTACATAAATCCTTTTCCAACAGGGTTTCCCCGTATCTGCTCCCATTCGCTAGTATTCTGCTTCCCTCCAATAAAGGGGGGAAATAGCGCTCTGCTGTTTTTTTATATTTTTGTTTAAAGGTTTATTGTTGAAAAGGATATAAAAATTCAAAGGAATTCACAGTGCACAGTCCTTGCAGCCACCATTGAATGCAAGCACTCCGCGCTTGTGTAAGTATTTCTGTGTGTGTTCTGGACCAACCACCGAGTAAATCTGTATGGTTAACATGGATAGTAAGTCATGTATACATAAATGTTCTGATTGTTGTTATTGTCTTTGATGTTCGATGTTTTTGCTGGTGTTGTTGTTATTGTGGATTTATGTTTAAATACGAGTAACCAACAATAGTAAAGGTTCAATAAATTAAGGACAGCCAATGAATGAATGCATGGAGGAGGATAGTCAATGTAAAGAGGCGAAGTGGTGTCTTGGTACGAGGAACCACATCTTTGGCAAATTAATTCCTTTTAGCGGAATTTATTTCAACAGTAAGCGCAAAATGTTTTCGATTCATCGCGTAGAGGACAAAATGGGGTGGAAAAAGTATAAAAAAGAAAGCATCCAAATCTAGGACAAAAGGCATTTAAAATAAATTTCATCTGATCCTATTGTCACTGCTTGATTAAAGATGCAAGTTTATGGTTTGCCGAAACTAGTGCAATCAGACATCCCTTTTGAAAATGGAAAACCTAAGACTCCTGAATAGGGGCAAGTAGAGACCTTAAGTTTGCTCACATTGTCGACACGTTACATAATAATAACGACAGAAAAATATATTTATTAGGATTCGACAATAACGAAAAGAAAAATGAAATTGATTCTGTTTTGTTTTATTTTACACTTATTTCGTTGGATATTACTGGTAGTCAAGTGGGTAGATCTAATCGATCTAATTATCTAATCGATCTAATTATCTAATCGTTGTCAAGCTAAGACCCATCTTTATAAAATTCTACGCATTTTCTTTTCCCAGAAATGCATCACTGCATGTTAGCATGTCAGAAGTATGTGTGACTTACTTCTTGTCAAAAGTTGCGGTTTGTTTTGCAAATTTCACTACAAATCGAAATATGCATATATTTTCATGATCTGGCTGAAACTGGCATTCGGATTCATGAGCTCTAGGTAACAAAAAAAATGTTTTCGTCAATGAAAGTTACCCAGAGAAAATATGGGTATATAAATTAAATTTAGTTCTTTAACGAATTTAAAAATATTTTTTTTTGTAAAGTTTGGTAGGATAGACACTCGGACTTATGAGCACAGACTGCCACTGAGGTCAAACTAGCGACCGAATATATATAAGAACAGTTACTCATAGTGGGCATAGGGTTCCTTTATAAGGCTCTTTTTGGTATTAATAAGTAACCATGATAACCTTTAATACAAAAGTGAATCCAATTAAAAATTCTAGCCAAATTCTTAGTGGGAACATAAATACTGTAACACACGTTTTATGCTGTAAAATAAAAAGTACTGAATGTTTTTGGACCAAATATTTTTTAATATATTTATTGATGTATATTGTATACAAAACTAATCTACGTATTCGAAATGTCCGCCTTCTGCCTTTACACACGCCTTAAGTCAAACTGGCCAATCGTCAATAGCTGCACGAACCTCGTCCATTGGATAATTGGCCACAGCATGAACCAAAGCAGTCTTAAGAGATCCAATGTTGGTATATCTTTTGTGACAAACATTGTCCTTTAAAACCGTCCACAATTTGTAATCCAAAAGGTTCAAATCTGGACTGCCTGAGGGCCATTCTTCAGAGGAAATGAACGCTGGCAAATTGTTTCGAAGCCAGGCCTGGGATGTTTTAGCCTTATGGGCCGGCGCAGAATCCTGCTGGAAAGTAAATGGCCGGTTTTGGAACAGGGAATTGTTAAGAGGCTTCACAACAGCTTTCAAAACGGTTTCTTGGTAAACTTTGGCCGATGTTTTGACTCCTTGTTCGCAGAAATGCAAATCAGTGACCCCATCGTAAGAGACACCCCACCAAACCATGACTGAAGCTGGGTGATGACCCTTTTCCACCCTTAAGATCAATTTAGTTGCTTCCTTAGATGACCGCGCATACACTCTATCATTTTGCTTGTTAAAGTTTTCCTAAACGGTAAAAAATTTTTTATCGGTGAACAAAATTTTTCTGTTATCAGCGTGCTTCAGCAAAAGACGTTTGCATTTCTCAATCTTATTTTTATAGAGCTGCAGTCAATAAATGCCCGTTACGTCGTTTGAAAGCCTTTTTTAATGATTCGACTCATGAACATTTGCGTGATATTCATCTCACGGGCCATGATTTTCTGTTTTGGAGCGGATTTCTGTGAATTCTTGATTTAACGGCTTTGATGACATGCGGTGTTCGAACAGAGCGTGGGCGGACCGACCGATGGCGGTCTTTTATATCTCCAGTCTCCTCAAACAGTTTTATGCATCGGTAGACGAACATGCGGCTAATCCCTAGTGGCCGGAGAGTTTTGAAAATATCGCTTTTTTCATTTCACACCTGAAAAGCGCTATTACAGCGATACGGATCTCATTATATGACCACCCCATTGTGAAAGTTGAAACTATTTTAAAATACCGTTACAGACTAACGCTATTGAGGTTAGCTTTCAAAACCCATATGACATTAACGGGGTATGTTCAGTTCTACTATGGAAATGGGTGTGTTTCATGATGTAGCAGTATTTATGTCCCTACTAAGGATAGAGCGCATGTAACTCTAGGATCAGCAAGGATATGAATGCACTATTACGGTTGTCCGACCATAATGTTCATTGTGAGTCATACCTTAACTTCAAGTTTTTTGCCCAACTTAATTTGTCATTTCTTTGTTTCAGTGTTTGACAAATTCAACAAACGAGAGGCAGACAATTTAGCTGCGCGTTTAGATTGTCTTACGAAAATGGGCGTTCAAATCAAAATACATTTCGTGCACTTCAGGTTTTTTTTGCTCAGCATAATCGACCAAATGTGTCCACAATCGGGAGACTTTTTCGCAAATTTCAGCAAAGCGAGTCTGTAGGAAATATGAAAACACCTGTGCGTGCTCGATCAGTTCTTTCTTTAGAAAAAAACCGATGTAGTTGGCAGAAGTGTGACAGAAAAGCCGTGAAGCTTGCTTCGTGAATGGTGTTTGCTATCGCAAGATGATAACGGACTTATTGTGGCCAGAAAATGAGGATATTGATATTGGGCGATATGTGATTCCAACAGAACGTTGCCGGTTGTCACACAGTCAACGAAACAAAGACTATTTTGCGTGAGAAATTCAGTGGCCTAGTTATCTCTCGCTGTGGCGATGTAACTTAGCCACCAAGATCATGTGATTTGAGACCGTTGGACTTCTTTCTTGGGGATATTTATAAGAAACGGAATACGTCAATAAGCCAAGAAAAAATTAAAGGCTTAAGAATGAGATAATTTGGCATACACGCAGAGAAAAAACATGGTTACTACATGGTCACGGCAATAATAATAATATGTTCTCCACAACAAAAGTATGTTCGTTGCAACCATAGCATTATTAACTGAATTTATTTTTGACAATAGTATAATTGCTGCAATATTAATATTGTTGAAATGTAACAATAGTATTATTTCCAATTTTAATAACGAAAATATGGTTATAGCAACAATATAAATATGGTTGGTGCAACAAAAGTATTGTATTTTGCGTTTTATGTTAACAATAATATGATTACGGCAATCATACTGTATGATTGTTATTTTTCTTCGTTTAAATATGCTTTTAAGAACAAATGTTATTGGTGCGGATCTAATGCAATAATAGTACTTTTTTTTATCGAAATTAAAATTTTTTAAACAAGCTGCTTTGGCTTTGTTTAACTGAAATATTTTTAATAAAAACTCTCACGTTTGTTTAAACTTATATTTTCTACTGTGAAATAAATCACTCCCTATTATTTTGAATTAAATGTCTTTTTGAATAATTTTCATAATTCAAATCTATTGTTGACAACTTAAACCAATTCTAATAAATAACGTTGGGGATCAAATCTATTGTCGACGACTTAAACAAATTCTAATAAACTATATTGGGGATCATAGTATAATTGTGTGTTATTATACTATGGTTGTAGAGATCACAACATGGTTACGTGTGAATCATAGTATGGTTGTGAGGATCATACTATGGTTGTATATGAAACATACTATGGTTGTGAGGATCATACTATTGTTGTGGATATTATAGTATGGTTGAGTGTGAGTCATACTATGGTTGTGGGGTTCATAGTATGGTTATGTGTGAATCATACTATTGTTGTGAGGATCATAGTATGGATGTATTTGAATCATACTATTGTTGTGAGGATCATAATATTGTTGTAGCACAACCATATACCCTACAATAGTATTATCCTCTTCGAATATTGTCACCACAACCATACTTTTTTTCTGCGTGTATAAACGACATGAAACTTCATTATGTCTCAGACGCATTAAAAACATGGGCCATCGGATAAAGGTATGACACCAAAGACGTGGCAAGCATATGACCGATATTTTAATTCACACATAATTGCTATATATCATTCTATTATAATTACGTTTTGAGATCATTCTCTGAAAACTTTTTGTTTTATTTACAATAAACATTGTGCATTTTAGTTGGAACACCAAAGACAAATGCCACTACAAATCCTAATAAAGATAATCTATGCTCTATAATGTCACTAAAAATGGCCATTATGTGGAAAACAAGCGAGTACAACCAAAGATATTGGCGTAAAGGTACTTAATGTAAGAAGAATTTCTATACGAATCCATAGATATACCTATTTAAGAGACTTGGCTTGGATTACTACTCTACCACATGAACCCTTAGGCCCTGAGGTTTGAAAAAGCGACCAATAGTAGGTTTTGACATATGGATTTAAAAAAGTAAAGCTTGTTTCGTTCCAAACCTATATACAGCCTAATTTGTTTGTACTCATGCGCGGACTTAAAAACCCGTGATGTATCAGGAAATCGTTCTTCTTAGTCAAATCCCGCATTAATATTAATTTTATCCATATCGATGCTGAGATCAAAGAAATCTTTCTAAACAACTTATTTGGAAGATTTGGCTGGAATTCGGGGTTCGGATCCACAGACTCTATATATGACAATTGGAACTTCATAAATTTATACGATTTGAAAGAGATAGCCCAGATTAATTAAGTGTCGTTTTGAGTGTTTATCATTATTCGTTTTTAACAATATTTCACGAAATTTAATACTATTACTAAATATTTAATAAAGAGTGTTTTTTCAGACGTATCGTTTTCAAAAATATACATAATGAATATTATTTAATATTATGGCCAAGAATTTAGCTTTATTGTAAAGATAAGGGTGCGCCAAAATGGTTTAAAAATGATTTCGAGCAAGTGGCTACCGCGGCTGGCTCGAATAAATTCCAGCCGAGAGGCCCAATTATCGACCACTTTTTGCAGCTTTTGGCGCCTTATGTCAGCAATAACGCGCCAAATAGTCTCTTTCAACTCGTCAATCGTGTTCGGCTTATCTGCGTTTACAGACGACTTCACATAACCCCACAAATATGAGTCAAGCGGTATTAAATCGCACGATCTTGGAGGCCACGCCACAGGCCCACGACGCGAGATTATGCGCACACCAAAAGTTTCCTTTAATAAATTGATAGTTTCATTGGTTCTATGGCATGTAGCGCCGTCTTGTTGGAACCGAAGGTCCTCCCGATCAACATTCTTCTACTCAGGCTCGAAAAAAATAATAAAAAAAAATCTATAGCGTTCCCCATTAACTGTAACATTATAGCCGGCTTCATTTTTTGAAGAAATGTGCACCAATGATTCCCTGTGCACATAGATACACCAAACAGTACTTTTTGAGAATGCAGCGGCTTCTCAACAATGATTTGTGGATTTCCATTACTCTGAATGAGACGTTCAACCAAAGTGAGCTTCATTGCTGAAAAAGTTTTCTTGTGAAAATCAGGACAGGTGGGCATCTCGTTTTGGGCAAATTCACCACGACTTGCAGACGTTGATTCGGAGTAAGTCCATTCACTATGAAATGGCAAACCAAAATGAGCATAAATCAAGTAACAGCTGTCAAAAAGACCAACTCCGAGAAACGTAAAGCCAGATTTTAAACCACACGTCTAAAAAATACCCTTTATAAACAAGAAAATCAATAATGCCGGACTGCAAAGATTGGCATTATGTCGAGTTCTACAAATCAAAGAACTTTTAAGAAGAAAACTTACATACTTATGGTACTTTTTTAATTATTGTTGGTATAAGTATCTTTCTATTTATTTAATTTAAATTTGGTTCAAATCTGGGTACATATTTTGATTTGTGAGATAATGTCACTGTTTCTAGCTACCCATATTTCTTTGAACATGACAGGATGGTTTTTCTCCCATAGACCACGTCCAAAGTTATAGGCTTCCAATTTAGCGTAATCGTAAACTAATGTCATATTCGGATTCTTCATAAATATTCCATGTTTCTGAGTACACATATGCCCATTTTCGATGACTAACAATTTGGAGCCGTCACGAAATGTTATGGCTTTTATGTTCAAGGAGGCCCTCTTGGGCCCATACGGTATGATCTCCAACTTGGTCCAAATCTTTAATTTAGATACATACTTGAATTTGTCAGAAAAATTTACTGCTTCTGTATACTCATGTGTTGTCGAAAGCCCGAAGCCTATAGACCAGGGCCAGTAGTCAAGGCCTCCAATTCCGCCAAATGTTTTATCATATATCATAAAATTTTGTCAGGACTTTTTGTAGTCCCCCAAAAGGGAACTCTTTATCTTTTGCACGATTTGATTAATTTTTAATACCAACCGATCGCCGACTGTAAGATATACTTATATATCTATTAAGTTTGTAGACTTTGGCTCTTATCGTTTGGACAAACGGACGTGCTTTCAACAGGACTAGATCCTCTTAGAATTTTATGACGATCAATAATATATATATTTAATATATTCGTAGTTACGTATTTCGAGGTGTAACAAACAAAACCATCCTGTGGAGAGTTTACAAGGAGGAGGAGGACATGTTCCTTTTCATGTCCTTGGATATAGACCTTAGCCACTAATCGACCTGTTGCGTACACTAGTTTTTTATGGTAGAATTAAGAGACTATTTAAGAAACTCTGTGTTTTTGACATAGTCCTTAAATGCTTTTAAGCTTATGTCCTGATTTAGGTCAAGTCAGGTCATCCTGTAGGAATTGGCATCTAATATCTGGTAAAATTAGACAGTGGCAAAGGCATGGCTCTAACGTCACCCTTCCCGTACGTCATGCAGACGCTGTTATCAAATATTCCGTTCCTGTGTACACACGCCCGTAAGCCTGTGCGTCCTGTAAGGACACAGGAGGATCTTACAAGTCTCTGTTTTGCCTCAGTTTTTCTGAATTATTGTTGGTCTAGGTTTTTATCCTTTATGTTGGCCAAGTTCTGTTTTGTAAAACTAAATTTCATATCCAGAGTATACAAATTATATTTTATATCAGATTAAAGCACGGCTCCTTCTGAACCAAAATAATGGTACTATAGCTGTACTTTATTCTCTACCAGTCGCTCATTTCAGATTTAGACCCCAAGCAATTTTAAGTCAAATACATCGCACTTATCCAACATAAAGATATTAACTCAAAATATTTCGGTTTTCAGTTAAAGGCAAAAACTGTGTGCGTACGCCATTGAAGTGCCCTAAATTAATGAAAGTATCAAGCCTTTTTGTGATCAATGAGTGGAAAAGTCGATGAGATATGTGGAAAATGTCTACAGTGGCTACACTGAGACTCTTTTCTAAACAAAAGCAAAATTTAAACAAAAATTAGAGTTAATATCCCTTTGTTAAACAACTGCTTTATTAAATGTAAAGCACAACTTATGCAAGAAGTTCCGTTTCCCCATAGTAAATATGCAGTATGCCTGAGTAACATGTAATCTTATTTACTTTACATACTTGCAACTTTGATTTCTTTCTTACATTTCCGCTGGCTGTTTGTTTGTTATCTCTGCTCATATCGTATGAGCGGGTATAATTTAGTGCATGTCTGTTATGCAACTTAAAACAAAAGTTAGTCCATGCGTGCACTCACTCGCTCTGGCGTACGTGGTGGTGTATTTGTTCGGGGAATCCTTTTTCTTGGTATCATCAACAACCGGATCATAATCATCACCATCATTATTATCATCATCATGTGCAACAATTGCCAAAATGCCAAGCATTCTTTTGATTTTGTTACTGGCACTTGTTTAAGCTTTAATAAACCGCATGAAAACTTGAGTTTTTCGTAAATGTTGTTTTCCACCCAAAACGTACGAAAAACAATGCAAACAAGTGTGTGTGTGTGTTTATTTGCGGTTCTTTCTGTTTGTACTATTTTCTAGCGCTGGTATGAAAAAGCAAAAATTGAACATGGAAGTGGAGGAAATGTAACCGGTGGCAAGTACATACGACTGTATGTCATAGTTTTGTGTACTTGTGTATATTAGATTGGGTCTTCAGTTCGACCGCAGTGAGTTTTATTTAACTTTAAGCGCAAAGTCCAACAGTGTTGGTCGTACAATGGGTTTCACAAATTCGTCACATGTCAGAAATAGCTGTGGATTTCGCCTGCTTATAATGGGTGACCCATTATTAGGTATTATTTCAGAACAAAAAAAAAATATAAAAATTCAAATCAAGTGTGTAATCTTTATTGGTTATTTGAAAGGACATTTTATGGCATTTATTTTTTGAAAATAATTACCTTCAAATGTTGGCAACAGTATTATGAAAATGAGTGTTCGGTGAGAAACGGGAATATCCGCTGTTTTCGACCAAAATTTTGTTCAGTGATGAGGCCCACTTCTGACTCAACGGCAAAATCAATAAACAAAATTGCATCATTTGGGCTGAAGAGCAACAAGAAGAGGTTCAAGAGGTGCCATTATACCCAGAGAAAACCGCAGTTTGGTGCGGTTTATTAGCTTTATTAGGAATCATTGGTGCATATTTTTTTAAATGATGATGACGGAACGTAACCGTGAATGCTGCTCGCTATCGCGCCATGATATCGATCTTTATGCAACCTGAAATTGTAGCCCGTAATCTTAACGACACTTGGTTGCAACAGGACGGTGCCACTTGCCATAAAGCTGCTCAAACAATGGATCTATTGAGAGGTCATTTCGAAAAGCAGCTAATTTCACGTGTTGGACAGGTGAATTGGCCGCCTAAATCGAGTGATATCACACCTTTAGACATTTTTCTTAGGGGTTACGTAAAGTCCAAAGTCTATGCTGACAAACCAATTACGTTTCAGGTTTTGGAAGCCAACATTGCGAACGAGCTCGAACGAGTCATCCAAACTTGGACTCTCAGAATGGAAGCCCTGAGGCGTAGTTGCGGCCAACATTTGAAAGAAATTATATTCAAATAATAAAAGCCATAAAATGTCCTTTTAAATTACCAATAGAAATTCCACACTTGATTTCAATTTTTATATTTTTTCTGTTCTGAAAATATGCCTCTAGATGGATCACTCTATATAAAAGAACACAAATAAGCAAATATCGATTACATATTTTGATGTACCTTTTTTAAATAAGAAGTGTGGTATTGATACATAAAATTCGCGGCCGCGAACTGTATCATTTTTATTTTGAATTTTTTCTATGTCCTTACATTAGTTTAGTTAAAACGGATGTAAAGGGTGAACCAACCAAAAAGCACGATGTAAATTCTGAGTCACATTTTAACACCAAGTGTTTTTTCTAACATTTTTTACATTTCTTTGATTCAGTGTTTGACAAATTCAACAATGGAGAGGTACACAATTGAGCAGCGCGTTAAGATTATCGAATCTTTTTACAAAAATTCAAATAAAAATGAAATTCGTGCTCTTAGTAATTTTTGAGACAGCATAATTGCCCCAATGTGTCCATAGTGGATTCGTTAAAAAGCATTATCCCCGCATTTGGGCAAATGATAATCCACGAGTGATTGTTGAAAAGCCGATCCACAAAGAGCGGCGGTATGGTGCGGTTTATGGCGTCATCGGCAGTACTTCTTCGAAAATGAGGTCGGCCAAGGATTTACAGTGAATGGTATCGATATTCGATATCGCGAGATGATAACGGATTTCTTGTGTTCAGAAATTGAGGATATGGACCTAGGCGATATGTGGTTCCCATAGAATAATTCCACTTGCCACACAGCCAACAAAACAATGGCTCTTTTAAGTGAATTGAATGGCCGTGTTATCTCACGTCGTGGCGATGTTAATTGGCCGAAACGATCAAGTGATTTGACACCGTAGGACTTGCTTCTTTGGGGATATTTAAAAGAAAAAGTGCACATCAATAAGCCAAGAACAATTCAAGAGCTAAAGGATGAAATAATTCGGCATATTAACGACATTGAACCTCCATTATGTCTCACAGTCATTTAAAATATGGACCATCGGATAAATGTATGGCATTAAATCCATGGCGAGCATTTGGCCGATATTTTGTTTCATACATAATTGTCATAGATCTATTTAACACAACAACACATATTGAAAACTATTTGTTGAAAACTATTTGTTTTATTTGCATTTAACATCGTGCGCTTTTCTCGTAGTTGAACCCCTTTCACATACGACCTTGATTAAATTTGTCTTGATTAACACGGCCTACAATCAACCTACTAATACAAAACCAAATCATTCCGTACTTTAATGAGCCCCCATACAAAGGTCCATCTCGGTTTGAGGCCTTATCGCTTGTTAAACCCAATTGAACTTAACCCGTTACTGCCTGCCCATAGATCGGCTCGCACGATTTTTATGAAATTTGGAAATTTTTATCCAAAAGACCATAGAATTTGAAAGAAAAAAAACCTCAATTTTTACCTAAGATATGACATGGGTATTAAAATACTGGTGAATTTTTTAAGTACCATGTTTTTTTTAATAAAATTACAAAGTATTCGATTTAAATATGTTTTTTATTTATTTTAAACAATTTTTTTATATAGCAAAAAGTAGAAGGACACACCATGTCGGGTATTTAAATACCCATTTGAATTTGACCGGATCTGGAGGCCAGGTGTGTTGACATATCGCTGCCTGATTTTTTTCATTACATAGTACACAACTTAAGCTATTGGATAAAATTAGAAATTTTTAATTTGTACCATTTTCCTATGTGTGACAGTACTTATCCGGCGCATTTTACGAAAACAAAGCTTCGATTTTTGCCTGCAAAAGAAAAAAAATCCTGCTAATTGCTTTAATTTAACCCAATCGTTCCTCTTTTCTATAAGAAAAAAATTACCACGATATCGTTCACCTGGCCCACTCTAAAGTTATTTATGTATCAACACTTTCTTGGGTATTTAAATACCCATTAGGCAGGAATGGGTTAAATAGAGTATAGTGCGTTATGTTCGACGTAGAAATACTACTGGCGAAATGGGGCTGCTCTGTCATATATGTCCGTCCCGTTCTAGAAGTCACATCTTAAGTCCGACCTTCCTCAAACTGCAGGCAAAGTAGCTCAAGCTTTCAATTAATAGAGTTGTCTAGAATATCTCGTAGTAGGTCACGCCCGACTTACTAGTTTTAAGGTATCAACGCGATATGATCATGCCATTCTAGGTCTTTGCTCTTTCGTTCGGCAAAGGCGAACACATCCTTTAAAAATTTTTATTTAGTTGTTGGTTATGTATTGTTGACCTATATGTATTGTTGATATATAAGCGTTGTAATCAAAGTACAGTTCAATTATATGATGATAAAACTTGGTACCGTATTCAAGGAAATAACATATTGAAATTGGGCCACCACTTTCCATATTTGGATATCATACATGGGTTCTTCCCGATATCAGAACCTAAAGCTCCAAGTCACATATTACATCCCATTTCGAACAAATTTCGCACAGAGAATTTCGACTGACCAACACCGATTTCAGGTAAAAATTGTCCATATTAGTCTAAAGTTTTCCAATAGCTGCAATACAAAGGTATCTCTCGATTTCGGTTTCTGCATGTGTATAAGACACAAAAAACACCCAATCACATCCAAATTGGTGATGAACTGGACCCCATAGGTTCGTGTTTTCGTATTGCCCTCTTACAAAAATGAAATCATTCCCGATTTAAGAACCTATTGCTCCATTACACCTGATTCCGTCCAAATTTCGCACAGAGCATAATGATTGAGCAGCACAACATATTCCTTTTAAAATTGAACCATATCGGTCGATATTTTCGATTAGGTCGAAGGTCCATCCCGATTTAAGGTTATGTAGCTCTAGAAGCCCCAAACCATACTCGATTACGCCCAAATCTTTCATGATACATTATGAGGGACCACTTATTAACTGCGGTAAAACTGGAATAAATAGGACGATATTTTTCTATAACTCACACACAAAGATCCTTCTAGATTTTAAAATCTGCAGCTTAGAAAGGCACATTTTACATCCAATTCTTACCACATTTTGCATGGAGCCTTACGAGCAATCAACATCCATGTCATGTAATATTGGACCAAATCGGTCCATTTTTTCGAACAGCCCCCACACAAAGGTTCCTGGTAAAACTGGAATAAATAGGACGATATTTTTCTATAACCCATACACAAAGATCCTTCTAGATTTTAAAATCTACTGGTATGACAAAAAAATTATTTAAACATAATAAGACCGATCTAGCTCAAGCTCCAGACAGAGATAAGTAATCCTCCAACCAGCAGAGTGCTTAAGGATATCTCATAGTCCGACAAGCCCGATTTTAACGGGGTTTTCCTTGTTGTATGTTTTTGGTTGTGTTCCATTAATGTTCTACTGGTATGAATTTATAAATGCAAGTGCTGAAAAAAAGGAAGGATTACAACCTACTCGTACTCATGCCAAATACCGAAGGAGGGCTATTACCGGCCACATTGCATGATGTACCTACTTCACTACCACTCCAAACAATCGTGAACTTTCTTAGTTCCCGCTGCATCTTATTAAGGAACAAGGGGAAACTTTTCTCAAATCACTAAGCTAAGCACGAGCTAAGCACTGTTTTCGACCACAATTTTATTCAGTGATGAGGCTCATTTCTAGCTCAACGACAACGCCAATAAACATAATTGCCGCATTTTAACAGAAGAGCAACCATAAGAGGTTCAAGAGGAGCCATTATACCCAGAAAAAACCACGGTCCGGTGCGGTCATTAGGCTGGTGGAATAATCGGTCCATATTTTTTTCAAAAATAATGATGGTGGAAACGTAACCGTGAATGAAGCTCGCTGTCGCGCCTTTTTGCTTTCTGAACTTGAAGCCCGTATTCTTGACGATATTTGGATTTAACAGGACGGCTCTACTTACTGCTCAAGCAATGAATCTATTAAGAGGTCATTTCGAAAAGCAGCTAATTTCACGTTTTGGTCAGGTGAGTTGGCCGCCTATATCGATTGATATCACACCTTTAGATATTTTTCTTTGGGGTTGCGCAAAGTCCAAATTCTATGCTGACAAAACAGCTACGATTCATGTTTTGGAAGCCAACATTACGCGTGTTATTAAAGCCAAACCGACGAAATGCTCGAACAAGTCATCGAACAAGTCATATTGGACCCCCAGAATGGACACCCTGAAGCGTAGTTGCGGCCAACATTTAAAGGAAATTATATTCAAAAAATAAATGGCATAAAATGTCCTTTCGAAAGAACCACAAATATTCCACATTTTATTTGATTTTTTGAATTTTTTTTTATTTTGAAAAAATACCTTTAAATCGATCACCCGATAATTCTGATACTCACTGGCCGAGACCTGCTGTGTTACGCCGGCTCCGAACGGTTAATGCGATTTATATATAAGTTTTTACAAGACTTAGAGATTAATCTCTTACTCGTTAAGTCACCGACATTTTCGAGGGGGAATCTAAACCATAAAAGTTGTTTGTATCCCCACTTCATTTTGCAAGGCCCTTCCGGAGCTCAGGACTTTTATCAGAACGGATTTTTTTATAAAGCCATTTCAGAAGCTAAGACGGCAGCGATAAAATTAATTTGCTTCGACGCATTACGAAGGTCGAACTTCAACCAATCGACAACCAATCTAGAAACAAATCCACATATTAACTAACTTATTTAAAAAGACTTTCGCATTGAAGCCATACTCAATCATAAGTAATTTCTGTCTTCCGTGCAAATTGATCATCGCCCACTCAAAATCAATTTTTCCATTTTTTAAAACACGTTCCAAACAAATGAACAGAAATTGTTTGATTTCCGTTGCAGTTTGAAATTTCCTCTTTTCGCTTGATTTATGCTCACTATTTTCATGTATATCTCCAGAGCAAGCCTCCACCCTTCCTCCCGGAAAACCCCCACCAGCCGTTCAACAATTGGTCAGCACTATGCTGTGACTGCAAATGTATAAGAAAGTAAGTGTTTGTATGGGTGTGTCGGTGTGTGAGAGAGTATTGTATATGAAATCGTATTGAGTTTTTGCCGTTGATATCTGTCAAATAGTTTTGCAAAATTAATTTCCAAGACAATTGTTGCTACAGAGAATGGAATTGAAATTAGCGGAAATGAATGTGGAACGCAATGCTTGGCCCAAGAGATTACAATCTATTGTCCTTTGTCGTCCTTTTCCATTGGTCCTGTCACTGCTGTGTCGTCTATCATTGTTGCTGCTTTTGTGGAAGGTCAGCTGTTATGCATTATTAATGAGGAAGTTTGAGTTTATGCCCCGGAGGAATAGCGAAAGTTTGCGAAATGTACAAAACGTTTTTAGAATGTCGAAGGACATGCAATTATTCAAATAGAAATAAAACATAAAACAATGAGAGACGACAGACGAAAACTCAACCAACTTTTGTTTTACAAATCTCTAAATCCTATTAAATATGCAGAGCTTCAAAGTTGAAATTGTTTAGATTATGTCGCTGGAAGGTAAAGGGAAGTAATGTGTGGCTGGATGTCTGTCGTGTATAGACCTGATAGACCTCAGGTCGTATAAAAGAGGAATGGGGGAAAATTATTGTCACTATCACCATCTTAAAAATCTACGTAAGATATTTTATTTCTTACTGGTGTGTTATAAAATCATAGGTAGTTTGCTTAACTATCACAAAAGGAACCCGTGTAAGACGATCGATTTTCTCCAATTTCAATATCGTTCTCCTTGGCCCAAACAACTTACTCGCTAAAATTTAGCTAAATTTTATCATGAAGCCACTTATTTTAAGCTAAAAACAGAAAAATCAAATAAATATATATGTAAGAGCTTTATCTTAATCGACCTTGGTTCAAAAAACAAACGTGTGCCAGATTGCATCAAGTTTGGCTGTAACATTTGGCTTCTAGAACTAAAGACATAAAATCGGATAAACATACATGTTTGTCTGCACGCAGAAAAAAAGTTTGGTTGTGGTGACAATATTCGAAGAAGATCATACTATTGTTTGGTATATGGCTGTGGCACAACTATATTATGATCCTCACAACAATAGTATGATTAACACACAACCATACTATGATCCCCACAACAATATTATGAGCCACACTCAACCATACTATTATCCCCAAAACAACATTATGATCCTCACAACAGTATTATCTTTCACATACAACCATAGTATGATTCTTACAACCATAGTATGATTCGCACTCAACCATATTATGATCCCTACAACCATAATATGATTCCACTCAACCATACTATGATCCCAAAATTTTTTTTTACGATTGGGTTATTTTATTATTCAACATTAGAGATTCTTATTAAGCATTTTTTTTAAAATTAGTTCATAGGCAGATTTGAGACAATGTTTCTATTGAATATATTATGTATGAAACAAAAATATATTCAAAAGACAGACGAAAAGACTTTTAGTTGCAAGCAGTGGTGATTGCAGGGGATGAATGCTTCTTTACCATCAGTATAGTATGATTAAACTATGCTGAATGGCTTAATACTTAAGTGCAGGCAGATTTTAAATAAACGAGAACCAGTCGCCAGTAGAGTATTCCACCGAACAAAGTAAACACAATAAAAATACCTCTCATTGCCTTCCGATTGTTGGTTTTTATAATGAACAGCAACTGTGCACTGTATAGTGTGTGTTTATACTTTTTTTTTGGAATACCAAAAAAACACACACACACATAGTATTTATATTTAAAACCTGTTATGCTTTGTTCATAGACTCGACCATACAGCATGATTACTTTAATCATATTATTGTTAACGTAAATCTTTGACAACAATACTTTTGTTGCACCACCATGTCTACATGGTTGCTAAAACCATAGTTTCTTTTCTAAATTTAGCAATAATAGTACTTTTACATTTCAACAATATTATTATTGCCGCAATCATACTGCTGTCAAAATAAAATTCAGAAAATAATACTATAGATGCAACGAACATGCTTTTATTGTAGAGTACATAGTATCGTTGCCGTGACCATATAGTATAGTAACCTTTTCTTAGATCTCAATCTGCATCGATTTTCCTAGCGTTATTCCTTGTCTCAAAAAACGTACTCGAGCTAACTTTTGGAAGTAAGATGTGGCTCCAAGAGCTAAAAAAAATAAAAATTGGATGAACGTATAGGTAGAAGCTATATCTAAATCTGAACCGATATCCTTAAATTTTAAAAACGTCCGCCCTTGGTTTAAAAATAAACGTTTGCCCAAGTCTCATTAAGATTTGATGAAATATCTGGCTTCTAAAACTAGAGGTATAAAATCGGATAAATATATATGTATGCGAATTTTATCTAATATAGATACGATAAGTTAGGCCAACCGAACCATATATACCCTTAACTGACATGACGCTACTAAAGCCCAAAAAAATATGTTAGTTTTTTTTAGCCAAAACGTCAAAATCTATATTTGGATTCGTAGCAAAATTTGCTTAAATTTGAGTACCTTTATGTCCATATTGACTATTGATCGCCCGTTTTGTTTATGCGGTCCTTTTTCGAGCGCGCCACGGGCCCACGATGCGAAATAATGCGCTCACCAAAAGCTTAATCTACCAAATTGATTGTTTTGTTGGCTGTATGGCCTGTAGCGCCGTCTTGTTGGAATATTCTCTAGTTCGGGCACAAAAAGTTATTAATCATGGATCTTTAGCGTTTTCCAATGATTCCCTCTGGCCAAAGAGCACACCAACTACTGACTTTTTGATTGTTTCAACTTTCATCATGGAGTGGTCTGATAATGAGAACTGAATCGAAACTTTTCAAGTGTGAAATGAAAAAAAGCGATATTTTCAAAACGCTCCGGCCACTAGGGATTAGCCTCATGATCGTCTACCGATGCATACGAGTACAACTATTTGAGGAGACTGGAGACACCACCGGTGGGGCCGCCCACGCTATGTTCGAACACCGCATGTCATCAAAGCCGTTAAATCAAGAATAAACCGGGGTTGGCTGTTAGCAAAAAACCGGGTTTGGCTATTAACATAACGGGTTTTGAATATTTATGAGAAACCTACTGTCGCACTTGGACATAAGAACCGGACTGTCGGTTTTCGGATTTGGACACTCTAACTTGGACCAATTTCAATAGGGTTCGTCCTTGACCCAAACTTAAAGAATATATCAAGTTTTATTGAAATAGATTGGTAATTGCGACCTGTACTTTGATTAGAACGATAGATCGATAGGCGAATGGACAGATAGTGATTCAGAGTCTTTTGGCACGAGGGCTACTATATATATTTCTGGCCTAAAAATGAAAATGCGAATATTTATCATCGAAAATGCTTTTATTGTCTTTCAAAGTATTCTTCAGCATGATTTATACATTTTTGCATGCGCTCAAACCAATTGTTGCAGCATTTTTTCCACTACGATTGAGACTTCTCTAAAACATGGTTTTTGAACGCTTCAACAGCATCTTCTGGCGACGAAAATCGTTGACCACGCCTTTTTCTTTGATGGGCGGAAATAAAAAGAAGTCATTGGGTGCCAAGTCAGGGCTGTACGGCGGATGACCCATCAATTCGTCGTTTTGGCCGGTCAAAAAGTCGCTGGTTTGAGCCGATGTGTGAGAGCTCGCATTGTCATGGTGCACAATGATTCGTCTTCTCTTGTTCGTTTTTCGAATTTCTGCGAAGACTTCAGGCACACAAATTGCGGTGTACCTCTCAGAATTGACCGTCATGCGTTGCTCAAGCGGAACAGGCGCCATATGACCAGTTTTGCCCAAGAAACCGGCGACCATTTGCCTCGAAGTTCTTCTTCCGCAAACAACTTTCGTTGGATTGGGCTTGTCTTCGAAGATCCACATGGTTGATTGCTGTTTCGTTTCAGGCGCATACGCATAGATCCATGATTCGTCACCTGTAGCGATTTTATGAACGTCTTTTGAAGCACCGCGGTCGTATTTTTCCAAATTTCGTTGCACCAATCGACACGAGCCTTTTTTTTTGAAGGATTTTCAAATTTTGCAGGATCCAATGAGAACAAACCCTTTTTGCGGCCAGGTGTTCATGCAGTATTGAATGTATGCTGGTAGAAGAAATGCTTAAGGATGCCTCTATCTCACGGTATGTCACATGACGATCTTGCATAATCAGTTCAATGTTCTCTTGCACAACGGCCGTCTTTAAGCAAGCGTAGACCACAATTGAATTCATTAAACCAGTTTTTCACAGTGCTTAAGGATATTGCTTGACCGCCATACAAAGATTTAAGTTCATCGATGCATTCTTGTCGTGATAATCCACGTTGAAAGTTGTGACAAAATGATCGCACGAAAATGTTCACGAGTTAATTCCATTTTTTTGCCAAATTGATTTTTTCAAGTCACTGTAAACAACACAAATGGTGGTCGTACGTCAAAACGTTCTGAGTAAGTTTATGCTAAAAAATGTCAAACTTTCCAATGAAAATGTCAGATGGCGCCAGGCAACACTTAGTGTTGCCTAGGCCAGAAATATATATAGCAACCCTTGTTTACTTAACATAGAGTCTATCTCTATTCCATTGTTACAAATATCAGCACTAATTCAAATTAACTTGCACCACTGTACGGTTTAGGGTATAAACAGAGTCGTATATGCTAAAAAATGTCAAACTTTCCAATGAAAATGTCAGATGGCGCCAGGCAACACTCAGTGTTGTCTAGGCCAGAAATATATATAGCAACCCTTGTATAGTTAACATATAGTCTATCTCTATTCCATTGTTACAAATAACAGCACTAATTCAAAGTAACTTGCACCACTGTACGATGTAAGGTATAAACAGAGTTTTTTCCATCGATACCTTTAAGCACTTATCATAGACTGACTTCTAATATTCAAAAGTAAGCGAATCAAAAAGGTATATTGAATGTTTTTAATGCTTTATTGATTTTCCATATTATAGTTATGGCAATGCCGTATCACAATACAAATATTCAAGAGCTACAAGTAAATTGCAAATGTATGAAATCAAGAATTCCTTGGAAAAAAAAACAACAGCTGACAGATAACAAATAACCAAATGTATCAGATAAATCTTTCAAAGTTTCTGCCACGAAAAACTTAACTAGAGAACGTTTCGAGAAAAGGCTGTGGAATGATATCCGACGAATACTAAGTTATACTTTTAGTTTGATTGAAAAGATATGCCAATGATTTATGTTGGTATGTATTTTGTCTAAGGATTTCCAAAAACAAACCCATTTGACATCAGATCATTCAGTGTCAGTTATGATTTTATTAAAATCACTTCATTTCACAAGTACAGCATGTGGAATGCTCATACCGAACTCTCAATCAATCAGGCCAGCAGACAGTTGGAAGTTTGATGAGTGGTGTGCTTAACACCCTTTTATCAGCCGAGCAATCTTTGCGTCGTAACTTCTCCCCCTCATCGACGTAAGCAACAAATGATAGTTGAATAATACTAGCAACGTGAGGGCAGCTGTAGTGGCGAAAGGGGCTTGTCATGCCTGTATACATATCCGATATGGCTACATCTAGTCCCTAGCATTCATTATTAATATTGAAACCGTCATCATCGCCATCATTATCCTCATCATATCCATCATGATATTTCATCGACTTTCGTCTCTTATCAACGACTAATTTATCTTAAGGCCTTGGCTATGGCAACAGTAGTGTAACATTGTTCATAATATTTGCTATTTTTTTGTTCCTGTGAGCTGGTTCATGTCTTCATGGATTGGATGCGTGTATTTAAGCGTGTACATGAAACATCCTGGGGATAAGTATCTCGAATTACATACAACGTCAGACATGAGAAATGGATTAAATGTCAAAATTAGCTGAAGTTCAGCCGGTTCACCTTCAAGCGAAGAAACTGTCACAAAAGCAATAGCATATCAATACAAGGATAAGTATCAGATTTACCCATTCCTCTTGCATGTGACATTGTTCGAAGGCTTTAAGAAGGAGGGAGTAGGTAAGAAATGAAAAAGTATTAATTGTTGCACGAAAAATATGGCTAGCTTTGGTTTACTCATGTTATGTAACGTGTGTTTTTTTTGACGTGTGAATTTCCATCTTTCCACACTTTTGACTCTTTGACAGCTGTCACGTGATTTATGATCAGTTTTTTTTGCTTTATCTTTATTAAATTAATTTATCAGTCTTATATAAAAAATACTAGATATATATAAGTATACACATTAAGAGATTTACATTAAGAGATTTGGTTTAGAGAACAACCTTACATCCATAACAGTGAAAGCTTACAAAAGAACAAAATATCATGAATGAAAGAATACTTGACTAGAAGGAAAAACAGATTATAAAACCTTCATTAAAGACTGAATTCTGATCAGTTTGGTTCGCTATTTCCTAATGAATAGAACAATGTTTGCAAATTGTGGAAGTTTATTACTAAAATATTGGTTCGGTTTGAGCGACGCATCGCTCGCTGCGTACAATATTCGGTCGGCGAGTATGCCGGTAATTCGAGCAACCCTTAATCGCTTTCGAACCATATTTACTCTAGTGGATAATGCACATCCTCGGAGATGCCGTACAGTTCATACCGAAGGCGCTATTACTGCTGTGGAGCAGATTATCGAAGAAAACTAGAATTAGTCCTTCCGACAACGCACGTAGCAATTGGAGCTGTGCCCATCCACTTTATGGATGATATTGCGGAAGAATCTTGGCTTGCGGGCTTACAAAATCCAACTCGCGCAAGAATTGAAGCTGAACGACCAACATAAGCGTTGCACGTACGTTGCGGAAGGATCCTGGTTTGCGGGCTTACAAAATTCATATCGTGCAAGAATTAAAGCCGAAGGACTATCAAGCGCGTCGCACGTTCGGTGAATGGGCCCAAAACGAGATGGCCACCGAACCTGATTTACAATTTTGTTTAGCGATGAAGCTCAATTTTGATTGGAGGGGTAGTTAATAACCAAAATTGTCGCATTTTCAGTAATGAAAATCGACAAGCCTATGTTGAGACGCTATCACATCCTAAAAAAGTCACTGATATTGGTGTGCTTTATGGACAGAGGGAATCATTGGTTATATTTCCGTAAAAACGAAGGCGGTCATAATGTAACAGTCAATGGGGAACACTATAGAGCCATGATTAATGACTTTTTCGTTTTGAATTGGAGGATGATGATGTGGACGACCTATGGTTCCAACAAAACGGTGCTACATGCCAAACAGCCAACGAAACAATCAATTAATGGAAGGAAACTCCTGGTGAGCGCAAAAGCGTCGTGTGCCTGTGGCAAAGATCGTGCGATTTAACACGGCTGAACTATTTTCTGTGGGGTTATATGAAGCCGCTTGTCTACGCAGATAAACTTGATACGATTGATGCCTTGTGACAGAATATTCGGCGCGTTCTTGCCGAAATACGGCCCCAAAAGCTGCAAAAAGTGTTCGAAAATTGGGCCTCTCGGCAGGAATTTATTAGAGCCAGAATTCGATCTGAAATTTGTTCGAAATCAAACCCATATCTTCATAAAACTGATACATTCTTGGCTATAACATTAATTTATATGCGTTTTATTTCCTCTTGAAAATTACACGTCTAAAAAAAACCCCTTAGTAAAGGGTGGTTCAATTTTAAGGGACGATGTTGAATGTGAACCACACCTAAACGTCAAGTTTTTGTCTGCATTTCATTTGATATTTCTCAATTTCAAACTAACTCAATTTGAACCATGGAAAGATACACCAGCGGGCAACGCGTTGAAGTTATTCAGGCTTCTTATGAAAATGGGCGACAGTGGATGATCAATTTTCGAAGAAAATCATCTTCAGTGCTGAAGCACATTTTCACCTCCGTGGAGTCGTCAATAAGCAGAATTGCCGCATTTGGGCGAATGATAATCCATAAGTGATTGTCGAAAAAAACAATACAGCTACAAAGAGTGACTGTTTGGTGCGGTTTATGGGCTGGCGGTATCATCGGGCCGTATTTTTTCCAAAATGAGGCCGGTCAGGCAGTTACTGTGAATGGTGCTCGCTATCGTGAGATAATAACGAACTTTTTATGGCCCGAATTGGAAGATATGGATGTGGACCATATGTGGTTTCAACAGGACGGAGCCACTTGCCACACAGCTGACGAAACAATGGCTCTTTCGCGCGACAAATTCAATGGCCGTGTTATCTCAGGTCATGGCGACCATATGTGGTTTCAACAGGACGGTGCCACTTGCCACACAACTAACGAAACAATGGCTCTTTTGCACGGCAAATTCAACGGCCGTGTTATCTGACGTCGTGGCGATGTTAATTGGTCGCCAAGATCAAGTGATTTGACACCGTTGGACTTCTTTCTTTGCGGTTATTTGCAAGAAAATGTTTACGTCGATAAGCCAGCAACAATTCAAGAGCTAAAGGATGCGATAATTCGGCACATTAACGGCATAGAACCTCAATTATGCCTTAGCGTCATCGAAAATGTTGACCATCGGATGAAGGTGTGCCGCCGAGGTAGATGGAGGTGTCATTTGGCCGATATTTTACACCATACATAATTGAACCATACCAATTTTATCATAATACAAAGAAGTGCCAATAATTACCTAAAACATCAAAAAAAGAAAAAAAATGAAATTTGATTTTTTTACCCTTAGGTCCCTTTTTCTATGCGCTGTCACATATTCTGAATCGTCGTAAAAATCTACAATGATCTCGCCATGCCCGCCTGCCTGTCTGTGGCAAGCAAAGCTCACCTATCTGCAATAGTGCGACTTGTAGGTGCCACTGACGCCAGGTGCCTGGAGTTTTAAACCTATCACTACCGAAAGCTCTCATCCGACTGGATTTAGGTTAAAAAAGCCATTTACTTTCGGAACCGCCTTCAAAACATAGCTTATTTGCAGTTAATTTACTTTACTTCGTTTTGATATCCAATTGATTTTGAAATTCCATTATATACATAATGTAAAATGCTCACGTCCATCACCATTCATTCTTCTCCATCAAACTATTTGTGGAAAATCAAATTATCGAAATTGGCTTGAAGAACTAAAATTTCATTTAGGCCAAAATTTATTGATTTTGCGGCAGTGTGTATTCAGACTTATCAACACACAAACATAGACGTTCGTGTAGGCATTGTTTGGCACTTTGTTCGAAAATAAAATTGAAATTTAGTTAAAGGAATTTGTGTGGGAATTTCGATTAAGTTGTTAAAACTGTGTTTACGTTTCCGGTACAAGGCCTTCAAGTCCAACCGAGCACAAGTGGAACACAAACAAAAGCCTCTGGCGAATAATTTTCATTTAAACACACACACACACACATATAAAGAGCCAGCAACGCCATTGCCATTGCCACCTTCGCCTTTTCTATAACTTCTTCGCCAAAGGATAACTTAATAAAGTTGGTGAACTGAAAATGGAATGAAGCGAAAGAACACCGGCCAACCATTGCAGCTCAGCGCCACCAGCACCAAGAACGAACAGTGAACTATAAATTGTTTTACAATTCAATAAACCAAAACAACAACATCAACAAAGACTTTAAGCCCGAAAATACTACAACAAGAACCACCACCGCAAAACCATAAATTCGAGGAGATAAAAACCAAAGTAAGACTACGTCGAATTGTGTGTACCCCTCATGGACTATGATATAGATGTCGGGGGGAAAATAAATTTGTATGGGTGAAGAAAGTATACTTTATTTCTAGTCAGTTCTTCAATGGGTTAATAAACAAAACAAACGGTTTTTAGAAAAGATGTATTCAATACTGCAAGAGCTTCAAGGATACCTAATAAAAAAAATCGCGTTCTTCGTTCTAAGCATGCCAGATGATCGCTGAAAGTTGACGCAAATTCACGTTTCGTTTTTCTGAGCACTCTTAGAGTTGACAAAATAAGAGATACCGAACAGCTGCCGATTTTTATCTTTCTTAAGAGCAGATAAAAACTTTTATAAGTAAGCCTAAGCTTAATAGTGACCAACCCCATCAACTATGGCTCTGGATGCCGTGGACTAATTTGCATTGGCAAAAACGGGGTTTCCGTCTTTAATTTAAGCGAC
The DNA here is from genome assembly GCA_963513945.1 of Hydrotaea diabolus. Lineage (NCBI taxonomy): Eukaryota > Metazoa > Arthropoda > Insecta > Diptera > Muscidae > Hydrotaea > Hydrotaea diabolus. The sequence continues at coordinate 128,338,562 of OY740720.1, forward strand.
ATGGTGAGTAAGATACTTAGAGAGTAATCTCTTAGTCTCTACATACATGCAGAAAATAAGTATAGTTGGGGTAGCCATATTTTATGAGCATCATATTAATGTTGTGTATACGGTTGTAGCAACCATGTAAAAACCTGATATTATTATCAGAATATGATTTCCACAACCATGATTATAAAGGATGTTTTTTCAGACGTCTTTTTAAGTTTTAAGAAGAAATAAAAAGCATACAATTTAATGTTATGGCCAAGAATTTAGCTTTATTATAAAGATAAGCGTTTGTCCTTATTTTAAAAATGATTTCGGGCAAGTGGCCGCCGCTCTTGCTCAAATCAACAGCAGACGAAAGGCCCAATTTTCTATATATTTTCGCAGCATTTGGGGCCGAATATCAGCAATAACGCTCCAAATATTTTCTTCAAGGCGTAAATCATGTCGGGACTATCTGCGTTGACTTCACCTAACCTCGAAAAAAATAGTACAGCGGTATTAAATCGCACGATCTTGGAGTCCACGCCACAGTCCTACGATGCGAGATAATGCGCTCACCAAAAGTTTCCATCAATAATTTGATTGTTTCGTTGGCTGTATGGCATGTATCGCCGTCTTGTTGGAACCAAAGGTCGTCTACATCAACATTAGGGTAGAAATATTTGTAAGGACAAAAATTTTACGATAGCTTTTGGCATGAGAAAAAAAGTTATACTATAACATATTAAAAAAATGATCGTCGTGGCGGCCAAATTTTAATTGTATGAATTTTCGCAACTATTTTTTTTAATGAAGTTTTTTAGTAGGTAATAAAAAAATATTTTTTTAAATATTACCCTTCCAAGGTGACATACAAGACATACACATTACCACATACAATACAATATAACATATGAACGCATGACAATAGAAATACGAATGAGAGAATCGTAGAAAAAAATTAAAAAAATTAAATTTAAGCGCCCCGAAAAATTTTTTTTTTTGATACGTCGTAGTGATACGTTTCTTTTCCTCATGCCAAAAGATATCTAAAAATCGATGGCACAATATTAATTGCTAAATCGACCCGCCCTACTGAACATGGCGACCAAAATCAATGTACGTCTAAGTCATTGTCATCAATCTACGGTCACAAAAAATAGTTGTTCATGCCTCTGTATGGCTCACGGAAAAAGTAAATAGCGCAATGGGGGTTATATGAAACCATGGTCCGATTTATAGCTTTTCTCATATGTACAGTCTAATGCTACACATCAAGTATCATTGGAGTCGGACAAAATGTTCCAGTTTCGGTTTACCCACAAAAAGGAAGTAAATGGACCTATCCAGATTTTTAATAATTATTAAACAGCGTGTAAAATAAAGCCGCTAAACTAAATTTCTATGAAATACGATTAAAATTGATATCGTAAGATTCCATATCAGGTGGTAAATTTATATGAAGACTAAGGAAGACTTACCTTAAAAATAAAATAATGTGAAGTTTCAACACTAAATGATCATACTTGCAACCGACTTTTTGTTTACTTACAGAAATAGGAGAACAGAAAGTATGAAGAACATATCTAACGTGACTCAGAAAATATTTTAATGGATCTATCACACATTATATATCAAAAGCACGTCTGGGGACGAAGACAAACGAGACGCTAATAACAATACAATTGTAAATGGATCCGTCATACTCTGCGCAAACCTCCCCCAAAGCATTTGTAGAGAAGTGCTTGAATGAAAACCACAAGGCAGTAGACGGTGAGGACGACCGACGAAAAGGTGGCGAAAAACAGTACTTACTGACATATCAAAAAAGGATTTGTCATGGGAAGAAATAAAAACACATAGTCCCAATAGAAATAAGTGGAGAAATCTTGTGGAAATCTTGTGGTCCATAGAGAAGTAATAAAGAGATTACAGTTAGTAGGGACATAAAAACTGTTACACACGTCTTATGCTGTAAAACAAAAAGTACTAAATGTTTTTGGACCAAACATTTTTTAATATATTTATTGATGTATATTGTATCTAAACAGAATCTACTTATTCGAAATGTCCGACTTTTGCCTTTACACACGCCTTAAGTCAATCGTCAATAGCTGCACGAACTTCGTCCATTGGCAAATTGGACACAGCTCGAACCAAAGCAGTCTTAAGAGGTTCAATGTTATGAAAAACCTTGTCCTCTAAAACCGTCCACAATTTGTTATCCAATAGGTTCAAATCGGGACTGCCTGAGGGTCATTCTTCAGGAATGAACGCTGACAAATTATTTCGAAGACAGGCCTGGGACGTTTTCGCCTTATGGGCCGGCGCAGAATTTTGCTGGAAAGTCTATGGCTGGTTTTGGAACAGGGAATTGTTAAAAGGCTTCACAACATCTTCCAAAACAGTTTCTTGGTAAATTTTGGCCGATGTTTTGACTCCTTGTTCGCAGAAATGCAAGTCAGTAGTGACCCCATCGTAAGAGACACCCCACCAAACCATGACTGAAGTCGCACTGGCCCTTTGATGAACCTTTCCCCACCCTTGGGATCGGTTCAGATGCTTCCTTAGATGACCGCGCATACACTATTATTTAGCTTGTTAAACTTTAAACAGTAAAACAGTAAAAATGTTTTCATCGGTGAACAAAATTTTTCTGTTCAAGCTGTCAGCGTGCTTCACCAAAAGACGTTTGCATTTTTCAATCCTATTTTTTTTAAAGCTGCAGTCAATAATGTTCGGTACGTCGTTTTTAAAGCCAAAATTCCCAAGTCTTTTTTAATGATTCGACTCATGGACTTTTGCGTGATATTCATCTCACTGACCATGATTTTCTGTTTTCGGAGCGGATTTCTGTGAATTCTTGATTTAACGGCTTTGATGACATGCGGTGTTCGAACAGAGCGTGGGCGGCCCGACCGGTGGCGGTCTTTTACATCTACAGTCTCCTCAAACAGTTTTATGCATCGGTAGACGAACATACGGCTAATCCCTAGTGGCCGCAGCGTTTTGAAAATATCGTTTTTTTCATTTCACACTTGAAAAGCGCTATTACAGCGATACGGTTCTCATTACCTGACCACTCCATGATGAAAGTTGAAACAATTTTGAAATCCCGTTACAGACTAACGCTATTGAGGTTAGCTTTCAGAACCCATATGATTCAGTTCTATTATTGAAATGGGTGTGTTCAATGTTGTAACAGTATTTATGTCCCTACTAAGTAATAAGAACATTTAAACGAAAAGGTAGCATAGTTTGAATTATCTTAAGTAGGCAAAAGGCAAACCAACGTAATAGAAATTGAGCTCAAATCCTAGGGCTGCTAGGGAATTGTATCCAGGGCGAACAGACGACGCAGACGGACAGTCAGATTGGAAAGCTTTAAAAGATAAAGATAGTCATCGTTTATGGGCTGAGTAAAAAAAGTGGTGCTGAATAAAAAAAAGGAAGTATAAGCCAGCAAATCCTTGCATGGGGAAACAGGTGGGAACATTTTGGGGGTAACAAAAGATATCTGGCACTTGTTTGTGAAAGAGGGTGCCCTGAATGGGAACATGCCTGAAGTGGGGTAAGGAAAGGGGTTAAAATCTACAGTCAGGAATATGCCATCTGATTGTTTATCCAAAGCTTACAAATATTTACCTTTTTTGTCAACAGCCTGGCTGATTGTTGTTGGTAAGAATCGTGCAGTACCGCTGAGCCCTAGCCAGAGGCTCGTATTTGCTAGCGCTGCCTACACGCCACCCGCGCCGAAAGACAGTAGCCCCTTTTAAAGGCACCAGAACAAATGCATTGCTTCACTTATAGAAGTTAATTGGTTTTGTGCAGTGAACTTCATGAACAAAAACAAATCAGGTGCAGTAAGATCAGGCGATGTTGGGGGCCGATGAAACTCAAAAGTTTCACCCTCTAATGGAAGTCACATTTTGTTGAAAGGCCCGGTTTGGTAAAAATAAACCCTTTGGCAACTTTAGGTTACGGTCTCTATGAGGCAGTTTTCTTAAAAAAGGTAAGGTTCGACAATGAAACTGCATAAGACACTAGTATTCGAGCTAAATATAATTATATCGCCTTCATTATTTGTGGATTGAACTCAATCATATTTGAAAATATTATTTACGAACATTGCTGTTTAGATCAGAATAAAGCTTAATGTGATTTCGTTCGCTTCCAGCATTATAATAAGCAAAATTTCCAGCGAATAGTAAGTTCTGCGGCATTTAGTTTGCCTGCTATTTAAATTAAATTTATAAGGAAAAAAAATGGAAATCCTTATGCAAAATGTACTGTAGTGGGTGTCTAACCATGTCCATTTCAGTAGCTAAAATCCTTGTCGAAACTGCAGGATCGAATTGTATGGCAGAAGCAAAAGTTTCCGGCGAAAAACGGAGAGATTAAATTTCCAACGAATTCTCAGCGAACAATTGTTAGATCATTTATTCGTAGAATTTCAAACGATACGACCTACTGAACATACTTCTCATCATTGCACGGGATTTATGCAAGCAGCGAAACCATCAGAAATCATCGTAAAAATTTCTTTAACAACACTTGGCTGGTTATACGTACATTTTCGCTTGATTACCCAGCCCTTTTATGTCTGTGCGAGTGCAAGGTTAGGGATTCGTACCATATGGGAGTGTTTGTTCACTCACTCACACAAAGGACTTTTACGCTGTATTCACACACACATACACTAAACTGAAAGTATGTGTGTATATGTTTATCGGGTTATATGCATTCTCTAGTAAAAATAATTGAATATGTTTTTCGTTGTTTGTTTTTTGGGTTAAAGTTCATTTAACTATTCAAAACATCCTCCCACCACGCTTGTCTTCAAACGATGAAAAGTGTGCTTAGTTCGGCATAAGGTTTGCAATCCTTTCAATGATAACTGGAATTGTATAAGAATACCCGAGTATCCCTAAGATGTCTCTAATCCGACTTTCGCTACCTTGTGCGATACGAGTAAAATTTAAGATTTGCGGTAGAGGAAACTTTTTTTACTTAGTCACATCAAGTACAATACCTTTGATGCACTGCTTAATTCGATCATTACATTTTCAATTATCCTGAGACAAGTCCAGATTAACTCAAATTGTATCGCCTCTAATAGGGTTTTGATTCAACTTTTCTTTTGTTATCCTACAAATCATGTTTTTATCCTCATCTTAATGATTAATTTTTTACTGGACCAAAATTGTATCTCAATAAGAAGTTGGCTTGTCGAGTGACAGGATCTTTCATCGCGATTGTCCTTTGCATGACAGCTTTAAGAAAACATAGCCCAATATGGTCAACATTTTTCAGGGGTGGCTGGCTACTGATCTCTTGCAAAGTTTTATGCACAATTTGATTTAATTTTTAAAATCTAGAACGGCTGAACCTTAAATCAAGATGGACATTTGTATAGGATCCATACTAAAGAATGATGCAACTTAGCCATGAGAGTCCTCCATTATACACTTCACTAAGTTGGAAAAATTGTATATTAAAGGTGGTTAAGTTTTAAGGGCCGATGTTGATTTGTCGCGCAAAAGAGCCATTTTTTCGTTAGCTGTGTGGCAATTGGCACCATCCTGTCGTCCACATCCATATTTTCCAATTCGGGCCATAAAAAGTTCGTTATTATCTCACGATAGCGAACACCATTCACAGTAACTGCCTGACCGGCCTCATTTTGGAAAAACTATGGCCCGATGATGCTGCCAGCCCATAAACCGCACCAAAGAGTCACTCTTTGTTTTTGCGATAATCGCTCTTGGATTATCATTCGCCCATATGTTTCTGTTCTGTTTATTGACGAATCCACAGAGGTGAAAATGTGCCTTATCACTGAAGATGATTTTCTTCGAAAATTGATCGAATTTTTATAATAAGCCTGAATAATTGTTTATCTTTTCATGGTTCAAATTGAGTTAGTCTGAAATTGAGAAATGTTAAATGAAAGGCAGAAAAAAATTGACGTTTAGGCGTGGTTCCCATTCAACATCGGCCCTAAAAATGTAACCACCCTTTAAACTGAGGCTTGTGCATTGACGGGACCTCAAATATAAAAGGACCTTTATATGAGGCAAAACAAAAACATGTACTGATATAGCCTCTCTTTACCAGGGACGGATAAATATAACCTATAATGCATTATGCTAAATTTAATGGATGTAAATTGTGACTGTTTGCCATAGCAGGACATCAAATCAAGATGTAACTTTGCATAAGCAGTATTAGAGAAATTGAAAAGATGCGGTCCAACTTTAATACCAATGGTTATATTTCTTCCTATACGAAATTTGAGCAAGATTTTATTATTTTATGATTTGAGATTTTATTTCAAATCATGAAGGGTCTTAGTATGAAAGCTATAGAGATCAAGAACCCATGTGGTCCAATTTCACCTCGCTTGGTTGCAGATCGCCCCGATTGAAATTTTTTAGATCTCCAATAATCATTGCAGTGCAGCGTGCTTTTCGCTTACGATTCGCTATTCCCCCACGCGTACGTGTTCCTGGACGACAATCAATTGTAAATTGGGTAACTTCATTGAGAACAGCTGGGAATGCGTCATGTGTACGAAGAGGACTTGAGAGAAGGATTACAACACCACAAAATGCCGAGAGAGTTAGAGCAGCAGTACTGCAATCTCCGAAATGTTCTGCTTGGAAGTAATCACTTGCTCTTGGATTTCTTTAGCCGGCTATTGAGGCAATGCAATTAGAGGATACATGGTTTCAACAGGATGGTGCCACTGCATACACAGAGAGGGTAACCATGAATTGTTTGAGGTAAATTGAAGGGTGATGTAAACTGGCCGGCACGTTCACCAGACTTAGCCCCATACGCTTTTTTCCTTTGGGTTTACTGGAAGTTGAAGGTGTATCTCAACCGTCCTAACACCTTGGAAGACCTAATTAATAAAATTGAGGCTGAAATTGTTGGAATACCAGTCGACATGCCTGTTAGAGTTCATGAAAACTTTAGAAAACGTATGCAACAGTGTGTGGATAGCGAAGGTCGACATTTGCCAGATACACTATTTAAAACCTATAGTTCAAAAATTACCTCACTGTTCAATATAATAAAAATTAAAATACAAAATAAATTTTTCTAAGGCTCATAATTTTTTTAGATCATTCCCAAATAAGCAAATAACCGCACTCCACCCTGTACTTTTGAAATAGGAATTTTATCCACAAGCTTATAAGATCAGGTTTGTTGTTGTTTGTCATTGAGGGAAGGAACAGAAAGTCAGCGTTTTGACTATTGATCGTCCGTTTTGACTGTACAGGACATTTATTGGGTCACATGTGACTATATTTCCAGCAACTGTGAAATTCGTAAAGGTATTTAATTCGTACAGACTTGCAAGATACAACTTAACCGTTGTCCGTCCAAAATAATATTTTTTCTTTAACAAATATTGGAAAAAAATGTTTTTCAAAGTGCCTCAAGACCCTTAAAGGGAAACTTTTTTCCTCCCCGGCCGATTTCGCCCATTTAAAATCCCAAACAGCTTTTGATCAAAAGCCATCATCAAGCAAAATTTCAGGATCATAGGTTGATACTGTATAAGGTCACCGATCAATATTTCGTGGTGTAATTTTTTTCAAATAAATTTAATTTAAATGAATAGGAAATGAATTGCAAGTAATTTTTCCAAATTCATTTTAATTTCACACAATTCAATAAAAATGAATTGCAATTAGTTTTTCCAAATTCATTTGAATTATAAATGAACTTTAATTCTTTCTGCCAAATTTATTTGAGTTTTCAATGAATTCCAATTAATTTTTGCCAAATTCATGTTAATCAAATTTAATTCAATTCTTCTTTTTTGTAAAAATAATTAATTCTGAATTTTGAATACAAATGAATGATTCATTAACAGCTATGCCAATAATTCGCAACAGTTCAATTGAGCTAAATCAGATGTTAAATGTGGCTAAGGCAACGGTAGAGCCACAAATCGATAGTTTTCTTTTTGCGGTGGCTAATCGATTGGTGGATATAGTCCAATTTTGACCAGTTACTAAGTTTGAAGAAACTGGACCCTATTGATTCATGTTAAAGCATAATATCTATGATCTGGTAAACTGAGACCATTAATCAATATCGATGAGATAGGTTTGGTGAGAACCTGGTCATTAAGAGCTCAGTTTTGTTTTCAACAATTGCTGCGAAGTTTTCTGATGAAGGTCGTCACGGAATAGAAATAATGAAGGCAGTGTGTAGCCACGAAAATCAACAGTATACGTTAAGTGCGATTATTAAATAACTATGGTGTAATTGGACTTTATCGGCCCATGTTTTTTTATTATCCCCCATTGAAAGGTCGGTCCCGATTTTGGAATCTGCAGCTTCTGCCATTTACAACTTCCGCCTTTCACCAAATATCGCATAGAGCGAAGTGATCAATACCCAATTCTGAGGTCCTTGAATAGGTTCATTTGTGATACCGTATCCTTGTCGAAAATAATTCGTTCTATGCTACTTGCCCATGTTTTTTTTTTGGTCCTGCACGCAGGTGTCGATCTTGCCCAAATCATCATCGGTAAGACAGGTATGTCTGTTAGTATCTGTAGATCAAACAGTCAAGGTCTTTAGTCTACTAATGCCGAGCAGTGGCAGAGAAGATGTTCAGTTTTCGTATTCGTCTCTTCATTGTGGCAACTCCTACTGAAGTCGTCGGTGGCAGACGAAGTTCGTAGTGTGTGAGCAGTGACTGAGAAAATACTCAGACGCCGATGGCGGATGCAGTTTACTAGCATGTAAGTAAGTAGAAAGGCCAGTAACCTTTTCCGTGGACCTATGACAGATTAATCGCGATCCGCATTCTATACTCATCCATACCTAGCCTGATATGTCTGGTCTTCTACAGGTGGGATCTAACGGGTGATCAATCTAGAGGTATTTTTTCCAATAGGGTTTTTTTAACCGATTACGCGTGAGTTGTATTAAACTTAATTTTTATTTCTTTTCAGTATTGTTTGCAATTTCATCATGAAAAGACTTACACCGCAACAGCGTCTCCAATTTGTGCAACTGTATTATGAAAAATGAATGTTTGGTAAGCAACGATTTTCGACTAAAATTGTGTTCAGTGATGAGGCCCATTTCTGGCTCAACGGCAAAGTCAGTAAACAAAATTGCCGCATTTGGGCTGAAGAGCAACAAGAAAAGCTTCAAGAGGTACCATTATACCCCGAGAAAATCGGTTTATAAGTTGGTGGAATCATAGGTGCATATTTTTTCAAAAATGTTGATGGCAGGAACTTAACCGTGAATGGTGCTTGCTATCGCGCCATGATATCGGACCTTTTGCTACCTAAAATTGAAGCCCGTAATCTTGACGACACTTAATTTAACCTCGTGCCAACCAGCTGCTCAAACAAAGGATCTATTGAGAGTTCATTTCGAAAAGCAGCTAATTTCACGTTTTGGACAGGTGAGTTGGCCGCCTAGATCATTTTTCATTTTTCTTTGGGGTTACGTAAAGTCTAAAGTCTATGCCGACAAACCAGCTACGATTTAGGTTTTGGAAGCCAACATTACGCGCATCATTAAAGCCATACCGGTCGAAATGCTCAAACAAGTCATCCAAAATTGGACCCTCAGAATGGAAACCCTGAGGCGTAGTTAAGGCCAACATTTAAAAGAAAATTATATTCAAAAAATAAATGCCATAAAATGTCCTTTCAAATTACCAATAATGATTCCACACTTAATTCGAATTTTTATATTTTTTTTTTTCTGAAAAAATACCTCTAGATGGCCAGTGACCTACAAAGGCCAGTGACCTTTTAAACAAATATTTTATTGATCTTTGGCAGACTAATCACGGTTCGCATTCTATGCTCATCAGTACCAAGCCAGATCTTTCTGGTCTCCATGCAGATGTGTTCAATTTTCCATCTCTTCGATTTCGAGGTCCTGTCGCTATCCGCTCTTGCTCAAATTTAATAAATGGAACCGCAAAAGCCCCTTTTACAAATGTTCAGTTCTGATTTGAAATTCTGCCGCTCTACATTCCACATTTTGCTTAATTTTAAAAAACTGAAGACGCCAATAATTTTTTCCCTCAGGATCTTGGGCAGAATAATAGCGTTTTCCATTCCATGCTGATCCTTGCCTGGCCAGATCTATCTGGTATCCATGCAGGTGGGTTCCATTTCCCACCTTTCGATATGGAAATCCTGTTGCTCTGCAAGCCACACTTTTCATTCGATTTTTTTAATTCTATTAAATGAATTACGAAAGCACCTTTCACAAAAGTTCATTCTATTAATTTTCCCACTTATTCGATTTGAAGGTGCTGTCGCTCTGCATGCCATTATTTCATTCAATCGTGTTTAAATTTCATAAAGAGAATTAAGAAAGTCTTTACTTTGAGAAGACGTCTTTCATAAAAGTTAATTTCTAATTTGAAGACCTGCAGCTCTACAAAACACATTTTGCTTAGTTTAAGAACGCTGCTTTATAAGCAACTATTAACGAACCCTGGTTAAAAAAACCACATGGTTTTGAGCTTTTTTTTAGACCCCAAACAAAGGTCCCCTTAGATTTGAGACCCTGCCGATAATTTTAAACCCAATCTTGGCGCAAGTAAAGATTAGTTCAGTATGTGCGACCAACAACTATCCCTGGAGATATTTGACCGGTCTGTGTCGTATATAGTCACTAAGAAATATAGCCTTATATCTCTAGAACTAACTTATTAAGTCGATCCTTGCTGAAATGCTATCCATAGGAGGTAGGATATTTCCTAGTCGGCCGCTACCGATTTAGCCTTATTTAGGCTACTTTTTTTTAGTTACATCCATAAATATTTCATTTCAATGCCTCAATGCACATTTAAAAATAATTGTTCACTTCTCCATACATGGCGAAGTGCTCATTCGATTCGGCTTAGCCAAGCCTTGTGCCACTTTCTGTCGAAGACATGATGTGCGCTGAGATTGATTGAAGAAACTTTGCCGCAAAAAATACTCTTGATGTGATTTATCTCAAAAGTAGAACTAAAATCGCTGCATGCACAAAGAATAAAATATTTAAGCAAAAGGAGCAGACAACAAAACCAAAATGATTTTGTTAGAAATACTTTAGACGTAGACAACAACGAACGTAGTGCTTTTTAGTTAAGAAACGTTAAGGAGCTCACAAAAAGAAAAGGTACTTTGCCTTTAACAGTAATCAAGTGTTTTATGCAAACAAAAGTAAATTCAATTTTAAGGACATCCCATAGATTTTAATATTTTTCCTTGTCCGTCCGTCTCAAACAATGAAGGCGGAAAAAGGCGTCATTGTGTAAACGCTATAGGATTCGTGTTCATAATAGAACATAGATCGTTCGGAAAGTTTCACTATATAAGGCCTTACCCACTGTCGGCAACACAGCTCCTCTTTGCGAAGACAGAGAAATGGACCCATCGGGATAAATTACGCGCTGCCAATTTGAAACATGGCATATGGGCCTTAACTTTCCTGTTCGTGTGGGGTTAAGGCCCTTTTAACACCTCAGCACATAAACAACAATAATCTCTAATTCTTAAGAATAGACGAGTTTTCTTCTTCCTCAACAATAGGTATCGATCCAATACAGCTCGTGCCGTATCTGAAGCTAGAGTCACTCTTATACAACTCTTGAAAAATTAATTTCAGAAAAAGCACTGTTTGTTGACAAAATTCATACTGGACCAAAACTCGAGAATTTTTGATGGAGGCTTTGCCACTTTAGAAAAGATTTTACTTTGCTATAGCCTCAATAAGATGCTCCAAAAACGGAATTGATGCCGATTCCTCTCGTATAGAAAAATATCCAATGTATGCCAATAATCGAGAACCACCATTGAATGCGGATTCATCATTCTTCATTTCAACTAACATTGTTTAAAAAGCTTATTTCGGACGAGTATCTCTAAAACGTTTTAAAATAGAATTTTAAATCTAAACCTCTTTACCTAATACTTCAACGAGACTAACAGTTTTCCTTAGCAAAAAAAAAACACCATCAGTGACACCCTGAACACCTGCGTCTATCGATAAGATGCGATTCTCGTCCTCCATTGTCATCGAAGCAATAATAGAAAATAGCAAAATATGAATCACACAAAATCGTACAGGTGGCTTTATTGTGCGATGACACTAATGCCATCGAAAGAACATATTTTTTTCACAAGAATATACTTAACGTTTCATCTGAACATTTCTGACATTCCCTTCGTCCTTTTGAATGATTTGAAGAAGAAGTAGAAAAATTGAAAGCATTATTGCGCTTTTACATGTAAAATGTCATTCAACATACTGACAATTGTGAAATGAAATTTTTTTTCTCCTCCTCTAACACTGTAATCTTGTATTATTTTTGGAGCCACGCGAATACTAAGAGACACTGCATAAGTAAAACACAAAAACTATTCATCGGTTGAGGCCCGGATACGCTAGAACCCTTATAAGCGATAAAATGTGAAACATTATAAATTTCATATAATGGACATTTAATCATCCCCTTAAAAGTGTAAATAAGTGCTTCAAATCCAAGTTTCTCTTTTCAAAATTAAAAAATATGTGCTTTTTTGGGTTGATGATTCCTTTTTTTTTAAGACCAACACTCAGAGTATTCCCCTTTATATGGAATGCATTGCGTTGATGGGTGGAATGTTAGGAAGCGGAGTGGGGAAGGGAGTATTGTTATCTGACACCTATCTTTCGTTATTAGTGGGAAAAACATTTGCCGGAAGTCGACTCTACATACGGACCAACTGGGCGAAAAATTAATTTTATCTGTAGTGTAGTCAACCGGCCAATCGATAACAAACGTATATGAATACCAGGAGAGTCACGTACGAGTATTCCTGCTGAACATTCTCATGTCAGAAATAAGTTGACGGATGTCAGAAGAACTCACACACACCGTGAGAGTAGCGTCACGCTACCCACACTCCAAGGATCGCTCTTCTTTGAAAACGTTCAAGTAGCTCGAAGGATGATTTTGCAGCTGCTATCCATATATGGAAGTTGTATTCCATTTTCGGCCTGATGCAAATGGTATAGATATCAAAACGATAAGAAAGAGTGAAATATTTCTTACATCGCTTTAGAAAGCCTTTACACTTAAGTGCTCTTTCGACACTTCGAATACATGTCTCACCTAACGACCGTCACCTTATATTTTCCTGCCCAGAACATGAAGAGTATCTGGTTGGTCAATATCCATACCATTGATAGAAATTTACTATACGAGGGCTGCTATATATATTTCTGACCTAATAATGAAAATGTGAATATTTGTCATCAAAAATGGTTTTAGTGTTTTTCAAAGTATTCTCCAGCATGATTTGTACACTTTTGCATGCGCTCAAAGCAATCATCGAAGCACTTTTTCCACTCCGATTGAGACACCTCCAAAACATGGTTTTTAAACGCTTCAACAGCATCTTCTGGCGACGAAATTGTTGACCACGCATTTTTTTCTTGATGTACGGCAATAATAAGAAGTCATTGGGTGCCAAGTCAAGTTTGTACGATGGACTACCCATCAAATCGACTTTTTGGCTGGCCAAAAATGCGATGGTTTGAGCCGATGTGTGAGAGCTCGCATTGTCATGGTGCACAATGATTCGTCTTCTCTTGTTCGTTTTTTTCAAATTTCTCCGAAGAATTCAGGCAAACAAATTGTGGTGTATCACTGAGAATAGACCGTCCTACGTCGCCCAAGCGGAACAGTCGCCACGTGACCAGTTTTGCCGAAGAAACAGGCGACGAATTACTTCGAAGTGCTTCTTCCACGAACAAGTCTTGTTGGATTTGGCTCGTCTTCGAGGACCCACACGGTCGATTGCAGTTTTGTTTCGGGCTCATACGCATAGATCCATGATTCGTCACCTGTGACGATCTTATAAACGTCTTTTGAAGCACCGCGATCGTATTTTCTCAAAATTTCTTTGCACCATCGACAAGAGCCATTTTGAGCCATTTACGGCCAGGTGTTCATGCAATATCGAATGTATGCTGGTGGAAGGAATCGCCAAGGATGCCTCTATCTCACGGTATGTCACATGACGATCTTGCATTATCAGTTTACACACGGCATCAATGTTCTCTGGCACAACGGCCGTTTTTGACGACCTTCGTCTTTGAGCGAGCGTCGGCCACTATTGAATTCATTAAACAAGTTTTTCACAGTGCTATCGGATGGTGCTTCATCGCCATATAAAGATTTAAGGTCATCGATGCACTCTAAAGTTGTGAAAAATGATCCACGAAAATGTTCACAAGTCAATTCCATTTTTTTGCCAACTTGATTTTTTCAAGTCACTGTAAACAACACAAATAATTGTCTTACGTCAAAACGTTCTGAGTACGTTTATGCTAAAAAATGTCAAACTATCCAATAGAAGTATCAGATGGAACCAGGCAACACTTAGTGTTGCCTAAGCCAGAAATATATATAGCCCTCGTAAAAGTCATGAGTATAGAAATACTACTGAGAGAGTCGTTTTGAGTCGAATCAAATTTCTGTCCTTACAAATCGGCCCACCCTAGTAGATAAAGCTTCCTCACATACGTTTAACCGATTTTATGTCTTTAAATCAAGAAGTCACATAGTGCATTCAATTTTGATTAAATTCGGTATATTTCATTGCGATCGATCAATAATCAGCTTATATAAAAATAAGTCATACCGGTCCTGGTTTTGATGTATACCCAGTGTTATACCCGATATAACATACAAGAGCTATAGAATATTTATTTTAATTTTGATGTCAATCAAATTTGGGGTTGGTATATTTTGATTGACAACCAATTGATTTTAAACCGATGTGATTTATTTTAGTTTATTTTTTTAAGGACCGATGCCATTTCTTGCCACCATTGATGACGTTTGGAATGGCCAAGAGGCTTTAGTTCTTGAGTCAATTGCACCTTGTAAGAGTGTAAATGCAAGTCTTTACGCTAATGGTCATCAACGACGAACGTAAAAGGTGCAATTGTTGGGCACGACGAAGAGTTGAGGTGGACGGCTTTTCAGCCACACTTTCGCGAACGGCAGCATTATTTTCTGCAGTACGAGCTGTACGAGCATGCATTGATGTTTTCACATCTCCTTCAGGTCCGGTTTGCTTAAATGATTGCACGACTTTTCCGATTGTACACACATTTGGCCGATTAAATTGACCAAAAAAATCACGATATGCATTTTCATAATAAGCCTGAATAACTTTAACGCGTTGCTCGCTTGTGTATCTTTCTATGGTTCAAATTGAATTAGTCTAAAATTGAGAAATGAAATGCAAAAAAAACTAGACGTTTAGGTGTGGTTCACATTCAACATCGGCCCTCAAAATTAACCCCCCCCCCTATAGTAACGTTGTTTTAATTGACTATGGGCCCAAAAAATGTTTTCCCAAATACATGGACATAAAGCTTTTAGATAACTATAAATTGACTTCATAAAGTTATATCGGGTGATCAATCAAGAGGCATTTTTTTCAAAATAAAAATAAATAAAAAAAAATCAGATCAAGTGTGGAGTCTTTATTGGTAATTTGAAAGGACATTTTATGGCATTTATTTTTTGAATGTAATTTCCTTCAAATGTTGACCGCAACTACGCCTCAGGGTTTCCATTCTGAGGCTCCAATTTTGGATGATTCGTTAGAGCATTTCCAACGGTATGGCTTTAATGATACGCGTAATGTTGGCTTCCAAAACCTGAATCGTAGCTGATTTGTCAGCATAGACTTTGGACTTTACGTAACCCCAAAGAAAAATATCTAAAGGTGTGATATCACTCGATCTAGGCGGCCAACTCACCTGTCCAAAACGTGAAATTAGCTGCTTTTCGAAATGACCTCTCAATAGATCCATTGTTTGAGCTGCTGTATGGCAAGTGGCACCGTGCTGTTGAAACCTAGTGTAGTCAAGATTAGGGCTTCAATTTCAGGTAGCATAAAGATCGATATCATGGCGCGATAGCCCGCACCATTCACGGTTACGTTCCGGCCATCATCATTTTTGAAAAGATAAGCACCGATGATTCCACCAGCTTATAAACCGCATCAAACCGTGGATTTCTCTGGCACCTCTTGAACCTGTTTTTGTTGCTCTACTTTCTTTGTTCTGAAAAAATATCTCTTGATAGATCACCGATTTTATATAGGAGCTTTATATAAATCTGCAGAGATTTTCTGTATTTTTAATAGCGTCAGTCTAGAACTAGAATTTCATACTTACAAATCGAATGAACATCTAGGTAGGAGCTATATCTAAATTTGAACCGAAATTTTTAAATTCAGTAGCATCCGTCCAAGGTAAAAAAAAAATTACTTCCGCTAATATTTCAGGAAATTCGGCCACAGTTGCAGCTGTATTTTGATTACAAGCTATAGATCGACGGACGATTGGACGGACAAACATCAGGTAGTGATTCTGATTCGATCGGTATACTTAAAGGTGGGTCCAGCTCTAATATTTCTGGTATAATTTGCCATAAAACTTTCATATAGTGCCCTATTTCACAGATTGGTACAGGAAATAACTACAATTGTCAACCATATTTAAATAGCGTCTTAAAAAAAGGACACAATAACAATTTCTTGTCTTTGGTGACCTCTGCTGGTATTAACTGGACAACTTTTGTTAGAATATCAAATACTAAAAACTTCCGTGAAAAAGAGTAACAGACATGATTAATTTATATATGGAATATTTAAATAAAAAATAACTAAAACATACCTGGACTCTGGATCATGCACCACCACATGCGTCAATATCATCCCTACAATATGCACGGGTCTTAAACATACTATTTTAATTGTATTAGCCATGTTTTGTAGAATTTCCTATGTATTTCTGAAAAGAAAACAAAAGCAGAAAGTAGCTGTAATGAATAATAAGCTATTTCAATCAATAGAGTCCTATATCCACGTTTTCTGAATGTGAGCACTCACATTTAATATTTATATTAATTCGCATTGTCTTTAAAAAAAAATATTATCAGTGCTGTTTGAAAATGCTGCGTACGAGTTAACTAAGTTAGCCATAAACAAAGTCTTGTAATTCACAACCGTTCTTATCATTAAAAGAAGACAATTTGACAACTTTTAACATTATCTTAGTGTAAAAAGTGGGCCAACAAAAATAAGATCCCCAACACGAGGGCATACGGTTACTCAAATTAACTCATTCATCGCTACGGTGACTAATATCCTGCCTTCTACTTTTACTTAGTACACAGATCACCAACTAGACATTGTAGATGTTTTACAAAATTCTCACAGTTTGAGACACCTCACCAAAGTCCTCTGGTTTAACTTTCCGTTTTCCTCCCTCTCTTCTTACTTGTTTTTTGTAATAAATTTACAAACGATTTTCTTGTAAAAATTTAATAAAAGAAATTCCTGTTCAACCCTTTTAAGAAAGAACAAAATGACACGAGAATACAAATTCCAGTTATGCAGTCAAGAATGAAAAACAGATTGCGTAGAAGCAATGAATTGTGGACAAGGGGGAGGAGGAGGAGGCCAGTAGCGGATGAATGCATAGAAGATAACATCCACCTACTGGCAGTTTGGATTCCATTCGAAGAATCTAACAACAAATTTTTGGTATGTCTGTCAGTGTTGGTGCTTTCGTACGAAACTCTTACAACTGAAAGTGTTTGCCTTTGTCTGTCAGTGTATATGTAACTCTCTCTCTCTCTTAATGTGTGTGTGTAAACGCATGTATGTATATGTAGAGTTTGGTAATTTTCCCATATGATCCGGATTCATGTTAAATTTAGAGAAAGTAAAATTGTTTATATAAAGATTTTGTTTCCCCCTTTAATTCTTAGCTCTTTTTATTTTATTTTTTATAAGAAATAAAATTTTTATTATTTTTCCGAAAAAGGGATAATATTTGCCTAAGGGGTGGAGTTTATATTTTGACAGGAATTTAAGACTTAAATTCATTGTGCTGAGATATTGAAAACTTCCCTTAAAGATTTAAGACTTGAGAGTGTGTGGTCAGACCATTGGCTTAACATTCCGTAAATATTCGTTTGCGGTCAAAACGATTTGATTGTCATGGAATTCTAAAGCAAACGAATTACACAAAGCGCCCACTGCTGACTATCCTTCGATAATAGCCGTGTTCTTTGGAGGTAACTAGCTCAGTTGCCTAGTTATATTGCACTATGGTAATCTGGCATGGGTGGTTACATCTTTAGGGCCGATGTTTAATTTATAAAAAAACACAAATTATTTAGGAAATTATTGGCATTTCTTTTTATTATGATAATATTGGTATGGTTCAATTATGTATGGAACAAAATATCGGTCAAATGGCCGCCGCGAACTCGGCGGCACACTTCCATTCGATGGTCCAAATTTTCGATAACGCTGAGGTTCTATACCGTTAATGTGCCGAATTACCTCATCCTTTAGCTCTTGAATAGTTGCTGGTATATCGACATACACCTTTCCTTCCAAAAATTTCAAAGAAAGAAGTCCAACGATGTCAAATCACATGATCTTGGGGGCCAATTAATTCTACAATTTTCATAACATCCTTCCTTGAACCACTTATGCCACTTACTTATGCCAAATTTAATTGGATGTAATATGTGGCTTCTAGAGCTGAAGACCTAAAATCGGATGAACATTTTTTGTGTGGGAGATATATCTAACTCTGAACCGATTTTCTTCAATTTCGATAACGTCAATCCATCCTTGTCCCATAAAATCTTACTTGTGCCAAATTTCATCAAGAGAGAATGCAATATGTGGCTTGTAAGGCTAAAGATATAAATAAGAAAAGATTTTCTTAAATAAATTTCATTTCGTGGGGCTATATTAAAGGCACACAGGACTATTTTAGCTGGACGCAGTTAGTGGGCGCATAATCATCATTTGAGCCTTGAAAGCAGCCGGTTCTGAAAACAAGAAGGATCTGTGGTGGTACTCGTATATCAACACTTGCACGGATATGGTCCAATTTAACTAGAGATGAGTGTTGGCCGCTCGTAACGAAAGTTGATCGAAGTTGGCTGTAATATTTGGTTTTTAAATCTGTAGGTTTTGAAATCGGGGAAAACTTTTGCATGATATAAGAACATGGACCTATGTCGACATGTTTTAAAATCATTCGTCCTTGACGCAAACCTGAACAACGTAGTTTTATCGAAATCATAATTATCTGAAAATTTTACATTGGTCAAATAAATTCAAATACTTATATACTTTATCGAGCCAATATGGGTACTAGAGTTCCTATACTAATACATATTTCTGGCCTATGCTGCACTAAGTATTGCCTGGCGCCATCTGATATTTCCATTGGAAAGTTTGACATTTTTTAGCATAAACGTACTCAGAACGTTTTGATGTACGACCATCATTTTGTTGTTTACAGTGACTTGAAAAAATCAAGTTGGCAACAAAATGGAATTAACTCATGAACATTTTCGTGCGATCATTTTTCACAACTTTCGACCAGGATTGTCACGACAAGAGTGCATCGATGAACTTAAATCGTTGCATGGCGATGAAGCACCATCCTATAGCACTAGGAGAAACTGGTTTAATGAATTCGCTCAAATACGAAGGTCGTCCAAAAACTGCCGTTGTGCCAGAGAAGATTGATGCCGTGCGTGAACTGATAATGCAAGATCGTCATGTGACATACTGTGAGATAGAGGCATCCATGGGCATTTCTTCCACCAGCATACATTCGATATTGCATGGACACCTGGCCGTAAAAAAGGTTTGTTCTCGTGGGATGCAGCACAATTTGACAATCGCTCAAAAAAAGGTTCGTGTCGATGGGTGCAACGAAATTTTGAAAACAAAAAGATTGCGTTGCTTCAAAAGACGTTTATAAGATCGTCACAGGTGACGAATCATAGATCTATGCGTATGAGCCCGAAACAAAACAGCAATCGACCGTGTGGGTCTTCGTAGCAAATAGTGGCCTGTTTCTTCGGTCATGTGGCGACTGTTCCGCTTAAGCAACGTAGGACGGTCAATTCTGAGTGGCACACCACAATTTCTTTGCCTGAAGACTTCGGAGAAATTCGAAAAAAACGAACAAGAGAAGACGAATCATTGTGCGCCATGACAATGCGAGCTCCCACACATCGGCTCAAACCAGCGCATTTTTGACCGGCCAAATCGTATCGAATTGATGGGTCATCTGCCGTAGAGCCCTGACTTGGCCCCGAATGACTTATTTTTATTCCCGCACATCAAGAAAAAAATGCGTGGTCAACTATTTTTGTCGCCAGAAGATGCAGCGTTCAAAAACCATGTTTAGGAGGCGTCTCAATCGGAGTGGAAAAAGTGTTTCGACAATTGGTTTTAGGTCATGCAAAACTGTATAAATCATGCTGGAGAATACTTTGAAAAACAATAAAAACATTTTTGATGATAAATATTAGCATTTTCATTATTAGGCCAGAAATATTATTGCAGCCCTCGTACAACATTTTCAGGTTTTTCAAACGTAGTATACCCGTCCTTCATCCTTTGATGGGGAATAGGAGAAAGCACCAAATATTTTGCAGATATCTCAGTCACCATCTAATTCTAGACCCTTTAGGAGCTTCCAAGCAAATTACATACAACCAAACCCCCCTATCCACCCCATACCCTGCATTTTCAAACCAGCTTTATGATTGAGTTAATGTCCATAGTTCAGTTCACCAGCAACAATTGCCGAGAAGTATTAAAATACACAATCATCTTTAATACACGCCGAGATACAATTCCTCTTCCAAACAACATTTTTCGCATCCAGAGGCCGAAAAAGACACTATGAGTGGTACAAGGAGGAGTTTGTAGCGAAAACGTCTACGAATGCTTCTATTCCAATACCGCTGATCGGGGGATGAGAACGAGATGGTACGTATTCCTATTTACGGCCTGTTGAATTATGTGTCCCAGTTGTGGTATATTTTACAGGCTAAAGGCGGAATTTATTTGCATTTTGTGTTCTCTCGTTCGTCGTTTCGCAAAATAAAGTCATAAACTACAGCGCGAGGAAAAACATGGCAGAAACACATAAAGCATAACAGGCCAACAGAACAACGAAAAACTCGGACCCACGAAAAACACGAGGGCGACGAAACAAACATAACAATTAGCCAAGTTTCCATTTTATGGCCGACCATTAACTATTTTTATTAGAAAATTATTTGATTTCCGCATTAAATGTAATTAGGCGGGCTAAAAAGAAAGATTGCTCGAAATTGCCGGGGTGGAGATACTGCAAGAAATAAAATAAACAACCAGACCTTAAGAGATATAGACATTGGCAGCCAGTGTACTAGGAGGAGCACTACCAGTAAGAAGGTTGGACTTTGAGAAGAATGAAGAATGTACATGAAGAAGGTTGAATTGATAATAAAAAGGGACGAGTATGAAAAATGATACATGGGTGATCTTAGGGAAATTTGAGGAAAATTTAAAAGAACCAGCAGGCATTGACGAGTAGGAACAAAAGTGGCGGGTTAATATAAGGCTGTACAAATGGACATAAGAAAGGCAGTGAAATGGCAGAGCTTCGGGCCACACAGAAAGTACAGGGGGTACAGTACAATACAGAGAAAGATAAACGATTTTAGATGGAGGTTTACATAGAAGGTCGCGTATTTCGCATGATTCTCGATTAGCCACACAGAGAACAGATTTGTTGACACAACCGAATTTTTTGCCAACCAAATGTTGGTGGTTGCACTTACTATCCATAAATTCCATTGCTGTAACCAAATGTTGATTGGGTTCACAGAAACTTTTAGTAGATGCAACTGACCCTATCAGTTGAGAAGGCAAAGTGTCGCTAACCCTAACTAGTTAAGGTGATTATTGGAACTGCATTTTTACATGTATTGGTTGTTCTTACAAATGGTTGGTTCGAAGTACTCTGTGAATTTTGTTGTCATAACCACGAAAGTTTGGTAACTGGAACAACTATTGGTCAAATTTTATGAATTTGGTTAATATGACCGAAATAATAAATCTAATTGAGTTTGAGTTTATATTCGTACATGTGGTGTCACAGTGTCCCAAGAAATTTTAAGAAAAAGCTCATTATGATATTAGATTAAAATGCCTAAGTAAGTTGAAAGTTTTAACGAAATGCTTCAGAGCGCCCGAGGTTTAAGGTGTTTTTGTTTTAAATATAAATTTGGTGGAAATTATAACCGATAATTTTTTTATAGAGATTATATTTTGATGTTGGGATAACGGATAATAACCATGAACTAAACAGGGTTTGGTTGCTACAAAAAACGTATCTGTTGTCACAACCAATTGTTGGTCCAAAGTATCATGTGCTAAAGAAAAGATTTGTCGCCATAACAACCAGTTTTGGCGACCAAGAGTCTAACTGAACTCGGTTGCTATAACTGAACTCGGTGGCTGTGAGTACCGTAACACTGTTGTAGCAACCATAATATGGTGAGAATATTTGTCTTGTTATGAGAACTATGTAACCATCACTACCATGGAATGTTGGTAATTGCAGCAGAAAGTCTGTTTTTCCAACCGAATATTTGTATTGTAGTTCGGAACTATTGCCAGCAGATTTTTTCTCTGTGTGCAGCTTAGGCCATGGTGAAACATCGTACTGGTGTTCAAAGCCGGTTAGGACAACCGAGTTCAATCCCTTCGAAACTAAATCGAGTCATGTTATCACTAAACGGGGTTTGGTTGCTACAAAAAAAGTATCTGTTGTCACAACCAATTGTTGGTCCAAAGTATCATGAGCTTTAGAAATGGTTTGTTGCCATAACCACCAGTTTTGGCGACCAAGAGTTTAGCTGAACTCGGTTGCTATGACCAATTTGTTGGCTGTGAGTACCGTAACACTGTTGTAGCAACCATAATGTAGTGAGAATATTTGTCTTGTTATGAGAACTATGTCACCATCACTACCATGGAATGTTGGTAGTTGCAGCAGAAAGTCTGTTTTTCCAACCGAATATTTGTAGTTTGGAACGATTGCCAGCAGATTTTTTCTCTGTGTGCAGTTTAGGCCATGGTGAACCATCGTACTGGTGTTCAAAGTCTGTTAGAACAACCGAGTTCAATCCCTTTGAAACTAAACCGAGTATTGTTATCAAGACATTACTCTCCCTATTACTTATGTTGGGTGTCAAGGCCTATCGAATCGATCGTTCTCAGCTCCGGATTGTGATTAAACTCCATGCCAAGACGAAACCGGTACAAAATTAAAACATGCTATGTAAGCCTTGACCCCTTGGTTATGGGTCAAGGCCTGTCTGACCTCAGCAATCGGTTGCAACAAATCTCAGTATTGGGGAAAAAACTCTCACATCGATTTAGGGTTAAACCACAACGGTCATGACACTCCCCAAGGGATCGCCTCTACTAATTAGGCCGGAACGAGTACCAGGGGCTTCTAACAAGCCATACTAGCAGACTTAAATACCCGGTCCGAGCTCATTGTCAAGAATACCTCTAATTTGTCTTCCAAAAAGACTCAATTTTGGTCACAGAAAAATATAGGCATGAGTCGTCTAGAAAGAGGTGCAGGTATTAAGCGGTCAAATCATTTCTAACCTCTGCCCAAACCAATATATGTTCTTCTCGGACAGCGACCGGCAAGCTCTACCGATCGCTGGTAGCCAATTTTATATGCTGAAAATCTCCTGACATAGATGTGAATAGCATGATTTTCGAACAGTACGTATTTCACGGCTGTTGTGAGCTAAAGCATTCTACAGGAGATATTAAAAGGTTTGGATGTAAGGTGCAGAGACAGCGGGATTTGGGCACCGAAATTGTGCCATTAGAAACCTTCAGACTTTTTCTTTCTGGTCTTACAAAACATCTCATTGTCACTACGCCAGAAAACTGGAGATCGAGATCGTAAGAGGGCGATTAGTTACTAGCAGTATTAAACGGACGAATCACTTCTTAGCTCTGGCAGAAGATTCTTGAAGTATTCCAGAAGTAGCCCAAACCAATACATTTTCTTCAAAGACAGAACCTCTTGAACATATTTTACATTTTGGCCAGGATCCGGATTGAGGTTTTAAACGTTTTAATATTCCATTTTTTGTTATTAAAATTGTTGAGTATGAATATTTTTCTTTTCTGGCTTAAAATGACGGCTATGGACGCGTTACACGTTCAAGCATAGTGGGACCCCATCAATGAAGCTAGTATCATAAAATTCGGTAGGTGTAGGTCCATGTGCATACACTCGATAATGGAGCGGATTTTAAGAAATTTGTACTTTAAGTAATTAACCCATGCCAGGATCAAACGGTTGGAGCCAGAATCAAAACTTCGTGGTATGTTCATTCCTTTTAATTCGGATTATAAGAAAATGGACAAATGAAAAATACATGCGAAGTAATTTTTACAAATTTAAAACTTGAGTGCCAAATCTGGAGCTAAAATTAGTTTGTACTTTTTTAAATTCTTGAGTAAAAAATGTGAAATTGGGTGGTATGAATATTGGAGAAATTTGTGGTGTGAAACGGGTTAAATTTATCCCCATTAGCTTGTAATCATTCAATGCGGGTTATGGTAATCCCAAAAGTCGAACATTTCAAAAACGGTTGCTGTTAGAATATTTAGAATTTTAGAATGGATATTTTCTTAATACAACCTGTAAAGAATAAAAAAAGGGGATAACAAGGGAAAAAAGAGGGATAAAACGGGAAAAGTACAGCATAGTGAGAGAAACTATATCAAAAAAAAGATTAAAAAATTACCAAAACCTTCAAACCAGCAGGAAGTGAAAATAACAGTATAAAATCGACAGGGTGGCTTAAAAATTTGAATAAAAAGTAATAAAATGAGGTGCAAAATAAATTTAAAAAGAAAGTGAGAAACCCTATATAAGTATAAAAGTAATAGAATATATAAGTATAAAAGTAAAAGAATGGCATGTACAATATAAATTGGGATAAAAAGGAATACAAAATTTACCAAAGGGGGCAAAAATTAAAAAGTTAGTAAAACAATCTTTAATCGAGTGGAAGACATAGAAATGGGGACAAAAATTTATTGAAATAGAAATGGCGATAAAAATGGAACAAAACGGAAAAAATCGCAAAATTAAGGACAAAATTGTAAAACCGATAAGACGCCATAGAATTGGGGACAAAAAAGGGCCCTAAAACGGGTGAACTATAAAAATGAGATAAACGATAGTAAATGAATAGTGAATAGAAATATAAATAAAAAGGGATGAAGGAGGGCTTAAACATGCAAAATATCAAAGAAAAAGTCAGAAAAACCATATCTAGTCTAGAAAAACCATATCTAGAATGGTATAGAATTTATGATAAAAAGGGCCAAAACGCGTAAATATCAAGAAGTGGATAAACTATAGTAATGTAGATAGACGGCATAGAATAGGGGACAGAAAATGGGAAACGGGAAGAACTATAAAAAAGTGAGATAAACGATAACAAATGAATAGCGAAAAAAATTAAATAAAAAGAAAAGGGCTAAAACATACACAATATCAAATAGTCAGAAAGTCAGAAAGAAAATATCTAGTCGGCTGAATGGTATAGAAATGATAATAAAAAGGGCAAAAACCGGTGAAATCGTACGAAGTAGGAAAACTGTAGTAATATAGATAGACGACATAGAATTGGAGACAAAAAAGGGGAGAACTATAAAAGGTGAGATAAACGATAGCAAATGAATAGCGAAAAAAATTAAATAAAAAGAAAAGGGCTAAAACATACACAATATCAAAAAGTCAGAAAAAAAATATCTAGTCGGCTGGATGGTATGGAAATGATGATGAAAAGGGCCAAAAAACCGCTGAAATCTGAAGAAGTAGGAAAACTGTAGTAATATAGATAGACGACCTAGAATTGGAGACAAAAAAGGGACAAAAGGGGTGAACTATAAAAAAGTGATAGCAAATAAATCTCGAAAAAAAATTAAATAAAAAGAAAAGGGCTAAAACATACACAATATCAAAAAGTCAGAAAGACATCATCAAGTCGGCAGGATGGAATAGAAAATAGAAATCATGATAAAAAGGGACAGAAAGGGTGAAATCTCAAAAAGTGGCAAAACTGAAATAATATAGATAAAATAAATGGGGATCAAAGGGAGGAGTATCAAAATGTGAGATTAATAATGAACAATCAACAGAAAATATAAATGGGGTAAAAAGTAATAAAAAGAGGGCCAAAATAGACGAAAAATAACCAAAAATAGAAATTATTAAATAAACTGGGTTACATGGAAAATATAAAAGTGGAAAAATAGGGACGAAAAGGAGCCAAAACGGGCGAATTATGAACAAATGAGAAAAACAATATCAAATGGGATGAAAAAAAGGTATTTTAAAAAAATATAAAAATATAAGAGCAGTACAAATATTTTAAAATCACCAATGGATAAAATAGGGCCAAAGCAGGCCCTACAGTGAGAAATAGAAAAAAGTAATTAAAACAACATCAATTAATTAGAATGGTAAATTGGGGACAAAATTGACGAAATATCAGACCTAAAATGGACCAAAGAGTAAAAAGGAAAGAAAGGAGTATCAAATTAACTGGGTGGCATAGAAAATGAAATTTGCTTAGAAAGGGCTAAAATGGACAAAATACAAAACAGGAGAAATATCAAAAATTAAGGAAAATTATAACAAATCAACAAAATGGCATAAGAAATTAATTTGGAGATAGAAATGGTTTGAAAATAGGTCAAAACGGATTAGTGGGCTTATTGGGGTCAACAAAGGCTATTGGAGATTCTGACAAAACTTAAAACGACAGGAAAGGAAAGTGAAAATTTGTCCACGACAACCGTTACCACAATTAGTTGGAACTGATTAGATTGGAATGAAAACGTGCCAATAAATTTAGACCGGGCCAGGCAAAAGGATGGAGAGACAGCTTAAAATTAACCAGAGAGGTTGGAAAATAGAAAAAAGGTGTAGGGGACAAAAAACCTAAATTAGTAAGATATTAAAATGCGTGGAAACTGATAAATACAAAACTGCATTAACGACCACTCGAGAAAATAGTAAAAATCTTGAAAGTAATATTAAGGAGAGTGGTACTTTGGTCTGATACGAGTATTACAGATTTCCTCTCAGCAAGTAGTGGTTATTTGCTAGTTGTACATAAAGAAAAATTTTCACTGATTTGAGAAAAACTTTTCACAATTTTTCGCAGAAAATACTCCTACAACTTGTCTTGTGAGTTTTGACGACTTGAATGGACGCGGAGGTAGAGGTAAGATCAAATTGACATGGAATTTACTACAAAGAGAAAATATTCTGTCCTCCGCAAGAAATGCCAACCCTGACACGTGCATAAATTTGTATGTGTGGCGGAAACGGAAATGCCTCCTCATTCTTGGAATGCCAAACATTTTACCCAGTCAGGGTTTGTGTAAATTTTCCATTCCATACAAGTTACTTTCCGCTTCAAGCAACTATACATGGAATGGTCTGAGGGTAATGTTCATTAACATGGAAATTCATGTTGATATATTAGTTTTAAATTGAAAATAAACAATGGAGAAAATTACTGGTGTCTACTGTGGATTTTTCCATTCCTAGAAGACAGCACATCCATGCCAATGTAGGAGGACATATATCACATACTCGCATATGCATCAACCTTCAATTTCCGTTTATCCGTATGGTTTTCTTGGACGCTCCGAAAGGATTCGAAGAGAAGTACTTCCTTTAAATTTGTATGTTCAATGTAGCCAATGTGTATGTATGTAAAATATCTTTTATTGATTGTTTGTGATTGTAGTTGCAAGTTTATATGTGTGAGTTTTGAGAAGGGTGTTTCTGGTAGGGTTAAATTTATAGGGTTTGATTCGTTGTATCCTCGAATGTTTGTTAGAAGTAAGTATGCATCTGTACGTGTAGGTTAGTTCAAAATTACCATAAATCATGTTCATGGTCTGCCTCTATCCCAAATCGTAATAATGTTAAATACACGTGCTTTAAATGGCCTTTTTTGATTAAATTTAAACTATTGACCTAATACTTTGCAGTATGGTAAAAAGTGTTTAAACGGTTTATCGTGTGTCGACTCAAAAACGTATTTAAAGTTCTAATAAAATTTTTGCTCCTTTTGTACGGATATAGTACGGTGGCCTTAAAATGAAGGAGTACTTGATTTCCCCCTAAAATCGAATTACAAATACCAAAAAGAAAATGTTTGCAGATGTCATACTCATCCGTAGTAATAAAGGTTCCATCTTTACTCTAAGGGGTACCTAGTCAAGTTTTTAGGGACATTGGCTTCATTATCTCGAATTCAGTACTACTTACGTATTTTTTTACTGCATATAAAATAATATAAACAGTATCGCCTTCAATTTGATGTATGATACGGGCAAATATATTAAACCGTTCTAGAGATACGGGTCGGCAAAATCGAGAATTTCAAAAATTTGGAGGCCCAGTGGCACGTTTTAACATCTCAATCGTGCTCAAACTTTGCAATCCTAAAATCTGACAGAAAGAAACAAACAAATTCTGACATTTTTTACCCTATGAGATAAAACCAACCTAATATACATAAATATATATACAAAGGGTGTTTTTTCGGACGTCTGGTTTTCAAGAAGAAGTTAAACGCATATAATTGTATGTTGTGGCCAAGACTTTAGCTTTATTATAAAGATAAGGCTTTGCCATTATGTTTTAAAAATGATTTCGGGCAAATGACCGCTGCGGCTGGCTCGAATAAACTCCAGCCGAGATGCCCAATTTTCAAATACATTTTGCAGCAATTGGGGCCGTATGACAGCAATAGAGCGCCGATATATTCTCTTTCAAGACGTAAATCGTGCCTGGCTTATCTGCGTAGACAAGCGACTTCAAATAACCCCACAAAAAATAATCCAGCGGAGTTAAATCACACGATCTTGGAGGCACCGACAAATGCCTACCACGTGAGAAAATGCGCTCTCCAAAAGTTGCTCTTAATAAATTGATTGTTTCGTTGATTGTATGGCATGTAGTGGCGTCTTTTTGGAACCACAGGTCGTCCGCATCAACATCCTCCAATTTAGGCACGAAAAAGTCATTAATCATGGCTCTATAGCGTTCCCCATTGACTGCAACATTATGTCCGGCATCATTTTTAAAGAAATATGGACCACTAATTCCCTAAAACCATAGAGCACACCAAACAGTGACTTTTTGAGGAATAAACGCGTCTCAACAATAGCTTTTCAATTCGCCAAATGCGACAATTTTGGTTATTAACGTACCCATGTAACCAAAAGTGAGCTTTATCGCTGATCAAAAGCCTCTTTTAAAAATCAGGATCGGTGGCCATCTCGTTTTAGGCCCATTTGCCACAACTTGCAAACGTTGTTCCGGAAAAGACTATTCACTATACGAGTAAAATGGCAAACCAACTGAGCACAAATCAAGTGGCCGCTGTAAAAACACCAACTCCGAAAAATTTTGTAGCCAGATTGAAATTCACACGTCTAACTAAACACCCTTTACCTTAAGTATATGAATTCCTACAGAAACAAGTTTTTGTCTTATTCAAGAGGCAATGCCGTTGATTTTGTTAACCTATGGTCGTTAACAGATTTTAACAGGGGATCGATTTATAAGTTAAGTACTCATGTCACGCCGTAATTAATAGGTCGGATGCTTGACTATCACATCACAAACCCAGTTTTAAATCCAGGTACGTGTTTTAAAGGTGCTTTTAATACCAGTCACTATACTTTTGCTACTCTGTCCACTTCCCATATGTCACTGTTGGAAATAGTAACTGGCTAAACGAGTTTTTATGTTCTCCTTAAACATCTGTTGGTGGACATTCGTAAAGCGATTTCATCCCAGAATCCAGCGTTCTAGGTTTCGAAACCAAAGTGAATATTTACATTTTAGTTAGTCTGGCGACAATGTCTAATAGCCTGAAACAATATTAACAATCCAAAAGAAATTCAACCAATTCTGTCCATTATTTTGCATAGCCTCCATACAAATCTTCCGTCCGGTTAAAGATCCTGAAGCTAAGCTTAATTTGATATAAGATAGAATATTAAATCTCGAGAGCAGCTAACGAAAACTATAGGTATTGAAATCCGTTCCTACTGAGCAGAAGCATATAATGATTTTTAAAAACACAAATCTACAGAATGTAGTATCAGCAGAGGCTTAGTAGACATACTCGTATCGGACGATTAAAAAAATACCTATTCGGCAAAAGAAGCTATAAATGGAATTACTTGAAAGTGAGAAGAGATTTAAATGCACTGGAGTAAAAAGAACGACCGAGAGTGTTATCAAAAAGTCTTAGATTATCCTGAGAGCCTATAAAATGGTATGAACTCCTAAAAGCTGGCTAAGAATACGTCAGTTGCAAAATGTAACAGCGATTTGTCCCTTACTTCGACCAACATGGCAGTTTTTAAAAGGGCGTGCCACTGCGCACTTTTCTATCAAGGTATGTTGCTTTTCATGCCGACATTATATGAATACACCAACTGTTATCATGGCCTTTTATAGTTCAGAGTTGAATGTGCGATGCCACTCCCCTTTTATCCAATTTTACCATAATGTGGTCTATAATAGGTTATTAATTTCATTCTGGTAAAATTTTATAAGGATTGGTATATTATTTTAGCTATCACTTTATAATACGCTAACTTTAGCGAGCATTACATCTCTTATAGTTCATGAGATATTCCCTTTCTAAGTTCAAAGTTTTATGGAGGGTTGCCTTTCTTGTTCAATCAATGCGAAATGTAGCCTAAAAGCATTTCCTGGACGAGTTGAAAGTAATAAAACACAAGCGTAAAACCCCCTCTGTACCAGAAATATAATGATCTTTACAAAGATAGACTCACTGCAAGTGTTGGAAAGTTTTGAAGACTTGATCAGTCTGGCCGGTTATTTGTAGAGACAGACAATCTAGGGCTCATATCGATAGGAATGGTGTCCTAGTTTTATTCAATAAACCAATACGTTAGTGCAGATAGTAGCTAAAATCATTTTACGACGGAGAGTGTAAAATAGCTGCAGCAGCGTGTAATGCTGCCTATAACACAACAGGGATTAGCTGCAGGAGAATGGCACCTATTTTAGTGGAAGCAATGAGAAAACGAATTTCAAAAAATTCCATCAAGAAAACATCAGACTGTGACGTATGTGTGATGTAATTAATCAATATTCTTGGGCCTAGAATTGCAGAAAAAGTCTCAAAATCGCAAAATTGAACTTAAGCAGCACAATAATTTCAGCGCAGATTTTGCTCTTCGTTTACGCTGTTAACACAGACATCAAGACACTGATTTATTTGCTAGTATATAAATAAGTAGATACATTTTGAATTGAAGGTGAACTGGAACGAAACAAAGTTAATTGTGGCATCTATTGGAACAATATCGTGGTAGTTGATTTGTTCGTCTATCTCGAGTTCGTCATTAACAAGCTGACACAAGCCTTGCAATTAATAGGTGCTACTTTGGGTTTTACAAACAAATGAGAAAGGAAGTCATCTCTCGATGGACAATAGCACCACTCGTTCGTTCACATGCTTATACTACAGCTCTGACAGCTGTAAAGTAATATTAGGGTTTCTTTTAATAGAAACATGCTTTGAATAACGTATGCAACCTTGCTGTCACTGTGAATACTTATTTAATATCCTTAACATCGCATTAAGAAACATGGGAAAACTTCCTTCAAATCTATGACCGGGACCTAGTATTAATGGCGGCTTCAAACGGCAAATGCATTTTATTGACAAGTTCTACTAAAGCTTAGAGAATAATCTCTTACTCTTTATATAGCCGGCATATACGAAGAAGAAAAAAAAGAAGGTCGATGAAAATTTTTTATATGTTCATTGTCAGAATTTATCCAAGGCTTTCTGTATGATAGGCGTGTACTCATACTATCACACCACGCTGTCACACACTCTGAGTATAGTTACTTAATTTCATCAATATTCCATCAGTAGCAACCGGGAAAAGTCTCTCAAATCACATAGCTGTGGAAGGTAAAAGTAATTTACTCTGACTGTCCGAGACCTACTATTTAATGTTAGCTCCCAACGGCTGACGCGTTAAATAGAGAAGCATTAATATGGCTTAGATATTAAGCTCTTACTCCATAAAAGCCATTTACGAGGTAGAAACATGCCACCGGCAATTGCTAGATTAATTTGTGCGATGGTCGCCCACACAAACCATCACTAAACAACGGCTCAAATTAGTAGCCATATACGAGTACATAAGTGATCCTAGTGATATTGATCTATACTGATCCATTATGGTCATATTCATACATGTTCTCATATATCACCCATGGGGATCCGATCGAGCTCCCACATTGTATAGTATATACTCTATGAACGATGTATATCACATAATGCTGAAATAGGACCATATACAAATTTAGAGCCGCTTAAAAAAGAGCGTCATGGTCAAGAAGTATAACTATTTTACTTTCTTATTAAGAAAAAGTTCTTTGTTTGTTTCATAAAGGGATGCTGAGGGAAATGTGTAAGTACATTGCTTCAGCAAGGAAAAGCATAATCCATATAATGTACCTTGAAACTAGTTCATCTAACGCACCTGCCCAAAAACACTACCCTGCACTTTCGGTGGTGCAGACTATAACATATTGTGCATAAATAATAATATTTAATATTGTATCTTCCTTGAATTATCGGTTTTCTTTCATTCAGAAAGCACTTAGCGATCCCGCTATGCTTAGCGATCGAATGAACATAAGTGTGGCAGCTATATCTTGTACTAAACCGATTTTATTTTCATTTCAATAACTTTTTTCTTGGTCCAAAAAACTAACGTGTGCTAAATTTCATTAAGATGAGATGTAAAATGTGGCTTCTAGAGCTAAAACTGAAAACATCGGAAGAACATATGTCTGTGGGAGCTATATCTAAATCTGAACCGATTTTCTTCAATTTAAATTACGTCCTTCCTTGGTAAAAAACTAAAGTGCGCTATATTTTATTACGATTGGTTGTAAGATGTTTCTTAAGCTAGCAACATGTTTGTGAGAGCTATATCTAAATCTGAACCGATTTTATTTAATATCAGTAACTTCCATCGTTGGTCCAAACAACTAATGTAGTAAGTGGCAGTTAGAGCCCCAAAACAAAAAAACGGATGAACATATGTGTGGGATCTATATCTAAACCTGAACCCACTTTTTTCAATTTCAATAGAGTCAGTCCTTGGTCCAAAAAACTTTCTTCTGTTAAATTTCATAAAGATCGGACAGCGTAGCAATCTGTACAAACGGTGGCACAGACGAACTCGGGACGTACGGACGGAGCGACGGACAGATAAACATCGTTTAATCAAATCAGCTAGTAATTCCGAGTCGGTACACTTAAAGGGCTAGCTCAAATATTTTTCGTACTTACAAGCATTTGCCATGAAACTAAGTTAAAATACCCTTATTCACAGAGAGGTATATAGTATCAAAAATCAACAACCCAAAGTTGTCATCTTCTCTTGACACCAAATCGTTTACGTATCCCAATAGTAGTGAAACTCCAAAAAAAATTAAAGACGTTTATACTTTGCATACACAGTGACATACGTTTCGATGTGGCCGTGCAGTTCGTGATGTTCAGGCCAACTCACTCAGTCGTTGTTCGATGAATTGTGTACTCATGATGCCCATAGTCCAATGTAAACAAATGTCTCCGGCTGTGGAGGTGAGAGTATAGCGGAGTATTGGCCTTAGCATGTGGCGACTATGGCCTTAATTTCCCATTTCTGTGTGGATTCCATCTTCTCGGCCAACCAAGAATTTACAAACCGTGTGTATGTGTGTAGGGTTTGTGCGTTCGATTGTGGAACTAGTTTATCGGGAATAATGCATCCAAGAGCAGAAAATAAACTTGTGGATAGTATGCAACTTTTTTTGCATTAGTGTTTCTAAGGAAGAGTAACTTAAATATATTATGATGAGAAGAGAAGTTAGGGCGCATGAGCTCTACTGAGCAAAATAAGAGTACTTGGAGTTGGCAACATGCTGCGTACCAGTAATCAGAGAGTTGCAAATGAGTTAAAATGTTTATAAACAATACGGCTAGTTTAGACGATACGAATTTATGGAAGAAAATGTTGATTGATACTAGAAAATGTTGCAAATGATACAAACAAATTAACAAAGTAAAAAATACGACCGACAGACGATGGCCAAAACACCACACAACCGTTTAGAGAAAATGCAAAGAGTTTGAAAACATATCTTTTTATTTCTATCTGTGACAGCGCATAGAGAAAGGGACCTAAGGGTAAAAAAATCAATTTTCTTTTTTGGATGTGGACAACATCTGAGCATCGAATGAGACCGATCCCATGACCCAAAAGAGTTCCCTCCCAGAGATATGCGAGTTTTATGAGAGTGAAGTCGACGATTCTAAGCGCAAACAGAAACGGACCTAATCTTTAAAATGGCTCTCCTGAACAAAACTGGTTTTTAGCCTTAGGTCCCTTTCTATATTGCGCGTCACACATACTTAGTTGGGACATAAATACTGTTACAACATTGAACACACCCATTGCAATAGTAGAACTGAGCCTACCCCGTTAATGTCATATGGGTTTTGAAAGCAAACCTCAATAGCGTTAGTCTGTAACGGGATTTTAAAATTGTTTCAACTTTCATCATGGAGTGGTCAGATAATGAGAACCGTATCGGTGTAATTGCGCTTT
The DNA here is from genome assembly GCA_963513945.1 of Hydrotaea diabolus. NCBI lineage: Eukaryota > Metazoa > Arthropoda > Insecta > Diptera > Muscidae > Hydrotaea > Hydrotaea diabolus. The sequence continues at coordinate 128,373,211 of OY740720.1, forward strand.
TCAAGTGTGAAATGAAAAAAGCGATATTTTCAAAACGCTCCGTCCACTAGGGACTAGCCGCATGTTCGTCTACTGATGCATAAAACTGTTTGAGGAGACGGGAGATGTAAAAGACCGCCAACGGTCCGCATGTCATCAAAGCCGTTAAATCAAGAATTCACAGAAACCCGTTCCGAAAACAGAAAATCTTGGCCCGTGAGATGAATATCACTCAAAAGTCCATGAGTCGAATCATTAAAAAAGACTAAGGACTTGAGGCTTTCAAACGACGTACCGGGCATTTATTGACTGCAGCTTTAAAAAAATTGGATTGAAAAATGCACAGAAAATTGTGTTCACCGATGTAAAAATGTTTACCGTTCAGGAAAAATTTAACAAGCAAAATGATAGAGTGTATGCGCGGTCATCTAGGAAAGCATCTGAACTGATCCCAAGGGTGGAAAAGGGTCATCACCCAGCTTCAGTGATGGTTTGGTGGGGTGTCTATTACGATGGGGTCACTGACCTGCATTTCTGCGAACAAAGAGTCAAAACATCGGCCAAAGTTTACCAAGAAACCGTTTTGGAAGCTGTTGTGAAGCCTCCTAACAATTCCCTGTTGCAAAACCAGCCATGGACTTTCCAGCATGATTCTGCGCCGGCCCATAAGGCTAAAACGTCCCAGGCCTGGCTTCGAAACAATTTGCCAGCGTTCATTTCCTCTGAAGAATGGCTCTCAGGCAGTCCAGATTTGAACCCGTTGGATTACAAATTGTGGACGGTTTTAGAGGACAAGGTTTGTCACAAAAGATAGCCCAACATTGGATCTCTTAAGACTGCTTTGCTTCGAGCTGTGGCCAATTTTCCAATGGACGAGGTGCGTGCAGCTATTGACGATTGGCCAGTGCGACTTAAGGCGTGTTTAAAGGCAAAAGGCGGACATTTCGAATGAGTAGATTCTTTTTGAATAAAATATACATCAATAAATTTTATAAAAATATTTGGTCCAAAAACATTCAGAAATTTTTATGTTACAGCATTAAATGTGTGTATCAGTATTTATGTTCCTACTAAGTATAGGTTATATGTAAACGGGGTTTAGTTGCAGCAAAGAATTTATCTGTTGTCACTACATATAATTGGTACCAAAGTAACATGGTACTATCACAGTTTGTTGCTTCTCATAACCACCGATTGTGGCAACTAATAGTTTTTCTGAATTCGGTTGGTATAACTGACTTCTTGGTTGCAAGTTTCATTATATTATTGTAGCTACCCTCAATGCCATGAAGTATTGGTGATTGCAACGAAAGAGTGTTTAGCCAGCCAAATATTTGTATTTCGGACCGATTTCTAACTGATTTTTTCTCTGTTTGTACTTTTTAACAAAATTGAAATCCAGAACAAACTGCTCAAGGGCCCTGGTAGTAACGGGTGGTCAATCTAAAGGTATGCTATTAGGCGTCAGTTCTTTTAAACTCTATTTTTATTTATTTTCAGTATTGGGTGCCATTTCATCATGGAATGACGTAAAAGGGAAATGAGCGTTCGGTGAGAAACGTTTTTCGTGAGCTTAGTAGACTTTTTATGGTCGACATAATCAGCCTGCCAAACGCCCTATTGGGATTACCATCGTTAACAATGAACCCCAATTTTCACTATTGGATAAAACTTTATATACTTAACTTTTTAGATCACATTCAGCATGAAGTATTGAAAACATAGCGGCTGTAGCTGAGAGCGTACGTAAAAACCCCCAGGAAAAAATGGACACCGTTCTCAACAACTTGGCTTGTCGTATGGAACAACTTGGATCGTTTGACGGAAGGATCTTTGTTTGAAAGCATACAAAATACAGCTCGTGTAGGAATTAAAGCCTCATGATGTTCCTACGCATCGGGATTTCAGTATTTGGGCTCTTTAAAAGCTCGAAGAAGAAGATTTGTTTTCGACCAACATTTCGTTCAGTGTTGAGGCCCATTTCTGGCTCAACGGCAACGACAATAAATAAAACTGCCGCATTTGGGCTGAAGAGCTATCAGAAGAGGTTCAAGAGGTGCCATTATACCTAGAGGAAACCAGGGTTTGGTGCGGTTTATGGGCTGATGGAATCATCGGCCCTTCTTTTTCAAAAATGATGATAGCCGGAACGTAACCGTGAATGGTGCTTGCTATCGAGCCATGATTTTTGCTACCTGAAATTGAAGCCCTTAATCATGACAAAATGTGATACAAATAGGACGGTGCAATGGACAAACAATGGATCTATTGAGATGTAATTTCGAAGAGCAGCTAATTTCACGTTTTGGACCGGTAAGTTGGCCGCCTAGATCGTGTGAATCACACCTTTAGACTTTTTTCTTTGGGGCTACATAAAGTCCAAAGTCTATGCTGACAAACCAGCTACGATTCAGGTTTTGGAAGCCAACATTACGCGTGTCATTAACGCCATACCGGTAACAATGCTTGAACGAGTCATCCAAAATTGGACCCTCAGACAAGAACACCCTGAGGCGTAGTTGCGGCCAACATTTTAAAGAAATTATATTCAAAAAATAAATGGCATAAAATGTCCTTTCAAATTGACAATTAATATTACACACTTGATTTGAATTTTTGTATTTATTTTTATTTTGAAAAATATACCTCTAGATTGATCCCCTGTTAGCTAACGTTAACTGAGTTAAATAATTTTGTACCTTCTTTTTGACCAGTACAACTGTCTACTTTCCTAAATATGTACAGTTTCTAGGTATACATTTTGAGGACAACAAGGCAGCTATTTCATACAACTTATGTTTCGAAAAAATTTTGACAACCTGCAACCGACTTACACACACATACATATTCGGTCGACATTAATTAACTCCGTTGTAGCATAAATTTTAAATGATGACACCACTGTTGGCTTTACTTACTCAGCACTCAGTTCATGGCTGGAGTTCAACACCTTGTGGACATTATGAAAGATGCACAAAATGTAAACACGTGGAAATTAAACAGCTCAGGCAGGAGAATGCAAACAACAGGGATGGTGGTCGTGGACTGGACGCTACTGAATTCCAGCGAAACAAAAGTAACTCGACATTTTTTTCAAACGAAAAATATAAATCAAGTTATACATTATTCAAGTTTAGTTTGAAAAAATAGCTCACGGCCAAAAAAAGGAGGAAGTAAAGGAGGCGGAAGAGGACGAATAGCAAAATTCAAAAACCAACTTTCTTTGCAAACTTAATTTGACAGTTAATTTCAAATATTTTAATAACACTCCGAAGGAGTGCACACGAACGGAAGGATGGCCAAAAAACGCACAGGATCGTACACATTGTACCTATAAGGGTAGCCTTTAGAAATGGTCCTTTGGAATTATTATATATGCTAGGGCCAATGTGCCAGAGAGTTGTTTCACTGAAAACTGAATAATTTTTAATTAAAAGTGAAGAAGAAAAACATAACAAGAATAAAAATAAATACAGGATACCACTCACTCCCTCTGGCCCCTTTTACTGCAGAGTTCACACACATAAATCAAAGAATGTTTCATTAAAATTACAACACTTTCATTCCATACACAAACACACTCACACAAAGATACCGGAAAATCTCCGCCCAAAAATGCAACCAAATACAAAAAAAATAGTGTCCGAATTCCTTGGCCACCAAGGCCGGCATATGACAACTGAAGAATATGTTTGGGAGCAGCCAGAGGGAAATACAATCTTATAATTAATTTTGGTCATTTTCAGCTGGAAGCGTGTATCCTCCTCCAGCCAGCAGCAGCATGTAAAATACTAGCACATCTACCAGCGTATGAAAACTCATCCAAAAGGGTTCGCAGTCCGTCCAAAGCGCAAAGACTTATGGAACTTTTATGTGATATTACACACCATGTAAATGAATGCATATATGTGTGTGTGTGTGCATCTCGCTGTATGTGTGTGCATGTCTGTATCGCTGTAACTAAAGAAACGGAAACAGAAATTATTCGCAGACCTTTGGGTGTAGCAACAAAAAAAATGCTACCGCTGAGAATGATTTAATAAATGGAAATTCTTTTGAGACAACATTCGGTGTCAAATGCAAAACGCAACAAAAACAACACCCAAGAACACTTGGCAACAGTTTTCCGTATTGAATTAAATGGCTTCTATTCAAAGGAATTGAATAAAATCCCTCCTTTTTTGTTAGAATTTCAGCTTTGGCCAAATGATCCGTGGGTGGGGCTACGAATTCGTTGAAATGCGGAAAGTTGCCAAAAAATGACCGTTTTTTTCCTTTCTAGTTTTGAAAAAGAAACTGAACCGGAAAGTAGGAGGAAAACACACATAAAATAATCTATTCTATGTGTGTTGAAATGAAAATATTTAAGAACAAAAACCAGAAGAAAAATCTTCGAGATACAATAAACTGATTCTTTATCCAAAATTAAATGCAGTATACGAGTAACATTTATCCAATCGAAAAACTGAAGCTGCGAGAAACCTTTCACTTTGCCCAAAATAAAAGTAGTAAAAGGTTTCTACTATCGAAAAATTGTAGAAGCGATAATTATTCTATTATCGAAAAGTTGTAGAAGCAATAACTATTTTATTATCGAAGAATTCCAGCAACGATAACTTTTCTTTTATCGAAAAGTTGTAACGGCTTTAGAAAACTTATTAAAGCTTTACTTTTATTTTTACAAGAGAAATTACTTTAGAAAAGGTGTGGCAACAATAACTTTTGCAGCTTCAATAAATTTTGTAGCAGCGATATTAAAATTGTATCAAACATAATTTGTATTTTATCGAAAAGTAAATTCTGCAATATTATATTTTAATAGAAAAGTTTTATCAGCAATGTTTTTTTTATCGAACATTTGTCGCAGCGATTACCTTTGTTTTTATACAGAAAATTTGTTTCTTTTCATAGAAAAGTTGTCGCTGCGATAACTTTTATTTTTGTGGAAAAGTTGTCGCCGCGATAACATATCTCTTTATAGAAAAGTTGTCGCTGCGATAACTTTTCTTTTTATAGAAAAGTTGTCGCTGCGATAACTTTTTTTTTATAGAAAAGTTGTAGCTGCGATAACTTTTCTTTTTATAGAAAAGATGTCGCTGCGATAACTTTTCTTTTTATAGAAAAGTTGTCGCTGCGATAACTTTTCTTTTTATAGAAAAGTTGTCGCTGCGATAACTTTTCTTTTTATAGAAAAGTTGTCGCTGCGATAACTTTTCTTTTTATAGAAAAGTTGTCGCTGCGATAACTTTTCTTTTTATAGAAAAGTTGTCGCTGCGATAACTTTTCTTTTTATAAAAAAATTGTCGCAGCGATAATTTTTTTTTTATAGCAAATTTGTCGCAGCGGTAATTTTTTTTTTATAGAAAATTTGTCGCAGCGATAAATTTTCTTTTTATAGAAAATTTGCCGCTACGACAAATTTTCTGTAAAAAAAATTTATCGCTGCGACAAATTTTCTATAAAAAGATAATTTATCGCTGCGACAAATTTTCTATAACTTACTTTTCTTTTTATAGAAAAGTTGTAACTTTTCTTTTTATAGAAAAGTTGTAACTTTTCTTTTTATAGAAAAGTTGTAACTTTTATTTTTATAGAAAAGTTGTAACTTTTCTTTTTATAGAAAAGTTGAAACTTTTCTTTTTATAGAAAAGTTGTTACTTTTCTTTTTATAGAAAAGTTGTTACTTTTCTTTTTAAAGAAAAGTTGTCACTTTTCTTTTTACAGAAAAGTTTTTACTTTTCTTTTTTTAGAAGAGTTGTATCTTTTCTTTTTATAGAAAATTCTACGAGGAAACTTAGCTTAAACGTTATAGTGGATAACAGAGTGCTGCAAGGCATCCTATACTTACTTATGCCCAACTACTTACTTATTTAATTCCCACAGCATCCTCTTAAGGAAAAATGGAAAACTTCTCTCAAATCAGTGAAATTTGCACGATTCTTTCTTATACTTACTGACCGGGACCTACTCTTTTTATGCCGGCTCCGAACGGCAAAATTTTTATAGAAGATATTGAGATAAATCTTTTACTCGCTGAAAAATGCTTAGTTGTTCTTACTTGGGCTTAAACCTGGGTTTACTGGCATAAAAATCTGCATTATTCTACCTACCACGGCGGCTCAGATATTTTTGGAAAAGTCATATATTTTCATTTTAATTAAAGTTAAAGCTCTCAGATGTATTCATTAGACAAAGTTGTCGGTTTAGAGAAAAAAACTATCGTGTCTTCTAGAGAAAAGATTACGCTTCAAAAGCATTTCTTTAAGTTAAAATGTGTAGCTTCGATATCTGTTTTCATAGAGAAAGATATTGCTACGATATGGAATATTATTAGAATATTAAACTTATTAAATATTAAATTTCAATTTATCACCCATTGTCGGCATTATTCTCGGCAGTGACCCATATTTGGAAAAGTAGTCATGTCAGTCAACGTTGCTAGACAATTGGAAGTGCTTCCAATTAATGGCCACTAGTCGGGGCAAACAAATGGTTATAATTTTATAATTGCCACGATTCATAGGAAGAGTTCGAGTGCTGCTCCAACCAGACAGACGCGATAATGATGGAAATAAAATCAATTGAAAAGGATATCAGTTCGTATAAGACCTTTTTTTAAAATAAAAAAGGACATGCTGTGGAACTATTGCCATACCGAACAGATGTACACTTTAATACTGGCGTCGTATCGAATTCATTTCTATTGGAGAAGACGGAACAAAGGAAAGTGTTGGCAAATATGGGACAGAAAAACGTCAGCAACTGAAAACAAACAACGTCATCGACACGAACTTCACGTTGCCATCGACGTGGACATGGACATGGACACCGACAGCAACTCCAACAACACTTGGAAATTTCAAAGTGGACTGTCATTTAGACATTCACCACTTCCACAACGCTCGTACACACCCTTGGTCCTGAGTTTCATATATGTATACGATATATATATTCATTGAGTCATTCGCAGCCCCCCGCTTCTGTTGGTTACTCCGTCAGCGTCATCATTCGAAAGGCCATCATTTATTTTCACAAGCATTCGAAACTATTTTCACAACGATTCGAGGGAGAAAATAATGGATTTCTGAGTTTCATCCACTTTTTCCGATTGTCAGTAGTACTCGTACAAGTGGTATAAAGCAACATCATTTAATAGTTTCTCCGAATAGTCCAAACCCAATCCCTATCGAGCTGTAGTGAAGGCGAAACTTTGGCCAAACTTTAAATGTGCTGCTGTCATCGTTTCAAATTACCGCCACCTCGAAACATTTTTTTTTTGTTTTTAAAAGTTTTTGGTACAAAAACGGTATGAAACAATTTAAATAGAAATACGATAACAATTTTAAAACTAAAAACTTTGCCAAAAACAAAAAGAATGTTGCAAAGTACTCGTATTACGTTTGAAAAAGGGAGATCTACCAACGTTAAGACTGGCATTCGTTAAATCGAATTTAACTATTCACTATAACAGATTAGGAATTATTTTCAACTAAGGAATTTGCTGATTTAATCCGTCAACACTACGAATGCCTATGAGCAATACTCGATTATTTTCGAAGCATGGTTAAAATTCCATAACCAACCGAAATAGTTTTATTTCGCAATTACAAGATACAAAGGTCATTGGGATAAGCTTACCAAAGATTGTGTTCCCTTGATATATTCAATGTTTTAACTCAGAAATCTGTAGTGAGATATATTAGTTCAAAACAAAAACACTAGAGCTGGTCCTGAAGACAGATGCTTGGTATTGACTTGCAGCCTATAAATAGTCAAAGTAAACTGGGAATTCCTTATACACTAAAATTGGTCGCTCTAAAGTGATAATCGGCATAACTTTGAAACGGTTGAACCCCTAGGCTTCGTTTAGGTAATTTTGGAAAGTGAAGAGATACGGCTATCTTTAAGAGAAAAAATCTGACCACTGGCTCAGCAAGTTTCCCTTGTACCTTTCGACCACCAAACCGAAATTTTTTAAACCGCTGCTATTTTGCCCCTTTCATTTTTGGGCATTGTCGTAGATTGACATATTGTCAGGAAATGAACCAAGGAATTCTCTGGTGATATTTGTACAGGCGAGAATAAATCACCCTGTATAAAGGATGGTTCAACCAATACACACGATGTTAATGGTAAATACAATAAAAAGTTTGCAGCAAAAATATCTTACTAGTTTTCATTATGATAGAAGGATCTTCGGCAATAATGTGTGAAAGTATCGGCTCGCTTCGGCCTAGGTGGCTTACCTCTCTCCGAAGGTCCATACTTTCAATGGCTCTGAGATATAATGGGGTTCGATGTTGTTAATGTGCCGAATTATCTCAGCCTTTAGTTCTATAATTATTTTTGGCTTAATGACGTACACTTTTTCTTTTATATATCCTTAAGAAATAGAGTGAAACGGTGTCAAGTCACATGATCGTGACGGCCATCGTGAAATCGCACGGCCGTTAAATTTCTCGCTCAAAAAAGCCATTGTTTCGTTGAGGCAAATGGCACCATTCTGTTAGAACCACATATCGTCCAGGTCCATATCCTCAGTTTCTCTGTCCGGCCGGCCTACAAAATGGGAGAGCATGCGCAGGTGATTTCAAATTTCCTACAGTCCCGGTTTGCTAAAATTTGCGCACAATTCTCTGATTGTGGGCACATTTGGTCATTTATGCTGACCAACAAAAGACCAAGTGCACAAAATGTATTTTGGTTTGAACTCGCATTTTCTTCAAAGGTTTTAGCAATCTTAGCGCTGCTGCTGCTTAGTTGTGTACCTCTTCTTGGTTTAGTTTGTCAAACACTGAAATAAAGAAATGTCAAATTGAGTTGGACACAAAACTTGACTTTAAAGTGTGACTCACAACTAACATCGTACATTATGGTTTGACCACCCTTTATATAAGTAAGTCATCGTTGTGCCAAGCTCATCTCGTGCCACCTCTATCGTGCCACCTCTATCGTGCCACCTTTATCGTGCTTTCAAATAACAACCAGGACGACTGGCATGGCGGAATTGTCTTAGAATTTTACGACCAATGAAAAACTATTCCAATTGGGACGAGTCAGTTTCTTGATTGTTTAAAAAATATTTTCCCATAAGTTGGCGCAGCAAAATTAAAGGAAGATACAGGGTTTTCCATTAAGGACATAACAATTTTATATATTTATAAAACACAGAATATTTAAGATATGGAATTCAAGTTTACTCCAGGTGTAGTGCAATTTTGAACTTTTTAAGAATGATTTCGGTCATATGACCACCACGAGCCCGTGTAAAGCGATCTATTCTTTGGACCCGATTGTCCACCAATCTTGCTCACATTTCGACCGGAACACGTTGGCACTTTCGCGTTGGGTGTTGTCTCTCAGGTCGTATAAAGTTGCCGGCTTGTTGGCACAGATCAATGACTTGATGTGTTCCCATAAAAAAAAAATCGAATGGCGTTTAATAGCATGAACGAGGTAGCCATTCGACCGGACCATTTCTCAAGAGAACGCGTTAACCGAGTTTGCCTTTTAGTAAATCGTATGTAACGCGTAATGTGTGGATAGTGGCACCTTCTTGTTGAAACAACATATCTTCGATGTCAAGCTCATCCAGTTCTGGCACGATAGCGCTCTCCATTGTCAGTAAAATGACAATTGTTTTCATCGACGAAAAAATAAGGCCCAATCACACCTTCGAAATGAAAACCACACAGTAATTTTTTGCCGAAAATTGGAGTTGACTTCGACTTACTTTCTGACACTGCAGGGTCATTAGATACGTTTTAGGGTGCGTCGACATAAAGATACAAAATTGTTATGTCCCTATTGGGAAAAATATGTTCATTTAATCAATAAAATTTTAAGACGTTTACGTCGTTTATGATTACCTTGAGTGGAGGGTAGTGGAGCGAGTACAAAAGCAACCCCCTATTGCGACCAAGATGTTACAATACTTTCCGAAAACAGGAGTGAACAAGTCTCTCAAAATGTACTTCTTGCATCACCGTCTACTCGTAGAGCACGCAGCTAGCCTCAGAGACAGATGAACATGGCTAGCGCTTCCATCAAGTGTCCATGGAGAAGCGGTGTAGAGGCAAAAGGCTGGACTCGCTGTTGGCTGAAATTTGTTGGTAGTGGCAAAAGATGTACGATACCAACAATGACAATGGGAAAGATACAAAGGATGTTTCTTCCGAGCCACAAATTCAAAGTTAACTGACTGTTTAAAAAAAATTGGTATTTTTCCCGATGAAAACAAGTCCTCATCCGACACAGACTGCGAACAAAAAAGCGCACCATCAAGCAAGAAAGTAAAGACGGCAAATGTAGTATGTCTTAGAAGATTAAAATTGAGTTTTATAGGGTCATCCATCCAGAGGTTTTTTAGGAAATAATTAACTTGAAATGTTGGCCACAACTACGCCTTAGGGTTTCCAGTCTGAGGGTCAAATTTTTGATGACTCGTTCGAGCATTGCGACCGGTATGGCTTTAATGACACGCGAAATGTTGGCTTCCAAAACCTGAATCGTAGTTGGTTTGTCAGCATAGACTTTGGACTTTACGTAACCCCAAAGAAAAATATCTAAAGGTGTGATATCACTCGATCTAGGCGGCCAACTCACCTGTCCAAAACGTGAAATTAGCTCCTTTTCGAAATGACAATACATCCATTGTTTCAGCAGCTGTATGGCAAGTGGCACCATGCTGTTGAAACCAGGTGTCGTCAAGATTACGGGCTTCAATTTTAGGTAGCATAAAGATCGATATTATGGCGCGATAGCGAGCACCATTCACGGTTACGTTCCGGCCATCATCATTTTTGAAAAAATATGCACCGATGATTCCACAAACTTATAAACCGCACCAAAGCGTAGTTTTCTCTGGGTATAATGGCACCTCTTGAACCTCTTCTTGTTGCTCTTCAGCCCAAATGCGGCAATTTTGTTTATTGACCGTTGAGCCAGAAATGGGCCTCATTACTGAACAGAATTTTGGTCGAAAACAGCGGATCTTCCCGTTTCTCACCGAACGCTCGTTTCCATAATATAGTTCTCAGCATTTAAAGTAAATTATTTTCTAAAAATAAACGCCATAAAATGTCCTTTCAAATTACCAATAATGATTCCACACTTGATTTGAATTTTTATATGTTTTTTGTTCTGAAAAAATTCCTCTAGATGGATCACCCAATATATTGCTGCAATCGTAAAAAACCACCTCGACTCTGGATACTGATTACTGTCGCCTGAAGGTAGTTTTGTGAGACCCCTACTGCGACTTCATGTTTCATTTGTTTCCGTACTAAGATACCAGTGACCCGATGAGCCTAACAACTTTGACAAAAGTACTTACATCCTTTAAATGTGTTGAAACTATTTGCTTTCTAATTCAAATAATTTTTATTTATTTTTTTTCGCCTGAAACATTTCCTTTTTATCTTTCACGTATTTTGTACGATTTCCTATGCATTGCCATTCTCCTCTGCGAGACAAAGTCATTTTTTAATACTAAACTAACGACGGATAATATTTCCTTTACACATTTCTCATGTTTGGAATTTTGATTAGCTTTAATATCCTGTGGCCTAAACGTTTCCAAAGACATTCCATGGCAAAACCATCGACCGAACAACAAACAGCAAAGAGTCCAACCAACAAATGGTTGCAGAAATCGTTGAAAAGCCAAATGGTATAAGTCCACTTAAGAATTGTGTATAGGTTAGTATTGAAGTATTTTATTGTGGATCTATTCTTTATAATACCGAGCCTAGGTAATGTCATTTATTTTCTTAAGCATGTTCCAGTCTTATATAGGGCGTCATTTCGAAACCAATGCCCTTCGGATCCTTATGGTTCTTACGCCTAAAAGCGTATAGAATTCTGCTGGTTTTGACCTCTGCCTTAATGGATATCAAGAAAGAAGTTGATTAGGTGTTACCACAGTCTGGACTTTCAATTATTTCCAGCTGAAGTCAATGGGCTTGGCAATACAAGGGCTGATATACTTATATAAGCATATATTTCTGGCCTAATAATGAAAATGCGAATATTTATCATCAAAAATGGTTTTATAGTTTTTCGAAGTAATCTCCATCATGATTTAAACACTTTTGCATGCGCTCAAACCAATTGTCCGAGCACTTTTTTCACTCCGGGTGAGACACCAAAACATCGTTCTTTAACGCTCTTCTGGCGACGAAAATCGTTGACCACGCATTTTTTTTTGTTGATGTGCAAGAATAAAAAGAAAGCACTGGGTGCCAAGTCAGGGCTGTACGGCGGATGACCCATCAATTCAACGTTTTGGCCCGTCAAAAAGGCGCTGGTTTGAGTCCACGTGTGAAAGCTCGCATTGTCATGGTGCACAATTATTAGTCTTCTCTTGTTCGTTTTTCGAATTTCTCCGAAGACTTCAGGCAAACAAATTGTGGTGTACCACTCAGAATTGACCGTCCTACGTTGCTCAAGCGGATTAGTCGCCATATGATTAGTTTTGCCGAAGAAACAGGTGACCATTTGCTTCGAAGCGCTTCTTCCACGAACAACTTTCGTTGGATTTGGCTCGTCTTCGAAGACCCACACGGTCGATTGCTGTTTTGTTTCGGGCTTATGCGCATAGATCCATTATTCGTCACCTGTGACGATCTTATTAATGTCTTTTGAAGCAGCACGATCATATTTTTTCAAAATTTCTTTGCACCAATCGAGACTAGCCTTTTTTTGAGCGATTGTCAAATTGTGCGGGATCCAACGAGAACAAACCTTTTTTAACGAGAACAAACCTTTTTTATGGTGTTCATGCAATATCGAGTGTATGCTGGTGGAAGAAATGCCCAAGGATGCCCATATTTCACGGTATGTCACAAGACGATCTTGCATTATCAGTTCACGCGCGGCATCAATTTTCTCTGGAGCAACGGCCGTTTTTGAACGACCTTCGTTTTTGAGCGATCGTCGGCTACGATTGAGTTTTTCACAGTGCTATAGGATGGTGCTTCATCGCTATATAAAGATTTAAGTTCATCGATGCACAATACTAAACAAAAATAACATGACAGCATGACACGACTCACACGAGCTCTGTCAAAAAAAGGCTATTGAAAAAAGTATCTCTACTTGGATCACCCTATAGATCTTTTATAATTCACAGTTCTAAATTTGAAGATCGACTGTAAAATGAGGCTTGTGGAGTGAGAGGACCTCAGATTGACAGGTTTTTATAAGGGTTTGCCCCCCAAAGTTAAAAACAAAATAAAAATAGAAAAAATAAGCTTTAGTCAGGCGTGAGAACAGCGTCACGCAACACACGTTCCGACGATGCTCAAAGGAAACACTAGAGTTGGATATCCTACCTATCAGCCTATCAGCTCTCCTTTAAACACGGTCATATATGGAAGATGTTTAGCCTGCTGTAAGTTGCAAATATATTGAAATGATCAGAAGGATCATTTTCACGCTTTAGTCAGCCGTGAGAACAGCGTCACGCAACACACGTTCCGACGATACTCAAAGGAAACACAAGAGTTGGATACCCTACCTATCAGCCCTCCTTTAAACACGGTCATATATGGAAAATATTTAGCCTGCTGTAAGTTTCAAAGATATTGAAATGGTCAGAAGCAGTGAAACTTTTCTTGCACCGCTATAAAAAGCCTATGCCCTTGATTGAATTCATTAAACCAGTTTTTCACAGATATTGCTTCAACGCTATATAAAGATTTAAATTCACCGATTCATTGTGAAAAATTATCGTACGAAAATGTTCACGAGTTAATTCCATTTTGTTTACCAAATTGATTTTTTCAAGTCACTGTAAACAACACAAATGATGGTCGTACGTCAAAACGTTCTGAGTTCGTTTATGCTAAAAAAATGTCTTATTTTCCAATGGAAACACTTAGTGTTGCCTAGGCCAGAATTTTATATAGCAACACATTTTAAGCAATTGGTTATTTTATACTTTTTTTAAATTTGTGACTTAATCGTTTTGTCTTGAAAGTCCACACCAGCAGACATTAACGAAAATGCTGCCTTATAGATTATATTTCATTTATCATAAATACAACGACAGCTTATCAATGGCAACATTAAAAAATTACCAAACATCACTTACCAATGCGGCCTTTCGCCCCCCCCCCCCCCCCCTTCCCTGCTCCCAACCAGACAACACCTTCCTGCTACAACTTTCAAAGAGTACCTTCCCACCTTCTTCTACACTTTATCAGCGACTTTCACACGGCAAGTACTTGGTGGGTACTTCAGGCCATGACTAGGCATTGGGTGGGCGCAAGAGGCTCTGAAAGAAGGAAGGCCATAATCTGTTTGGGAATAGTCGTACAACTCTTCTTATCACTGGCTGACTTAAAGAAACGAACGACCGACTGAATGAATGACTGACTGAATGTTGAAATTGGATTAGTTTTGGCCAAATGTTATTCATTTTTTTGTCTGTGCTTTTATTTGTATTGGAACCGGTAACATGGGAAACGTGGCTGATACTAGCTAAATAACCCGAGGAGTGAGGACCAAACAAAAAAAACGTGCACGCAACATAAATTGTGAATTTCATTAAATAATGATTGTTATAAATAATACTGAATTTGCTGGCAATGATAAGGCCAAGATAATAAGAAATAAAATATGAGAAAATTATCCTACCAAACGAATAATTGAAAATTTACAAAGGCCACTAATCCGATAATGGGTGGGGAAGGGGATTTTTAAGGGAAATGAACGTGATGTTACTTACGGGGTTTGTTTTATGTGAAAACATTAGCTGATATGGTCTGGGAAGGCACTATACTCATGTGCAAGAATATATGTAAAATTTGGCATTTGAACTGGCAGGACCTCATATCGAGAAGATCATTTGTAACAGGACTATTTGGAGCAATTTCCAGAGCAAAATTTTAGCAAAATCGGATTTAATTTGTAAATTCGAGAGTTGTGGCTTTTCACATCAGGAAGGACTTTGGTATAGGGACAATGTGAAAATATATGTTGCGATTTTATCAGCTTGCTTATAAAGAGCGATTAATTTTGAGGTCTCCTACTTTTTTAAAGAAAAAACACAGAAAATTCAAATTGAATGGAGAATATTGATTATCATTTGACAGAACATTCTTTGGCTTTTATTTTTTGAAGATTATGTCTATCAAATGTTGGCCGCGGCTACGGCTCAGATGGTCCATACGTTGAGTCCAATTTTCGATGACTCGTTCGAGCATTTCGACAGGTATGGCGTTAATAACACGCGCAACGTTGGCTTCTTGGCTTCCTGAATCGTAGCTGATTTGTCAGCATAGACTTTGGACATTACGTAGCCCTAAAGAAAAATGTCCAACGGTGTGATTTCACACAATCTTGGTGGCCAATCGACCGTCCCAAAACGTGAAATTATCTGCTCACGGAGCTTTTCCCTCAATAAATCCATTGATTGATGCGATAAGTGGGAAGTGGCTCCGTCTTGTTGAAACCAAATGTCGTCGAGATCACGAGCTTTAATTTCAGGCATCAAATTATTTGTTATCATGGCACGATAACGGTCGCCGTTGACGGTTACGTTCTCACCGGCATCATTTTTGAAGAAATCTGGACCGATGATTCCACCGGCCTACGAACCACACCAAAACGTTGTTTTTTATTCTTCTTATTCTTCTTCTTCTTCTTTTCTGGTTGCTTTCGTCACAAATGCGGCAATTTTGCTTGTTTACATACCCATTGAGTCAGAAATGTTGGTCGATTATGTTGACCATAAGTTGAACGAAGTGTACGAAACACATTCCGCACAGAACGCGAATTTTCGTAATAAATTTGAACGATTTGTAAACGTTGTTCAGGCGTAAGTTTTTCCATGATGAAATGCCAAACAATACTAAACAAAAATAACATGACAGCATGACACGGCTCACACGTGATCGGTCCAAAATAGGCTATTGAAAAAAGTATCTCTGCTTGGACCACCCTATAGATATTTTCTAATCCACAATTCTAAATTTGAGCAAGACCGACTGTAAAATGAGGCTTGTGGAGTGAGAAGACCTCTGATTGACAGGTTTCCCCCAAAGTTAAAAACAAAATAAAAATAGAAAAAATAAGTTTTATAGGCTGTTTCCACTACGATCCAAAAATCAATGAACGCGCATTAAATCCTATACAAAAAACATTGGCAGTTAGGTATGAAAAAAAGTGGCGTTCATATTGGACGCGTTTTCCGATAAGTCGCGTTTACTATAAATTCGATTATTTTTGCAATCGAAACCCACCCATACCTATTAATGGCAACACCGCTAGTTGCACATCCCTATTAAAACAGCTGTTTATCGGCATAAACATAAACAGCAACAGCCAAAATGCAAACAACAGGAGGTATCTGATAGGAAGTCTGCTGGCAGATACTCATGTGCTAGCTGGACGATGACTTCATTTCAGAATTCATGCAGTATTTTGCACACCATCGATTTTGAAATACCAAATAGCCTTCCAACTGTTTGGTATTCCGCCGAGGAGCCAAGGGATAGCGAGCCGAAACGAGGTGTCATTCTTGGTCAGTGCAGGCAGGCGTTGAACCAAAATTTTAAACACAATCCTCTCCACATGAAAACTTTCTTGGAACATCTGGTCCGAATTCAGAGGCACGTCTCTCTGCCAAAAGGTACCATAACGTTCCTACTAAATAAAATCTAAGAAGAATAACTTGAAAACAAAATATATTTTTCCTCACTTACATACGTCCACCCGCTTAGTGCATTGTACAAAAAATGTGCAGTGCTGCTGCTAGTGCACATTTCCATTAGGCGCAATACCGCTCGATCCTCATTTTCCACTGCGGTTAGCAAAATAATATCATTTAACGCCACGATAATGTCACAACAAAAAATATTAAACTTTTCGCACCGCAAAAAAAACAAATAAACACAAACAGCTATTTGAACGCAAACGTGGACGCAAAACACAATGGAAACACCATTAAAAATTTTCGATAAATCGTTGACGCGGACGTGGACGCGACCGTAATGGAAACACCCTATTAGTCAGGCGTGAGAACAGCGTCACGCTCAAGGGCAACACTAGAGTTGGATACCCTACCGTCGCCTATCAGCTCTCCTTTAAACAAGGTCATATATGGAAGATGTATTCGATCTTTAGCCTGCTGTAAGTTGTAAAGATATTATAAATATCAGAAGAAGTGAAATATTCCTTTCACCGATATAAGAAGCCCATGCACTTGAGTGCTCCTTTCGACACTTCATGCCCAGAACATCAAGAGCTTCTGATTGTTCAATATCCTTACCATCGATAGAAATTGACAACATTGTTGGGTCAAGGAAGGCTCTAGCAAGAATTTTTATATTTTTGTTTTGTTCTGAAAAAATACCTCTAGTTGGAGCACCCTGAACCGATTTTCTACTCCTTGATCAAAAAAAATTACAACAGATAACAGTTGTGGCCTGTAATAACAAGCTTTAGACGGACGGGCAGACGGACGGACGAATGAACAGACAGACATCGTTAAATGGAATCAGCAGGTGATTATACATCGAACGGTATACTTAAAGTTGGATCTAGCTTATATGTTTTTGGTACAAACATTTGCCGTAAAACTAATTTATAATAACATGTTTCACAGAGATTGAGATTTAGATAACGATATACAAGCAGAAAAAAAGTATGGTTGGGGTAACAATATTCGAAGATCATCATACTATTGTTGGTTATATGGTTGTGGCACAAGAATATTATGATCATCAGAACAATAGTATGGTTCACACACAACCGTACTATGATCCCCATAACAATATTATGGTCCTCACAACAATCGAATTATTCACACACAACCATACTATGATTCCCACAACCATATTTTTATTCACATTCAACCATACTATGATCCCCACAACCATATTATGACACTCATAACCATACTATGGTCCCCAAATTTTTTTGTAAAGATTGGGTTAAGTTGTTATTTAACAATAGAGAATTTTATTAAGTAAGTTATGTAATAATAGGAGTGATTTATAAAGCAGTAAAAAAATTATTTATTTAAAATTATTCAGTTATACTACTTCGAAGTTTGTTTCGAAAAAAGTTAATTACTTTTACTATTATTGTAAAAATAACATTGTCAAATTAAAAAAAGCACAATTTTGCCGGTATGATTGCCGTAATCATGTTATTGTTAACATAAAACCAATCAAAACAATACTTATGTTCCACCAACCATATTTATATTGTTGCTACAACTATATTTTTATTTTTAAATTTGGCAACAATACTATTGTTACATTTCAACAATATTAATATTGCCGCAATAATACTATTGTCAAAATGAAATTCAAAAAACAATACTATGGTTGCGACGACCATACTTTTAATGCAGATAACATACTATTGTTGCCGTAACCAAATAGTAACCATATCTTTTCTCTGCGTGTAGCTTACATATTTTAATAAAACTGCATAAAAGTAAGTTCCTTGTGCCAATAACAGGCTCTGTTTAATTTGAGAAAATCAGTTAAGATTGTAATACTCGTATGACATCCATATAAAGTATATGTTCAACCGAGTTTACCTAAAACAATAAAATGTCTCACAAATTTAAATATGACATTAGCTCTAAAATCTGAGTAAATTAAGAGCCCGTCCAAGATTGTCCAAAAACTATTTTCAATGGCTTTTCTGAACATCCAAAAGTACAGGGTATAACAAGTCGCCCACGACCTACTTCACCTTTCTTTCTGTATTCGGGTCCAGACATGGCTCAGTGTGGATATCCTTTTTCAGTCGCTGTTTATGGACGTGTTTATCATTTCATTATTAATTATTTCTGCTGTTTTAATTAACTCCAATGCGATAATTGACAAAATGATGAACGGTCATTTACAGGCATAACCAACATGGCTACGCCCGTTGTTATTTCCGAAACCACTGTCATTGAATTGTTATTTCTATTGTTGTGATTGGAAAATTTAATTAAACAGCTAAATCGCTATATTAGTTTGTTATGCGTTTACAAAATGCAGAAAATCCTGATTGATGGGAAAACGAGTAAATGTGGTTTTCTGCTGTTGCAAAATAAAATCAATTTTCAGTTGATATGTATTGTGGCGATATTTTACACAGCCATGCTATTCGTCAATTAAGCCGTCTATCTTCGAGGATTGAAAATGCTTTTGTTAATTGTTCAAGGGTCCGCTACCAACTACGATATGCATAACTATCACACAGACGAAACCTTCAGAATTCGGTCAGAATTCTGTACGACAATCGGCAAAATGTTCCGATTTCGGATCAGAATTCTTACCGAGTTCGTAACGCAAAACATATGAGAGGGTTGACACGAATTCTGAACTACTTCTCTGAAAGAATTCTGATGTTTTTGCAGACATTTCGAACCGATTTCTGACCGAATTCTGAACTGTAGTCTTGGGAAACTCGAAATGAAATATCGATTTGTCGTATCGAATTTTGAACTAATTCTGAACAACTTCGGTCAGAATTCTGGCATTAAGTCTTATTAAATTCTGGTGTTTTTACCGACATTACGAACCGAATTCTGAACGAATTCTGAGCTTATGTCATGGTAAATTCTGAATGTAAACAATCAAAAAGAAGAAAATATTTTTGTTCTACAAAAAAAAAGTTGTAAAACATTTTCAAAAAGCGTTCCGAAAGAATTTTAGTTACAAGCAGGGGCGTCTGCAGTTTCACAAGCAATAATTGTGCTGTAACTATGTTAAGTGGCTTTACACTTAAGGGCAACTAAATTTGCATTTAACGAGAACTGCCAGCAGTAGAGTTTTCCTCCGAACACAATAAAAATCGCTCGCACAGCAAAGCTAACTAAACGTTCAGAATTTGAATTTGAAATATAAAATACCTCAGACAAACATTTAAGAATTCGTTCAGAATTTGTTCCGACATGTCTGAACACAAGAACAACAACTGTAAAATATGAAGCAAATAACAAAAATTTTAAACGAATAGACTACCTCAGATAAATAGTTCAGAGTTCGTTGCGAGTTCGATTCGAGAAGTCTGAACAAAAAAATTAATAAAAATCCCCCAGACGAGTCTAACAGAATTCGGAATATTTCTTAACACAATAAATAAAAAATCCTCAGTCAAATCGAACAGAATTTGTAACGATTTCGCTAAGAATTCTCGATAGAATTCAGATATTGTTCAGAATTGCCTGATAGTGTCAAACATTGTCGGCAAATTTGGTTTACTGGGTAGGAACATCAAAACTCTATTTCGTATCGGAGTAACCACTGACTAATGCCGCCGCCTTTTAGTTCAAAGAAAGCCTCAAAACTAATTTAAATGGTATCTATGAAATGCATTAGTTTTTTTAATACCTCTCTACGCTGTTGGTGCCGATCAGTGATTACATGAATTACATGAAGCAAAGTTTACCAATTTAAGAGAAGTTACCCTTTGTTCCCTTCAAAAATGTTTTATAACCCAAAATGCCCTCAACCCTGCACTTATGATAGCGATATTTTGTTCAAAAAGATACAATTGCAAGCATCGATATCTTGCTGGTATCGAATCATCTCTAGCTCACTGTCAACTTTAGCTTCTTTTACTTATTTTAGAATACAATATGATTTCGGAGTGTTCCGTTTCCTAGTTAATGTCTTTATGGTAAATATATTTTCCTTTACTCGTATTCAATGCCTAGCCTGAAATTTATGCCATGCTTCATATTTGAAGGGTCTAATAGAGTCAATGCTATGCTGACCACCTTAGGCTGGTATCATGATAATCATTGTCAAAGAGCAGAGCCATAATAACATATTTTCCCATACTTTCATATTAAGAAGCAATGCTTAGATTAAGGGACTAGAGAAACAAGTACTGCTCTGTCGGAGCTTCATCCCTATCCAGTGAAACTAAGCACAGTGGTTCAGCTCAGGACTGACTGTGAAAATTGGCACACAAGTTGACATAGTCAACTTAACTCTTTTTACAACACACACACACACGTTGTAAAAGGAATCTATTGATGGCTCCCGATGTGGAGCCTCTTTAGAGGTGGCAAGAGTGAGTTGTATTTTCGTGGGCAATTGTGTGAAGAAAACTTGAAAAGTAAGGTTTACAACAGTAGTTCTCATTCGTTTGGGGAGAGCCTGGCCTTATAGTTCGGTTTTACTTTCAACAATTGCAGCAAGGCTTTCTGAAGAGGGTTGTCACGGACCCGAAATCATAATAAAAGGAGTGTGCAGCCACGAAAATCAATGTCACTTTGTTATTTTGTTAAAAACTTGTCTTCTATTTAAATATATAAGCAAGAGGTCTTGAGCCGGTTTAATCCCTGTTCAATGTGTAAAAGCAACAGACCGAGATAAAACAAACGAGCTAAACAAAATTAATAAATTTCAATTAAAAGAAGGAATTTCAATCAGACTTTGATGCCGAAACAGGAGGCGGCGGTGTTGCGAGGGTTTTGTTTGGCGACTGCGGTTTGGTCTCTTAACAAATAAATATATAGAGTGATCCATCTAAAGGTATTTTTTCAGAACAAAAGAAAAATATAAAAATTCAAATCAAGTGTGGAATCTTTATTGGTTTCTTGAAAGGACATTTTATGGCATTGATTTTTTGAAAATAATTACAATCAAATGTTGGCAACTGCACTCTGGAAATGAGCGTTCGTTCGGTGAAAAACGGGAAGATCCGCTGTTTTCGACCAAAATTTTGTTCAGTGCTGCGGCCCATTTCTGGCTCAACGGCAAAGTCAATAAACAAAATTGCAGCATTTGGGCTGAAGAGCAACAAGAAGAGGTTCAAGAGGTGCCATTATACCCAATGAAAACCACGGTCATCGGTGCATATTTTTTTCAAAAATTATGCCGGAACGTAAGCGTGAATGGTTCTCGCTATAGCGTCATGACATCGATCTTTATGCTACCTAAAATTGAAGCCCGTAATCTTGACGACACTTGGTTTAACAGGACGGTGCCACTTTCCATACAGCTGCTCAAACAATGGATCTGGAGCTGCTCAAATAATGGAGCTATTGAGAGGTCATTTCGAAAAGCAGCTAATTTCACGTATTGGACAGGTGAGGTGGCCGCCTAGATCGAGTGATATAACACCATTAAACATTTTTTTGGGGTTGCGTAAAGTCCAAAGTCTATGCCGACAAACCAGCTACGATTCGGGTTTTGAAAGCCAACATTACGCGTGTCATTAAAGCCATACCGGTCGAAATGCTCAAACGAGTCATCCAAATTTAGACCCTCAGAATAGAAACCCTGAGGCGTAGTTGCGGCCAACACTTAAAGGAAATTATATTCAGAAAATAAATGCAATAAAATGTCATTTCAAATTACCAATAAAGATTTCACACTTGATATAAATTTTTATATTTTATTTTTGGTTCTGATAAAATACCTCTAGATGGATCACCCTATATTTACTGCAATATATTTTCGCCGCTCAAACAGACCGCGGATACGGTAAGAAAATTGGGACCAAAAACTACACGTAGATAATTGAAGTCAATTCGGCTTGAAGCTCTAAATTTACTGTATACAGGGTGGCGCACAAATTGTGCTACATTAAAAATTTCAAATATTTTTTTTAATTAATGTATTTTATTGTCTAGAAATTTCAATTTAATGTTGTATGACTAATTATGTTTGAAGATGATAGACTGTAAATGACCTCCATGCTCATCCATGCATACGCAATACTTGATCAAAATATCATTCATTGCGGACTAAAGAGTTGAAATTGGGATCGCTTCAATTACACAGTACAACAGCCAACCTGGGGGGTGAGAAATTCCAAGTCAGGGTGATGGTACTAGGTCAGTATATTAAAACCCTCAAAGGGTTTTGCGTTCGTATGTGCCAGTTTTTTTTTAAGTAACTTCACTTAATTGTAAATAAAAGCAGAATGCGTTAATCGATTTCTATGATCAATGTCGCATTTTGTTTATAGGTTATGTGACTTTACGGAAAGTTATAAGACTCTACACGTTTTTCCGTTTGGGATTTATTTGTTTAAAAAAAAAAAAAAAAAAATTTTTTGGCAAAAAGTTCTTCATAAATTTATTTCTAATTGTAAAAATGTTGATTTGGTAGAGAAACAGTATATTAATGGATTAAAGAAAATGTAATTATTAATTTTTCTCAATTTATTTCAGCAAAATCGAACTAGTCGTTCTCGAGTTATGTCAAACTACGTTTTTGCCAACATTTTACAACTAAGCGAAAAAACATCAAGATAAGGAAAAAATGTAAAAGGTCATAAAAAAAAACTGCCACATACGAACGCAAAACCCTTTAAGGGTTGTAATATACTGACCTAGTACCATCACCCTGACTTGGAATTTCTCACCCCCCAGACAATAACCCCAAAAATTTTCCACAGTGTTATTGTTTCAATGGACTGCTTCAATTCAATCAAATTGCTTGAAATAACCCCATAAAAAATAAATGGTGCAGTCTGGTCTGGTGATATTGGGAGCTAGCGAAAAGTGGCATTTCTGGATATTAATTCGTCCGGAAATTTTAGTTGGAGCTCTGCCATAACCGGTCTGGCTTTAAGTGGAGTTGCTTCATTTTGATGGAACCAAATGCTGTTGAGTCGGATACGTCTTCGGCGGAGTTCTGGGTAAAAGAAACTCCTTCAACATCTTTAAAAAACGGTTCTGATTGAAAGTCACTGTTAAACCGTTTCCTTCAAAGAATAATGGCCCCACAATGCAACTTGATGAAACTGCGCACTACACGGTTACTCTTTCTGGATGCAGTTCCATTTCAGGGATTATTTGGGGACTAGATTCAATCCATATATGGGAGTTTTGCATGTCTACATTGCCGTTGAGATCAAAATGGGTCTCATAAGACATAAAAATGAAATTCATTAAGCTGTTGTCTTTTTCGGTTATTTTCATAATTTCTTGGACGGAAATGCAGGACTGCAAAGCATGATACCGCTGCACTATCCAAATCCTGTTTTCGGCATCCCAATCATTTATTTTAATAAATCTGAAAACTAACCTTCCAAATGAAATAAAGAATAAGCCGATTGCTATTCTTTTGTTTTTGTGGCACGATTCGTTTGACATCCTGTACTTAATAAGCTAAAGTAGAATCGATCTTATGGGCGATACCACAAAAACTGTTATACGATATTAAATTTTGTCCTTAAATCAGTTTTTGGATTGGATTAAACAACAAACAGGTGAACCATCATGGTTTTCTATCCACTATGAAAAAATATTCATGGGGCATATGGTACCGTCCACTTTTCCTTATGTGTTTCATTCCATACCAATATCATATATACCAACGACTATCGTCGAATCGGTGTTAGTTCTCGAGATATGGCCTTTCAAAGTTCAGAGTTGAATTAAAGGTGCCACGGCCTAAACTTAAGGCGATGTTTTAAGGGGGCGTGTCACCGCCTTCTTTTCCAACTGGCTGTATTTCGTTACATGCCAATTTCACATGTTCCAACTATCATCGTCATATCTCTAACAGTTCATGTGATAGGTCCCTCTTAGAAGATAGTGAAGAAGATAGTTCTAAACTGGGCGTAAGGGTTGGGAATTTAAGTCTGCTTCCAATTGGTGTGGCATTTTACAGCCCAAAATTATGGTTATCTCAGAAGTCGCTGATGAAACGTCATTACAACTCTTAGACAGGTAACATATACTTTGATGTCCTAGCTACAATCTGTTCATTGCAATCTGTAATCCTGAATTCAAGAAACGCCTGAAAATGTTTATACATCTCGAATCGAGATGTCTAAGCAAATCGATATCTGGCCTGCATACAACAATATTTTAGAGGTCGATAGGGCGGAAGAGGTGGGTAGATCAATAACTTTTTAAGTTGTACTAACATATAGGGCCTCCTGGTGTCTATTCTGAGGGTCCAATTTTGGATAGCCGAGCGTTTTGACCGGAATGACGTTAATGACACGCGTAATGTTGGCTTCCAAAACCTGAATCGTAGCTGGTTTGTCAGCATAGACTTTGGACTGACTTTACGTAACCCCAAAGAAAAAATGTCTAAAGGAATGATATCACACGATCTAGGCGAACCACTCACCGATCCAAAACGTGAAATGAAACGAAGAGCGGTAATTTGCTTATCTGGTAATAAAATTAAAAAATTATGTATCCTCGAAAAATTGATTTTGTATTTTAATTATATTGAACAGCAAAGAAATTTTAAAATTACATGTTGTTAAATAGCGTATCTGGCAAATGTCGAACTTCACTATCCACACACTGCTGCTTACGTTTTCTGAAGTTTTTATGAACTCTAACAAGCATGTCGACTGGTATTCTGCCAATTTCAGCCTCAATAATGTTAATTAGGTCTTCCGAGGTGTTGGGACGGTTGATATACACCTTCGATATCAGGTAACCCCAAAGGAAAAAAAACACATGGGGCTAAATCTGCTGAGCACTGGCCGGCACAGTGCACATCACCCCTTAAAGAGATACGCCGTCCAGGAAACATTTGCCTCAAACAAAATTAATGGTAAGCCTCGCTGTGTGTGCAGTGGCACCATCCTGTTGAAACCATGTATCCCCTAATTGCATTGCCACAAGAGCTGGCTGAAAATAATCCTGTATCATAGTCGAGTACAGTTTGGAGTTCACAGTTGCGCCATGACGGTTATCCTGGAAAAAGTAAGGGCCAATGATGCCTACTCGTGATATGGAGCACCACATAGGGACGCGCTCCTAGTCGGTCATAGTCAAGTACACTTCGGAGTTCACAGTTGCGGCATGACGGTTATCCTGGAAAAAGTAAGGGCCAGTGATGCCTACTCGTGATATGGCGCACCACACAGTGACGCGGTCTGAATGCAGAGGTCTTTTGTAAAGTTCTTTGGGGTTTGTTTCACTCCAGTACCGCATGTTTTGTTTGTTCACACATCCACTGAGGTGAAAATGTGCCTCAGCAGAAAAGAACACAATTACATCACGGGGTATAGTTGCAAGAATTTCTTCACAAGAGGTCCTTCGTGTCAAATAGTCCCGAGCTGACAATTGTTGGACCACACACAATTTATAAGGTTGAAAATTCAGTTCATGGTAGAGAGAACGTCTTCAAATGCCAAGAGCAAGTGATTGCTTCCGAGCAGAGCGTTTCGGAGATTGCAGTACTGCTGCTCTAGCTTTCTCGATGTTTTGTGGTGTTGAAATCCTTCTCTCAGGTCCCCTTCATACACATGACACATTCCCTGATGCTTTCAATGAAGTTACCCAATTTACAATTGATTGTCGTCCAGGAACACGTTCGCGTGAAGGAACA
Organism: Hydrotaea diabolus; assembly: GCA_963513945.1. Taxonomy (NCBI): domain Eukaryota; kingdom Metazoa; phylum Arthropoda; class Insecta; order Diptera; family Muscidae; genus Hydrotaea; species Hydrotaea diabolus. Next base: position 128,399,466 of record OY740720.1, read on the forward strand.
GCGAATTTTAAACGAAAAGCACGCTGCACTGCAATGATCGAGTGTGCATTTGACAAATACTCTTTAACACAAAATGATCTCTCCTCACGTGTCCAATGCAGACGAATGCAAATCTCCCGTCAGCACTATAAACCACACATACTCTCCACTCTCTTCGACCAACAGAGCCGTCACAGCCTGCAGTGCAAAAAAGCAAATTTCCCCGCTCCACCCTGTATAAGCGATGCACTTAGCTTACACTTCTGGGTAAATTACCCTACTGTAAGTAAAAATCACTTTTAAAGATTGTCCCTGCAAAACCACTGTGTCACATGATATAATCAAAACAAACGTAAGATTATGTGCAAGAAACCCGGAAACAAAAAAACAACAAAAGGTCAATAACAAGAACATCAAATGGCCGGACGAACGACCGACCGACGACGACCCATCCAAACATTTCCATTCGCCGTCGAGACGTACACAACACAGAAGCCATAAGGGACACTCATAAAATCATTTTGTAGCATTTATTGTAGTCCGTACACCGTACACCAGAAATCGAGAGGAATAACCAAGAGCATTGGAGGAACAGGAAGTTAAGGAGGCAAATGAAAATAAGCATAGCAAATGTGACGATGCCAATGATTTCCATGATGATGTCGCCGATATTGATGCTGTTGCTGGTGATATCCCAGACGATACGTTCAAGCGCCATGTCCTACAGACAAAATGACAGGAGTTGGGCACGATGGTTGGTATAAATGTTTATTGTTATTAGTTATAATGACGATAATTGCCCATGATTATTACAGGATTGTCTTCATCATGTTATGGCTTTTCAGTTTCTTCCTTCATCCCTGTACTCTTTGTAGTGGCGTTTTATTACAAAAAAAAATCACAATTTCCACCAGCAATTGCTTCTGCAGAATGCCAACCATTAAAATGAAATAATTCGAATTTGTAATTGAAAGAGGGAAAGTATGTTCCCGGAAATATGGATACTAAATATAGAACTTAGTCAAGGGGTGGGGGACAATAAAAATCCAAATAATCTTGTTTCATTACTATTTTCATTTAAACCTTAGTTATAGGGGGTTTCCTTTATGGGTGGGCTTTGATTTTTTTGTTTTATATGAAAGGGCTATCGCTATCGCAGCGTCTTACCATCGTTGGGAAGTCTTTATGTAGTCTAAAAATTATATATGTGACCCGGCCTATGAAAAGGTGGCTTGTGACTCAAAATAAAATTCCACTTTTTTTTTGGTTTCGATAGTTTTTAGACGCTTTTTCACGTGATGAAAACTAGAAAGTCCTAACTTGCTTAGAAGTGTACTAAAATGTAGAGAAAGAAGAGCACAAATGAAAGAAAAACAGAATTTTATTGAAAATCCAGATTCAAGATAATAAATGAAATTGAAAAATTAAAAACAGAATTGAACGCTGCAAAAACGATTTTACCAAAAAAAAGCTGATTTGCACAAAAAATATTTATTTAGCAGTACTCGTACTTAATAATGTGACTATTAAAGTGGCGGGTAACTTTAAGTGTTCAATATTCGAACATTAGGACTCTTAATACAATATCATTTTTCGAAATGTGTACCGATGTTGTCGATCCTACGATCAAATTTAAGGTCAGACCAGCTGTGGCAGGTCATCGAGTCAAAGCGATATCGTATTAAGTAGTTTTCTTCGTCGCTATCCTTGTTGAAACCTTTGAAGTTGCTCGTTTTTTCGGATCTCCTTCTGGAGATGAGGCCTTACGTTTTCTTGACCTTTTTATTGCAGTTGAAGTCGCAGGTTTCTTCAGTTCTTTATTTTTTGGATCTTGATTTGAAGATGAAGCTACAGACTTCTTCGGTGTAGGTTTTGACGATGAAGCCTTTGGTTCCTTCGATGCCACTTTGGTGGCTGTTGAAGCATCCTCAGATTTTTTTGATGGCATTTTTTTCGATGGCAATGCAGCCAAAATATCCGCATTTGTGGGGTCTGAAACCAAACTTTTGAGATTCTGATAAACATACCACTGACGCTGCAGAGATAAACCAACTGGTTGAATAATTTCGGGCATGGTATCATCAACTGGGATTAATGACAGTTGAAATGATTCAACATCTTTACTGTCAGCCATTTTTTTTTTTTGGTTTTCAAAGAGTTTTTGCCCATTATAAATTGGTGGAATTGTGTAATACCTTTAAGTGATTTGTAGAATAGTTTAAAATAACTATCCCATTCATACCCAACGACTTTTTTCGACGAAACAGCTGTATTATGGCCACCTGGTGACGATTGTACGACGCACTGCAGCAACTCTTCATATGTATCAATATAAGTGATAGCATACCTGGCCTTGAAAATACCAAAAAACCGATCTGGGTCGAACTTAGTATGCCCCGTCAATATAAAATTTAATAAAATGCAAAATGCAAACAAAATGCTCGCAATTTCTTTTTTGAGTCATAAGCCACCTTTTCATAGGCCGGGTCACATATACGAAACGTGGCCATCAAATGGCAACAATTAATGAGATGAAAAAAAATTAATGAGATGGAAAAATTGAAAATCGATTTCATCCTAAGACTAGATCGTACGAGGGCGGTTCGGAAAGTTCTTAGCGTTCTTAGAGTTCTTATCAATGAAAGAGAATAGTAAGTTTTTCAAAAATATTTTTATTTTTCAATATAAACTCCTGAAACTTCAATACACTTAGTCCAACGCTTATCTAGCAATTCTATCCCTTGATTAAAATAGTTTTCCTCAAGGTCTTCAAAATAGTGGTTTACAACTGTAATTGCATCTTCATTTGAGGTAAAACGCTTGCCAGCAAGGAATTTTTTTAGATTTGGGAACAGGTAAAAGTCACTGGGAGCTAAATCAGGAAAATAAAATGGGTGGTCAAGCAACTCGTACTTTAATTCGTTGATTTTAGCCATTGTTAAAACACTCTTGTTCGCTGGTGCGTTGTCTTGATGAAAAATTATTTTTTTGTGTTGTAAGCCAGGACGTTTTTCTCGAATTTGTACATTTAATTGATCTAAAAGGTTGCAATAGTACTCTGAATTTATTGTTTTACCCTTTTGCAGATAGTCAATCAATAAAATTCCTTTGAAGTCCCAAAAAACCGTTGGCATAACCTTAACAACCGATTGAATTGTTTTTGCCTTCTTTGGGGCACTTCCTCCAGCTTCAGTCCATTGTTTGGATTGTTCTTTTGTCTCTGGAGTACAGTGGTGGATCCATGTCTCATCAACAGTTATGAAACGACGCTTAAAATCTATTTTATTTCGCTGAAAACGATCCAAACAAGCTTGAGAAATGTTCATTCTTATGCGTTTTTGGTCGACTCCGGCACCCATCTTGCAGAAAGCTTTTTCGTCTGTAGTTCTTCATGCAAAATTAAATGGACTCGATCATTTGAGATGCCATTGATATTAGCTATTTCACGCACTTTTATTCGTCGATCATTTAATACCATATAATGCACTTTTGCTACAATTTCTGTTGTTGTTGCTGTTTTTGGACGTCCACTACGTGGTTCAATGCTTGTACGACCACGTTTAAATTCAGCAACCCAATTTTTTACTGTTGCATATCAAGGAGCACTTTCTCATAACACATTCACCATATCATTATGAATTTCTTGTCCCGATAAACCTTTTTTATGTAAATATTTAATGAAACCACGCATTTCTAATTTTTCCATTGTAAAAAAATCGCGGATGCGTCTTTTGTGAACACCTGTTTCTATATGAAGGAGTTGCCAGATCGAACAAAACAAAACAAAATTTAACATGAGTTCATAGCAGAGATGGAAGTTTTCAAAACACTTAACTTTGTTCTGTTTTTACCGCGCTTTTTGTGCTAGGCTAAGAAGTTTCCGAACCGCACTCGTATATATGCAATCAACCGTCTATGCGAATTAAATCTCAGCGATCAGAAGAGCGTGCAATGATGAGATATACTGCGCAGTTTACAACTAGATATCCCTGCCAAATGAGAAATATCGGGTGATCTATCTAGAGGTATTTGTTTCCAAATAAAAACAAGTACAACAATCAAATCAAGTGTGGAATCTTTATTGTTCGTTCGAAAGGACATTTCATGCCTTTCCTTTTCATAGGCCGGGTCACATAAAGGAAACGTCGCCATCAAATGGCAAAAATTAATGAGATGGAAAAATTGAAAATCGATTTCATCCTAAGACTAGATCGTATATATGCAATTCATCGTCTATGCGAATTAAATCTAAGCGATCAGAAGAGCGTGCAATGATGAGATATACTGCGTAGTTTACAACTAGATATCCCTGCCAAATGAGAAATATCGGGTGATCTATCTAGAGGTATTTTTTTCCAAATAAAAACAAGTACAATAATCAAATCAAGTGTGGAATCTTTATTGTTCGTTCGAAAGGACATTTCATGCCATTTATTTTTTTGAATATAATTTCCTTCGAATGTTGCCCGCAAATGTTGCCAGTTTTGGATGACCTTTCGACCGGTATGGCGTTAATAACACCTGCATAGTGGTCTTCCAATAACTGAATCGTAGCTGGTTTTTCAGCATAGACTTTGGATTGGCCTACAAAATTTGCAAATACGCATCGAATTCTTGAGTCTTACTTAGAAAACCGCAGATTCAGAGTCAAATGTGGGCATCACGTCACCGATGACCGCAAAATACTAGCAGGTGTGCCTCAGGGAAGCGTCATGGGGCCTATCCTTTACCTTCTGTTTACCGCAGATGGCCCTACCAGCCCAAACGTGCTAACATCCACTTTTGCCGACGATACCGCTATAATGGCCGCACATAAAAATCAGGATATTTCATCTATGAATCTAGGTGTACATCTCAGAGGAGTAGAATCTTGGCTCTCTGATTGGAGAATAAAAGTCAATGAGACTAAATGCACACAGGTAACTTTCACACTAAATTTTAGCACTTGTCCGACATTGAAACTAAACAATATCCCTTTTCTCAATCTGATCATGTTACATACCTTGGAATCCACCTGGATCGCCGACTCACCTAGAGAAATCATATCGAAACCAAGAAAACTCAACTGAAACTTAAGGTCCATCAACTTCACTGGCTCCTAAACGCCAACTCAAAATTAAGCCTTGAATATAAGGTCCTGCTATACAACAGTGCAATCAAACCTATCTGGTTATAGGGTGCCCAGAGTCCAATCGAAGACATTGCGGCTCATAACCGGTGCCCCTTGGTATATGAGGAATGAAAACATCCACCGAAACTTAAAAATACCTCTTGTTAAAGAGGAAATTCAAAAAATCAATACAAAGCACAAAGAGAAGCTCGAACGTCATGATAACATACCTGCTAGACAATTATTGTGCAGTCCAAGCTCTTTAAGACTTCGGAGAAACGAACGCCGTGTTTTCTAATCTACACTCAGGCTTCATTCGTAACAGTAATCGCGAACACACGCGCCCGAAAGACTGTGTAGAATTCTTTTTTCTACGTCACGTGGCTTAAATGCTCTTATACGTGATCTTTAAAACAGTCAATATCAATCGCGGACGAACACTCAAAAAAGACTGTGTAGAATCCTTTATTCTACGACACGTGGCTTAAATGCTCTCATACGTGATCCTTAAAACAGTCAAACCGAAAGACCTACAAAACCTAAATTACGTCGTCCACTCTGCTATTCTAGAGTTATCCGTTATACGAGTACATACATAACTAGAATTCTTCACTCTACATAAAACCGCGAACACTCTGTAAATTAATGTAAGGGTCCTCTGGCCCTTTATCACGAGGTTTAAGCCAAATCAGGTTTAAAATTCTCAGACATGTAATCCATACCAGTTATATACTATTTTGACCAAATTAATTTAAATTCCTGCCAATTAGCAGAGATCCACATTAGAAGAAATCCATACTAGGATTCATAATTGAATTATACTTAAGATTCGTATACTTATTGTTAGGCTCCTTTGGAGCAGATTCAATAATTCAAATAAAGCATATAAAGGGTGTTTTTTATTGAGGTATAGAACTTCGAATTGAAATAAAACACAAGAAAATCGTTTTAATGTCCATCAATTTGGCTTTATTGGAAGGATAATTTTATGCCATTAATGTTTAAATATGATTTCGGGCATGTGCAACATTCGTGGCAATAACGCCACGAATGTTGGCTTCCAAGTCCCCTAACGTTTCTGGTTTGTTGGCTTAGACGAGCGTCTTCACATATCCCCTAAGAAAATAATCCAATGGTGTCAAATCACACGATCTTGGTGGCCAATTGACAGGTCCATTCCGCGAAATTATGCGCTCATCGAATGTTTCCTTCAATAATTCGATTGTGACGTGCGCTGTGTGGCATGTAGCGCCGTCTTGTTGGAACCACAACTCATCCACATTCATGCCATTCAATTCGGGAACAAAATAGTCGGTTATCATGGCTCTATACCGGTCTCCATTAACGGTAACTGACTCTCCAGCATTATTTCATTATTTCGGAAGAAGTATGGCCCAATGACTCCACCAGCCCATAGAGCACACCAAACAGTCAGTTTTTGTGGATGTAATGGCGTCTCAAGGGTCTCATGTGGATTCTCTTCACTCCAAATGCGGCAATTTTGCTTGTTGACGTAGCCATTCAACCAAAAATGAGCCTCATCACTGAACAAAATTTTGTGATGAAAATCAGCATCGAGATGAATCCCATTTTCGGCCCATTTTGCAAGCGTTGTTCTTTTGTCAACCTGTTCATGATGAAATGGCAAACCAAACTAAATATTAATCACTTGACAGCTGACAAAATGGCCGCCAGTTAAAAAAAGTGATGCCAACTTAAAGTTCTATACCCCAATAAAAAACACCCTTTATAAAAAAAAACTTTGGACTTTACGTAGCCTCCAAGAAAAAAACCCAAAAGGTGTGATATCACACGATCTAGGCGGCCAACTGACCGGCTCAAAAAATAATATAAGATACTCTTCGAAATGACGTCTCAATAGATCCATTGTTAGAGCAGCTGTATGGCAAGTGCACCGTCCTGTTCAAACCAAATGTCGCCAAGATTACGCGCCATTCACAGTTACGTTCCGGCCATCATCATTTGTGAAAAAATGTAGACCGTTGATTCCAGCTGCTCATAAACCGCACCAAAACGTGGGTTTCTCTGCGTATAATGGCACCTCTTGAACCCCTTCTGGTTGCTCTTCAGCCAAAATGCTGAAATTTGGTTTGAATTGACATTGCCGTTGAGCCAGGAATGGTCTCCATCACTAAAAAAGATTTTGGTCGAAAACAATTCCTGTACGAGCTGTATTTTGTAAGTTTTTAAACCAAGATCCTTCCGTAAAATTCTCCAAGTTGTTCCATACGACAAGCCAAGTTGTTGAGAACGGTGCAGAATCGATTCCTGCACGCAGAGAAAAAACATGGTTACTACATGGTCACGGCAATAATAATATGTTCTCCGCAATAAAAGAATGTTTGTCGCCACCATAGCATTGTTAACTGAATTTATTTTTTAACAATAGTATAATTGCTGCAATATTAATATTGTTGAAATGTAACAATAGTATTATTGCCAAATTTAAAAATGAATATAGGGTTATAGCAAAAATATTAATATGGTTGCTGCGCCAAAAGTATTGTGTGTGGCGTTTTATGTTAACAATAATATGATTACGGCAATCATACTGTATGATTTTAATTTTTCTTCATTTAAATAGCTTTAAAGAACAAATGTTATCGGTACGGATCTAAAGCAATAATAGTACTTTTTTATCGAAGCTGCTTTGGCTTTGTTTAACTGAAATTTTTTAAATAAAATCGCTTACGTTTATTTAAACTTATTTTTTTTACTGTGAAATAAATCAATCCTATTATTTTGAATTTAATGTATTTTTGAATTATTTTCATAATTCAAATCTATTGGTGCCAACTTAAACCAATTTTAATAAAAAATATTGGGGATCAAATCTATTGTCGACAACTTAAACAAATTCTAATAAATTATATTGGGGGTCATAGTATAATTGGTGTGATCATACTATGGTTGTAGGGATCATAACCTGGTTGCGTGTGAATCATAATATGCTTGTGAGGATCATACTATGGTTGTGAGGATCATGATTGTGGATATCATAGTATGGTTGAGTGTGAATCATACTATGGTTGTGGGGATCATTGTATGGTTGTGTAAATTATACTATTGTTGCGAGGATCATAGTATGGTTGTATTTGAATCATACTATTGTTGTGAGGGTCATAGTATGGTTGTATTTGAATCATACTATTGTTGTGAGGATCATAATATTGTTGTACCACAACCATATACCCAACAATAGTATTATCCTCTTCGAATATTGTCACCACAACCATACTTTTTTTCTGCGTGTGGTGGTTTTCACGTACACTCTCAGCTACTGCCGCTAAGTTTTCAATATTTCGTGCTGGATGTGGTCTATTAGTTCGAGTCGTATCCAAAGTGAAAATTGGGTTTAAATGTTGGAAATGCGAATAGTGCTTTCGGTAGGTCCTTATGTCAACCATAAAAAGGAAAAACTTTAAACAGGAAAAACTTTTCCCAACGAATTCTCATCCATTGTACAATTGCACAATTTGGAGACGTTGTTACGGTGTAAATCTTTCCATGATAAAATGGCTAACAATATTAAAAAGAAAGAAATAATGTGTTTAGCTTGTTAGTTTTAATTCGGTCTTTTGCTTTTACACATTGAACAGAGATTAACCGATTCAAGATCTCGTGTATCTATATTTAAATAGAAGACAAGTTTTTAACAAAATGGCAAAGTGACATTGATTTTCGTGGTCCATGACAACCCTCTTCAGAAAGCTTCGCAGCAATTGTTGAAAGAAAAACCGAACTTTTTAATACCAGGCTCTCACCAAACGAATGAGAACTACTGTTGTAAATCTCACTTTTCAAGTTTTATTCACACAACTGTCCACGAAAATGCAATTTACTCTTACCACCTCTACAGAGACTTTACATTGAGAGCCATTATTAGATTTATTTTACAACATGTATGTGTGTTGCGAAAAGAGTTTTGTTAGCTATGCCGTCAGAAAATGTCATTGTTTTTGGGCCCCATTGGGTACATCCATGTTTAGATGGGCTTAGGGTCCGTCACGCAAATTAAGCCGAACAGCAAAGATAATCTTATTTTTATAATTATAAATTTTATAGTTATTTCAAGCTGTATGTCCATGCATATTGGAAGCTATTTTTTGGCCATTTATACGGTCGTTATTGCTTGTTTGTCCATAATGATATAAAGGGTGGGCCATTTAAAATTTTTAATTTGAATCGCCCACACTGTATTCAAATCGCGATTATTGCTACAAATCGTGTTTCTCCTAGTGTTTTGTTAATAATTTAATTTGAAAACAAATCAATGCAGCTGCTACACCAGTATACCCTACACGAAACATTTTGCTTAACAACTTAATTTTTGCCAGACATTTAATCTTCTTAAATTGAGTTCATTAGTTAAGCTGGCGCAAAAAAGTGCATGATTGCAATCAATTTAAGCCAGAGCACATACTCGCATGCACGCACATACTTTGTACTCGTATGTGGCCAATGTAAATTTTGCAAGCGCTTTCGTGTGATAGAATAATCCTTTATATTGGCCTAAAGTTCTTTGAGGCCAGTGGCATATATGAAATATTGTGCAGAGGGCGGAAACATTTCATCATCTGAAGTGAACTATGATTATGGAGTTAGTAGTGGATTCTACAAAAAGAAGCTTCTTTAGATTGTAACTAAGACGGGTTGTTGTGATGGAATACAAGTATTTTAATGCGTGGCCCAAGTAGAGATACCTTTTTCAATAGCCTTTTTGACAGATTACGTGTGAGTCGTGTCATGCTGTTATGTTATTTTTGTTAAGTATTCTGTGGCATTTCATCATGGAAAGACTTAAGCCTAAACAACGTTCACAAATAGTTCAACTTTATTACGAAAAGTCACGTTCCGCACGCAGAAAAAGAGTATGGTTGGGGTAACAATATTCGAAGAGCACCATACTATTGTTGGTTATATGGTTGTGGCACAACAATATTATGGTCCTCACAACAATAGAATCATTCACACACAACCATACTATGATCCCCACAACCAAATTATTATTCACATTCTACCATACTATGATCCCCACAACCATATTATGATCCTCATAACCATAGTATGTTTAGCATACAACCATAGTATGATCCTCACAAGCATAGTATGACTAACGCACAACCATACTATGATCCCCAAACTTGTTTGTAAAGACTGGAATACGTTGTTATTCAACAATAAAGAATTTTATTAAGTAATGTAACAATAGAAGTGATTTATTTAACAGTAAAAAATTCATTTATAAGTATTAAAAATATTTTAGTTATACTAATCCTTAGTTTTTTTTGAAAAAATTTAATTTTTATTACTATTATTGCGTAATAATCGTAAAAATAGCATTGTCATGTTATTGTTAACATAAAACCCATGAAAACAGTACTTTTGTCCTACCAACCATATTTACATTGTTGATACAACCATATTTTTATTTTTAAATTTGGCAACAATACTTTTGTTACATTTCAACAATATTAATATTGCCGCAATCATACTATTGTCTAAATGAAATTCAAAAAACAATACTATGGTTGCGACGACCATACTTTTACTGCAGAGAACATACTGTTGTTGCCGTGACCATATAGTAACCACATATTTTCTCTGCGTGTATAAGGAATGTGTTTCGTGCACTTCCTTCAACTTATGGTCAAAATAATAGGCCTACTGAGCGTACTATTCGCAACACCATCACCCATCTTGAGACCCAGCTTTCAATATTGGATAATATTCTTTAGCACGCAGTGAAGAAAAAAATGTAGCGGCCGTAGCTGAGAGTGTACACCAAGACCGTGGAGAGTCGATTCGGCGCCGTTCGCAGCAACTCGGACTGACGTGTGGAACGACTTGGCGCATTTTACGTCGAGATCTTAAATTCAAAGCGTACAAAATACAGCTTGTGCAAGAACTGAAGCCTCCCGACGTTTCCAAGCGACATCGCTTCGCTCTATGGGCTCTTGAAAAGTTCCAAGAAGAAGCCAAATTTTGTTCAGCGATGAGGCACATTTCTGGCTAAATGGGTATGTAAACAAGCAAAATTGCCGCATTTGGGACGAAGAGCAACCAAAAGAGGTTCAGGAGCTACCACTTCATCCAGAAAAAACAACGGTTTGGTGTGGTTTGTGGGCCGGTGGAATCATCGGTCTATATTTCTTCAAAGATGATGCCGGTACCATGCCATGATAACCGACTATTTGACTACTTGCCTGAAATTTATGCTCGTGATCTCGGCGACATTTGGTTGCAACAAGACGGCGCCACTTCCCACACATTGCATCAATCAAAGAATTTTTTGAAAAAACACTTCGGTGAGCAGATAATTTCACGTTTTGGCACGGTCGATTGGCCTCCAAGATCGTGAGATTTCACACCGTTACAGTTTTTCCTGTGGGGATATGTAAAGTCTAAAGCGAACAAACCCGCTTCGATTCAGGCCTTGGACCAAAACATCACGCGTGTCATTCGCCAGTTGCCAGTCAAAATGCTCGAACGAGTCATCGAAAATTGGACTCAACGGATGGGCCATCTGAGACGTAGTAGCCGCGGCCAACATTTGATAGACATAATCTTCAAAAAATAAAAGCCAAAGAATGTTCTGTCAAATGATAATAAACATTCCCCATTCAATTTGAATTTTATGTGTTTTTTTAAAAAAGTAGGGAACATCAAAATGGATCACGCGTTTGGCATTTGGCAGTAGCAATCGTTAGACACAATTGGCAGTAGCAATTGTTAGAGACAATTGGCAGTAGCAATTGTTAGAGACAATTGGCAGTAGTAATTAGCAGTGAGAATTGGCAGTGGTAATTTTCAGTGGCAATTGACAGTGACAATTAACAGTGGCAATTGGCAGTGACAATTGGCAGTTGGAATTGGCAGTGGCAATTGGCAGAGGCAATTGGCAGTGGCAATTGGCAGTGGCAATTGGCAGTGGCAATTGGCAGTGGCAATTGGCAGTGGCAATTGGCAGTGAGAATTGGTAATGACAATTGGCAGCGAGAATTGGCAGTGGAAATTGGCAGTGACAACTGGCAGCGGAAATTGGCAGTGAGAATTGGCAGTAGCAATTGGCAGTGAAAATTGGCAATAACAATTGGCAATGACAATTGGCAATAACAATTGGCAGTGGCACTTGGCAGTGACAATTGGCAGTGGCAATTGACAGTGAGAATTGGCAATGGCAATTGGTAGTGACAATTGACAATGACAATTGGCAGTGACAATTGACAATGGCAATTGGCAAAGACAGTAGCTTACGGTATAATGGATAAATCACAGCTTGTATCGTTCCATATCCTTTCCTTTTTCTTTTCATGTACACACTGCATACTAGACAGTCATTTGAAAGTTCTTTCGACGGCAAGCAAGAATAAAAGTAATTGCATGGTGTCCTCACTTTACACGGTGCGTTTGATACTCCCATTTCAATATGTGACAGCACATAGAGAAAGGGACCTAAGGGTAAACAAATCAATATTCATTTTTTTGTTGATGTGGACAACATCTGAGCATCGAATGAGACCGATCCCATGCCGCAAAAGTGTTCCCTCCCAGAGATATGCGCGTTTTATGAAAGTGATGGTACACCAAAGGTACACGTATTTAAATCTTTAAAATGACTCTCCTGAACAAAACTGTTTTTTACCCTTAGGTCCCTTTCTATTTTGCGCGTCACATATATCCTTCGATGTCCTTGTAGAGGTGACTGTATTTTCTCTGTCATGCAATTACTGGCAATCGTTAACACCAACAACCAGCTACCTAATTTGAAACTACAAACTAAATTACCAATTGGCTTTGGTATACTAAAGGTTGCTATATATACATTACTTCTAAGCAACCCTAAGTGTTGCCTGGCGCCATCTGTTGTTTCCATTGGAAAGTATGACATTTTTGCGTACTCAAAACGTTTTGACGTACGACCATCATTTGTGATGTTTACAGTGACTTGAAAAAATAAATTTGGCAAAAAAAATGGAATTAACTCGTGAACATTTTCGTGCGATCATTTTTCACAACTTTCGACGTGGATTATCACGACAAGGCTGCATCGATGAACTTAAATCTCTGTATTGCGATGAAACACCAGCATATAGCACTGTGAAAAACTTGGTTAATGAATTCAATCGTTGCTGACGCTCGCTCAAAGACGAAGGTCGTGAAGGTCGTCCAAAAACGGCCGTTGTGCCAGAAAACATTGATGCCGTGCGTGAACTGATAATGCAAGATCGTCATGTGACATACCGTGAGATAGAGGCATCCTTGGGCATTTTTTCCACCAACATACACATCTGGCCGTAAAAAAGGTTTGTTCTCGTTGGATACCGCACAATTTGTCAATCGCTCATAAAAAGGCTCTTGTCGATTGGTGCAAAGAAATTTTAAAAAACTACGATCACGGTGCTTCAAAAGACGTTTATACTATCGTCACAGGTGACGAATCATGGATCTATGCGTATGAGCCCGAAACAAAACATCAAACGATCGTGTGGGTCTTCGAAGACGACCCAAATCCCACGAAAGTTGTTCGTGGAAGAAGCACTTCGAAGCAAATGGTCGCCAGTTTCTTTGGCAAAACTGGTCATGTGGCGACTGCTCCGCATGAGCAACATAGGACGGTCAATTCTGAGTGGTACACCACAATTTTTTTGCCTGAAGTCTTCGGAGAAATTCGAAAAACGAACAAGAGAAGACGAAGCATTGTGTACTATGACAATGCGAGCTTTCACACATCGGCCTAAACCAGCGCCTTTTTGACCGGCTAAAACGTCGAATTGATGGGTCATCCGCCTTACAGCCCTGACTTGGCACCCAATGACTTCTTTTTATTCCCGCACATCAAGAAAAACAATGAGTGGTCAACGATTTTCTTCGTCAGAAGATGCTGTTGAGACTATCAAAAACCGTATTTTGGAGGTGTCTCAATCGAAGTGGAAAAAGTGCTTCGCAATTGGTTTGAGCGCATGCAAAAGTGGAAAAATCATGCTGGAAAATACTTTGAAAAACAATAAAACCATTTTTGAAGATAAATATTCGCATTTTAAATACTTGGCCAGAAATATATAAAGCAACCCTCGTATATAATCGTAGACGACGTAGACATTAATATCTTTATGATCTGGAACTATTAGACTGAAAATGATTTAAACAATTAACACCAATAGGTGCTTAAAGACTTAAAGAACCGCAGGTTTTCGTGCAATATTCGCAATTATTTTTTGCTTCTCGTCTGCAATAGCACTTGCGTTTTTTTTTTCTTTTCTAGTAAAAATTGGCACTTGTTTTGTTTATTTCATGTTTTACACACATTTACAAAATGTTTGGCACTGTATGGAACATGCAAATTCAACAAGTTTGTCCCTCACCCCAGATATATATTTTAAATATTTAGGAAAAATACATTTTATATTTGAGCATTTTATGAAGTGAATCTGTTTTAAACTACAATGAAATTGCCGGTCTCAAGCTAGAAAGTAATAACTCTATATTTAAATTTAAATAGTGTGGAAATGAGGCATTATATTCGGCTGCGTTGGTTATAATCAAAAATAAATACCTTCTTCTCCCACATTCTATTAAAGGTCGGACTCGACTGCGTTTGTCATAAGGCAAAAATACCGACTTCTCTTAACATCCTTTTACGGATCAAACGCGAAACTTCTTTTAAACCAAAGCTGTGATCAATACAATTGTTTAAGGGAATTACCGAAATCTACTACTTTTTAAAGCCGGCTCCGAAGGAGTATTGCATTATATAGTGAAGTTAGTACACAGCTTAGAGATTAGTCTCTAACTAGCAAAGTTGCCGCCATTTACTAGAGGAAACCCGGTCGCTTTGGCTCCGAAGGGCCAATGCACTTATACGCAGTAAAGTTTTTTCCTGGTCTGATGATCATTTTTTTTACTTGCTAAATTGCCGGAATTTTTAAGACTAAACCGTCAATCAATTGCTCCTACCTGTTTTTGAACCTGGTTTAATTATGAACAGTCTAAGTTTCATAGGCTTGACGGCAGATTAAACAATTATCATAACTAAAACTGTTGGTTTTATTGGTAGCCACTGTCCAATGGTGGTTTGTAAATTCTATGGAATTTATTTATTTCCATTTTATTTGTTTTGTGGCTTGTATTCTCGTAGAACAAATGACGGTAAATTGCTCTCACAAACTAATAAAAACACATTAGGGTGGACCAAAATAATAAAGTTTCTGCATTTTTTCACAGAACCTCAATAAACAAAAAACAACAATGTCAAGTCTCCACCATGGACTGCGTTCCAGTATGACATTAGCAGTATTGAGGGATATGGTGGCTGGTCGTGGATTCATGTTCGACAGGACCTTATGTTATAGGGTCCTTATCGGCCAATGCTTCCAATTTTAGATAAATCGTTAAACTTACGAGGGCGGTTCGGAAACTTCTTAGCATAGCACAAAAAGCGCGGTATAAAAAGAAAAAAGTTAAGTGTTTTGGAAACTTCCATGTCAGCTATGAACACATGTTAAATTGTTTCGATCTGGCAACTCCTTCATATAGAAACAGGTGTTCACAAAAGACGCATCCGCGATTTTTTTACAATGGAAAAATTAGAAATGCGTGGTGTCATTAAATTTTTACATAAAAGCGGTTTATCGGGACAAGAAATTCATTACGATAAGGTGAATGTGTTAGGTGAAAGTGCTCCTTTATATGGAACAGTAAAAAATTGGGTTGCTGAATTTAAACGTGGTCGTACAAGCATTGAAGATGAACCACGTAGTGGACGTCCAAAAACGGCAACAACAACAGAAATTGTAGCCAAAGTGCATGATATGGTATTAAATGATCGACGAATAAAAGTGCGTGAAATAGCTAATATCATGGGCATCTAAAATGATCGAGTCCATTTAATTTTGCATGAAGAACTACAGATGAAAAAGCTTTCTGCAAGATGGGTGCCGCACTTGTTAACAGTCGACCAAAAACGCATAAGAATGAACATTTCTCAAGCTTGTTTGGATCGTTTTCAGCGAAATAAAATGGATTTTAGGCGTCGTTTCATAACTGTTGATGAGACATGGATCCACCACTATACTCCAGAGACATAAGAACAATCCAAACAATGGACTGAAGCTGGAGGAAGTGCCCCAAAGAAGGCAAAAACAATTCAATCGGCTGGTAAGGTTATGGCAACGGTTTTTTGGGACTTCAAAGGTATTTTATTGATTGACTATCTGCAAAAGGGTAAAATAATAAATTCAGAGTACTATTGCAACCTTTAAGATCAATTAAAAGTACAAATTCGAGAAAAACGTCCTGGCTTACAACACAAAAAAATATTTTTTCATCAAGACAACGCACCAGCGCACAAGAGTGTTTTAACAATGGCTAAAATCAACGAATTAAAGTACGAGTTGCTTGACCACCCATTTTATTTTCCTGATTTAGCTCCCAGTGACTTTTACCTGTTCCCAAATCTAAAAAAATTCCTTGCTGGCAAGCGTTTTACCTCAAATAAAAATGCAATTACAGTTGTAAACCACTATTTTGAAGACCTTGAGGAAAACTATTTTAATCAAGGGATAGAATTGCTAGATAAGCGTTGGACTAAGTGTATTGAAGTTTCAGGAGATTATATTGAAAAATAAAAATATTTTTGAAAAACTAACTGTTCTCTTTCGTTGATAGGATAAGAACATTCCGAACCGCCCTCGTATGTCATATTCGGAATTGGGAGGAAATTTCATTGTTTTTGAACGCCCATTTGTCCATTGTTTTTGAGCACCCATTTGTCCATTGTTTTTGAACGCCCATTTGTCCCTTGTTGGGTCCTAGGGCCCGTAGAACCGGACTCAAAGCTTAGACATATCTTAAAAGTAAGTGCATAGTTCGATGATTAAAAACAACAAATTTTGAATAGCTATGTCCATGTTCGTAAGGACTTATATTTCGGCGCTGTTAGGACTTTAATTTAGTCTTAAAATTACTTTAATATTTAGATACTAGAGGATATAATATAGTCCAAACACAGAGAACTACTAAAATTACATTGCATAAAAGAATTTCGGTTGGAATCACCAAATGTTTATAATCGTAATAGATTATTGGTTCGACATACCACAAGAAGATAAATACAATCATCGTACTGTAGTCGAAACTAATTAATCGGACATACCAATGAAATGCATAATATGTATTAAGTTGCCATAAATGGTGGATGTGGCAACCAATAGTTTTGCTAACAATTTGTTGTTGTAACCAAAAATTGGTAAGCTTTCACCATAATCAAAAGCGAAAATAATCCTATCCATCATTTTTTATTTATTTTTTCACGACATGACCTTCCCTATGCAAAGAACACTTCAAGTACGCAAGCGACCAGTTTTTGCCTCTTCTGATAATTAAAAAAAACGTTTTTAAACAAGTGCGGCATGTTTACTTTTAGATCCAAAATTTCTGCTCTGGAGGTTCGGATACGTCGTATTTTCAACCAATACTTCAGTTACAATTACTGAACATTACAGAGCACAAACTGTCATTCGGTTCATCTCACGGAATACTCATGGTGCTTGCAACCTCAATCACACGGTTGGCAAACAAGTTCGGTTGTGGCAACGAATCTGTTGTCTGTGTGCACCACGCATAGAGGGTATGATATAGTCGACCACGCCCGACTTGAGATATTTAACTAATGAGTTGTAGTGTAATTCATTCAGAATACTGCAATTTATTAAAATAGTTATAACAACCATAACATATTTGCTACAGACAAAATATGGACGGCAGAATAAAGATATAAACCACATTTTACAATAGACAAGTGGACATTTCGTAGGTTCGGCCGGGCCAAAGCTTTTATACTCTCCAGCATGGATTGCGCAGTAGTGATGGGTCCACGTTTCAAAGAACTACAAATAAAGAGAAGCCATATGTCCATTTTTGAGGAGACCCTAAGGAATCCGTAGATACTCGTCTAATTCTATAGATTCTAAACTAATATAAATCGATGTTTGAAGGGACTCATTTTCGGCACTATGGGTCAAAACCTCAAATATAGTCTAATCGTAGAATTAATGTAATTTGTAAGTTGTTTTATAATACCCATATGCGTATAATTGAATGAGCCCAATTTTTAGACCCCTCTGGGCAAGTCCGAGTGAAAAATTAGGCCAAAACTTATATCTTGTTACATGTTTTTATTTGAAAGAATATTTCACGGATTCTTGGTTCTCATGTGTCCCTGAAAAATAGGGTACGGTTTTGGGGCCCAGGTCATTTCGACGCCCATTCATGTGAAAGTTAAAGAATCTATACCTACCACTGCAAAAGATGGATCATTTAAAAGGTAATTTAAGAAAAATGTCCTAAAATTAAAAATTTCACAAGGACTTTTTTAAGTCCTTCAGAGGTAAACTATTTCCCTTTAGCCCGATCTGGTAAGTTTAAAGACTTGTGCTTTCAACAGACGAATAGTCGGGCATGGCTAAATAGTCTTAAAATTTTATAACAATCAATTATACGAGTATGTACATATATACTTGCATCTACGAGTACTTTTTAATAGAAGACAAGATTTTTACAAGGTGGGTAAGTGACATTGATTATCGTGCTTGCATACTGCTTTTATTGCAATTTCGAAAACGTGACGACCTTCCACTCACTGAAAGTTTCGCAGCAGCTGTTGAAAGAAAAACTGAACTCTTTAAACCAGGCTGTTACCAAACGTTTGAGAACTACTGTTGTAAATCCCACTTTTTAAGTTTTTTTTTCATACAATTGCCCAAGAAAATACAATTCACCTTTACAACCTCTACAGAGACTCCACATTCAGAGCCATCTATAGATTTTCTTAAACAACATGTGTTGTAAAGAGAGTTTAGTTATTGTTAGCTGCTGTGTTTGTTTCGGCACTATTAAATGTAGATGCAACAGGTCTCGAGGCGCTTAATCCTTGATCTATATATACTTTATATGTGACGCGCAAAATAGAAAGGGACCTAAGGGTAAAATGCAGTTTTGTTCCGGAGAATATTTAAATACGTGTATCTTTGGTGTACCATCACTTTTATAAGAAGCACATAACTCTGGAAGGGAACACTTTTGGGACATGGGATCGGTCTCATTTGATGCTTAGATGTTGTACACATCAAAAAAAAATGAAAATTGATTTTTGTACCCTTAGGTCCCTTTCTCTATGCGCTGTCACATATGGTCGCAAATAAATAATTCGATGTGTTACAAGCGGAATGACAAACTTATATATACTCCCATCCTATGGTAGAGAACATTCGACAAAGTCAAAAAATGTAACGTTGGGCATGTAACGATGGTCATGAAAACTGTTATGCCTTGATCATAGTCAGATTTGAGACCGTGTTTTTTTGAACATTTCGTTTAAACAGAAACTAAAGAGTTATTTAAAACGCAGTCGAAAAGAGATTTAGGAATTAAAATCTGTAATACGGAAAACAATTATTTGGGTATTTTAGAAGTAATGACATACATACGAGTATATGTAAAAAAAAAACTAAAAACGGAATTTACTTTTCTTTGATATCGCAATACAGGAAAAGTAGTTCACTTTGGGATAGTTTCTAAAATCCTTGGCTAAAATCGTCCTTTTTACAGAACTCAAAAAATTTTACTAGAACAAAAGTTATAGAATTTTGGCCGATGAAAATTGATTCTGGAGCATTGTGCGATTTCGAACTGGTTTCACACCACAGCATATTAAACCTTCCGATTATTCCATATACAGAGTTGAGCGCGAAAATTTGCTTTTTTGCACTACAGGCTGTGGCAGCACTGTTGGTTTAAAGAGAGTGGAGGGTGTGCGTTGCTTATAGTGGCTGACGAGAGATTTGTATTCGTCTGCCTTTTAGTTTCCATCAAGCATTGGACATCTGAGGAGAGGTCATTTTGTGTTGAAGCATATTTTTCAAATGCGCATTTGATCATTGCAGTGCAGCGTGCTTTTCATTAACGATTCGCTGTTCCCCCACGCGGACGTGGTCCTGAACGGAAATCAATTGTAAATTGGGTAACTTCATTGACAACAGCAGGGAATGTGTCATGTGTGCGAACGGGACCCGAGAGTAGGATTACAACATCACAAAACATCGAGCGAGTTAGAGCAGCAGTACTGCAAACTTCGAAACGCTCTGCTTGGAAGCAATCGCATGCATTTCCAGACATTTTTTCAGCCGGCTCTTGAGGCAATACATTTAGAGGATACATGGTTCCAACAGGATGGTGCCACTGCACACACAGCAAGGGTTACCATGAATTGTTTGAGGCAAATGTTTCCTGGACGGCTTAGGAGTGATGTGAACTGGCCGACACGCTCACCAGAATAAGCCCCATGCGATTTTCACCTTTATGGTTACCTGAAGTCGAAGGTGTATATCAACCTTCCTAACACCTTGGAAGACCTTATTAACAATATTGAGGCTTAAATTGGCAGAATACCAGTCGACATGCTTGTAAGAGTTCATGAAAACTTCAGAAAACGTATGCAACCGTGTGTGGGTAGCGAAGGACGACATTTGTCAGATTCACTATTTAAAACCATGTAATTTAAAAATTCCCTTACTGTTGAATATTCTTATAATTGAACAGGGATTAAACCGGCTCAAGACCTCTTGCTTCTATATTTAAATAGAAGACAAGTTGTTAACAAAATGGCAAAGTGACATTGATTTTCGTGGCTGCACACTACTTTTATCATGATTTCGGGTCCGTGACAACCCTCTTCAGAAAGCCTTGCTGCAATTGTTGAAAGTAAAACCGAACTCTATAAGGCCAGGCTCTCCACAAACGAACGAGAACTACTGTTGTAAACCTTACTTTTCAAGTTTTCTTTACACAATTGCCCACGAAAATACAACTCACTCTTGCCAGCTCTAAAGAGACTCCACATCGAGAGCCATCAATAGATTTCTTTTACAACAACGTGTGTGTGTGTGTTGTAAAAAGTTAAAATATAAAATAAATTTTTTTAAGGTTCATAATTTTTTTTTATTTCTTTCGCAAATAAGAAAAATACCGCGAGCCAGACGCTCTACCATGTACGAGCCAGCCGATAAGTCCACAAGCCCAAAATTATATTTAAGGATGTAAAGCTGGAAATATCTATCTAATAAGGTCAACTTTCAGCTTGTTGTTATTGGTTCTAATTTCTAGTTCAACACTTCTAAAAATATATACTTATAATAAGTAGACCACACTAATACGAGTATGCCAACAATAACAACTACCAGCAACACGCATATTCACATAACAAATGCCAGAACACAATTGAACAACTAAAAACGCGCCTTGGTTCGAACAAGACGAATTCTGTATACCCTATCAAATGGTGGAAGCAAAATTGGACGGACAAAAGTCCGATACTCGCTTTTTAATTAAGAAAAGGAATGTGAAATGAAAATATACGAGGGCGACCGCAAAACTAACTGGCCTGGCACATTTTCTGTTTAACTAGCAATTTTTTTTTTTTGTTTTTTAAAAGCAATATTTTATAAGCCATCTGTCAAAATTTCCGAAATACTTAATGATTACTTTCATTGTTACAGATGATTGAAGTAAACAAGTTTTATAATTTTTGAAAAATGGAAAATAAAGAGTTTCGTAAGGTAATTAAACACTTTTATATGAAAGGTTATACGCCACAATTAATCAAAGATGAATTGGATTCTGTTCATGGTGATAATGCACCATCATACTCCACCGTGAAATCCTGGGTTCAACAATTTAAAATGGGTCGTTCAAGTACGGAAGATGAACGACGCTCTGGAAGACCGAAAACTGCTAATACTATTAAAAACATTAGAAAAATATTTAATGATGTGACTAAAGATAGACGAATAAAGCTCAGAGAACTTGCTGATAGTGTTAAAATACACGAAAAACAAGTTTGGAGTATTGTACATAATGAACTCCACATGAAAAAGCTATCCGCAAGATGGGTGCCGCGTTTGTTGACTTTGCCCCAAAAAATCATCCGTTGGACCAATTCCGAGGAGCTTTTAGCGATTTATCAGCGTAATCCAATAGAGTTCTTGCTCCGATTCATAACTGTTGATGAAACATGATCCATCACTACATCCCAGAATGCAAAGAACAGTCAAAACAATGGATAGAAGCTGGTAAAAGTGGTCCCAAGAAGGCGAAAACTGTTAAGTCAGCAGGAAAAGTAATGGCCACAGTATTTTGGGATGCAAGGGGTATAATATTTATTGATTATCTTGAGAAAGAAAAAACTATAAATAGTGAATATTATTGTGCATTATTGGATCGGTTGAGTGAAGAAATCAAGATAAAACGATCGCATTTTGAAAAAAAAAGTTCTTTTTCATCAAGATAATGCTCCTTCACACACTGCATTTTTAACTCAACAAAAACTGGCCGAATTACGATTTGATTGAATTGCTCCGCATCCACCATATAGTCCAGATTTAGCTCCTTCTGATTCATTCTTGTTTCCAAATTTAAAAAAAATTCTCGGTGGCAAACAATTTTCGTCCAATAGCGAGGTTATTGCTGAAACTGAGGCATATTTTGAAGGTCTTGAAAAATCTTATTTTTCGGATGGAATTAAAAAACTTGTAAAACGTTTGATGAAGTGTATTGAGTTGGAAGGAGATTATGTTGAAAAATAAATAATAATAATTCCAAAAAAACGGTTCTTTTTATGTTAGGCCAGTTACTTTTGCGGTCGCCCTCGTACGGTTTATTTTTTGAAAATTTGGAGAAATTTAACAAACATTTTTCGATATTGTTTGTTTGCCATACCCCTTCTAAAATATGTTCTTCTCTCTTACATTTAACTACTGACCCCCTTGAATGGTTTATGTTTTTTCTAAAGACGTTTTTACTTTGGAAGTTTATCTCTTATTTAGTTGAGTTATTTAGTTTAAAGCAAACATGTCTACCTTCTTTGTCAAGGTGATCCTTATTAAATCCGAAACATGCTGATACATTACCTTAGCATCTTCGGCAAACCTTTCCGTTAAGTATATACCTAATGTAGCTTACGCATTTTAATATGACGATTTATATTCTCAATCATACGATGTAGGGCTCAACAACATCAACGAACTACAATGCCACCGATAATGGTCACACCAACTAACACCATTCATATTGTCCGTCTGTCCGTCCATCCTTCCGCACGAACACAAGTGTCATCATTGCAACAGTGGCTTTATCTGCCACACTAACAACTTAAATTGCAATAACAACAGCAACATTAGCAATAACACAACGTTTTTAACACAAAATGTCAGAAACAACCAATTATTGTTCAAATTAAACTAAGCATGTACTTCGGACTACAAAGTGCCGCAATTTTCAATTTATTTTTGATAGGCTACATACTCGTATTTAGACCGTGTACAAACATTTACAAATTTAGTGCTCGCATTTTACATTGGCACATTGTATGAATAGCAAATAGCCCAATAAAGAGTGATCATCCATAGAAGATAATTAAAACTAGTAAAACGAGTTTAAGTAGGGCGTCGCCGATTATATAATACCCTGCACTTCTGGATGATCAGAAAAGCCAACTAAAAATAGGATTTCTGGACTCCCTTGGACGGGCTCCAAATTTAACCAGATTTTAAAACTAATGTCATGTTTGAATTTTTGGGAAAATGTCAATGTTATTGGTAAAAACGTTTGAACTTATATGTGGGAGCTATTTTTTAATTTGAGACGATTTTCTCCAGTTTTAGCAGCGTTCGTCTTTGGCACCTTGAGCTTACTTGTGGAAAATTTCATCAAAATTAGGTGTAATGTATGGCTTCTAGAGCTTAAACTAAAAAAATCTTGATGAACCTAAGCGTGGCAGTTACATCTAAATCTGCACCGACTTTCTTTAATTTCAGTACCTTTCTTTATTAGCCCAAAATAGCTATTCGTTCTAAATTGCATCAATATTGGATATTGTATGTGGTTTCTAGAGTTAAAACAGAAATATCGGATGAGCATATAAGTATGGATTTAGCTATTAAAAGCTAAACCTATTTTCTTCAAATTTACGAGGGCTGCTACATATATTTCTAGCCTAATAATAAAAATTCGAATATTTATCATCAAAAATGGTTTAATTGTTTTTCAAAGTATTCTCCAGCACGATTTATACACTTTTGCATGCGCTCAAACCAAACGTCGAAGCACTTTTACCACTCCGATTGAGACACCTCCAAAACATGGTTTTGTGAACGCTTCAGCAGCATCTTCTGTCGTTGAAAATCGTTGACCATGCATTGTTTTCTTGATTTGCGGGAATAAAAAGAAGTCATTGGATGCCAAGTCAGGGCTGTACGGCGGATGACCCATCAATACGACGTTTTGGCCGGTCAAAAAGGCGCTGGTTTGATCCGATGTGTGAGTGCTCCCATTGTCATGGTGCACAATAATTCGCCTGTTCTTGTTCGTTTTTCGAATTTCTCCAAAGACTTCAGACAAACAAATTGTGGTGTACCACCCAGAATTGACCGTTCTACGTTGCTCAAGCGGAACAGTCGCCGAGTTTTACCAAAGAAACAGGCGACCATTTGCTTCGAAGTGCTTTTTCCACGAACAACTTTCGTTGGATTTGGCTCGTCTTCGAAGACCCACACGGTCGATTGTTGTTTTGTTCCGGGCTCATGATTCATCACCTGTGACGATCTTATAAACGTCTTTTGAAGCACCGCGATCGTATTTTTTCAAAATTTCTTTGCACCAATCGACAAGAGCCTTTTTTGAGCGATTGTCAAATTGTGCGGGATCCAACGAGAACAAACCTTTTTTACGGCCAGGTGTTCATGCAATATCGAATGTATGCTGGCGGAAGAAATGCCCAAGGACGCCTCGATCTCACGGTACATCACATGACGATCTTGCATTATCAGTTTACGCAGGGCATCAATGTTCTCTGGCACAACGGCCGTTTTTGGACGACCTTCACGACCTTCGTCTTTGAGCGAGCGTCGCCCACGATTGAATTCATTAAACCAGTTTTTTACAGTGCTATAGGAGTGTGCTTCATCGCCATACAAAGATTTAAGTTCATCGATGCACTCTTGTCGTGATAACCCACGTCGAAAGTTGTGAAAAATGATCGCACGAAAATGTTCACGAGTTAATTCCATTTTTTTTGCCAAATTGATTGTTTCCTAGACCAGAAATGTATATAGCAACCCTCGTACATACTTTATGAGGTCACAGATAAGTATTTCAAGATGTTACACACGGAATGAAAAACTTATATACTCTACAGTCGAGAGTATAAAAATATCTGGATCATAGAACCAAATTCATCCTCTATCACTGAAAGTTATTGGTTGCTCTGTGACTACCAATCATCCCATGCTCCAAGGTACTATCGAAAGCGGATTATGTATGACTGAAAGTTTTCGAGAGGAAAATCCTTTGAAAGAATAAGGACCTACCCGAGTAGGCAGAAAAAAAATGAGGCGGCCAAACCATAGCCTGTATTCTAACATAAATGTAGCTTCTTACTTTCTTGGTCCGGGCCTGCTCAATAAATGATTTGTTAGCACTGCGGTCTTGGAAGTGCTTCTTGCAGCTTCCACTACCAAAAATTCTCGTATCCTCTACCTAATCTCTCCACCTAAATAAACCATGGTGTTCTCTGTCTGCTCTTTCTTTAGCTATCGTCTAAAGCTTTTCTTGCTGGTGCGTTATTTCCTTTCTTTCGACAAGTTCAATCTTTGTACTTGGATGCAATAAACTACATTTATGTCAGTATTAGCTCATGGAGCTGACGGTCCGTCCAATGACGTCCGATGTACTACCGGCCTATTCAACCAGTCCTGTAAATAAAACTAAAGATTTTCCTCTCGAAAACTCCAAATACAACTTCAATCGATTTTGATAGCACTCATTCTTGGGCGCCATATACAGGGTGATTCATTTACTACTGGAAAAATTTCACCTGCGTATTTCTTGGTCATTTCATGAAAATATGTCCATCTGCCACCATGTCCGAAAATGCAAGGGTCGAATAACAGCGGTTTGAAAATTTTCGAATTGGTGGTCGGAGAGTACTTGGGTAAAATTGGTAAGGGCTACCCCAGTGGTCGGATTTTTTGTTTCTTTTTTTCTCTTAAAAGACAGTCTTACCTCTTAAATTTTGTTTGTCTTTGGGCTTCGTTTAGGTAATTTTAGAAAGGCATCATACATACGGTGATGCGAAGTAGTTGCTACAGCCGGCCGAAACGAGCGCGACTTAATTTTGTAGCGGAGCCTCTTAAGCGGTTTCCAGCACAATATTCGTCTTTCGCCTTATTAACCACGTGTCCCATTTTAGACAACTGTAATGCAAGTCATCGAAATTATTTTTGCGTAATAGTTCCTTGATTTAAATATTGATAACAAACAAAAGAAGTCAATCTCGGTTCCCAAAGTGTCAGCTATCAGTCACCAATTTTCTATCCAGCCTTAATACCGCGCAAAACAGAATTTCTGTAAAAGAAGTAATTCTCAATCACTTTTCAAAGAAGACACTCTAAAATACCCCCTTTGTTTGGAGTTAGAAAATTAAGAAAAAAATGCCTGAAACGTAGGTATCCTTACCGAAAAGGAATTTCAACTTACTTTGATTTCCCCTAAGCAATGAAACTCCCCCAAGAATGGACGCCGGCTTCTCTTTCTAGCATTGTTACTTGTGGGTTGCAGGCAACCTTTTGTTTTTTCCACGTTGCCACACCTGGCTGGTAATTAACTAAATGTTTAAATAAAATTTAGTTGTGGAGCAGGAAAAAAGCGGAAAATTCAACAGAGACTGAACGTAGAATGAAATGCACTTTTGCCATGAAAACCACCTAAGTGGACGCCCCATTTTTCACCCAACCAGAGTGGGTGAACTAACGGCAATGCCGGCCACAGCAGCACCAGTAAGAGGACCAACGTTAACACCAACATCAGCCACATCGTCAACACGGCTGCCGCAACAGCAGCAACATTAACAACAACTACAGCAAAAGTTGTTGTTGTTAATGTAGACGAGCAGTTCTTGGCTGACAGGTTACTGACACGCGGCGCGGCTCCTTTCCAGCACTGCTGCTACGACCAGCAACACCTCCATGTTTGCATCTATGTGACTACAGACACTGAACACTCCAGTAGGAGAGGGGGTGTTTGTAACTATCCCTGGGTGGTACGTGCAGTGTGGCAAAACAGCGCTGGTAGCAATTTAATTGGCCAGCCATTATTACGCCTCATTGACCCCATGCTTGGTCAGTGTTTTACCTGTCTGCCTCCAGCCCCTCCTCCACCACCAGAGCCACCACCGCAGTAGGTTTTCTTTGATTTTTTTTAACATGGCATTTAGCAGCATTTTGCTTAAAACATGCACGAATTGGTAAGCTAATTAAACGAAATTTTATGTAAAATTTCTTCCTCAATGGTTCGGGCACCAAACCAAAAAAGAAACAAATTAAAGAAAAGAAATTGTGATTTCTTTGTATTTCCTAGACTACCCACTGTGTTGCTAGTTAAACACTTTATACATATTTGATTAGTATTGAAAGCTTTACAATGATGTGGGAAACAATTGGTGGAATGAAACCGAGCGGAATGAATGAAGTGACCTTTACGACAAAAAAACTGAGAATGGCATGTCTTTCTTAAACCCTTCGCCATAAGGAGGAATGTATCATACAGGGTGGAGCGCGGAAATTTGCTTATTTGGGAATGAAATAAAAAAATAATGAACCTTAGAAATATATATTTTATATTTTAATTATATTGAACAGTAAGGGAGTTTTTAAATTACACCATTTTCAATAGTGTATATGTGACAGCACATAGAGAAAGGGACCTAAGGGTAAAAAAATCAATTTTCATTATTTTTAATTTTTTGATGTGGACAACATCTGAGCATGGAATAAGACCGACCCAATGCTCCAAAAGTGTTCCCTCCCAGAGATATGCGCGTTTTATGAAAGGGAAATAGGCGATTCAAAGCGCATACAGAAAGGGACCTAAGGGTAAAAAAATCAAATTTTTAATTTTTTTTTTTAATTTGGACAACATCTGAGCATCGAATGAGACCGTGCCCCAAAAGTGTTCCCTCCCAGAGATATGCGCGTTTTATGAAAGTGAAGTCGACGATTCTAAGCGCAAATATAATGGGACCTAATCTTTAAAATGGCTCTCCTGAACAAAACTGTTTTTTAACCTTAGGCGTCACATATGGTAAATGTCACCCATCGCTATCCACACACTGCTGCATGCGTTTTCTAATATTTTCATGAACTCTTACGAGGATGTCGACTGGTATTCTGCCAAATTCAGCCTCAATACTGTTAATTAGGTATTCCAAGGTGTTGGGACGGTTAATATACACTTTCGACTTCAGGTAACCTCAAAGGAAACATATGGGGGCTAAGTCTGGTGAGCGTGCCGGCCAGTTTATATCACCCCTCAAAGAGACAAGCCGTCCAGGAAACATTTGCCCCAAACAATTCATGGTAACACTCCCTATGAGTGCAGTGGCATAATCCTGTTGGAACCATGTATCCTCTAAATGTATTGCCTCAAGAACCGGCTGAAAAAAATCCTGTATCGTAGTCATGTACCGTTCGGAGTTCACAGTTACGACAAGACGGTTTTCCTGGAAAAAGTAAGGGCCAATGATGCCTACTCGTGATATGGCGCACCACACAGTAACGCGGTCCGAATGCAGAGGTCTCTGGCGAAGTTCTTTGGGGTTTGTTTCACTCCAGTAGTTGGGGTTTGTTTGTTTACACACCCACTGAGGTCAATATGTGCCTCTTTAGAAAAGAGCACAATTGCGTCACGGGGTATACTTAGTAGGTACATAAATACTGTTACAACATTGAACACACCCATTTCAATAGTAGAACTCAACAAACCCCGTTAATGTCATATGGGTTTTGAAAGCTAACCTCAATAGTGTAGTCTGTAACGGGATTTTAAAATTGTTTCAACTTTCATCATGGAGTGGTCAGATAATGAGAACCGTATCGCTGTAATAGCGCTTTTCAAGTGTGAAATGAAAAAAAACGATATTTTCAAAACGCTCCGGCCACTAGCGATTAGCCGCATGTTCGTCTACCGATGCATAAAACTGTTTGAGGAGACTAGAGATGTAAAAGACCGCCACCGGTCGGGCCGCCCACAATCTGTTCGAACACCGCATGTCATCAAAGCCGTTAAATCAACAATTAACAGAAATCCGCTCCGAAAACAGAAAATCATGTCCCGTGAGATGAATATCACGCAAAAGTTCTTGAGTCGAATCATTAAAAAAGACTTGGGACTTGGGGCTTTCAAACGACGTACCGGACATTTATTGACTGCAGCTTTAAAAAAATAGGATTAAAAATGCAAACGTCTTTTGGTGAAGCACGCTGATAACTTGCACAGAAAAATTTTGTTCACCGATGAAAAAATTTTTACCGCTCAGGAAAAATTTAGCAAGCAAAATTATAGAGTGTATGAACGGTCATCTATGAAAGCATCTGATCTGATCCCAAGGGTGGAAAAGGGTCATCACCCAGCTTCAGTCATGGTTTGGTGGGGAGTCTCTTACGATGGGGTCACTGACCTGCATTTCTGCGAACAAGGAGTCAAAACATCGGCCAAAGTTTACCAAGAAACCGTTTTGGAAGCTGATGTGAAGCCTCATAACAATTCCCTGTTCCAAGACCAGCCATGGACTTTCCAGCAGGATTCTGCGCCGGCCCATAAGGCTAAAACGTCCCAGGCCTGGCTTCGAAACAATTTGCCAGCGTTCATTTCCTCTGTAGAATGGCCCTTAGGCAGTCCAGATTTGAACCCATTGGATTACAAATTGAAAACGAAAAGCACGCTGCACTGCAATGATCCAGTGCGCATTTGAAAAATACGCTTCAACATAAAATGACCTCTCCGCACGTGTCCAATGCATGATGGCAACTGAAAGGCAAACGAATACACATCTTCCGTCAGCCACTATAAGCACACTCTCTTCGACTAACAGTGCCGCCACAGCCTGCAGTGCAAAAAACACAAATTACCGTGCTCCACCCTGTAAATGAGGGATTTTCTGTTAAGCGGATCATTAAACATTAATTTTTACCTGATTTTAAAGCTTAAGCACGCAGAGAAAAAATATGATAAATATATGGTCACAGCAACAATAGTATGTTATCTGCAATAAAAGTTTGTTCGTCGCTACCATAGTATTGTTTCTTGTATTTCATTTTAACAATAGTATGATTGCGGCAATATTAATATTTTGGAAATGCAACAATAGTATTATTGCAAAATTTAAAAACAAGTATGGTAGAAATGTAACAATAGTACTATTAAAAAATGGTTTTAGCAACAATATAAGTAAATATAGTTGTTGCGGCAAAATAATTGTTTTTTGGGTTTTATGTTAACAATAATATAATTCCGTCAATCATACTGTATGATTGTAATTTTTCTCAATTTGAATGTGGTTTGTAGAATAATGTTGTTGTTACGAATCTTATTCAGTAATAGTACCTTTTGTAAATAACAATTTTTAGAACAAACTGCTTTGAATATGGTTAACTTAAATATTTATAATACAGGGTTTCCGCCGAGAAGGTATACTTGTTTTGTCGCCATTTTGGTAAACATTAGTCTTGACTGTTCATATTTGGCAGTCGTGAAGTAGAGACGTGCAAATTTATTATGGAAAATATTCGATAAACCAACGTGTTTTAATAGTTAAAACATTTTATCAAAATCAATCATCGATTACTGTGCCGATGACAAAGTTACGTGAAATTTTTGGGAGAAACAACGTGCCAGTGTGTAGTGAATGATTGCGAAGAAAGTAGATCTGTAGCTGATAGGCCCACGCATGGACCACAAAGTGCTGCAAGATCGGCTGAAAACACTACAGCTGCTCAAGAAAGGGTTCAAAACAATCCATCAACCTCAATTCGACGTCGTGCTCAGGACTCTTCAGTCTTCAAAGAACAACTATGGCCACAACTTTGCCCAAGAATTTGCATTTGTTTCCATTTAAAATTCAGTTGACACAAGAGTTTCTACCACAAGACCATTTACGCCGCCGTACTTATACCAAAAGGATATTACAGCTCGCCCATGACATCTCCGATTTTCATGAAAAAATCATAATGAGTGACGAGGCACATTTTCATTTGAATGAATACTCGTATGTAAATAAACAGAATAGTCGGTTGTGGACAATGGAAAACCCTCAAATTATTCATCGGTCATCTTTGAATCCATTTAAAGTGACAGTCTGGTGTGCAATTTGGTCAGGAGGAATAACTGGACCTTACTTCTATGAAAATGAAAACGGCGTAACGGTAACTGTCTATGGAGAGCGATATCGTGATGTGATTGAAAACTTTTTAACGCCAGGACTGCATGCTTTGGGCTAGATTACTATGTGGTATTAACAAGACAATGCCACATCGAATACAGCCAGTATTACAGTGGAACTACTTCGAGACCACTTTCCATAACAAGTTATTTCAAAAAATGGTGATAGTGATTGGCCTCTACGGTCGCCTGATTTGACTGCTCTGGACTTCTTTTTGTGGGGATATCTGAAAAGCAATGCTAATGCAAACAAACCAAAAACGCCTGAGGAACTCAAACAGAATATTCGTGATGAAATTAATAAAATACCGCGTGAGTGTAATGAAAAAATGTGCTCAAAAGGGCTCGCATTTGTGAGGCTAACAGAGGCGGACATTTATCTGATATTGTATTTCATACATAATTGCCGACATTTAATAAAACATTTATCAATACAAGACCCATTCTCTTCCATTTAATCAAAAATTATAAACAAACAAAGTAGTATACCTTTCCGACGAACACCCTGTATTAGACATTTAAACGAACAAGATTTAAAAAAAATAGGGTGATCCAACTAGAGGTATTTTTTCAGAACAGAAAAAATATTTAAAAATTGAAATCAAGTGTGGACTCTTTATTGGTAATTTGAAAGGACATTTTATGGCATTTATTTTTTGAATAAAATTTCCTTCAAATGTTGGCCGCAACTACGCCTCAGGGTTTCCATACTGAGGGTCCAATTTTAGATGACTCGTTCGAGCATTTCGACCGGAATGGCTTTAATGACACGCGTAATGTTGGCTTCCACAACCTGAATCGTAGCTGCTTTGTCAGCATAGACTTTGGACTTTACGTTTCCCCAAAGAAAAATGTCTAAAGGTGTGATATCATTCGATCTAGGCGGCCGAGTTGGCCTGTCCAAAACGAGAAATTAGCTGCTTTTCGAAATGACCTCTTAATAGATCCATTGTTTGAGCAGCTGTATGGCAAGTGGCACCGTCCTGCTGAAACCAAGTGTCGTCAAGATTATGGGCTTCAATTTCAGGTAGCATAAAAATCGATAAAATGGCGCGATAGCGAGCACCATCCACGGTTACGTTCCGGCCATCAATATTTTTGAAAAAATATAAACCGATGATTCCACCAGCTTATTAACCGCACCAAACCATGGTTTTCTCTGGATATAATGGCACCTCCTGAACCTCTTCTTGTTGCTCTTTAACCCAAATGCGGCAATTTTGTTTATTGAATTTGCTGTTGAGGCAGAAATGGGTCTCATCACTGAACAAAATTCTGGTCGAAAACAGCGGATCTTCCCGTTTCTCACCGAACGCTCATTTCCATAATACAGTTGCCAACATTTGAAGGAAATTATTTTATTTTGAAAGTGTCCTTTCAAAATAAACAATTAAGATTCCACACTTGATTTTAATTTTAATATTTCTTTTTTGTTCTGAAAAAATACCTCTAGATGGATGACCCCATTAATCAAAAATATATCATCAATCCTCAATTATATACCTTTTGAACATCGCTTTGAGCATCATTTGGTATAGACAAAAAGTGTAAAACATCAAATAAAAGAAAATCGGTTCAGATTTAGAAATGGCTCCCATGCGTATGTGACACGCAAAATAGAAAGGAACCTAAGGTTAAAAACCAGTTTTGTTCAGGAGAGCCATTTTCAAGATTAGGTCCCTTTCTATTTGCGCTTAGAATCGTCGCTTTCACTTTCATAAAACGCGCATATCTCTGGGAGGGAACACTTTTTGTGCATGGGATCGGTCTCATTCGATGCTCAGATGTTGTCCACATCAAAAAAAAACAGTGAAGAGTTGATGAAAAGTTTTGTTCAGGGGAGCCATTTTAAAAATTAGGTCCTTTCTATTTGCGCTTAGACTCGTGGACTTCACTTTCATAAAACGCGTATATTTCTGGGAGGGAACACTTTTGGGGCATGGGATCGGTCTCATTCGATGCTCAGATGTTGTCCACATCAAAAAAAGAAAAAAAATGAAAATTGATTTTTACCGTTAGGTCCCTTTCTCTATGCGCTATCACATATACATATTTTTATATTTATCGAATTTTGTGACCTTCACTCTAGATGCTGCGTTTTACATCCAATCTTTATGACACGTAATTTTTTTCGATCGATGAAGGAAGTTGAAAATCAGTTCAGATTTAGATATAGCACCCAGCTATATAAACATATATTGTAGCCATAGCGAAATCTGAAGCGATTTTCTTTTATTTGATGTTTTACACTTTTTGTCTATACCAAATGATGCGCAAAGCGATGTTCAAAAGGTACTTACTTGACGATTGATAATATATTTTTGATGTAAAGGGTGATCCATCTAGAGGTATTTTTTTGAGAACAAAAAAATATAAACACTTTCTATATCCAAACTTAATGAAGGACGAACGTTATTGGAATTGAAAAAAACAGCATCAGATTAAGACATAGATTTCACATAGACTCTTCCGGTTCTGTGTCTTTAGCTCTCGAAGACACATATTGCATCCAATATTGATGAAATTTGAGATACTGTAGTCTCTTGTACCAGGGAAGGGCGGTAATAAAATTAGCTCACACATACTCGTATATGTTCAAGTGATTTTACTACGATTACGTTTTGAAATTTTCTCACCGATTCAAATATTTTAATATTTGTAAAGCCTGTTTAAATTTAGAACCATCTTTGTGAAATCCTTTAGAGTTATTACTTCCTTATCATTATAAAAATTTCAAAAGTTTAAATTTGAATCGGCTGTTAAAAGAAGGTACTGATAACACTGTGCGACAGCCACAATCGGTTTGGGATGAAACCACCGGGAAAGTTATATCGGTCAAAAAAAGGTCATACGTGTCCCAGCGTTTCGTTGGGTCTCATCTAGGAATCGAGATATATCGATTTGAAGTTAGTAAGTATCGTATAGGGGAATTTGTCACGTTTTTGGCTCTTTTGTTTGACATAACTTGAGAACCACTCGTCCGATTTAGCTGAAATAAATTTTAAAAAACCAAGAATTACAATTCCCTTAATCTGTTCATATATTATTTTCCTTTACAAGTAATAGTTTCCAAGTTAAAAATAAGCGCATGAAGAAACTTTTTTTTTATTTTTTTTATTTTTTTTTTAAATACATTTATTTTTTTTTTTTAATTCTGAGAATCATAAAAAGTCATCAATGTTTTTTCCAAAGAATTTTGAGCATATCTCGAGCAAATTTTTGAAATTCATACATTTACTTAATTGTGAATACATGAGAAACGCATGCATCGATTTTCATGATTTATGTCTCATTTTGGTCATAGGTTATGTGACTTTACGTGAAAGTAATAGGACTTGACACATTTTACCGTTTTGGATTTTTTATGAATTAAAAAAAAAAAATTTAATTTTTAGGCAAAAATAATTTTTTTTTCATACATTTATTTATAATTGCGAAACTGTTGCTTAAGTAGGAAAACGGTTTAAGAACAGATTAGAGGAATTGTAATTCTTAATTTTTCTAAATTTGTTTCAGCTAAATCAGACGAGTGGTTCTCGAGTTATGTCAAACAAAAGAGCCTAAAACGTGACAAATTCCCCTATACGATACTTACTAACTTCAAATCGATATATCTCGATTCCTAGATGAGACCCAGCGAAACGCTGGAACACGTATGACTTTTTTTTTACCAATATAACTTTCCCCGGTGGTTTCATTCCAAACCGATCACTGACCCTTACCATTTGTCGCAGAGTGTAATTGTTGCAAATTTCTAGTTTTATTGGAAAGGTTGAACATTGTCATTTAATAATGTTACACAATAACATTCTTATATCTACCACAACTGGCTCGGCAGTATCTTATCCGATCAGTCAAAATTTTCAGTACATTTTCATTTGTTTCCCTCACCCATAGACCAACTGAAACTTGCTTACTTTTTTTGCTACCTGACCAACACGCTGCGAAGAGAAACATTTGTTTTATAGAAAAAAAGGGAAAACAGTGAGCTCGGGATAACGTCAACCCCCCATTTCGTCAACATCCCAAACCGTCAACCCTTTTTTATTTGTATTATTACATCGAAATTTTTAACCGGGCTTTGGATTGGGCCGGATGCGAGAATGTTGCACAAGATGACCTAAATGTTTTAAGACGTTTTAGGGAAAAAACTGTATTTCAATTATTAGAGGGGAAAAAACAGCAGAATAAAATAACAAATTTCTTTTAATACATGTTTAAGAATAAATATTACATATGGCATGATCTCATGCAGAATATTATTCTTGTTTTATGCATTTAGGTTGAAAACCTTTTTTTTTGTTTTTCTTTGGATTTGATTTTTGTTTAATTTTAATTTATAAGCAATAAAAACGCTTTAAACTACAGTATTAATAATATTTTGGTCTTAAATTTGTACATTGATAAACGCTAACAATCTGGTAAATGTCAACACCCGCGGTTTTAATTAGTTGACGTTATCCCGAGCGCACTGTACTCGTATTTACCCTCAGCCTTGATTGTTCGCTCTCAGTACTCGCTACCATTGATTAATTGTGTGGGTTCAGACTATAGCCAGAAGTATGCTACCAAGAATGGTCCGGCAATTGCTTAACAAATTTTTAGTAACTTGTGTACTTTTGAAATAAAATTTTATGTTTCAGAAAAATTATATAATAAATTTTATTAACATCCTGAAATTTTCCATTTTGATCGAAGGCGTAGTCATTTAATCAAATATTTCAAACACCGAGTTCAACTTCAAAGCCCTCTTAGAAATGGACTAAGCCGAAAGACTTTACTTTTATCTGAACTGTAAACAAAGGGAACCCCCGCATTACCCTACCCACCCTAACGTACGAGTATAAGTATATACTTTAACATATGTGAACATGCCCTTTGTGTACTACACTTTGTACTGCATCTGTAAACAAGTTTTCCACAATTTTTTTTTTTGCATATGAAAGGCATCCATCTAAACTCTTTACTGGTGGGCCCGCCCCAATGTCGAACAATGGAAATCATATTTTCTGACATGTACAAAATCACGTTTCCAATTAAAATATCACAAAATCTAACAAAAACTAATGGCAACAACAACAACAGCCCTACATGCAAAATCAACATCCTTGTTGTACTCTGCAATTATTTGCAATTTTTGTTTTTTTTTTTATTTTGCTTCTTTTTTGCTATTGTGAGTTGTGATCCTTTTGTTGTGCAGTGTGCGTGTGTGTAATAATTAAAACGTGTCAAATGACCCATATTTTACTTGTCTCGAATGTATTGAATTTATAGCCTCAAAACACAAAAAGTTGATGGGTAAAAAAACACAATTTACGAAAAATATGGACTGAGGTCGACTGTATGTATAAACCAAGTAAAGACAAGTGGACAAATTAAGTTAGGCCGAAGCTTATATACCCTTCAGCATGAATAACGGTCCAATATGAAATTTTAGGCAATGGGCCTAGGCCTTTTTCTATAGGTATGCGCTTCTTTTCGTATTGGTATTAAAGGGTGGTTAAATTTTAAGAGCCGATGTTGAATGTGAACCTCACCTAAACGTCAATTTTTTTTTTCATTTCATTTGATATTTCTCTATTTCAGACTAAATCAATTTGAACCATGGAGAGACACACAAACGAACAACGCGTTAAAGTTATTCAGGCATATTATGAAAATGAAAAATCAATTTTCGAAGAAAATCATTTTCGGTGATAAGGCACATTTTCACCTCAGTGGATTTGTCAATAAGCAGAATTACCGCATTTGGACGAATGATAATCCAAGAGTGATTGTCGACAAAACAATGCACCCCCAAAGAGTGAATGTTTGGTGCGGTTTATGGGCTGGCGGCATCATCGGGCCGTATTTTTTGCCAAAATGAAGCCGGTAGTTACTGTGAATGGTGTTCGCTATCGTGAGATGATAACGAACTTTTTATGGCCCGAATTGGAAGATATGGAAGTGGACGATATGTGGTTTCAACGGGACGATGCCACTTGCCACACAGCTAACGAAACAATGGCTCTTTTGAGCGACAAATTCAATGGCCGTGTTATCCCAAGTCGTGGCGATGTTAATTGGCCGCCAAGATCATGTGATTTGACACCGTTGGACTTCTTTCTTTGGGGTAATTTGAAAGAAAAGGTGTACTTCGATAAGCCAGCAACAATTCAAGAGCTAAAGGATGAGATAGTTAGGCACATTAACGGCATAGAATCTCTATTATGCCTCAGCGTCATCGAAAATTTAGATCATCGGATGGAGGTGTGCCGCCGAGGTCGCGGCGGCTATTTGGCCGATATTTTGTTTTATACATACGAGGGCGGTTCGGAAACTTCTTAGGCTAGCACAAAAAGCGCGGTATAAACAGAAAAAAAGTTAAGTGTTTTGGAAACTCTGCTATGAACCCATGTTAAATTTTGTTTCGATCTGGCAACTCCTTCATATAGAAACAGGTGTTCACAAAACACGCATCCGCGATTTTTTTACAATGGAAAAATTAGAAATGCGTGGTGTCATTAAATATTGACATAAAAAAGCTTTATCGGGACAAGAAATTCATAATGATATGGTGAATGTGTTAGGTGAAAGTGCTCCTTCATATGCAACAGTAGAAAATTGGGTTGCTGAATTTAAACGTGGTCGTACAAGCATTGAAGATGAACCACGTAGTGGACGTCCAAAAACAGCAACAACAACAGAAATTGTAGCTAAAGTGCATGATATGGTATTAAATGATCGACGAATAAAAGTGCGTGAAATAGCTAATATCATGGGCATCTTAAATGATCGAGTCCATTTAATTTTGCATGAAGAACTACAGATGAAAAAGCTTTCTGCAAGATGGGTGCCGGACTTGTTAACAGTCGACCAAAAACGCATAAGAATGAACATTTCTCAAGCTTGTTTGGATCGTTTTCAGCGAAATTAAATGGATTTTAAGCGTCGTTTCATAACTGTTGATGAGACATGGATCCACCACAATACCAGAGACAAAAGAACAATCCAAACAATGGACTGAAGCTGGAGGAAGTGCCCCAAAGAAGACCAAAACAATTCAATCGGCTGGTAAGGTTATGGCAACGGTTTTTTGGGACTTCAAAGGTATTTTATTGATTGACTATCTGCAAAAGGGTAAAACAATAAATTCAGAGTACTATTGCAACCTTTTAGATCAATTAAATGTACAAATTCGAGAAAAACGTGCTGGCTTAAAACACAAAAAAATAATTTTTCATCAAGACAACGCACCAGCGCACAAGAGTGTTTTAACAATGGCTAAAATCAACGAATAAAAGTACGAGTTGCTTGACCACCCACCTTATTCTCCTGATTTAGCTCCCAGTGGCTTTTACCTGTTCCCAAATCTACAAAAAAACCTTGCTGGCAAGCGTTTTACCTCAAATGAAGATGCAATTACAGTTGTAAACCACTATTTTGAAGAACTTGAGGAAAACTATTTTAATCAAGGAATAGAATTTCTAGATAAGCGTTGGACTAAGTGTATTGAAGTTTCAGGAGATTATATTGAAAAATACAAATATTTTTGAAAAACTAACTATTCTCTTTCATTGATAGGCTAAGAACTTTCCGAACCGCCCTCGTAATTGAACCATACCAATATAATAATAAAAATAAATGATAATAATTTCCTAAATAATTTGGGTTTTATTCAAAATCAACAGCGGCCCTTAAAATTAAACCACCTTTTATAAAAGGTGGTCCAACTAAAATGCACAATATTAATTTTAAATAAAACAAAAAGTTTTCAGAGAATTATCTTATATTTTTTTACTATAGTATAAAACCTATGGCATTTATGGGCGAAACAAACTGTCTACTTATATCTCTTTCCAATGGTCCATATTTTCAATGGCTCTGAAACATAATGGAGATTCAATGTCGTTAATGTGCCGAACTATCTCATCCTGTAGCTCTTGTATTGTTCTTGGCTTATGGATGCACAATTTGTCTTTTAAATATCTTAAAGAAGTCCAATGGTTTCAAATCACATGATCGTGACGGCCAATTAACACCGCCACGAGGTGAGATAACGCGGCCATTGAATTTCTTTCGCAAAAGTGCCATTGTTTCGTTGGCTGTGTGGCAAGTGTTATCATCCTTAATAACTGGCCTTAATTTTTGGTCACAAGAAGTCCGTAATCATCTCGCGATAGCGAGCACCATTTATGGTACAGGGTGTCCGCCGGGAAGGTATACTACTTTGTTTTGCCGCCATTTTGGTAAACATTAGTCTTGACAGTTCATATTTGGCAGTCGTGAAGTAGAGACGTGAAAAATATTCGATAAAGCGTTAAACATTTTATCAAAATCGAAATATCAAAATACTTGTATCAAAAATCGAATACTGTGACGATGAGAAAGTTACACGAAATTTTTAGGAGAAACAACGTGCCAACAAAACAAACTATTTATCGTGTAGTGAATGATTTCGAAGAAAGAGGCTCTGTAGCTGATAGGCCCAAGCACGCACCACAACGTACTGCAAAATCGGCTAAAAAAGCATTACTGCTGCTCAAGAAAGTGTTCAAACAATCCATCAACCTCAATTCAACGCCGTGCTGAATGTAATGAAAAATGTGCTCAAAAGGGCTCGCATATGTGAGGCTAACAGAGGCGGACATTTATCCGATATTGTAGTCCATACATACTTGCCGACATTTAATAAAACATTTATCAATATAAGATCCATTCTCTTTCATGTAATCAAAAATTATAAACATACAAAGTAGTATACCTTCCCGACGGACACCCTGTATACGCTAGGCCCACCTCATTTTCGAAGAAGTACGACCCGATCACAGAACGATGGCAGAACGAACTGGGCGAGCACGCATAGGTGTTTTCACATTTCCGACAGACCCGGTTTGCTAAAAATTTGCGCACAATTCTGCAATGCAAAAAAATCACAAAGTGCATGAAATGCATTTTGATTTGAACGCTCCTTTTCGTAAAAGGCTTCAACAATTCTTACGCGCTGCTTCATTGTGTGTAAAAAAAATTAAGTTGGACTAACAACTTGATGGTTAGGACTATCTACTATAAGTCGTACTATAAGAACCCTCTTAAACGTCTGTCGAAATTTCCGAAATATTTAATGATTATTTTCTTTGTTACAGTTGATTGAAGTAAACAAGTTTTATAA
This sequence comes from Hydrotaea diabolus, assembly GCA_963513945.1. Taxonomy (NCBI): domain Eukaryota; kingdom Metazoa; phylum Arthropoda; class Insecta; order Diptera; family Muscidae; genus Hydrotaea; species Hydrotaea diabolus. The sequence continues at coordinate 128,440,052 of OY740720.1, forward strand.
TTTTTGAGAAATGGAAAATAAAGAGTTTCGTGTGGTAATTAAACACTTTTATATGAAAGGTTATACGCCACAATTAATCAAAGATGAATTGGATTCTGTTCATGGTGATAATGCACCATCATACTCCACCGTGAAATCCTGGGTTCAACAATTTAAAATGGGTCGTTCCAGTACGGAAGATGAACAACGCTCTGGAAGACCGAAAACTGCTACTACTATTGAAAACATTAGAAAAATATTTAATCAAGTGACTAAAGGTAGACGCATAAAACTCAGAAAACTTGCTGATATTGTTAAAATACACGAAAAACAAGTTTGGAGTATTTTACATGATGAACTCCACATGAAAAAGCTATCCGCAAGATGGGTGCCGCGTTTGTTGACTTTGCCCCAAAAAATCGTCCGTTAAACCAAGTCCGAGGAGCTTTTAGCGATTTATCTGCGTAATCCAATAGAGTTCTTGCGCCGATTCATAACTGTTGATGAAACATGGATCCATCACTACATCCCAGAATGCAAAGAACAGTCAAAACAATGGATAGAAGCTGGTAAAAGTGGTCCCAAGAAGGCGAAAACTGTTAAGTCAGCAGGAAAAGTAATGGCCACAGTATTTTCGGATGCAAGGGGTATAATATTTATTGATTATCTTGAGAAAGGAACAACTATAGATAGTGAATATTATTGTGCATTATTGGATCAGTTGAGTGAAGAAATCAAGATAAAACGACCGCATTTAGAAAAAAGTTCTTTTTCATCAAGATAATGCTCCTTCACACACTGCATTTTTAACTCAACAAAAACTGGCCGAATTACGATTTGAAATTGCTCCGCATCCACCATATAGTCCAGATTTAGCTCCTTCTGATTATTTCTTGTTTCCAAATTTAAAAAAAAAATTCTCGGTGGCAAAAAATTTTCGTCCAATAGCGAGGTTATTGCTGAAACTGAGGCATATTTTTCTTATTTTTCGGATGGAATTAAAAAACTTGAAAAACGTTTGATGAAGTGTATTGAGTTGGAAGGAGATTATGTTGAAAAATAAATAATGATAATTCAAAAAAGCGGTTCTTTTTATGTTAGGTCAGTTACTTTTGCGGTCGCCCTCGTATGTCCGTCCTCATCTAAAGCTTGTTAACAAACTACAGGTCGAGATTGTTGTCCGATCGTTATGAAATTTTCAAATATTGAAATTTCATCAATATTTGAAAATTTCATAACGATCGGACAACAATTTCGACCTGTAGCACAACCCAGTAAACCAAATTTGCCGACAATGTCTGCTATTAGACAATTATGAACAATATCTGAACTCTATCGAGAATTCTTACCGAAATCGCTACGAATTCTGTTCGATTTGTCTGAATATTTTTTTTATCAGAGAAGTAGTTCAGAATACGTGTCAACCCTCTCATATGTTTTTCGTTACGAACTCGGTATGAAATCGGAACAATCGGAACCAATTGTCCTACAGAATTCTAAACGTTTGGTTTGCTAGGAAGTTTCTTGTGCTAAGGACGGACGCTGGTGAAATTGGAAAAACTTGGCTTAGATTTAGATATAGGTGCCACATATATATCTTACCTATTTTACTAAGATCAATGAGATTTTCAAACAAATTCAAATATGGCATAAGTTTAAAAATGTAGGTTTATTAATATCCCGTACAAGATTCTGCCGAGCCCAACTTAAGCTTTTTTTTTGCTTTAAATTATTTCGTAATTTAACTAGGTTTTCTTTTCAGTCTTTCACGATATTTTTATTATTTAATTCGCTTTAAAGTATTTCTTAATTTAACTAGGTTTTCTTTTGAGTCTTTCGTGATATTTTTTTTTTATTTTATTCATTCAAACAAATTTTTCAATCTATGTGGTTTCTATGTATCCATGTAGCACAGTACTGCCCACCTGCAACGTCACGTGGTAAAAATCCACATATAATGTGAAATTCAGCGTAGGCAGGAAGAAGGGCAGAATGTCCTGTGTAAATGTATAGTTCTTCGAAAAATATTCCACATTCTTTAAGACCAAACAAAGAAAAAATTTAAAGCTGTAGCTAACTAGCCTCTTCTTCGATTATTTGCTTACCCTCTTTAAGGGACATGCCTTCGGTAAATTGCTGGTGCGTCTAAGTTCGCCCAACAGATTCATCAGCAGCAACTTATCCACTCGTTTTGATAAAACATCACAGAGGGCAAACTTTATGTCTACCAAACGTGTCTTCCTTCTTGATCTCGAGAAGTTTAAATCAATTTTGAAATTAACCATGAGTTTTCGGCCCATATCCTGAACGAACATCAGACGTTCGTCAAATGCCACATGAACGGGGGAATATTGCCGGAAATCACACGCAAACAGTTTTAGGCGTTTATCCAAAATGACGCAAGTGTAATTGAGAATTCGCAAATTGTAATGTTCGGAAAAGACCTTAAAAAACGAGAGCAGATTTTAGTTGAAACCCTGACATTAGATGTGTTGTAACTTACACTTAGGGGAAGGGTAAAAACTATAGCCAGACACAAGACCCTGATATATTGCAACATTTTCTACAATACAAGAGATTAATTCTTTGAAAACCTAATATCTCGAATGGCTTCAGATCACTGATTGTTTTTGAAATGTTTCGCTTCGAACATGCAGTACACGTTGGCTTTAGTATTACTTAATAAGATATAATCAGAGTTGTTTTGTGTAGGCTGAACATAATATGGGTGAGTATTAGGTTGAAGCGAATTCGGCTCTTTGCGGAAAAGTAGGTAATACTTCATTTGTTGAGTCTACCCAGCAAATTTAAATGCTCTTATTTCTGGTCAGAAATTTAGTTTAATTTTAGTCTTTACTTATATTTACTACTTCACGCTTCTTTTGAATGTAAAGCCTGCACTGAGCCGATATACAATGATTTTTTAACCATGTGTCTGGTTAAATTTTTCATGGTAAATGTATGATAACGAAGACAAAATAACAATGTATAAGGTCAAATGTACATACAAAATAGTTAAGTTAACATTATATAAGGTTGGATTTTTCAAGGGAGAGGCAGAAAACTGTGCTTCATAAACGAAAATTTAAAGATCATTCGGCTCTGTTGCATCGAAGTTTTTTATTCGGCTTTGTGTTATACGAAGTTCAGAATTAAGTTACACGAAGTTGCAACGATTGCGACTGTCTTATCGTCACCTGTCATTCTTCCTCTGCTCTGAACGTTTGTAATTGTGAAAAAGATCATAAGACAATTTATCTCGCTATTTTAAAAAACCACCACGAAATGCAAATGCTAGCTGTAAAATCTAATATTGCGCTATGAAGATTGCTCTACGCACAGTTAAAAGACTATACGCAAAGCGTAATTCTCATTCATCATAATGCGACTCCCGTATAAGTCATTTGATTTGAAGCCGAAGTAATCGCTGGCAAAGACTGCTGAAGAAAAACCTTGGCGGGTTCAGAAACAGCTGTACAGTCTGGCTGGCAACCGTAGCCAATACATTTCACCAATGTTTTAGTTGATTCTGAAAGAGAAACAACAAAAAGGTCTCGAACCAAAATAAAAACTGTTCAAGTCATAATAATAAAAAAAAGACCGAATAAATGTAAACAAAAGAAAAACATAGTTAGTAGGTTAATTTAAAATTAAAAATTGTAACAGTTACTATTTTTCTGGTTAAAAGAGGTAACCAATAATTAGTTAACTTAACAATAAAAATGATTTCTATAACAATCTTCATTGTAAATAATATTAACAATTTTATTGTTAAATTTAACATGTCTCATTTCAATAAATTAACTATGAAATTTTAATATCAACAATTTTCATGGTTAAAAACATTGCATTGTTAAAACAACAATAATTATTGTAATAATAACAACTTTAATGGTTCAGAAACTCAACAATGCATTGTTAAAACAACAATAGTTATTTTAAAATTAACAATTGTCATGGTTACAAAATTCAACCATAGAATAGTTAAATTAACTATTATTATTGTTAAATACCTGTTAACAACAAAATGTTCAAATTAACCTTTTATAAAGTAGACTCCAAATCTTGTTTATTTATGGTTAAGTTAACCTTATATAAGGTTATTTTTCTTCGTGATGCGTGGTTTAGGTTCAAAGGTACGACCAGAGGTATTATGAGTTTGTGCTAATAATTTTCTGAGCCAGTTGAGACATGTTTATCTGGACCGCCGTGGTGTGATGAAAGTGTGCACGTCTATCATGCCGGTTAAACCAGTTTAAACCCCAGGTAAGAACATCTAACAATTTTTTAGCGGCCGATTTCCACTTTGTAAATGCCGGTGACTTAATGAGCAAGAGATTTATCTCTACGCCATGTAAACACTTCTCTTTAAATGGCGGTAGTCGTTCGGCGTTTAATAATAGGTCCCCGGCAGCGAGTATGGGAATTGGATCATACAAAGATCACTGATTTGAGAAAAGTTCCCCCCGGTCCTTAATGAAATGTGGTTGAACTTAAGTAAGTAAGTACTTATAAGTATGTCTATCTATTTTTGTTATCGAAGTGTAGGTCTAAATATAAATCGATCGCGATGAAGCATTGAACATTGTTTTATTTAAGGCTAATGACAGGCGCTATTGAGAGTGGGAGAAGTCGGTCCAAGTGCTGATATAAACCTCATATTGGGGTCATTCTGACCCAACAAAAGAAATTTGGTTTGTAAACCCCATATTGGGGTCCTATAAACCCACAATGGAAATTTGGTTTGTTACGTTAGTCTGCACACAGCATCATTGTTGAATATCGCCCGGATCAGTTCAAGTTTTGAAGTAGTGCCTTTACAATGATACCTTCCGACTTGGGGTCTTACCAAAAAAATGCGCTAAATTTCTTCAGATTTCAATTAAAATTGGTTTATGGAAAGTTGGTTACAGAATTTTTTAGCGAAGAGGTCGGTTTTGGTTTCGATGTGTGCCATAAGGTCATGTAATTATCCAGTAAACCAAATTGGGCGACAATGTCTGATATCAGACAAGTTAAGTTTTTTAGTTTAGTTTATTTTATTGATTTATATAATATATAATTTAAGTATAATAAATAATGTAAACCAAATTTCCCGACAATGTCTGATATCAGACAATTCTGAACAATATCTGATATCTATCGAGAGTTCTTACCGAAATCGTTACGAATTCTGTTCGATTTGTCTGAGGATTTTTATTTTCAAGTAGTTCAGAATTTTAGTCAACCCTCTCATATGTTTTTCGTTACGAAGTCGGTAGAAAATCGGAACATTTATCCGATTGTCGTACAGAATTCTGACCGAATTCTGAAGGTTTGGTTTGCTGGGTAATCTCGCCCGACTTTAGACTTACCTCACTCTTTTTTGTTGTGTTACGTACCCGTTTCCTTTATTCATTCAGCCAGTCAGCTATTATAGAAAGGTTTTTTTCAGGCAGGCTGATCTTAGCGACATTTTCCTAAGGGAATCTTTGCCGCATCACTCTTTCTTTGGGTCTTTTAACTCGGACGGTGGAAAAAACGTGATCCACCATTACTGACATGACCTCATCCTCGCAAAGGATGATGCCTGGAGATCGTTTGTACCATTTTGAGGTCCTCGTCCAAATCAAACATTGTCCCGTGCAAGTTCAAGGACTATTGCAAGTTACGAGGGTATATCAATAATTCCATGACTTTTCAATAAAACACATTTTATTTTGCAATAAAAAAAATATTTTTCAACAGAATCTCCTTCAAGCTCCAATTTTTGTATCCCTTCCAAAATTTTTTTTCAATGTCCATAAAATAGGCAATTGTTTGATCGATAATTTCATTGTTGAAGCTGAGTCTCTTTCCACCGAGGCATTTCTTTAGGTTCGGAAATAGTCACTGGGGGCTTAATCTGGAGAATATGGCGGGTGAGGTGCCAATTCGTTACCAAACTCATGCAATTTTGCCTGTACACTAGGGTGGAGTGAAATTCAAAAAAAAAAAGTTAACCTCGGAAAGAGATGTAGTCTGGGGTCCTAAAGAGGGGAAAAATAAAGAAAAAAATTTAAAAAAATTTTTAGGGGTCGCGCCACTCCCTCGAAATTTGCAAATTATCGCTATTTTGGCGTTGATTTTAGAAAAATCCTAAAAAGTTTTATGTCAATAAATGTTTGCAATAGCGTAAACAATGAAATAAGGGCATGAAAAAATTTAAAAAAAATTTTCTCATTGTTCAAAAATTTCAAAAAGTAAAATAAGTCAAATCGTCCCTTCTTCAGAAAATTGACTGAACAATGAAATCGCCACCAAAGCTACAAATATTAGTCGATTATCCTCATATTTGCCTCAAATACTTTTGTTTGGGCACTGAACAAGCTCAAACTTTTAAATTTCAAATAAGTTAAGTCGTTAATTTTTAGGATTTTTCTAAAATCAACGCCAAAATAGCGATAATTTCAAAATTTCTAGGGAGTGGCGCGACCCCTAAAATTTTTTTTAAATTTTTTTCTTTATTTTTCCCCTTTTTAGGACCCCAGACTACATCTCATTCCGAGGTTAACTTTTTCAAATTATAAAAAAAGCATGTTTTCACTCCACCCTACTGTACACGTTTGCACCTTTGCATTACCTAGATGAAAAAGAACTTTTATCTTGGCCATATATGGTCGATTTTTTTGGAAATTCTCGTTAAATCGGTCCAATAACTTAATAAAAGCACCATATTCGCCTTTTATTGTATTTCCCTTTCGAAGGTAAACGATGTGGATTATCTATACCGCGTTCATCCCAAAAACTGTTGCCGTCAACTAATTTGCCGACAACATCATCATGGCCTTCTTCGCAGCCAGTTCACCCGAAGAAACCCATTGTTTAGACTTCAGCTTGGTCTCCGAAGTGTTGCAATGGATCCATGTTTCATTCACAGTTACAAAAAGCCGCAAAAACTCATTCGAATTAAGTTTCAACAACTCCAAGCAATCCTTTGAAGTTGCCACACGATTACGTTTATGGTCAATTGAGAGCAAATGCGGCAGACATCCTGCAGACAGCTTTCTTAAACCCAAATGATCATGTAAAATCGAAACCGCATTGCCATTTCAAACGCGTATGGCATCAACAATCTCACGCGCTTTTACTCTTCGCTCGGCCAACGCCATCTCGTGAGTTTTTTCGACATTTTCGGGTATATTGACCTCAACTGGCCGTCCAAAACGTTCGGCGTTGGTACTTGTGCGATCACAACGAAAGTCAGTAAATCACTTTTTTACCATTGAAATCGATGGTGCAGAGCCCCCATAGCATTTATCAAGCTTTTCCCTGCTTTGATTGACGATTTTTTCTGCAAAAAATAATGTTGAATCAGCATTCGAAATTCACTTTTTTCCATTTTAAGCAAAATCCAAGAGGTTGTACGAGGGTTGCTATATATATATATATATTTCGGGCCTGGCAGTAACACAATAATTTTTCATTGGAAAATGATTTTATTGTTGTTCAAAATATTCTCCTTTAAGATGAATACACTTTTATATGCGCACAATTTTCGAAGCAATTTTTCCACTCCGATTCAGACACCTCCAAAACATGATTTTTGAACGCTTCAAAAAACGCGATAAAAAAACGTTGACCACGCATTTTTTTTGATGCTAAGGAAAGTCATTGGGTACCTAATCAGGGCTGTACGGTGGATGGCCCTTCAATTCGACGTTTTGGCCGGTCAAAAAGGGCGCTGGTTTGAGCCGATGTGTGAGAGCTCGCATTGCAATGGTGCACAATGATTTGCGTTCTCTTGTTCGTTTTGCAAATTTCTCCAAAGACTCCAGGCAAACAAATGGTGGTGTACCACTCAGAATTGACGTTGCTCAAGCGGAACGACGTTGCTCAAGCGGAACAGCCGTCACATGACCAGTTTTGCCGAAGAAACAGGCGACCATTTGCTTCGAAGTGCTTCTTCCACGAACAACTTTCGTTGGATTTGGCTCGTCTTCGAAGACCCACACGGTCGATTTCTGTTTTTGTTTTGGGTTCCTACACATAGATCCATGATTCGTCTCCTGTGACGATCTAATAAACGTCTTTTGAAGCACCGCGATCGTATTTTTTTAAAATTTCTTTGCACCAATCGACACAAGCCGGTTATACCGAAAAAACGCAATCATTTGCTTCGATGTACTTCTTCCACGAACAACATTTGTTGGCTTTGGCTCGTCTTGAAAGACCCATATGGTCGATTGCTGTTTTGTTTCGGGTTCATATGCATAGATGCATGATTCGTCACCTGTGGCAGTGTTATACACTGCCTTTGAGCTACCGCAGTTATACTTTTTCAACATTTCTTTGCACCAATCCATACGAGCCTTTTTTTGAGCATTCGTCAACTTATGTAGGATCCAAAGAGAACAATTTTTTTTCACGGCCAAATAAATATGAAATATCTTATTGATGCTTGTCATACCAATAGCCAAGGCTGCCTCAATCTCACGGTATGTCACATGTCGGTATTGCTTAGTCAGCTCACGCACAGCATCGATGGTTTCTGGCAAAATGACCGAAGTTGGACGTCCTACACGAAATTTATCCTGGAGCGAACGACGTCCGAGGCTGAACTCTTGGTACCAGCGATTAACAGTGGTTTTTGATGGTTCTTCATCGCCAAAAGTCGAAACAAGTTGATTTAAACAATCTTGACTCGATAGCCCGCGCCGAAAATCGTAAAAAATCATCGCACGAAAATCTTCACGGGATAATTCCATCTTTTGACTGAGATGAATTTTTCAAGGTACTGCAAACACAACAACTCGCCATCAAATGACAAAACGATCTGGGGGCTAATTACGGCATTCGACGACGAATGCAAATTCGAATAGAAAAATATTTCGATACGTTTAAATGTTTGGATCATGGCATTCGATCGTAATGTTTTATCGCATACTACTTTTTTTTGCAATGCTGCAAAACAAAGACTTTCAACTCAAAAGATGTGTCGTTGGCTGATTCGAGCACGACGTGGGACTGTTAAAAAATTAAATAGATAATAAGAAACATTTTACGCATTATTGCAATGCAAAAATGTAACGATTAATTATTTTATTGTAGTTAATTTATTATTTAATAACAATTCATGGTGTTTTTACGTAATTTTTGTCGAAACCACTACTGTGATAACACAAATTGAGTTTCCTAAAAGGCTGATAAAACATCTTTCTTTGTTGATTCTCTTTGCAGCAAGCATACGAGTATGATGACAAGCAGAGAAAAGCAGAAAAACAAAACAACAAGCGTGAATATTTTAATAAATGCAAGTGAATATTTTAATAAATCTGATAAAAATATAGAAATTAGTTATAAATGGATCCAATGCTATTTTTTTACTCATCATCGTCCGATTCGGAGGAGGATTGCAATGTAAACGTAATTAGAAGAAATATTCGAGATAAAAGCAATCGTTTTTTCATTATCTTTGTCCCTAAAAATAATAAAAAAAGACGAATATTTTTACGTTATTTCACAAAATATAGAAAAATACCTACATTTCTTTTGTTTTACTCTGTTGTTTTGTTTGGCGTCATTAAAAATGGTAGTGTTTGGTTTTTTTCGATGACGGTTGTGCTTTCGAATTCAACTTCGGGTAGTTTCAATTCGATAACGATTGCCGTGATCCAAATTAATTGCGTTTCGAAGTAAATTGGGTCGTTAACGAATGCGGTGATTAGCCACCTGAGTGAATGACAAAACGATCTGAGTTATGCTAAAAATATGTCAAAGATTCCAATGGAAGTTCCAGTTTGCATCTGGGAACACTACTATTGTCCGAACCCGAAATATAAATATCAACCCTCGTAAGCTTTGAACAGCTGTTAAACACAAACTTAATGACGGAACTCTCTCAAAATTTGACAGTAATCTATTAAGAGATGTAACTTGGTGGAAGAAGTGTTGCATAACTACAAGGGAAGTTGGAAAAGTCACGGAATTATTGTTATGCCCTCGTATATTTTATGGAGAGACCTTGTTTGGACTTAGCCTCCGAACAATTTGTTAACTGAGAAATTGTCTACTTGTTTACTTCATGTTAGTACTATTGATTCGCTTGAGGTATAGACGTTATTAAAATAAGCTGTCATTAAAGTGTATCTCTGCTTTGCTATGGTTACTTGATTTTAAATAGCTTACTAGGCTATTAATGAATCCGACCGAAAAACTACTGATAAATCAGAGCGTTTAGTGGGCGACACTATAGCCCATATTAATAAAGTGGCTTTAAATTAGTTTCATTTTGTACAAAAGCATATTCGTACATGTATTCCAGTATCTTCAATCAGGGCAGAAATGTCGGCAAAATTTGTATTTCAATTTTGGTCTGTAACAATGACAATAGTCGCCTGTGTAAGCTTTTACTACATTTCTTATTGCTATGGACACCTTTTCAATTTCTCCATCGTTAAAGGCTCAAACAAAGGATCATCTTAATCTGCAGTTCTATAATTACACCTGTTTGATTGTTAGCAAACCTATACAGAATTTCCACTGTGATTTCAACAAAATTGCTCCATCTCACTTTGTATTCAACGAACACATAATGTTCGACCAGGATATGGGCCGGGATCTGTTAGCCAAGGTGCGACTGGAAGGTACATTCAAACACTCGGTTCGAAAGCTAATATTTGGCGATATAAAAGTGGCGGTCTGCGATGCTTTCTCAACGAAATTAAACAAGATCCTCTTTAAGACTCTGTTTGGAGAACTGAGGCGCACGAGTAATTTGCCCCTAAAGTGCCCTCTAAAAGGAGTAAGTGGGTTAGCCGTTTAAAGCAATAAATACCCTTTGACACTCATTGTTTTTCTTTCCCTTTAGAATATGAAATATTTTTTCAACAACTATACCATCACCGAGAATACGGTGCCCTTTTATTCCCCGGCGCTAAACTTTACATTTTCTGTAGATTTGTATAAGCTGAGCAAATTAATTGGAACAACCACCATAATGGGCTCTGTCGAGCCTAAATGAAGTGAATTTTGTCAAACATTTTTTTTGTTACTATGACAGCAAAATAAATTGATTGTGCGGATTGAATAGAGATTTTAATGAATTTACTAGTGTCTGAATTAATTCTTGATTTAACTACGAAATAAAGCAAAAAGTCCAGCTTAAGGTCATTAAAAGTTATCAAATCCCTCAAAGGAGTTCAGTTTTTGCCTAGCTGTAAACAACCACGGCACCCAATGGATGTAAGCGTTCTTTGTATAAAACTTAGCACTCCTGGATACTTAATTTCGATATCAGGCCATCACTTAAAGGCGATCTCTTTTGGCAATAAAAGTCCAATTCAAAGTTTATTTCATTCCAAACTCAAATTAGTTAAATAGAAAATAAAAAATGTCCAAAAGAAACATGGTCCTAAATCTGACGATAAACTAAGCATAAAAGTATTTCTAGACTTACGATACACGCCAAAAAACAATTGTAGAATTATTTTTTTTCGGTATACTTAGTAGGTACATAAATACTGTAACAACATTGAACACACCCCTTTTCAATAGTAGAACTGAACATACCCCGTTAATGTCATATGGGTTTTGAAAGCTAACCTCAATAGAGTTAGTCTGTAAGGGGATTTTAAAATTATTTCAACTTTCAGCATGGAGTGGTCAGATAACACTGTGGAACATTTTTGGGGTTATTGTCTGGGGGGTGAGAAATTCCAAGTCAGGGTGATGGTACTAGGTCAGTATATTATGTGCCAGTTTTTTTTATCACCTTTTACATTTTTTCCTTATCTTGATGTTTTTTCGCTTAGTTGTAAAATGTTGGCAAAAAAGTAGTTTGACATAACTCGAGAACGACTAGTTCGATTTTGCTGAAATAAATTGACAAAAATTAATAAGTACATTTTCTTTAATCCATTAATATACTGTTTCTCTACCAAATCAACATTTTTGCAATTAGAAATAAATTTATGAAGAAAATTTTGCCAAAAAAAAAATTTTTTAAAACATATAAATCCCAAACGGAAAAACGTGTAGAGTCTTATAACTTTCACGTAAAGTCACATAACCTATAAACAAAATGCGACATAGATCATAGAAATCGATTAACGCGTTCTGCTTTTATTCAAAATTTCATACCTTCACTTAATTGTAAATAAAAGCAGAACGCGTTAATCGATTTCTATGATCTAAAAAACTGGCACATACGAACGCAAACCCCTTTGAGGGGTTTAATATACTGACCTAGTACCATCACCCTGACTTGGAATTTCTCACCCCCAGATTGGCTGTTGTACTGTGTAATGAGAAGCGTATCGCTGTAATAGCGCTTTTTAAGTGTGAAATGAAAAAAGCGCTATTTTCAAAACGCTCCGGCCACTAGGGATTAGCCGCATGTTCGTCTACCGATGCATAAAACTGTTTGAGAAGACTGGAGATGTAAAAGACCGCAACCGGTCGGGCCGCCCACGCTCTGTTCGGACACCGCATGTCATCAAAGTCGTTAAACCAAGAATTCACAGAAATCCGGTCCGAAAAGAGAAAATCATGGCCCGTGAGATGAATATCAAGCAAAAGTCCATGAGTCGAATCATGTAATAAAATTTAACAAGCAAAATTATAGAGTGTATGCGCGGTCATCTAAGAAGCTTCTGAATTGATACCAAGGGTGGAAAGTGTCATCACCCAGCTTCAGTCATGGTTTGGTGGGGTGTCTCTTACGATAGGGGTCACTGACCTGCATTTCTGGGAACAAGGAGTCAAAACATTAGCCAAAGTTTACCAAGAAACCGTTTTGGAAGCTGTGGTGAAGCCTCTTAACAATTCCCTGCTCCGAAACCAGCCATGGACATTCCAGCGAGATTCTGCGCCGGCCCATAAGGCTAAAACGTCCCAGGCCTGGCTTCCAAACTATTTGCCAGCGTTCATTTCCTCTGAAGAATGGCCCGCAGGCAGTCCAGATTTGAACCCATTGGATTACAAATTGTGGACGGTTTTTGAGGACAAGGTTTAGCACAAAAGATACCCCAACATTGGATCTCTTAAGACTGCTTTGGTTCGAGCTGTGGCCATTTTTCCAATGGACGAGGTTCGTGCAGCTATTGACGATTGGCCAGTGCGACTTAAGGAGTGTGTAAAGGCAAAAGGCGAACATTTCGAAAGGGTAGATTCTTTTTGGATACAATATACATCAATAAATATATTAAAAAATATTTGGTCCAACAACATTCAGTACTTTTTATTTTGCAGCATAAAACGTGTGTAACAGTATTTATGCCCCTAATAAGTATAATTGGTATATTTGAAAGAGTTCATCGTAGTTCCTAGATGTAGTCTAAATTATTAAAAGGTAATTTCCATGCCTTGAAACTACCACGTGTCGAATTCCATCGAATACAGTTTCTAGAGCGCCGGTACCTGAATTCGGAAAGGTTCTTTGTATGGGGGTATATCAAAGCATTTATACCGATGTGGCCCATATTCAATCCTAAAAAGGCTTTGTCCAAAAGCTAGAGCGTCTTAGAATTGGACGCTGATCAAAAATACATTTACTTTATAGGGTATCAGATTAATATTTTGAGATGTACTCAACGAAGTGCCAAGTTTGGTTCACCCTCATCCTATGGTGGAGGATATAAAAGTTCCTATGTGGAATATTAAAAAACCAGTTTTGTTCACGAGAGCCATTTTAAAGATTAGGTCCCTCTCTTTCTATTTGCGCTTAGAATCGTCGAGTTCACTTTCATAAAACGCGCATATCACTGGGAGGGAACACTTTTGGGGCATGGGATCGGTCTCATTCGATGCTCAGATGTTGTCAACATCAAAAAAAGAAAAACAAAATGAAAATTGATTTTTTTACCCTTAGGTCCCTTTCTCTATGTGCTGTCACATATGAGTCATTATATGCCAAACGGTACGATTTTGGGCAAAAATTTAACGCAATGATTCCGATTTTTATGAAAATTTGCAGATTTGGTCCTCTAGCAATTCTATTTCATCCGCGATTAGAAAAAAAAAATATATTTTTTTTTTTCAAAAGTTATGACCAATTGAACTTTGGTAAAATGGAGATTTTATCAAGGAGGTGTGTTCATTCAGTCGCATGTAACTCCGGAAATACTTGACCGATTTTACTCTGCTATACCTTATTTTGAAGGTAATTTTAAGCACTTCTAAAATAACGAAACGGTATGGCATAACGCCATAGAATTTTTTATGTTTGTATCATTTTAATCCTTTTATTTCGATTTTGAAAATGATTACATCTTTTTTTATTTTTGAAATTTTGCAGGCGTATTCTTACAGGTCTGTTTTACCGACTGTGTAAGTTTTAAAGTGGTGAAATAATGCGTTCTATTTTTAAAAAAAATTTTTTACCTTATACCTTTTTCACTTCCATGAATATAGAAAATATAATATAGAAAAAAAATATTTTTTAATAGTTTATTGACACAAGATATAACAACAACAAAAAAACAAAGAAAAAAAGAAATAAAAAAATGAGTAATGAAATAAATGTTATGCCTTGTATACCATCTTCATACAGTACTGCTCAGAAGATGAAGTTGTCTGGACTTTCATTATTTTATCGGGTTGTGGAATGAATGCATGGTAGCCAAGAGTTCCAGAAATTGTTTTCGCTTTTTCAAAACGCTCCTTCAGGTGTTTCGCCCTATCTTGATATTGATAGTTATTGAAGAATTCTGTATGAATATTCTTCACGTTTTTATTCACCCAATCATAAAATTTGACGGCACTATTAATGGGATTTATGAGGCTGGACAAACGAAAACAATTTCTGGAACTCTTGGCTACCATGCATTCATTCCACAACCCGATAAAATAATGAAAGTCCAGACAACATCATCTTCTGAGCAGTACTGTATGAAGATGGTATACAAGGCATAACATTTATTTCATTACTCATTTTTTTATTTCTTTTTTTCTTTGTTTTTTTGTTGTTGTTATATCTTGTGTCAATAAACTATTAAAAAATATTTTTTTTCTATATTATATTTTCTATATTTATGGAAGTGAAAAAGGTATAAGGTAAAAAAAAATTTTTAAAAATAGAACGCATTATTTCACCACTTTAAAACTTACACAGTCGGTAAAACAGACCTGTAAGAATACGCCTGCAAAATTTCAAAAATAAAAAAAGATGTAATCATTTTCAAAATCGAAATAAAAGGATTAAAATGATACAAACATAAAAAATTCTATGGCGTTATGCCATACCGTTTCGTTATTTTAGAAGTGCTTAAAATTACCTTCAAAATAAGGTATAGCAGAGTAAAATCGGTCAAGTATTTCCGGAGTTACATGCGACTGAATGAACACACCTCTTTGATAAAATCTTCATTTCACCAAAGTTCAATTGGTCATAACATTTAAAAAAAAATTTTAAAATTTTTTTTTTGAAACACGTATATAATATTTTTAAGAGAAGAATGCATACACAAACTAGTTAAGCAATCCAAGCTTGTGATGTAAAAAATGCGTACCGTTTGGCATGGAATGACTCATATACGAAACGACTGTAATTACTTATCGGAAAAACACATAGTCCTTCTGCTAGAAACACCGACAAAATATTACCTTTATCTATAGGAAAACCTAGGAGATCCTCAGAAAGATTATATAGGGTGGGCCAAAAGTTGCAATGGGTTAAAAACTTTAATAAGCTTTTTATATTACGTATATACAACATGGAATTTTTTTGCCCTAAGTATGAAAAATAATGTCACTCCTGTTTTCGCCGTTTTGAGTTTAGCAATAATGGGCTCGTTTAAAAGCATTTTCCATAACATTTTTAAAATTTGTGACTGTGGCGTTCGAATTTCTGCAACAATGTTGGCCTTGAGTTGAAGGATTATCTCGGGCTTGTGCACATATACTCGCTTCTTTAAATAACCCCAAAGAAAATATTCGTTTGCTGTCAAATCTGGCAATTGCGCTGGCAAATAATTTCCGAATTTCTAAAAAGTTTTCGCTCTCCAAAAATTCGACTTAAAAGTGCCATTGTGTCTCGGCCAGTGTGGACAGTGGCTTTGTCCTGCTGAAACCAAATCTCAGGTCTGTTATTAAGAGCAAGACATAAAAAATGTTCTATCATAAACCGATACAGCTATCCATTTACGGTTACAGCACTTCAATCTTCATTCTCAAAGAACTAAGGCCCAATGATATTTGCAGATGTGATCCCACACCATACTGTACGCCTAATAGGATGCAATTGGCGTTGATGAATGGCTCTTGGATTTCCAGAACCCCAGAACCTACAGTTCTGCTGATTAACAAAGCCATACAAATGAAAATGAGCTTCATCACTCATGCTTTTGCGTTAAAATAATTTATCGCTGATTTAAATAATAAAGTTCGTTTATTCTGGTTCTTTGGTTCAGTTGTGAATCTCTCCATTATTCATTCTCCAAGTGTTCTTTATAAAATCTAAATAAAATATATATAAACGAAAAAGTTTTTTTTGCCCACCCTGTATATGTTCATGTGATTTGTATGTTTTTGGCCAAGCAGCCAAGTCTTGCATCCAATCTTGAAAAAATTTGGTACACTTTTGTTTTTTGGGCCAAAGAACGCTTCAACAGCTGCTTCTGGCGATAAAAAACGTTGACCACGCATTTTTTTCTTGATGCTAAGGAATAAGAAGAAGTCATTGAGTGCCAAATCAGGGCTGTACGGTGGATGGCCCATCAATTCGACATCTTGAGTGGTCAAATAGCTCATCATTTCAGCTGATGTGTGAGAGCTCGCATTGTCGTGATGCAAAATGATCCGTCTTATCTTACTATCTTTCATTATTTCTTCGAACACTGTAGGCAAACAGATGGTTGTATACCACTCAGAATTGACCTCCTACGTTAGGCACTGTGGCAACATGGCCGGTTATACCAAAAAAAAACGCTATCATTTGCTTCGATGTACTTCTTCCACGAACAATTTTTGTTGGATTTGGCACGTCTTAAAAGACCCATACGGTCGATTGCTGTTTTGTTTCGGGCTGATATGCTTAGATCTATGATTCGTCACTTGTGACAATGTTATACACTGGCTTTGAGCTACCGCAGTTATACTTTTTCAACATCTCTTTGCACCAATCCATACGAGCAGTTTTTTGAGCATTCGTCAAATTATGTGGGATCCAAGGAGAGCATTTTTTACGGCCAAACGAACATGCAATATCTTATTGATGCTTGTCATACCAGTGCCCAAGGATGCCTCAACCTCACGGTATGTCACATGTCGGTCTGGCTTAGTCAGTTAACGCACAGCATCGATGGTTTCTGGCAAAGTGACCGAAGTTGGACGTCCTTTACAAAATTCATCCTGAGCGAACGGCGTCCGAGACTAAACTCTTGGTAAGAGCGTTTAACAGTGGTTTTGTGATGGTGCTTATTCGCCAAAAGTCCAAACAAGTTGATTTATACACTCTTGTCTCGATAACCCACACCGAAAATCGTAAAAAATCATCACACGAAAATGTTCACGGGATGGAATCATTTTTTGACTGAGTTGAATTTTTTAACACACTGTAAACAAAAGAATTCACCCTCAAATAACAATACGTTCTGAGTGAAGTTATGCTCAAAAATGTCAAAGTTTCCAGTGGAAGTTCCAGTTTGCATCTGGGAACACTTTATTGTCAGGATCCGAAATATAAATAACAACCCTCGTACTACAGCCACTCTTGACGAAATTTAACGCACGTTTGTTTTTTAAACCAAAAGCGGACGTTAAAAAATTATTAAAAAATCGGTTCAGACTAAGACACAGGTCCCTCATATAATGTTTATCCTTTTATTTTAGTTTTTAGCTTTAGAAGCCACATCTTATATCCAATCCTAATGAAATTAAGCACCTCGTGCCAAGGATGAACCACTTCAAAACCCCGAAAGTGTTTCAAAAAAGATTTATCTCTAAAGTCTTGAAATCTTAGCCCCCTTCAAAGCCTTTAAACCAGATTTTTGGAATCGATCTGTGTGTTTGAAAAATATACAACAATTTCGGATTGATAATATATTGAGGAAAGTACGAACGTTGTAGCAGTTCAATGAATTAGTTTCTAAAATGGATGTCCAAAAAACAATAATTTTACTTGATTTTTTTAAAATATACTTATACATATACAGGGTGATTCATTCACGACTGAATAAATTTCACACGCGTATTCCTTGACTCATTTCATGTAAATATGACCACCTACGAACATGCCCGAAAATGCAAGGGGGCGAAATGGCAGTCGTTTGAACATTTTCGGATTGGTAATCGGAGAATACTAGGTTAAAATTGCTAAGTTCTGAACCAGTGGTCAAATTTTGTTGTTTTTTTAAATGATAGCCCTACCTCTTACCTTTCCAATCCGACCACTGGTTCAGCAATTTTACCCTAGTACCCTCCGACCACCAATCCGAAAACCGTTGCGATCTCGCACCCTTGCATTTTCTGGCATAGTCGTAGATGGACACATTTTCATGAAATGCGCTCATGAAATGAATTACCCTGTATATATTTTAAGTTAACTGTTAAAATGACCGTGTCCTGTTGGCAACTCTATTACGAGGTCGTCAACGCGATCACTTCACCCTATTGTGCAAAAATAAAAAAATATTTGTGTTTACAGAAAACTATAGACAATTTGCTTCAAATCTCGTTTGTTTTAAATAATTAAAATTGTTGGCGAAGAAAGTTATTTAAGAAAAACTTTGAGCGATCTCGGTTATTACTCGCTTCTCTAAAGGATGTTTTTTTAGACGTTCGATTTTAAAGAAGAAATAAAACGCATATAATTTAGTATTATGGCCAAGATTTTAGCTTTATTATATAAGGGTTTGGTATTATGTTTTAACGATGATTTCGGGCAAGTGGTCCAGCCCAATTTTCGACCACTTTTTGCAGCATTTGGGGCCGAATGTCAGCAATAACGCGCCGAATATTCTGTTCCAAGGCGTCAATCGTGTCGGGCTTATCTGCGTAGACAAGCGACCTTACATAACCCCACGAGAAATAGTCCAGTAGTATCAAATCGCACGATCTCAGAGGCCACGCCTTAGACCCACGACGCAAGATAATGCTCTCACCAAAATTTTCCTTCAATAAATTGATTGTGTAGTTGGTTGTATGGCATGTAGAGCCGTCTTGTGGGAACCAAAGGTAGTCAAGATTGCAGGCTTCAATTTCAGGCAGCAAAAATTCCGATATCATGGAGCGCTAGTGAGCACGGTGACGTCCGGCCATAATCATTTTTGAAAAAATATGGACCAATGATTAAACCAGCCCAAAAGCCGAACCAAACCGTGGGTTTCTCATGGTATAATGGTACCTCTTGAACCTCTTCCGGTTGCACTTTTGTCCAGATGTGGCAATTTTGTCGTTTATTGACGTTGCCATTGCGCCAGAAATGGGCCTCATCATTGAACAACATTTTTGTCGAAACAGCGAATCTTTCCGTTTCTCACCGAACGCTAATTTCCATAATTCAGTTGCCAACATTTGAAGGGATTATATTTAAAAAATAAATGGCATAAAATATCCTTTCAAATTACCAATAAAGATTCCACACTTGATTTGAATTTTTATATTTTTTTTATTTTGAAAAAAATACCTCTATATTGATCACCCGTTATTATTAGAAGGTCTCCAACCCGATAGCTTCACAACATTGTACAGGAATACGAGGGTTGCTATATATATTATTATTAGGAGGTCTCCAACCCGATATCTTCACAACATTGTACAGGAATACGAGGGTTGCTATATATATTTCTGGCCTAGGCAACACTTAACGAATCTTTGTAGGACAATAAGGCCCTTTAAAGAATTCAATAGTGGCCGACGCTCGTTCAAAGACGAAGGTCATCCAAAAACGGCCGTTGTGCCAGAGAACATTGATGCCGTGCGTGAACTGATAATGCAAGATCGTCATGTGAGATAGAGACAGTGAGATAGAGGCATCCTTGGGCATTTCTTGCCGTAAAAAGGGTTTGTTCTCCTTGGATCCCGCACAATTTGACAATCGCTCAAAAAAATGCTCGTGTCGATTGGAGCAAGGAAATTTTGAAAAAATACGATCGCGGTGCTTCAAAAGACGTTTATAAGATCGTCACAGGTGACGAATCATGGATCTATGCGTATGAGCCCGAAACAAAACAGCAATCAACCGTGTGGGTCTTCTAAGACGAGCCAAATCCAACGAAAGTTGTTCGTGGAAGAAGCACTTCGAAGCAAATGGTCGCCTCTTTCTTCGGCATAACTGGTCATGTGGCGACTGTTCCGTTTGGGCAACGTAGGACGTTCAATTCTGAGTGGTACACCACAATTTGTTTGCCTGAAGTCTGCGGAGAAATTCGAAAAACGAACAAGAGAAGACGGTTCATTGTGCACCATGACAAAGCGAGCTCAAACTAGCGCCAAAACGTCGAATTGATGGGTCATCCGCCGTATAGCCCTGACTTGGCACCCAATGACTTCTTTTTTTTCCCGCACATCAAGAAAAAAATGCGTGGTCAACGATTTTCGTCCCCAGAAGATGCTGTTGAAGCGTTCAAAAACCATGTTTTGGGGGTGTCTTAATCGGAGTGGAAAAGTGCTTTGACAATAGGTTTAAGCGTAATTGTAGAAATGATGCTGGAGCATACTTTGAAAAACAATAAAATCATTTTTTTAAGATAAATATTTGCATTTTCATTGTTAGGCTAGAAATATATATAGCAGCCCTAAGGTTTATGATGCATAAAACCACTCAATTATTGCACGCTGAAAAAAAAGTATAGTTTGGGGTGACAATATTGGAAGAGCATCATACTATTGTTGGGTATATGGTTGTGGCACAACAATATTATGATCATCATAACAATAGTATGGTTCACACACAACCATACGATGATCCCCACAACAATATTATGGTTCTCCTAACAATAGCCATACTATGATCACCCTAACCATATTATTATTATCACTCAACCATAATATGATCCCCACAACCATAGTATGATCCTTACAACCATAGTACGACTCACACGCAACCATAGTATGATCCCCAAAATTTTTTGCTAGGATTTGGTTAAGTTGTAATTCAACAAAAAAGATTTTTATTAAGTAAATTATGTAAAAATACATTAAACACTAAATAATATTATTAAAAATATTTCAGTTATTCTTATACAAAGTAGTTTGTTTTGAAAAAAAATAATTTACATATAAAAAGTTCTATTATTGCTTGATTCGTAACAATAACATTGTCAAAATAAGAAAAAAATACGATTTTGCTAGTATGATTGCCATAATCATATTATTGTTAACATACAATAAAATAAAAAAATATTACTTTTGTCACGCCAACCATATTTATATTGTTGCTACAACCATATTTTCATATTTAAATTTGGCAACAATACTATTGTTATATTTAACAATATTAATACTGCCGCAATCATACTATTGTCAAAATGAAATTCAAAAAGCAATACTATAGTTGCGAAGAACATGCTATTATTGCAGCTAACATATTATTGTTACCGTGACCATAAAGTAACCATATTTTTTTCTCTGCGAGTGTATACCAAGTAGTTTCAAAAAAGTTTTGTAAATTTCTGTAGTTATTGCCTTATGGACCCCTTACCCATTTAATAAGAACCAAAAGAACACGCCATATGTTTTCTTTTTAATATTGACACAAGTGCATAAACCACAAACTATCGCCTAAAGGATAGTGCTTAGTTTTTTCAGCGAGATAAGCTCAACCGAATATATATAACAAACTATTAAATTTTGAATTCATTTCGCTTCAATGACTCCCTCTAAAATTGTACTGCCAATTTTGTTCTGTGCATTGTAGTAATCCAAAATCAAAGAGGCATTCAGCGGCGGTAGAAGGAAGGGATAATGTCTGGGTGTAACCGACAAATTTGTTTGCTGGTACATGAAATTCTGTAAGTGAATATTCAAAAACAAAAACTTAAAGACGCATTCGGCGAATCCTCATTTATACTTACACCTTTAAGTGGACACTTGTCGGGTAGATTAGAGGTCTGCCGGAGTTCCCTCAACAAATTCTGCAGCACAATTTTCGCAAATCGCTGCGATGAGAAGACTTCACAAAGTGAAATTTTCTCATCAAAAAAGCGAACTATTCTGGAAGATCTTTTAAATTGTACATCAATCTTAATGTGGACCATAAGCTCCTTGCCCATATCGCGATTGAACATAAGGCGCTTGTTGAATAAATAGTGGATCGGTGTTATCTTCTGGTACGAGCACTCAAACAGTTTTATTTGCTGGTCGAAAACCATGCAGCTGTAGTTCCGTATTTCTGCAGTGTAGCGTGTTTCGAACTCCTTGAAATTAAATGGATTTTTTTGGTTTCAATAAAAGTTGCGAAACCATATTTGAAATAGCTAAACTTACAATATCTGGTATGGCCAAAATAAGTGGCGGAAGTAGGAAAATACACCAAAGCAACATCTCTTCTCGAGGAAATTTTAAACAAAACCCGCGTCAACAAATTATTCTATGTTTAGTACTTTGACTGTACTCGTATGGACAGTGCAAGTCAAATAAATACTCTGTAATGTATCGTACTGATAATATCGATCAAATTGTTAGAAGCAATTTCCAGGAATCCATTAAATAAACAAGAGCTATTTTAGCTTAAATAAATAATTGATTAAAATCCATTTATTTTAATTTTAAATAATCGTCTGCAATTTTTGAAATCGTAGTAAGACCGGCTTTAATTTAAGCAGCCGTAGTTACCGTTAGATATTGGGCTCATGTGTTCGAATGTGGCCAAGTTATATGGGTGCTATTTATATTTCCATTGGAAACTTTGACATTTTTTACCATAACTTCACTCAGAACGTTTTGTTGTTTGAGTGCGAGTGGTTTTGTTTACAGTGTGTTGAAAAATTCATCTCAGTCAAAAAATGGAATTATCCCGTGAACACTTTCGTGCGATGAGTTTTTACGATTTTCGGCGTGGGTTATCAAGACAAGAGTGTTTAAATCAACTTGTTTCGACTTTTGGCGATGAAGCACCATCAAAAATCACTGTTAATCGCTAGTATCAAGACTTCAGTCTCGGACGCCGTTCGCTCCAGAATGAATTTCTTGAAGGACGTCTAACTTCGGTCACTTTGCCAGAAACCATCGATGCTGTGCGTGAACTGACTAAGCAAGACCGACATGTGACATACCGTGAGATTGAGGCATCCTTGGGCATCAGTATTGTAAGCATCAATAAGATATTGCATGTTCATTTGGCCGTGAAAAAAATTTGTTCTCGTTGGATTCCACATAATTTGACGAATGCTCAAAAAAAAGCTCGTATGGATTAGTGCAAAGAGATGTTGAAAAAGTGTAACTGCTGTAGCTCAAAGGCAGTGTATAACATTGTCACAGGTGACGAATCATGGATCTATGCATATGAACCCGAAACAAAACAGCAATCGACCGTATGGGTCTTTCAAGGCGAGCCAAATCCAACAAAAGTTGGTCGTGGAAAAAGTACATCGCAGCAAATGATAGCGTTTTTTTCGGTATAACCGCCCATGTTGCCACAGTGCCTTTAGTGGAACGTAGGGCGGTCAATTCTGAGTGGTATACAACCATCTGTTTGCCAACATTGTTGTGAGGAAAGATAATAAGAAAAGACGGATCATTTTGCATCAAGACAATGCGAGCTCTCACACATTAGCTGAAACGATGAGCTATTTCACCACTCAAGATGTCGAATTGATGGGCCATCCACCGTACAGCCCTGAGTTGGCACCCAGTGACTTCTTCTTATTCCCCAGCATCAAGAAAAAAATGCGTGGTCAACGTTTTTCATCGCCCGAAGCAGCCGTTGAAGCGTTCAAAAATCATGTTTTGGAGGTGTCTCAGTCGGAGTGGAAAAAGTGCTTCGAAAATTGGTTTGTGCGGATGCAAAAGTGTATAAATCTTAAAGTAGAATATTTTGAAAATCAATAAAAACCATTGTCAATCAATTATTGTGTTTTTATTGCCGGACCCGCAATATAAATAGCAACGTGCAAAAAAAAGTATGGTTTGGGTAACAATATTCCAAGAGCATCATACTATTGTTGAGTATATGTCGTTGTGGCACAACAATATTATTAGCCTCATAACAATATTGTTATTTACACTCAATCATACTATGATCCCCACAAATATATCATGATCCTTACAACCATAGTATGTTTCACGTACTATGATTGCCATAACCATACTATGCTTCACACGCAAACATGTTATGATCGCGACAACTGTACTATGATCCCCAAAAGTATTTATTAGCATTGGGTTATGTTGTTATTCTTCAACAGATTTTTATTAAAAAAAACTATTAAAAAAACATTAAGTGTTTACATCGTTTGGTTTATTTCGGTCTTTTGCTTTTACACATTGAGCAGGGATTAAACGGCTCAAGACCTCTTATACAGGGTGGAGCGCGGTAATTTGCTTCTTGCACTGCAGGCTGTGGCGGCACTGTTAATCGAAGAGAGTGGAGAGTGTGTGTGGCTTACAGCGGCTGACGGGGCTTTGATGTATTCGTCTGCCTTTCAGTTGTCATCATGCATTGGACACCTGGAGTGGTCTTTTTTTGTTGAAGTGTATTTTTCAAATGCGCACTCGATCATTGCAGTGCAGCGTGCTGTTCGTTTACGATTCGCTGTTCCCCCACGCGGACGTGTTTCTGGACGGCAAGCAAATGTAAATTAAGTAACTTCATTGAGAACAGCAGGGAATGTGTCATGTGTACGAAGGGGACCTTACAACACCACAAAACATCGACAGAGTTAGAGCAGAAGTACTGCAATCTCCGAAACGCTCTGCTCGGAAACAATCACTTGCTCTTGGTATTTCCAGACTTTTTTCAGCCGTCTCTTGAGGCAATGCAATTAGAGGATACATGGTTCCAACAGGATGGTGTCACTGCACATACAGCGAGGGTTACCATTAATTGTTTGAGGCAAATGTTTCCTGGATGGTTTATCTCTTTGAGGTGTAATGTGAACTGGCCGGCACGCTCACCAGGCTTGGCCCATGCATTTTTTTCCTTTGGGGTGACCTGAAGTCGAAGGTGTATATCAACCGTCCCTATACCTTGGAGGACCTAATTAACAATATTGAGGCTGAAATTGGCAGAATACCAATCGACATGCCTTTTAGAGTTCATGAAAACTTCAGAAAACGTATGCAGCAGAGTGTGTGGATAGCGAAGGTCGACATTTGCCAGATACACTATTTAAAACCATGTAATTTAAAAATTCTTTTACACTTTAATATAATTAAAATATAAAATAAATTTTTCAATGGTTCATATTTTTTTTATTTCATTCCCAAATAAGCAAAAATACGCGCTCCACAATGTATCTACTTAGTAGGGACATAAATACTGTTACAACATTGAACACACCCATAGTTGAACTGAACATACGCCGTTAATGTCATATGAAAGCTAACCTCAATAGCGTTAGTCTGTAACGGGATTTTAAAATTGTTGCAACTTTCATCATGGAGTGGTCAGATAATGAGAACCATATCGCTGTAATAGCGCTTTTCAAGTGCGAAATGAAAAAAAAAACGATATTTTCAAAACGCTCCGGTCACTAGGGATTAGCCGCATGTTCGTCTACCGATGCATAAAAGTGTTTGAGGTGACTGAAGATGTAAAAGACCGCGGCCCGACCGCCCACGCTCTGTTCGAACACCGCATGTCATCAAAGTCCTTAAATCAAGAATTCACAGAAATCCGCTCCGAAAACAGAAAATCATGTCCCGTGAGATGAATATGAATGAATATGATGAATATATGCAAAAGTCTATATGTGACGCGCAAAATAGAAAGGAACCTAAGGTTAAAAACCAGTTTTGTTCAGGAGAGCCATTTTAAATATTAGGTCCCTTTTTATTTGCGCTTAGAATCGTCGACTTCACTTTCATAAAACGCGCATATCTCTGGGAGCGAACACTTTAGGGGCATGGGATGGGTCTCATTCGATGCTGAGATGTTGTCCACTTCAAAAAAAAAGTGAAAAGTTGATGAAAAGTTTTGTTCAGGAGAGCCATTTTAAAGATAAGGCCCCTTTCTATTTGCGCTTAGAATCGTCGACTTCACTTTCATAAAACGCGCATATCTCTGGGGGGAACACTTTTGATTTTGTTACCCTTAGGTCGATTTCTCTATGCGCTGTCACATATGTCGAAGCGTTAAAAAACACTTGGGACTTGGGGCTTTCAAACGACGTACCGGAAATTTATTGACTGCAGCTTTAAAAAAAATAGGATTGAAAAATGCAAACGTCTTTTGGTGAAGCACGCTGATAACTTGCACAGAAAAATTTTGTTCACCGATGAAAAAATTGTTAACGTTCAGGATCTGAATTGATCCCAAGGGTGGAAAAGGGTCAGCAGCCAGCTTCAGTCAGTTTTTAAAGCTACTCTCATCGCTTTATTAGGTACTCAGTCCAGAGAAAAGATATGGTGACTATATGGTCACGGCAACTATAGTATTGTTTTTAGAATTTCATATTGCGGCAATATTAATATTGTTGAAATGTAACAATAGTATTGTTGCCAAATTTAAAAATAAAAATATGGTTGTAGCAACAATATAAATATGGTTGGTGGAACAAAAGTATTGTTTTGATGGGTTTTATGTTAACAATAACATGATTACGGCAATCATACCGGCAAAATTGTATTTTTTCTTTAAGTTAACAATGTTATTTTTACGAATCTTACGCAA
This sequence comes from Hydrotaea diabolus, assembly GCA_963513945.1. Taxonomy (NCBI): domain Eukaryota; kingdom Metazoa; phylum Arthropoda; class Insecta; order Diptera; family Muscidae; genus Hydrotaea; species Hydrotaea diabolus. The sequence goes on from OY740720.1 coordinate 128,466,759, forward strand.
TAATAGTAAAAGTAATTATTTTTTTTCGAAACAAACTTCGAATTAGTATAACTGAATAATTTTAAATAAATAATGTTTTTTGCTGTTTAATAAATCACTCCTATTATTACATAACTTACTTAATAAAATTCTCTATTGTTAAATAACAACTTAACTTAATCTTTACAAAAAATTTGGAGACCATAGTATGATTGTGTGTAAGTCATACTATGGTTATGAGGATCATAATATGGTTGTGGGGATCATAGTATGGTTGAATGTGAATAAAAATATGGTTGTGGGAATCATAGTATGGTTGTGTGTGAATAATTCTATTGTTGTGAGGACCATAATATTGTTATGGGGATCATAGTATGGTTGTGAACCATACTATTGTTGTGATGATCATAATATTCTTGTGCCACAACCATATAACCAACAATAGTATGATGCTTTTCGAATATTGTTACCCCAACCATACTTTTTTTCTGCGTGTAGAGCATAGCTCAAGTATTTCATCCTCCGTAACTGCTGCAGGGTTTCGGCTGGAAGACGAGGGGTCTCCTGTATATCTTGCTTCCTTTGGGGAAACAGCACTGCCACTATTTGGTTTATTAGCACCGGGCACGTGATTTGGGCTGTTCTTTTTCCTTTTAGGCGGGACAACACTGTACGGTATACACTGCCCCATGGGTTGTAATCGGCTTCCTTACACATCGTCTTGAAACAGTCAGATTTGCTTTGGTTAAACGCCTTCTGTAGATCCTAAAAGCCTTAATTGTGGGATTTTCGTGATAGGTATTTAAATTACTCCTGCTTTTCTTTATTGGCAATGACGCTACCTTGGTGTAAAATAGGAAATTCTATCATTGTTGCTTCAAAAGTTATAAGAGTATCGAATAAAATGAAAAAAATTCCAAAATATGTTTATGCCAACCAATGTGCTATGACAGCCACATTATCGTAAGTCCGCGCTGTGCAGCAACGGAGATCGTGAGTGTTGTCTACTAGCCTTGAGTTTTGTCTACTAGTAATCTTGTCTCATAAACGTTTTGCGTTGAGGGATGTCCTACAGAAAGATTCAATTCAATCGATTTTTTTAAAATAAATTTATATGTGGCAGCGCATAGAGAAAGGGACCTAAGGGTAAACAAAATCAATTTTCATTATTTTTCCTTTTTTTGATGTGGACAACATCTGAGCATCGAATGAGACCGATCCCATGACCCAAAAGTGTTCCCTCCCAGAGATATGCGCGTTTTATGAAAGTACAGTCGACGATTGTAAGCGCAAATAGAAAGGGACCTAATCTTTAAAATGGCTCTCCTGAACAAAACTGGTTTTAAGCCTTAGGTCCCTTTCTATTTTGCGCGTCACATATGTGACGGTTTTGTTATAAAATTTTTTCTTCATTTCACAAATGACATATATTTTGAGAATTGGATGGCTACAACACCAATTATTGCATTGAGGATAGTGCCCAATTTTGCATTAAGGGCACCATGCCCAGTTCAAATAGATTACAACATCCAAATTATAATAACAAACAATTCAAGTGCTGAATTTATTTAGCTTCAATGACTCCCTTCATCAATGTTCTGCCAATATATTTCTGTGCATTGTAGTAATCTAAAATTAAGGACGCATTCATCGACGGTGGATAGAACGGCAAAATTCTGGGTGTTGCTGAAAAATTTGTCTGATGGTACATAAAATTCTGTAGGAGAAAATTCAAAAAAAAACTCATAAATACATTCAGCAAATGCTCATGTATACTTACACCTTTAAGTGGACACTTTTCGGGTAGATTAGAAGTCTGCCGGAGTTCCCACAACAGATTCTTTAGCATTAATTTCGAAAATGCCGGCGATGAAAATACATCACACACTGAAAGTTTCACATCAAGAAAACGGGTTACTCTGGACGATCTTTTAAGTTGTATATTTATCTTAACATGCACCATAAGTTCCTTGCCCATATCTTGGGCGAACATAAGACGTTCGTGGAATAAATAGTGAATTGGAGTTATCTTCTGGTAGGTGCACTCAAACAGTTTTATTTGTTTGTCGAAAATCGAGCAGCTAAAGTTCTGTACATAGGCAGTGTAGCGTGTTTCGAACTCCTTAAAGTAAAATGGTGTAGTTTGTTTTTTTTTTAATAATATCTAAAGCATTTTTCTGAAATCCCTAGACTTACAGCATCTGGTATGGCCAAAATAAATGGTAGAACTAGAAAAATAACCTTTGGCCACATCTTAATTCACAGAAGTTTTTAACAAAACGTAAGTCAACAAATTGTTCTATAGTACTTTCAGCTTTAATTGTATGGGCAAAACAATGAAATTGAATTTTCTGCTTTTTACTGATTTTATCGAAAAACATTTTAAGAGCAAATTTTACAAATCCATTTACTTAAACAAGAGCTGTTTGAGCTTTAATAATAATGTAGTCAACCCAATTAATTTCAGTTTAAATAAACGTCAGCAATTTTCTCTCAGTGTGCCAAAATCCCATTCTGAAAATAAAGTGCCAAAAATTTCAAAATGAGTGATGTCACCAAATTTATTATGCAATCGATCGATCGGTCGATTGTTAAGCGCGCTGAATGGCAAGTTGCGCAGTCTTTTTGAAACAATTTTTTTTTAAACAATTATTCTGTCAGTATGGCTCGTTACCCTAATTTCGAAAGAATTGAGGTCCGATGATGTCGGCGAAGTGTAAACCACACCAAACAGTTGAAGCCTTCGCTTCAAATAGGGTAATTTGATTATTTTAACCAGAAGCTAAGATTATGTTGACCGTAGAACGGACGAAGTGTTGTATGAACTTAGCGAACTTTTGTTAAGGCAAATTTTTACAATTTTGAAACGTTGTTACGTCGTTAAACGATTTATGATGATTTGCCAAGCCCCACTGAACAGAATTGACAATAGAGTTTAACATTATCAGCTACCAAACCATTTCCATAGTTACACACAGAGAAAAAAATCAGTTGGCAATCGGTTGGAACTACAATGATTCGGTTTTAAAAGGGGAATTTCGGTTGTAATCACCAAATGTTTTTCATCATAATGGATATTCGGTTTATAAACCACATGATGATACATATGATCATCGTATGGTACTCACGACTTATTGATCGTTTAAACCAATGAAACGCAAAAAAGATATTTAGTTGACACAACTGGAATTATTATTTAACAAACATTTGATTGTAGTAACCAGTTATTAATGTTGATAACTACAACTTTATCATAACCGAAAATGGGTTGTTTAAAGGTATTTTTTTTAAAATAAAATAATTATATTTTTATTTACGCGAACTGGTGGTTGTGGCAACCAATAGTTTTTTCAAAGATTTTGTTGCTGTAACCAATTAATGGCAAAAATTAATGGCATTTTAAAAAAAAAATCGGTTGTAACTGACTTTAAGCCAATCGATTAACCTAAGTTTTTTTCTAGTAAAAATCATCCATCGTCTTTCATACTTTTGCCTCGCCTCAACCCTCCCTATTAGTACATCAAGTACTTCAATTGTGTAAGCAAGCTGTTTTTTCTCTGACAACAATTTAAATTTTGTTCAGTTAATTTAAAAAATCTCTTCTGAAGGTTCGGATACTTGGTAAGTAGCACTGGTATGGAGCACTGATTTTAATAACTGAAAATTATAGAATGGAATACTCGAGGTGCATGTTACCTAGGTTGCACGCAGAGAAAAAACATGGTTACTACATGGTCACGGCAATAATAATATGTTCTCCGCAATAAAAGTACATTCGTCGCAACCATAGCATTGTTAACTGAATTTATTTTCGACAATAGTATAATTGCTCCAATATTAATATTGTTAAAATGTAACAATAGTATTATTGCCAAATTTAAAAATGAAAATATGGTTATAGCAACAATATTAATATGGTTGGTGCGACAAAAGTATTGTGTTTTGCGTTTTATGTTAACAATAGTATGACTACGGCAATCATACTGTATGATTGTAATTTTTCTTCATTTAAATGTACTTTTTAGAACATATGTTATTGGTACGGATCTAATGCAATAATATTACGTTTTTATCGAAATTAAAATTTTTTAAACAAGCTGCTTTGGCTGTGTTTATCTGAAATATTTTTAATAAAAACGCTTACGTTTATTTAAACTTATTTTTTCTACTGTAAAATAAATCACTCGTATTATTTTGAATTTAATGTATTTTTGAATAATTTTCATAATTCAAATCTATTGTTGACAACTTAAACAAATTCTAATAAATTATATAGGGGATCATAGTATAATTGTGTGTGATCATACTATGGTTGTAGGGACCATAACATGGTTTCTTGTGAATCATACTGAAACATACTTTGGTTCTGAGGATCATACTATGGTTGTGGAGATCATAGTATGGTTGAGTGTGAATCATACTATGGTTGTGGGGTTCATAGTATGGTTATGTGTGAATCATACTATTGTTGTGAGGATCATAGTATGGTTGTGTGTTAATCATACTATTGTTGTGAGGATCATAACATTGTTGTACCACAACCATATACCCAACAATAGTATTATCCTCTTCGAATATTGTCACCACAACCAAACTTTTTTTCTGCGTGTGGCAAAACAACTCGGTTGTGGCAACGAATCTGTTCTTTGTGCGTATCGATATCGATAGTTCTCATGCAGTTTAAACTAGTAAAACAAGCTAAACTCGGGCGAAACCGACTATATTTTTCCCTGAACTTTTGGATGTTCAGAAAATCTAACTTAAAATTGGTTTTTGGACGCCCTTGGAAGGGCTCTAAATTTACACAGATTTTTAAACTAATGTCAATTTGAATTTGTGAGAGTTTCTTTAATTTGTGTATCTCTTAAAAAAAAATAGGATTTTTCGAGGTCCATAAAATAGGCATTTGTTTGGTCAATAATTTCATCGTTTTAGCTGAAACTCTTACCACCGAGCCATTTTTTAGGTTTGGAAATAGAAAATATTCACTGGGGGCTAAATCTTGAGAATATGGCGGATGAGGTACCAATTCGTGCCCAACTCATGCAATTTTGCCATTGAGAGTGCACACGTGTGCACTAGAGCGAACCAGGTTACAAGTAAAAAAAAAAAGTTCGCCGTACACCTTCGAATATGAAGTATTATTGAAAGGTAGTTTCAAAAAAAAAATTTTTATTTTTTTATGCCGAACGTAGGGGTCGCGCTTTTACATTTTTCTATATAACTTCTGCATTTATAAACGGATTTTAAAGTGTGATACATCGATGTTTTTGTTGTGAGGCCGTTTTTTTGTCTTTGAAGTCATTGAGCTCAAGCACCCCCTTCTGGTACTTACCCATCATATCTCAGTTGCTACTACCCTAATGTACCACTCTAATATCAGGGTAGTAGCAACTGAGATATGATGGGTAAGTACCAGAAGGGGGTGCTTGAGCTCAATGACTTCAAAGACAAAAAAAAATCGGCCTCGTCGAGACAAAAACATCGATGTATCACGCTTTAAAATCCGTTTATAAATGCAGACGTTATATAGAAAAATGTAAAAGCGCGACCCCTACGTTCGACATAAAAAAATAAATTTTTTTTTTTGAAACTACCTTTCAATAATACTTCATATTCGAAGGTGTACGGCGAACTTTTTTTTTGAGGTACGCCCTAGTGTGCACCCTTGATAAAAAATAAGTTTTTTCTTGGCCATATGGGGTGTTTTTATTATAAGTAAATTATCGTTTAATCGTTCCAATAAGCTTTTTTATATATGCTTTATTTGAATTATCGAATCTTCTCCAAAGGAGCCTAACAATAAGTATACGAATCTTAAGCATAATTCAATAATGAATCCTAGTATGGATTTCTTGTTATGCGGATCTCTGGATATTTGCCGTTTATTGTATTTTCCCTTTGAAGGTAATCGATGTGGATTATCCCGCGTGCATCCCAATAAACTGTTGCCATCACCTTATTGGCCGACAAAGTCACCCTGGCATTCGTCGGAGCTGGCTCACCCGGATGAACACTTTGTTTAGCCAGCTGTTTGGTCACCGCAGTGTTGTAATCGATCCATGTTTCATCCACAGTTACAAAACGCCGCAAAAACTCATTCGAATTGCGTTTAAACAACTATAAGCTATACTTTGAAGCTGACATACAATTATGTTTATAGTCGATTGAAAGCAAACGCGGCATACAGCTTGCAGGTAGCTTTCTTAAACAAAACTGATCATGTAATATCGAAACCACACTGCCATATGAAAAGCGTATGGTATCAACAATCTCACGCACTTTTACTCTTCTAACGGCCAACACCATATCGTGGATTTTTTCGACATTTTCGTCTGGTGTATTGACTTCAATTGGCCGTCCGGAACGTTCAGCGTCATTTGTACTTGTGCGACCACGAGGAATGTCAGTAAACCACTTTTTAACCAATGAAATCGATGGCGCAGAGTCCCCATAGTACTCGTATTTATCAAGCTTTACCCTGGTTTGATTGACGGTTTTTTTTCGCAAAAAATACTGTTTAATGAGTAATAAAAAATCACTTTTTTGTATGCTTTGAACTGCTGTTAAACACAAACTAAATGGCGGAACTCTCCCAAAGTTTGACAGCAATCTATTAACCGATGTTACTTGATATGAGCAGTGCAGTTGCATTTCATTTAACTATAAGGGAAGTTGGAAAAGTCAGGGAATTATGGCTATGCCCTCGTATATCGAAATCTAAACCGATTTCCTTCAATTTCCATAGCCTCGATGCTTGGTCCAAACTCTTTAATTGCAATTAAGTCCATCCTGGGACCAAAAAAAATTACTTTGGTTGAGATTAAGATATATTGCGTGATCCATCTAGAGGTATTTTTTAGAACAAAAAAAATAATAAAAATTCAAATCAAGTGAGGAATCTTTATTGGAAATTTGAAAGGACATTTTATGAGATTTATTTCTTGAATATGTTTGCCGCAACTACGCCTCTGGGTTTCCATTCTGAGGGTCCAATTTTGGATGACTTGTTCGAGCATTTCGACCGGTATGGCTTTAATGATGCGCGCAATGTTGGCTTCCAAAACCCGAATCGTAGCTGGTTAGTCAGCATAGACTTTGGACTTTACATAACCCCAAAGTAAATGTCTAAACGTGTGATATCACTCGATCTAGGCGGCCAACTCAGCTACTTTTCGAAATGACCTCTTAATAGATTCATTGTTTGAGCAGCTGTATGACAAGTGGAAACCAAGTGTCGTCAAGATCGAGCACCATTCACGGTTACGTTCCGGCCATTATTATTTTAAAAAAAAATATGCACCGATGATTCCACCAGCTTATAAACCGCAACGAACTGTGGTTTTCTCTATGTATAATGGCACCTCTTGAACCTCTACTTGTTGCTCTTCAGCCCAAATGCGGCAATTTTGTTTATTGACTTTGCCGTTGAGCCAAAAATGGGCCTCATCACTGAACAAAATTTTGGTCGAAAACAGAGGGTCTTCCGGTTTCTCACCGAACGCTCATTTCTATAATACACTTGCCTACATTTGAAGGAAATTATATTCAAGAAATAAATCTCATAAAATGTCCTTTCAAATTACCAATAAAGATTCCACACTTGATTTGAATTTGTATATTTTTTTTTGTTCAGAAAAAATACCTCTTGATGGATCACCCTATATAGTATAGCCTCGCTTTTTTTCTAACCTATAACTCCTTACTCTTCGCCCTCTTTCACTCTATCTTTCTCTACTGCTACCCTTTTCAGTAGGGTTTTAAAGTTGACCTTTTGGCCTTCAAGTATACTTCCCATTTTTCACCTGGTGGTTTCAGAACCTTCACGACCCACACTTATCCCTGGAGAATTAAAACTTATTAGTCCATGTTCGGGATTAGCTCCCACACAGAATCCCCGGTTAATTTGAGATCCTGTGGTTCTAAGGGCCTCATTGAATTCCAATATAAGTTCTGAGTCCACATGACGTGCTGCTGTAACTCATTAATTGTCCGGCCAAGCCCACACGCAGAAAAAAAGTATGGTTGGGGTGACAATATTCGAAGAGGATTATACTATTGTTGGGTATATGGTTGTGGCAAAACAATATTATGATCCTCACAACAATAGTATGATTTACACTCAACCATACTATGATCTCCACAATCATACTATGATCTTCACAACCATAGTATGATTCACACTCAACCATACTATTATCTCCACAACCATATTATGATCCTCACAACCATAGTATTTTTCTCATACAACCATAGTATGATCTTCACAACCATATATGATTCACACGCAACCATGCTATTATCCCTACAACCATAGTATGATTCACTCAACCATACTATGATTCCAAAAATTATTTATTAGATTTGGGTAATGTTGTTATTCAAAAATAGAGATGTTTATAAAGCAAGTTATATTAAATTGCATTACAATAAGTTAAAAGCCAGAATTGAGGCCATGTTGTTATTGAACATTTCATTGAAGAATCAGAAATATATATTCTAACGGCAGTCGAAAATACTTTTAGTTCCCAGCAGGTTTGAATGCTACTTCACCATCCGAAGACCCAAAGTGATGAATGTGATTGAACCATGATTGAACAAGTCGGTATTAGAGTATTTCACCGAACAAAGTAAACACAACAAAAATCCCTCGAATTACCTTCCGATTGTTGTTGTTTTTTTATAATGGACAACAAACAGGTACTGTATCGTATGTATGTGTTTTTTTTGTATATCAAAAAAACTTACGCACACACATACATATATGCTCTATAAAACCTGTTTTGTTATGTTCATAGTCGCAACCATACTATATGATTGCCGTAATCATATTATTGTAAACGTAAATTTTAAACAACAATACTTTTGTAGCACTTACCACGTTTATATGGTTACTACAACCATTCCATCATTTCTAAATTTGGCAATAATACTATTGTTACATTTCAACAATACTAATGTTGCCGCAATCATGCTGTTATAAAAATTAAATTTAAGAAACAATACTATGGTTGCGACGAACATGCTTTTTTTGTAGAGAACATATTATTGTTGCGGTGACCATAGTGTAACCATATCTTTTCTCTGCGTGTAGCTGATCTCATTGTACACATCCAGTTCAAATGCTCGATTTCCTTCGTCTGGATATCGAAGCAGATCCCCTGTAGACGAACAGGACTTCTAAACAAAATAGATTGATGTAACAACAACAGCAACTAGCAAACATGTAAGCCCAGGTTCAAACTCATATTAGAACATCTAAACATTTTCGGCGGCGGGTGTTCCACCTAGCAAATTCCGACGATTTTAAAGGTCGAAGATTTATCTCTAAGCCATATAAACAATTATTTATATAATAAAACTGTAGGCCCCCATCAGTGGGTATACGAATTATGTGGTGCATGGTTACCTGATTTCGGAGAAGTTTCCCCTAGTTCCTTAATTGGATGCTGTTTAGATGTTCTTATCCGGATTTGAACCTGGGTTTATATGTAAGCTAAAGGTTGGTTAAATTTTAAGGTTAAATGAAATGAATCTCACCAATGCTGAAAAGTGGACTAAGTCACGTTCCTTTCAATTATCGTATTTTTGGCCAAAGTAATGGACCGATCGAAATCAATGACTATTAAATAATAATACACTAGGTTTTTAAAGATTGAAAAGGCCATATCTCACAAACTAGAACCGTTATGACAATAGTAATTAAAATTGGTTTGGAAAGAAATATACCCTGATGCAAAAGAGGCCGGTGCTACGCACCCTTGACAAACATGTTTTTATATTGGATCGAAGTCCATTGGCATCGTCCCGTTTGAATTTAATATGTCCACTTTTTTTCTTTTGGTCTGGTTTAAGTAACTTTGAGTCACCTTATGTCCATGTTTATAAGTAAATTTCGCATAGGTTTATATGAACCGTTTTTTTGGAAACGAGTTCCAAAAACTATGGATATTTTGAATGTGTTGGGCTGGTATGTTTTAGTGACCTTGAAATATTTTTCCTTTATTTCTATTAAAATTTTATACAATTTCTATATACTTGCGGTAGCTATTATTTCATTAAACAATAGCTATGATTAAAATGTATTTTTTATTAAATAAATATTAAAATAACACGAGCTAACCATTATTCCCCTGAAGTACAATCAAGCGTTCAGTATAAAAGTACGTGATTTACTGATTTTTCAAAAGAGATAAAAACTCAAATTGGCCGCTTAAAAGTATTTTAGTGTTTCAATATTTCTCACGCATAATCGAAAAAAAGGCATAGTTCAATTTCCAATCCTTTTCCAGACGGCCTTTCACAGAGACATGGTGTGGAATATTTTAAGCCTCGTCATTATGCTGCTTAGCTTGGCATCCATAGAGGTGAGGAATATGATTTATTGATCATTCCGCAACTAACCTATCGCTCGGCACAGACGACGAACCAACGCTTCAACGTGGAATTGTACGACATGACCTGTACCAATGTGACCGAGCAAATACAAGATTTTAAATGTGACTTCTTCAAGCTATCCACGAGCAACTACGCCACCAACATGCAGTTCATGTTCAAACGAAAGATGGGATCGAATTTCGGCTCGCGCATCTGGATCAATGTTAGGCCACAGTTATCGAAGAAGGAGTTTCGATTTTTCGATTTGACGGTCAATGCTTGTGAGTCATTGCGAAAGCCCTTAACCAATCGCTTGTTGAAAAGTTTAATGAACGAATTACGACGGTCCAGCAATAGTCCGCTGGCATGTCCCTTTAAAGTGGTACGAGTATGAACTCGGATTAAATGCCCAAAATTACCATTATAATTTTGGTTTAATTTCTCTTGCAGAATTTTCTATACAAAATGATGAACTTTTCCGTTACTGATGAATATTTTCCCTTATATACACCAATTGTAAATTTTACCTTTGCTTTTGAGCTACTTGAACGGGATCAGGTATTCGCTGTTGTAAAAGTAATCGGTGCAACGGTGCCCAAGGCCAAGGTTTAAGCAAAACAAAATATCTTTGCATTCGAAATATTTCTTTATTAGACTATGAGTTAATTTAATTGATCAGTACAAAGTAAGCCGCACAATATAAATTAATAAATGTCGACATCTGATCCAGATCTCGAGATATTCGCTTTAAAAATCAAAACAAGAATACGTGGCTAATTACTCGGACGACCATGTCATATCCTATGCAACTCTGCTATTAAGAAACGACTTCGCGCAGCTCTGAGGAATTTTCATGTGGTTGAAAACAACTGCGTCTAGTTGATGCATGATATCTTAGAAGGCGTTTGTCATTACAATTTATAAGTTGTATTAAAAATATTTGAAGCCAAATAAAAATCATTTTCTATAGAGTCTAAAAAATCACATAGATTTATTTTAATTCGGACCAAATACTGTCAAGCCTCCGCAATTCGTTTCAAATTATTTAAATGAAACGAAATTCAAATTATCTACTTCTGAAATGTATACTCTAATACAATATTTACCATTATTAATCAGAGATCAAATAATAGATTGTGTCGAGTGGAAATTATAAAAACACCTAGAGAAATTATAAGAATTTTATATATACTCGTATATTGTTGAGGTAACTGCCCCTGGCCGAAGAGTTTCGGGTCAATCCGGTACATAGAACCGGCAGTCGCGGGATCCGCCTCCAAATCATCAGCCACACTGTTTACTGCTTGGACCGCAGAGGTGCGGTTGTCACTCAATGTGAAAGTCGATGACGTCAACATCCCGACCACCAACTACGCCAAAATCCTTGGGGTCACATTGGACAGCCTTTTTAGATCCTCTGCACATGCTGCAACCTATCTGCGATAAACTCAAAATTAGGAACAATGTCCTCAAGTCACTTGCCGGCAGTACTTGGGCAGCCGACAAAGAAACCTTGTTGGCATCTTACAAAGCGATAGGTCGGTCTGTAGCAAACTACGCAGCACCTGTATGGTCGGCGAACGTGAGTACGGCGCAGTGGAAGAAAACTCAGACTTGCCAGAATGCCGCCCTTAGAACATCAACAGGGTGTCTTCTTATGTCTTCTGAGGACCATCTACGTGAGAAGACGAAGGTCCTTACCGTGCGCAGGCACAATTTCCTGTTTCCTGCAGATCAGGTACGATCTTCATGACCTAGAGAGAGAGCTCCAGCGGTATAAGAGAGAACCTTTAGATCATCGAAACTATCAGGCAGGTTTGAACAACATTCACGCCGATGATGTCGCAGCAGCAGTATCCAGCTACCGTGTGAATGCAGTGCTAGGGGAACATCCCCCGGAGATTTCACCTGAGGAGAAGGTACTACCTCGGCAAACGCGCGTGGTTCTGGCGCAGCTGAGATCTGGATGGTGCAGCCGCCTCAATTCTTACTGGGCACGAATTGATGCTAACGTTACGGACATCTGTCCCGCCTGCCATCAGGGACCACATGATGTACTGCACCTCTTCAATTGTCCGGCCAAGCCCTCTCAGCTGACCCCCAGGTCTCTGTGGACGCATCCAGTTCAAATGGCGCGTTTCCTCCACCTGGATATTGAAACAGATCCCCCATAGACGAACAAGACTTCAAAATAAATATATTGTTGTTACAACAACAACAACATAAGAATTTTATATACAAAAACATTTCGTCAAAACTTTCAACTTACTTAGGTATTTTAATCAAAATGAGATTTTTCTTCAAATTTCTTTGAAATTTCACTTTATGGCTCACTACACCCATTTGATGCAGAAAATCGGTGCACATGTACTTACAAACTCACTAAGATTTATTATTTCGGTCATATAAACCATATTAAAGCAAAATTGGACCATCAGTTGGTCCAGTTAACAAACGTTCGTGGTTATGACAACCGTGTTCACAGAGTACTTCTAACCAAGCATTTGTAACAACAACCAATACACGTAAAAATTGAGTTCCAATAATCACCTTAACTGGTTAGGGTTACCGATACTTTGCCTACTCAACCGATAGGGTTGCCTCTACTGAAAATTGCCGTGAACCCAATTAACATTCGGTTGCAGCAGTTGAATACATGGATTGTTCGTGCAACCACCACCACATTCGGTTGGCAAACAATTCGGTTGTGGCCACAAATCTGTTCTCTGTATGCAGTGATGCCCCAATCTAAAAAGAACCCTAGAAACTTAAATCGTCTGACCATTTTTTTGGTGTTTATACATTTTTGGGGGATCTCGAAATATGTTTTCGACGTAAACCAAGATTTCGTTGTGACTAGAACCGATAATTTTTTATAGGGATTATATTCTGATGTTGGAATAAACAATTCTATGTTACGAAAGCGAACCAAACCGAGTTTGCTCACCACAAAGATCATAGCTGTTGTCACCCCCAATTATTGGTACCAAAGTAACATGGGCATCACATTTGGTTGTTTGCCATAACCGGCAGTTTGCGCAACCTATAGTTATAGTGAATTTGTTTTGTATTGGGTAATCCATCTAGATATATTTTTTTAGAACAAAAAATATATAAAAACTCAAATCAAGTGTGGAATCTTTATGGGTAATTTGAAAGGACATTTTAGGGCATTTAATTTTTGAAAATAATTACCTTCAAATGTTGGCAACTGTATTATGAATATAGGAAGATCCGCTGTTTTCGACCAACATTTTGTTCAGTGATGTGGCCCATTTCTGGCTCAACGGCAAAGTCAATAAACAAAATTGCCGCATTTGGGCTGTAGAGCAACAAGAAGATTTTTAAGAGGTGCCATTGTACCCAGGGTTTGATACCTGAAATTGGAGCCCGTAATCTTGACAACCCTTGGTTTCAACAGGACGGTGCCATCTGCCATACACCAAGGGTTGTAAAGATTAGGGCTTCAACTTCAGGTAGCATAATGATCGAATTGATGGCGCGATAGCGAGCACTATTCACGGTTACGTTCCGGCCATCATCATTTTTCAAAAAATTTGCACCGATGATTCCACCAGCTCATAAACCGCACCAAACCCTGGGTTTCTCTGGGTACAATGGCACCTCTTAAACCTCTTCTTGTTGCTCTTCAGCCTCCATGCTGCAATTTTGTTTATTAACTTAGTCGATGAGCCAGAAATGGGCCTTATCACTGAACAAAATTTTGGCCGAAAACAGCGGATCTTCCCGTTTCTTACCGAACGCTCATTTCCACAATATAGTTATCAGCATTTGAAGGAAATTATTTTCCAGAAATAAATGCCATAAAATGTCCTTTCAAATTACCAATAAAGATTCCACACTTGATTTGAATTTTTATATTTTTTGTGCTAAAAAAATACCACTAGATGGATCACTCTATACAAAACAAATTCAGTATAACTATTGGTTGCGAAAACTGTCGGTTATGGCATCCAACCAATTGTGATGCCCATGTTACTTTGGTACTCAAACAATGGATCTATTGAGAGGTCATTTCGCAAAAGCAGCCAATTTCGCGTTTTGTACAGGTGAGTTGGCCGCCTAGATCGAGTGATATCACACCTTTAGACATTTTTCTTTGGGGTTACGCAATATCCAAAGTCTATGCTGACAAACCAGCTACGATCCAGGTTTTGGAAGCCAACATTACGCGTGTCTTTAAAGTCAGACCGGTCGAAATGCTCGAACTAGTCATCCAAAATTGGGCCCTAATAATGGAAACCCTGAAGCGTAGTTGCGGCCAACATTTGAAGGAAATTCATATTCAAAAAACAAATGGCACAAACTGTCCTTTCAAATTACCAATAAAGATTCCACACTTGATTTGAATTTTTATATTTTTTTTGTTCTGAAAAAATACCTCTAGATGGATCACCCTATATAACTGTCTTATTGGCTGTTAATACGGTGATATGGTTGTAGAAACCCTCATATGGTATCTGGGACCAAGTTACCAACAATACTATGGAGTGTTGGTTATTGCAACAGAAATTTCGATGTATCCAACCGAATTTTTTAGTTCGGGCCAATTTTCAACTCATTTTTTTTCTGCATGTAAATTAATTTTTTGACAAATGTTAACATTTATTGTGAATTTTTGAACAAAAAAAAGTAGGTGTAACGCAGCTACTATAACGAACAATTACACAAGTACAACATAACAATTGAGCTATGCCTACCCAGGAAACCAAACATTTAGAATTCGGTCAAAATTCTGTACGACAATTGGCAAAATATTCCGATGTCGGTTCAGAATTCTTACCGACTTCTTAACGAAAAACATATGCGAGGGTTGACACGAATTCAGAACTACTTTGAAAAAAAATCCTCAGACAAACCGAACAGAATTCGTAACGATTTCGGTAAGAGTTCTCGATAGAGTTCAGATATTGTTCAGAATTGTCTGATAGTTTCAGACATTGTCGGCAAATTTGGTTTACTGGGTAGATTTTGAAAAACTATAACATATTTTCTAAAGGCTTACTTTAGAGCTCTTGCAACAGCAGGAGGCTTTAAAAACATCATCGATATGGAATACTTCATAGATACATAAATACTTATACACCTAAGATCAATTACAATCGCGGTACAGTAGCACCCTCCAGCAAAACTTTAGAAGTTAATTTCTGGTTTTCGTAAAAGCTTACGGCAAGAGTGAAATCTGTTATGGGAGCATAGGGAGGAACTGTGGCATCCGTAATGCTAAAATTGCCAAAACTGTACAGGACATTCTGTCAAAGAAAGGAGCTGGTACAAAATAGGTTTTTTGTATTCACATTTGATATCAACTCACCGCCTTTAAAGGACACGAATAGGGCAAATTACTGGTCCGCCTCACCTCATTCATGATATACCTGATCAGTAGATGTTTGACTGTCTTGCTCAGAATAACGCATATATCTTCCCTAAACTCGGTAAATTTAAAAAGCTTCGTTCCATTTTGCGCTTTCAGATGTATCAGGATGTGAGCCTCTGCACCGCTGCCCCATTCCCGATTGAACATAAAATTCAAGGTGAAGATAAAACGATTCGGAGCAATTTTCGTGAAATCACACTCTAATTTCTCTAAAGCAGTGGAGTTTTGTTCACAGGTCAGCTTATAGAATTCCACGTTAAAGCGTCGGTTTGAGGCCTTTAAGAAGGTAAATGACGCTATTGAGTAAGTGAATACCTCATCTACTCACCAAAATTGTAGCTACACCATTAAAGGCGATTAAAACAAATAAAACTTTGCTGATCATGTTTAATGGCTGATCTTCAAAAGACTACTCTGGGAACTTTCTGCAAACAAAAATAAACAGATTAACATTTTTTTTCGTCTGGATAATTATAATAATGATAATTTGATTCTAATTTGTCAGCTTTCCTTGAATTTAACCAATCACTAATTATAATCGATATAAAATTGGGCCATACGAAGCTCCAGTTATGGAACACAAATTGGAAAATAACCTGTTAATACCCTCTACCATAGGATGAGCGGTATATTAAATTAATGGCATCTCCAATTACTAATCTAATACTAAAATGAGTACGAGTATATATTCCATTGATCGTCGTAAACATTTTATATGATCTAGAGTTTAAATGTCTATTGAGTGACCAATACAGACCAATACAGACCACAGAGAAAAAATCAGCTGGAAATCGGCACGAACTACAAAAATTCGATGGGATAAACCGACTTTCTGTTGGAGTCACCAACATTCTAAAGCATTGATGGTACACGCAGAAAAAAGATATGGTTAGGTTACTATATGGTCCGCTCAACAATAATATGTCCTCTACAATAAAAGCATGTTCGTCGCAACCATAGTATTGTTTTTTGAATTTCATTTTGACAACATTATGACTGCGGCAATATTAATATTGTTGAAATGTAACAATAGTATTATTGCCAAATTAAGAAATGAAAATATGGTTGTAGCAACCATATAAACATGGATGGTGCAAACAAAGTACTGTTGTTTAAAATTTACGTTAACAATAATATAATTAGGGCAATCATAAAGTATGGTTGCGACTATGAACATAACAAAAACACATACATACGATACAGTACATGTTTGTTGTCCATTATAAAAAACAACAACAATCGGAAGGTAGTTCGAGGGATTTTTATTGTGTTTTCCTTGTTCGGTGAAATACTCGACTACCGACTGGTTCTCGTTTATTTAAAATCTGCCTTCGCTTAAGTATATACGAGGGCGGTTCGGAAACTTCTTAGCCTAACACAAAAAGCGCGGTATAAACAGAAAAAAGTTAAGTGTTTTGGAAACTTCCATCTCTGCTATGAACACATGTTAAATTTTGTTTCGATCTGGCAACCCCTTTCATATAGAAACAGGTGTTCACAAAAGACGCATCCGCGATTTTTTTACAATGGAAAAATTAGAAATGCGTGGTGTCATTAAATATTTACATAAAAAAGGTTTATCGGGACAAGAAATTCATAATGATATGGTGAATGTGTTAGGTGAAAGTGCTCCTTCATATGCAACAGTAAAAAATTGGGTTGCTGAATTTAAACGTGTTCGTACAAGCATTGAAGATGAACCACGTAGTGGACGTCCATAAACAGCAACAACAACAGAAATTGCAGCCAAAGTGCATGATAGGGTATTAAATGATCGACGAATAAAAGTGCGTGAAATAGCTAATATCATGGGCATCTTAAATGATCGAGTCCATTTAATTTTGCATGAAGAACTACAGATGAAAAAGCTTTCTGCAAGATGGGTGCCGGACTTGTTAACAGTCGACCAAAAACGCATAAGAATGAGCATTTCTCAAGCTTGTTTGGATCGTTTTCAGCGAAATAAAATGGATTTTAAGCGTCGTTTCATAACTGTTGATGAAACATGGATCCACCACTATTCTCCAGAGACAAAAGAACAATCCAAACAATGGACTGAAGCTATAGGAAGTGCCCCAAAGAAGGCAAAAACAATTCAATCGGCTGGTAAGGTTATGGCAACGGTTTTTTGGGACTTCAAAGGTATTTTATTGATTGATTATCTGCAAAAGGGTAAAACAATAAATTCAGATTACTATTGCAACCTTTTAAATCAATTAAATGTACAAATTCGAGAAAAACGTCCTGGCTTACAACACAAAAAAATAATTTTTCATCAAGACAACGCACCAGCGCACAAGAGTGTTTTTAAAATGGCTAAAATCAACGGATTAAAGTACGAGTTGCTTGACCACCCATTTTATTTTCCTGATTTAGCTCCCAGTGACTTTTACCTGTTCCCAAATCTAAAAAAATCCTTGCTGGCAAGCGTTTTACCTCAAATGAAGATGCAATTACAGTTGTAAACCACTATTTTGAAGACCTTGAGGAAACCTATTTTAATCAAGGGATAGAATTGCTAGATAAGCGTTGGACTAAGTGTATTGAAGTTTCAGGAGATTATATTGAAAAATAAAAATATTTTTGAAAAACTAACTATTCTCTTTCATTGATAGGCTAAGAACTTTCCGAACCGCCCTCGTAGCCATTGATCATGGTTTAATCACATTCGCTACTTGGTGTCTACGGATGGTGAATTAGCATTCACCCCTGCTGGCAACTAAAAGTATTTTCGACTGCAGTTGAAAAATGCGAGTATATTTTTGTTTGTTGAATGAAATATTCAATAAAAACGTGGCCTCAAATCTGGCTATGAACTAATTGTAAAGCAATTAAAAATAACTTGCCTGATGAAAATTACTGTTTTTGAATAACAACATTGCCCAATCCTAATAAATAACTTTGGGGATCATAGTATGGTTGAGTGAATCAGACTTTGGTTGAAGGTATAATAGCATGGTTGCGTGTGAATCATACTATGGTTGTGAGGATCATTCTATGGTTGTATGACAAACATTCTATGGTTGTGAGGATCATAATATGGTTGTGGAAATCATAGTATGGTTGAGTGTGAATCATACTATGATTGTGGGAATCATAGTATGGTTGCGTGTGAATCATACTATGGTTGTGAGGATCATACTATGGTTGTATGAGAAACATTCTATGGTTGTGAGGATCATAGTATGGTTGTGGAGATAAAAGTATGGTTGAGTGTGAATCATACTATTGTTGTGAGGATAATAGTATGGTTGTGTAGATCAAAGTATGTTGAATGGTTATTTGTGAATCATACTATTGTTGTGAGGATCATAATATTGTTGTGCCACAACCATATACGCAACAATAGTATGATCCTCTTCGAATATTGTCACCCCAACCATACTTTTTTTCTGCATGTATGTAACATGGTTCGAGGTATCCTATGATGATTGCTCAATCAAATCACGGTATTCCAACCGAATTTAGTAGAATTGGTGGAGGTATTGGCAACCAACCATGTACATGTTATTTAATACCAAAAATTATTGGTAGCAACAGATAAGTTCTTTGTAGTGATCAAACCCAGCTTTTTTCGCTGTTGTTATATAAAATTGGTTATTCCAACATCAACATTTAAACGCTATAATATTTTATCGGTCTGTAATTTTGAATAGGCCACACCCAAACAACATCTCACCTTACATTACAATTACATCCAATCGTTCTTAATTTTCGCTTGGTACGTTTTGAGGGACCACATTTTGAATAATCTGAACAACAGAGTAGTGTAGGGTAACTCACAGTTGCCTCGGTCGACTTTATTTTTTTCAGCCAATGGTAGCGGCCACTGGCGGTTAAGGCAAACACCCAATTGTGAAGTATAGGATGGTTAAATTTTAAGGCCGATCATCCACTGTTGCCATTTCTTGCCACTTTGCCATTCTGATCATTGGTGACGTTTGGAATGGTCAAGAGTCTTTAGTTCTTGAGTCAATTGCACCTTGTAAGCGTGTAAATGCTAGTCTTTATGACGCGTTGAGTTGGACGGCTCTTCAGCCACACTTTCGCGAGCATGCACTGGTGTTTTCACATCTTCTACAGACCCGGTTTGCTCAAATTTTTGCACGATTTTTCCGATTATACGCACATTTGAACGATTAAATTGAACGAAAAAATCACGCCCATTTTCATAATAAGACTGAATAACTTTAACGCGTTGCTCGCTTGCGTACCTTTCCATGGTTCTGAAATTGAGAAGTATCAAAATAAATGCAGAAAAAAAAACTTGACGTTTAGGTGGGGTTCACATTCAACATTGGCCCTTAAAATTTAACCACATGCAATTTTTTTAACATATGTGACGCGCAAAATAGAAAGGGACCTAAGGTTAAAAACCAGTTTTGTTCAGGAGAGCCATTTTAAAGATAAGGTCCCTTTATATTTCAATTCAAATCAAGTGTGGAATCTTTTTTGATAATTTAAAAGGACTTTTTATGGCATTTATTTTTTGAATATAATTTCCTTCAAATGTTGGCCGCAACTACGCCTCAGGGTTTCCATTCTGAGGGTCCAATTTTGGATGACTCGTTCGAGCATTTCGGACGGTATGGCTTTAATGACACGCGTAATGTTGGCTTCCAAAACCTAAATCGTTGCTGGTTTGTCAGCATAGACTTTGGCCTAAACGTCAGCATAGACTTTGTGATATTTTCGTAGTTTTTAATTGAATATTATGAACTTTCTTTGCTTTTTCATACAACAGCCTAAAAAACCGGAAAACCCTAATGCATAAAACTGTGTAAACCGACATGGCGGTTTTAAGCTATTTTTGTGAAGCCGACTGTCGACCGAAATGTCGGTTTTCTGTTTTGGCAACCAGTCGTTATCCAAGTTTAGCCTAATAATTCTATTTTTACCTTCGTTAGAAAATTTTACTGTACAAGTATTGCGAAATCCGTTTTGGGGTACACAAACCATTTGTATGAGGGTTATACGAGTATCAACATTGAGCCTATATGGTTCAAATTGGTTGTTTGTGCATTGGCAGGAGGGAAATTTGTAACGTAGACCGATAGCACCCATCTGAGCTGGTAAACGTTCGATTTTTTTGGCATAAAAATTGCTTGTGCCAGTTTTCACAAAGAACGGACAAAAATTGCGATCTGTAGTGTGATAACAAGCTTTAGACGGACATACAAGGTCCGAAAAAGCACCAGGGAATCCGATAATTCGGGCCTTATATTGAGACCAATCCTTTAATATAAAGTAAATTGAGATGCCTAGGAAAATTCCACTGTTTCTTAGTATGTCGGTGGTCGAAGGGACCTATGTCGGTGGTCGAAGGGACCTAATTTTTTTTAATTCATTGACCAAGACCTGAAATATAATTAAGTTTTTGAGTTAATGTTTTTTTTTTTAATTCATTACGAAAAAGTGTTTAATACCCAAGTGCCCATACGAGGTCTGCTATATTTATTTCTGGACTAATACTGAAAATGCGATTATTTATCATCAAAAGTGGTTTTAATATTTTTTAAAGTACTCCTCAGCATGATTTATACAATTTTGCATGCGCTCAAAACAATTATTGAAACACTTTTTCAAATCCTATTGAGACACCTCCAAAACATGGTTTTTAAACGCTTCAACAGCATCTTCTGGCGACGAAAATCGCTGACCACGCATTTTTTTGACACCCAATGACTTCTTATGTGTGTGAATAAAAAAAGTCAATGGGTGCCAAGTCAGGGCTGTATCGCTGCTGACCCATCAGTTCGACGTTTTGGCCGGCCAAAAAAGCGCTGGTTTGAGCCAATGTGTGAGAGCTCGCATTGTCATGGTGCACAATGATTCGTCTTCTCTTGTTCGTTTTTCGAATTTCTGCGAAGACTTCAGACAAACAATTTGTGGTGTACCACTCAGAATTGACCTCCTACGTTGCTCAAGCGGAACAGTCGCCACATGACCAGTTTTGCCGAAGAAACAGGCAACCATTTGCTTCGAGGTGCCTCTTCCACGAACAACTTTCGTTGCATTTGGCTTGTCTTCGAAGACCCATACGGTCGATTGCTATTTTGTTTCGGGCTCATACGCATAGATTCATGATTCGTCACCTGTGACGATCTTATAAACGTCTCTTGAAGCACCGAGATCGTACTTTTTCAAAATTTCTTTGCACCAATCGACACGAGCGTTTTTTTTTTTGACCGATTGTCAAATTGTGCTGGATCCAACGAGAACAAACCTTTTTTACGGCGGATGTTCATGCAATATCGAATGTATGCTGGCGAAATAAATGCCCAGGGATGCCTCTATCTCACGGTATGTCACATGACGATCTTGCATTATTAGTTCACGCATGGCATCAATGTTCTTTGGCACAACGGCCGTTTTTGGACGCCTTCACGACCTTCGTCTCTGAGCGAGCGGCGGACACGATTAAATTCATTAAATCAGTTTTTCACAGTGCTATAGGATGGTGCTTCATCGCCATATGTGACAGCGCATAGAGAAAGGGACCTAAGGGTAAAAAAATCAATTTTCACTTTTTTTTATGTGGACAACATCTGAGCATCGAATGAGACCGATCCCATGCCCCAAAAGTGTTCCCTCCCAGAGTTTTATGAAAGTGATGGTACACCAAAGATACACATATTTAAATCTTTAAAATGGCTCTACTGAACAAAACTGGTTTTAACCTTAGGTCCCTTTCTATTTTGCGCGTCACATATTAAGATTTAAGTTCATCAATGCACTCTTGTCGTGATAATCCACGTCGAAGTTTATGAAAAATGAACGCACGAAAATGTTCATGAGTTAATTCCATTTTTTTGCCAAATTGATTTATTCAAGTCACTGTAAACAAAACAAATGATAGTGGTACGTCAAAACGTTCTAAGTAAGTTTATGCTAAAAAATGTCAAACTTTCCAATGGAAATGTCAGGTGGCGCCAGGCGACACTTAGTGTTGCCTAGGCCAGAAATGTATAAGTATATAGCAACCCTCGTACCTGTTTTTGTCTCAAATAGTCGCAATGGAAGATTAAGGTGTAAACCATACATGATTGTTTATTGCAAACATATTTTGGGAAGAAAATACACATAAAGAAAATAGAACAACACAGAAAACTCTATTAGAAAATAAAACCCTAAGTAGCATCAGCTGTACACCAAACCAATAACAGCCAGCCGCGTGTAAGTGTAACCAGCGAACCCTTCACTGCTTGGCCTGCGATCTCGGAACTGTAGCTCCCTTCACAGAAAGATGGCTAACTAATTTCTGATTTATATTGAAGCTTAAAACTAAAGTAAAATTTAAAAATGGTGTATATGATGGGAATAGGGCATCGCTGACACTATAATTGTCCAATTTGTACAAGAAGTTCTACCGAGATAAAAATTGAAAAATGTTTAGTTCTTATATGTGCTTTTTTAATATTTGCCCTTTGAATGGACAGGCATAGGGTATGTTACCGGACCTCCTCACCTCATCCATGAGATCTTTTATCAAGGGGTTTTTATGTGCTTGGCTTATGCCATCACACACATTCACTCTATAGTCCATAAAGCGAATATTTTTCATTCCATTCTCTGGAGTTGCTTCAATCAATAAGCGTGCCTCCACTTCTTTACCCCAATTTCGATTGAACATTAAACGAGTGGAGACCAGATAATCCAAAGAAGTCAACTTGATAGAACTGCACTCGAATATTTGTATGTGTGGACTAAACTTGGAGCAGTTTAAGTTGTGCAATTCCACGATGAAGCGCCGTTTCAAAGTCTGTGTGAAAAAAAAAACATATCGAAACCGTTTAATTCCAATGGACCCCCAATAATGCTCACCTGAACTGTAGTGAAACAATTCAACACGATTAGAACCACTACAATTTTGCACAACATTTTCTTTGCAACTGAATAGATTTTCAAACTGTTGAAAACTAAGTGCAAGTTTGGCGAATAGTTTTTTGTATCTCTGAGCAATTGTGATCAACAATTGTTACTGATTTGAAAATGTGGACAAACCTGGCATAATTCGTTTTTAAATAATAATAATTATTTCTAATCACAGACTGTCGATCAGGGCAATGATGACAATTATTTGGAAATTTTCGTATTTAGACGTCCATGGCAACAAACAAACGTTTCTCATAATTTTCCATTGTTTCATACAAAGAAACCTTTAATTCAATTTACAATACCAACTTGCTCAAATCTACTATCGTGAGTTGTAAGCAAGTTCTAACTAATCATATCAAATATCTAACATATGGGTTTTTCTTTCGATATAGTCACATACAAAGGTCCTTTAAGATTTTGGGCCTTGCGGCTCCACAGGACACATTTTACAAGCAATCTAGTTCGGTCCTATAAAGCTAGTGTGTTAAGTACGACCCACTCGTAAAACCACTTCTGGTGATTGGTCTACATCGGTCTATGTTTTTATAAAACCCTCTAAGAAACAAATTCTTTTCGCTCTTGGGTCACACATGAGGATTGATCTTGCTCAAATGGTTGTTAAAAACACAGTGTGCATATATACCGACCACTGACGATTTCAAAAGAAATACGTTTGAATGTTGGCGCTTTGCAAGTCCTACCATTCCAAAAGTACCATATGCGGCCCAAACAGAACTTTTTGATTCTGGATATATAGTCGAAGAACTCTAAATTCTCTTCGCTTCAATTATGGCTATCATTCCAAGATTATTTTTGATCCAAAATTATCGATGTAACAAAATTGTCTAGAGAACACATTTAGTTGCTACACGCAGAGAAAAAACATGGTTGCTACATGGTCACGGCAATAATAATATGTTCAACACAATAAAAGTATGTTCTTCGCAACCATAGCATTGTTAACTGAATTTATTTTTGACAATAGTATAATTGCTGCAATATTAATATTGTTGAAATGTAACAATAGTATTATTGCCAAATTTAAAAATGAAAATATGGTTATAGCAACAATATAAATATGGTTGGAGCGACAAAAGTATTGTGTTTTGCAATTTGTGTTAACAATAATATGATTACGGCAATCATACTGTATGATTGTAATTTTTCTTCATTTAAATATGCGTTTAAGAACAAATGTTATTGGTACGGATCTAATGCAATAATAGTACTTTTTTATCGAAATAAATTTTTTTAAAAAAGCTGCTTTGGCTTTGTTTAACTGAGATATTTTTAATAAAAACGCTTACGTTTATTTAAACTTATTTTTTCTACTGTGAAATAAATCACTCTTATTATTTTGAATTTAATGTATTTTTGAATAATTTTCATAATTCAAATCTATTGTTGACATCTTAAACCAATTCTAATAAATAATATTGGGCATCAAATCAATTGTCGATAACTTCAACAAATTCTAATAAATGATATTGGGGATAATAGTATAATTGTATAACATGGTTGCGTGTGAATCATACTATGGTTGTGAGGATCATACTATGGTTGTATATGAAACATACTATGGATGTGAGGATCATAATGTTGTTGTAGCACAACCATATACCCAACAATAGTATTATCCTCTTCGAATATTGTCACCACAACCATACTTTTTTTCAGCGTGTACATGGTCACGGCAACAATAAAATGTTCTCTGCAATAAAAGTATGTTAGTCGCACCTATAGTATTGTATTTTGAATTTCATTTTGACAAAGGTATGATTGCGGTAATAATAATATTTTTGACATTAATATATTTATTGTCACATTTAGAAATGAAAAATATGGTTGAAGCAACAATAAAAAGTGCGACAAAAGTTGAAATGATTTGAAACTGATTGAAATGGAATTTTAAGAATGGTTTTTAGAACAATGTTATTGTTACGAGGGTAGCTATTTATATTTCGAGTCCGGCAATAAAAACACAATAATTTATCATTGGAAATGGTTTTATTGTTTTTCAAAATATTCTCCTTTAAGATCAATCAATACACGTTTGCATGCACACAAACCAATTTTCGAAGCACTTTTTCCACTCCGATTGAGACACCTCCAAAACATGATTTCTGAACGCTTCCACAGCTGCTTCGGGCGATGAAAAACGTTGACCATACATTTTTTTCTTGATGCTAGGGAATAAGAAAAGTCATTGGGTGCCAAATCAGGGCTTCCCGGTGGATGATCCATTAATTCGACGTCTTGAGTGGTTAAATAGCTCATCGTTTAAGCTGATGTGTGAGAGCTCGCATTGTCGTGATGCAAAATGCTTGTCCGTCTTCTCTTATTATCTTTCCTCATTTCTTCGATCACTGTTGGCAAACAGATGGTTGTAAACCACTCAGAAGTGACCGTCCTACGTTCCACTAAAGGCACGCAATTATTTGCTTCGATGTAGTTCTTCCACAAACAACTTTTGTTGGATTTGGCGCGTCTTGAAAGACCCATACGGTCGAATGCTGATTTGTTTCGGGTTCATATGCAGAAATCTAGATGAATTCAATCGTGGCCGGCCCGGCGCTCGCTCAAAGACGAAGGTCGTCCAAAAACGGTTCGTTCTTGTTGGATCCCGCACAATTTGACAATCGCTCAAAATAAGGCTCGTGTCGATTGGTGCAAAAAAATTTTGAAAAAATACGATCGCGGTGCTTGAAAACGTTTATAAGATCGTCACAGGTGACGAATCATGGATCTATGCTTGAGCCTGAAACAAAACAACAATCGACCGTGTGGGTCTTCGAAGACGAGCCAAATCCAACGAAAGTTGTTCGTGGAAGCAGCACTTCGAAGCAAATGATCGCCTGTTTCTTGGGCAAAACTGGTCATGTGGCGACTGTTCCGCTTGAGCAACGTAGGAGGTCAATTCTGAGTGGTACAGCATAATTTGTTTGCCTGAAGTCTTCGGAGAAATTCGAATAACGAACAAGAGAAGACGAATCATTGTGCACCATGACAATGCGAGCTCTCACACATCGGCTCAAACCAGCGCCTTTTCACCGGTAAAAACGTCGGATTGATCCGCCGTATAGCCCTGACTTGGCAACCAATGACTTTTTGTTTGTTCCGGCACATCAAGAAAAAATGCGTGGTCAACGATTTTTGTCTTCAGAAGATGCTATTAAAGCGTTCAAGAACCATGTTTTAGAGGTGTCTCAATCGGTATAGGAAAAGTGCTTCGACAATTGGTTTTAGCGCTTGTAAAATTGTATAAATCATGTTGGAGAATACTTTGAAAAACAATAAAACCATATTTGATGATAAATATTCGCTTTTTCATAATTAGGCCAAAAATATATATATATTGCAGCCCTCGCATCGCTAGAAGTGTGTGAGATATTTTTTTATATCCTCAATCACAATATTGAGGATATATTTTGAATCGTCATAATGCTCTAAGATGAAGTCATACTGTTGAAGCGTGGTTGGGGAATTTTTGCAGAAACAGTTCGGTCAAGAGGTTACAATTTTCCACAGACGAGGACTAAGTCAACCACTGGAAAAACCAGCCTCTGTTAGTCCAGTGGCTTATTAAAACTTTCAAATTTTATCGCGGACTGGCTGTGTTGTCCCTTTCCTAGCATGTTCATCATCCTTAAAGATTCCTGGCTTATCCCGGGCGGCCATATGAGGCATATGTCAAATTGCTTAGCCATCATATGTGACGCGCAAAATAGAAAGGGACCTAAGGTTAAAAACCAGTTTTGTTCAGGACAGCCATTTTAAAGTTTAAGTCCCTTTCTATTTGCGCTTAGAATCGTCGATTTCACTTTCATAAAACGAGCATATCTCTGGGAGGGAACACTTTTGGAGCATGGGATCGGTCTCATACGATGCTCAGATGTTGTCCACTTCAAAAAAAAAGTAAAAAGTTGATGAAAAGTTTTGTTCAGGAGAGCCATTTTAAAGATTAGGTCCCTTTCTATTTGCGCTTAGAATCGTTGACTTCACTTTCATAAAACGCGCATATCTCTGGGAGGGAACACTTTTGGGGCATGGGATCGGTCTCATTCGATGCTCAGATGTTGTCAACATCAAAAAAGAATAAAAAATTAAAATTGATTTTTTTTTACCCTTAGGTCCCTTTCTCTATGCGCTGTCACATATATCAGCAGCAGTCAATGGAGTTTGTGATTAAGCCTCCTGAGCTATAATGGCTACTTCCGTGATTGGCATATTATTAGTATGTTAGACACTCCAAGATCCCTAGAGTGTAGGCCCAAAGTGAGTTTTCCCATCTAGCTTCGAGTCATCTCTATAAGAGTGGAAACAGTTTCTATTTCCGGGTGTTCTGACTCTCAAGCAGGTATCTTCCTCTCAAAGAAGTATAGTTAGTCGGTTACCGTTTTCACCTTATGCAGCCAAAGTCCTTGTACCTCCACGGTGATTCATTCATAATGCCAAACTAGGTGCACCCTCCATAGCCGCAGTATCAAGCCTTACTAGATGGTGAAGAACTTGCAGGTAATCTGGCGTTGTAGTCTTAAAAGCAGCATTAATGCTTAAGCAAGCAGTTCTCTGAAACTTACTGAGTAGATTTGTAATGGTTCGCTTATACGATGGGTGTAATTGTGGCTTTCAGAGCTGCAGGACCTCCAAGAGAAGAGTGGGAGCTTTTCAAATACAAAGACCAATATGGTCGAATTTAACCAGAGATGGGTGCTGGTCACTCAAAATTTTCTGAGTACAATATGGTCGAAATCTAATGTAATATGTGGCTTTTAGAGCTGTAGGTTCTGAAATCGAGGAAAACCCATGTCTGATATCAAAATATGTTCGATGTGACCTAATTTCAATAGGGTTCAACCTTAGCCCAAACTTCAAATATAAACGTTAAAGTTCCTCATTTGAAAAAATAGTTTTGTCCTGTTTTCTTTTTCAACTAAAATCAATTGAAGCTCCCGATTTTTATTTGTATAAATTGAAGCTCTCGATTTTTATTTGTTTACTCGTATTTGGAACGGGTGATCAATCTAGAGTTATTCTTTCAATACGGTTTTTTCACAGATTCTCAGTATTGTTTGCCATTTCATCATGAAAAGACTTACACCTTAACATCGTTTCCAAATTGTGCCACTGTATAAGTATTATGGAAATTAGAAGAGAAGATCCACTGTTTTTGACCAAAATTGTATTCAGTGATAAGGCCCATTTCTGGCTCAACGACAACGTCAATAAAAAAAATTGCCGCATTTGGGCTGAAGAACAGCCACAAGAGGTTCAAGAGGTGCCATTATACCCAGATAAAACCACGGTTTGGTGCAGTTTATGGGTTGGTGGGATCATTGGTCCATATATTTTTGAAAATGATGATGGCCGGAACTTCACCGTGAATGTTGCTCGCTATCGCGACATGATATTGGACTTTTTGCTACCTGAACATGAAGCCCGCCATCTAGACGACATTTGCTTTCAACAGGACATTACCACTTGTCATACAGCTGCTTAAGCAATGGAGCTATTGATAGGTAATTTCGAAGAGTCGCTTATTTCACGTTTTGGACCGGTAAGTTGGCCGCCTAGATCGTGTGATATCATACTTTTAGACTTTTTTTCCTTGGGGCTACGTAAAGTTTAAAGTCTACGGGTATGCTGGCAAACCAGCTACGATTCAGGTTTTGGCAGCCAACATTACGCGTGTCATTAACGCCATACCGGTCGAATACTCCAACGAGTCATCCAAAATTGGACCCCTGACGCGTAGTCAACATTAAAATAAAATTATATTCAAAAAATAAATCGCATAAAATGTCCTTTCGAATCAACAAAAAGATTCCACACTTGATTTGATTTGTTGTATTTTTTTTATTCCGAAAAAAACACCTATAGATTGATCACCTGATATGTGGATCATATAGCACTTATAGCAAATTAATGTTGCCATTTAAAAATGTCCACGATAGTTCCGCATTAATTCTCTTTTGGCCTACGAACCGTAGCTCCCTTGGCCAAAGCTCTAGAAAACAATTTCTGTTTTTCATATAAGCTCAAGGTGAAGGTGTAATTCAAAAGCGGTGTATACGGGGGGAAATTTGCATCGCTGACACTTAAATTTTCCAACTTATACAAGAAGTTCTGCAAAGACAAAAGAATTAGATTAAACAAATATTGATTTTCTCATATTTCACGCAAAACAAACCGCCTTGAAAGGACACGAATAGGGCATGTTGCCGGACCTCCTCACTTCGGTCATAAGACCAATCAACAAAGGATTGCGGAATGCCTGCTTCAGACTATCACACAAATTCACCTTTAAGTCAAGAAACTTAATGATTTTCTTTCCATTTGTCGGTACGGCTTCTACGGTCACCCGGGCCTCCACATCTTTACCCCATTCCCGATCGAGCTTTAAACGCTGCCAGAACACATAATGACCGGCGGTCAATTTCTCGAAACCGCACTGAAAAACCTTTAAGCGAGCACTGAAATTACTACAGGTTAAAGTGTGCAGCTCCATGGTAAAAGGCCGTTTTGAACTCTAAAAGAAAAAATATATTAGGAGAGATGAAAACCACCTTTACGCAAGCTAACCTGGTTTAGAGATAAACAATTTAGAAAGATTAGTAGAAACACATTTTTATAGCACATTTTGTTCGGAAGACTGGGAGCTGAATGATGATGTTTCTTTCGGTCTTTAGCCGTTAATGCTCAATGGATTTTTAACGTGCTGATTTGAAAATAATTCGTTTTTAAATGGTCAACTGATAAGAGGTCAATAATTACTTATCAAATACTGCCGGTACAAAGTGAAAAATAACTGATTGCATTCGAGAATAGAATATTTAAATATGTAAAGCGCGTGTTAGCGTTTAAACTCTAAACACGTGTATTGCCAAATTAACCTCGATTTCAAACAAGTAAAATTATTAATTTGGACATTACAAGATGGTGTTTCTTAAATGCCTAGCAGAACAACAGGCCCCCACAGCGGCTAAATTGATCCACTTGGTTTAATTTTACCAGCCTTATTTATAGATCTACTGCAAAGCCTTATGCTTTATTTGCGCAAGATCGGATGTTAACTGTAGCTTGTTAGGTAAAACAGGACTTTTTATCCGAAGGAACCCTTTATGGATTCTATAGAAAAACATCCAATTTCACTACAGCTTACAGTAACAAAAAGGTCCAATTTCGGACAGAGACATCTCTTTTCTAACCTTAACCACTCTATTGTCTAAAAGACTCTGCAACTTGGTAAACATTTTGAGCAAGGTGTGACTTGCCAGCCGATAAGGACACATTTCATAGAGGTTATACTTAGTAGGGACATAAATACTGTTACAACATTGAACACACCCATTTCAATAGTAGAACTGAACATACCCCGTTAATGTCATATGGGTTTTGAAAGCTAACCTCAATAGCGTTAGTCTGTAACGAGATTTTAAAATTGTTTCAACTTTCATCATGGAGTGGTCAGATAATGAGAACCGTATCGCTGTAATAGCGCTTTTCAAGTGTGAAATGATATTTTCAAAGCGCTCCAGCCACTAGAGATTAGCCGCATGTTCGTCTACCGATGCATAAAACTGTTTAAGACCCGCCATCGGTCGGGCCGCCCATGCTCTGTTCGAACACCGCAAGTCATCAAAGCCGTTAAATCAAAAATTCACAGAAATCCGCTCCGAAAACAGAAAAGCATGGTCCGTGAGATGAATTTCACGCAAAAGTCCATGAGTCGAATCATTAAAAAAGACTTGGGACTTGGGGCTTTCAAACGACGTACCGGACATTTATTGACTGCAGCTTTAAAAAAAAAAAGGATTGAAAAATACAAACGTCTATGCGCGGTCATCTAAGGAAGCATCTGAACTGATCTCAATGGTGGAAAAGGGTCATCACGCAGCTTCAGTCATAGTTTGGTGGGGTGTCTCTTACGATGGGGTCACTGACCTGCATTTCTGCGAACAAGGAGTAAAAACATCGGCCAAAGTTTAGCAAGAAATCGTTTTGGAAGCCGTTGTGAAGCCTCTTAACAATTCTCTGTTAGAAAACCAGCCATGGACTTTCCAGCAGGATTCTGCGCCGGCACATAAGGCTAAAACTTCCCAGGCCTGGCTTCGAAACAATTTGCCAGCGTTCATTTCCTCTGAAGAATGGCCCTCAGGCAGTCCAGATTTGAACCCATTGGATTACAAATTTTGGACGGTTTTAGAGGACAAGGTTTGTCACAAAAGATACCCCAACATTGGATCTCTTAAGACTGATTCGGTTCCAGCTGTGGCCAATTTTCCAATGGACGAGGTTCGTGCAGCTATTGACGATTGGCCAGTGCGACTTAAGGCGTGTGTAAAGGCAAAAGGCGGAAATTTCGAATAAGTAAATTCTTTTTGGATACAATAGACATGAATAAATATATTAAAAAATATTTGGTCCAAAAACATTTTGTACTTTTTATTTTACAGCATAAAACGTGTGCAACAGTATTTATGTCCATACTTAGTATTAAAATATAGACCTATATAAAGGGTGGTTACATTTTAAGGGCCGATGTTGAATGTAAACCACACCTAAACGTCAAGTTTTTTTCTGCATTTTATTTGATATTTCATTTGAATTTTAGACTAACTTAATCTGAACCATGGAAAGATACACAAGCGAGCAACGCGTTAAAGCTGTTTAGGCTTCTGGCAACAGTGGATGAACAAGTTTCGATTACATTTTCACCTCAGTGGATTCGTCAATAAGCAGAATTGCCTTATTTGGGCTAATGATAATCCAAGAGTGATTGTAGAATAAACAATGCAGCCACAAAGAGTGACTTTTGGGTGCGGTTTATGGCCTGGCGGCATCATCGGGCCGTATTTTTTGCCAAAATGAGGCCGGTCAGGCAGTTACTGTGAATGGTGTTCGCTATCGTGAGATGATAAGGAACTTTTTATGGCCCGAATTGGAAGATATGGAAGTGGACGATATGTGGTTTCAACAGGACGGTGCCACATGCCACACAGCTACCGAAACACTGTCTCTTTTGCGCGACAAATTCAATGGCCGCCTTCTCTCACATCGTGGCGATGTTAATTTGCCGCCAAGATCATGTGATTTGACACCATTGGACTCCTTTCTTTGGGGTTATTTGAAAGAAAAGCTGTACGACGATAAGCCAGCAACAATTCAAGAGCTAAAGGATGAGATAATACGGCACATTAACGTCATAGAATCTCAATTATGGCTCAGCGTCATCGAAATTTTGGACCATCGGATGGAAGTGTGCCGCCAAGGTCGCGGATATTTTGTACCATACATAATTGAACCATACCAATATTATCATAATAAAAAGACGTGACAATAATTTCCTAAGTAATTTGTGTTTTATTCAAAATCAACATCGGCCCTTAAAATTTAACCACCCTTTATATAAAATGGCTTGTGAACAGCTGATATTATTTAAAATGTGTTCGGTACACCGTCGGAAAGGACCTCTGTTCGATGGCTTTATTAGCGGACGTTACATTATGGACGATCTCTGATAGGGTTCGATGCAAGTCACTCAAAAATCACTTTGCTTAATTTGAGAAAATTGGATTTGAAATAAAACTTCTGGAGCGACTAGGCCTGAAATCGGCAGGAGATTTTGAGTAGGAGCTATATAAAATCATAAAAAAACTCACTAAGGTTGCTGAAAAGTCACTCATAAAACAGTGTCCTAAATTTCAGCATAATCGGATTATAAATGTGGCTCGTAGAGCGTCGCGGCTTCTAATCGGGTGGGACATTCATATGGACACAATATGAACCACTAATAAACGCTATAGTCGCCGACTATGAGATACGCTTAACGTACAGATTCTGAGCCTCTGTCTAGAGCTTGATCAAGATCAAACTTAACATGTTGCTTCTAGAGAAGGAAGGACATATTTCATGTGGCCTAATGAAAGACGAATAGGTTCAATTTTACCTGAGATATTATAGGTCGCAATTAAAGCAAAATGCTTTATTTGAGCTGAATTGGAGGTACAATGTGGTCACTAGAGCGAAAGCGAATCAAATCGGTAGAAACTTTTGTGTGGAGTTTAGAGTGTCAAACAAAACGAAGTTTTCCGAAAATTGATATTTTGAAATTCAAAACCTAACATCATTAGCCAAAAAACAAAATAATATGAAAAGTTTCATCAACATCGGTTCATATTTGCGACCTTGACTTTAATTACAAAAGAAGATGGAAAGAGGGACGAAAGTCGTCTCAGAAAATAGTTCTTTTTCGATCGGAATAATTTCATCTGGGCCTCTCGTCGCTTTTTGCCACATTGGTGTGATGGAAGCCAGCGAAACAATCATGTCATACGAGGTCATATTTGTGTCCTAATTACGGAAAAAAACGAATATTTATCTTCAAATATGGTTTTATTGGTTCTCAAAGTATTCTCCAGCATGATTTAGACACTTTTGCATGCGCTCAAACCAATTGTCGAAGCACTTTTTCCACGCCTCCAAAACATGATTTTGAACGTTTCAACAGCATCTTCTGGCGACGAAAATCGTTGACCACGCATTTTTTTCTTCATGTGCGGGAATAAAAAGAAGTCATTGGGTGCCAAGTCAGGGCTGCACAGCGGATGTCCCATTAATCCAACGTTTTAGCCGGTCAAAAAGGCGCTGGTTTAAGCCGATGTGTGAGAGCTCGCATTGTCATGGTGCACAATGAATCGATCGTCTTCTCTTGTGCGTTTTTTGAATTTCTGGCGAAATGAAAATTATCTTCATCACAGAGATTATTTCGAGCTGCTCTTAGGCCCAAACAGAGAAACGATGACAGAGCGGATCGTCGTCTGCCTTCACTAGCTGAGTCAATTAGATCTTGTAAGCAAATACAACCAGGGCTATGTACATTAGGCTAATGCGTTGAATTTTGAGTTGTTTTGATCGAGGGCTAGTCGAGGACAGGAGTCGCACACACTCGGCAATGGCAACCACATTCTGGTTAGTGCGCACTGTGCGATGACGGGAGCCACGAGTGTTGTCCTCTAGAATACTTGCGTACAGCGCAGGCGCAGGTTCTTTTTATAAAAACGTTGTTTGGCTACACCGCATTGACATTTGAAAAAAGTTTAGAGTTTTTGCCGATATTGTTGAAAAGTAAAACGGTTTAAACTTTCTGCCAAGACTTCGAGCAAAAGAAGAGCTTCCACTTACTAAAATACGCTTCAAAAAGAAACCACAAAATGAATCACCCTGAACTGTTCCTCACTTATACTCTATGCAATAGCGCAAAGCTTTGTTTGCTGAAATCCTTTGTGTGATTTAGTTTGGCTTTAGGTTAATCTTTGTTTAAATGGACAGACCGGCCACAGGATGATGTTGAAGCTTTTCTCCATTTTGGTTTTGGCAATCTAATTTTTTTTCGAATCTACTTTGCTGTTGTTATCGTCGCTCTAATACTATTGACATGGGGAATATATTTTCTGCTGAAAATTTTGCTAACAACAGTTAGTTTTTCGGTTTATTTGTGTAGTTTGTATGTGTTGTCAACCGACGAAAAGGGTCAACACCACTCTTGGCCATAGCCAGGCAACAGAGCAATTTTACCCTAGTACCCTGCGACCACCAATCCGAAAATTTTCAAACTGCTGCCATTTTGCCACCTTGCATTTTCGGGCATAGTCGTAGATGGACATATTTTCATGAAAAGAGCCAAGAAATACGCTGGTGAAATTTTTCCAGTCGTGAATGAATCACCCTGTATATACTTTGACCATAAATGAGATTTTTTAAAAGGGGTGTGGCACCGCCTCTCTCAGTAAGAATTGCTGATTTTTCCATCGGTTGACCAAGAGCTTGTTTAGGGAAATCTTTACCTCTTGGCCAATCTGGCTCATTTTCAATACCAACCATTTCAGTCCATTATCACATGTTTCTAAAAGTTTTCCGCCACCTATCTTCAATAAAGCGATCGGATGAACATATATTGCGCTATGAAGATTGTTTTAAACATGTTTTGATTGTTTTAATAAATTAACTATGAAATTTTAATATTAACAATTTTCATGGTTGAAAACAATGCGTTGTTGAAACAACAATAATTATTTTAGTAATAACAAAAAACTCGACAATGCATTGTTAAAACAACAATAAATATTTTAAAATTAACAATTTTCATGGCTAAAAATTCAACCAGAGAATAGTTAAATTAACATTTGTTATTGTTAAATACGAGTCAACAACAAAATGTGCAAATTAACCTTATTTAACGTAGACTCCAAATCATGTCTATTTATAATTAAGTTAGCCTTATATAAGGATATTTTTCTTCTCAGTGTAGTTACAAACATTTGCAATGAAACTAACTTATAATACCCTGTTCCACATAGAGGTTCAGGGTATAGAAATTAATGGCATATTTATGCTCGTGAGAAGTATGAGTACCCACAAGCCCATAAAGACCGATATTTGCTTCCATAGGGCCCGTAGAAATTAGTAAAAATCTTAAATGTTAGAGTATACCATATTGGAGGATCTATTTATCGGCACTTTTGGGACCTTAGACTTGTGGGCCCAAATTTTTATCGATTCGTGGATTTTATATTCCATTTAGATTCGTCATTTAATATTATTGCCACTTACTGCCTGTTATGGTGAAGTGGCAGTCTAGGTGGGACGATAGTGTGGAAGGGCGTGTTACGTATAGGTGTATCAGGGATGTGAGGTTTGCAAGTGGTCAGCCAGATTTTTGCTTTGGCCTTTGTATCGGCTTTTTGCTGACTAGGCATGGGTCGCTTAATGCATTTTTGCACAAGAGGACCCTGAACGATAGGGATTCATGTGATTGCGGTGCGGTTCTTGAGGATTGGTTGCATGTTCTCTGTGGATGTTCTTTTTATGAAAGTGTTAGGGATCTAGGTGGGTTTGGAATTGGAATGACGGACGGACAGTGGGATTTTAAAAGGAAATTTACTTCACAAGTGGTTTTTGGATAGGGCGAATCAGTTCGCAAATAGGGCGATTGCGATGCGGCGTGCTAGGGTGAGTTTGGCAGTTTTAGAGTAGAGGTTGATTGTTGGTTTTAGGATATCGGTGGCTGTGGGTGACCAGTCCCATGTTGTATGGAACAAAAACTGGGAGTAGCCTTTTGGTTACGAGGCTAACCGGAGACTTATATCTGGTACCATGGGTAGTCAGGAGCCCCCAGAATTGTTGTTCTGGCCTGACTAGATGGTGCGGCCACTTGGGGAGTATCGTGGTGGCTGTGGTTTAAACCCAAACCGTGGGGAGAGCTTCGGCTCGGTGTGGAGTTGCATTGCGACCGGGTGCTGTGACTCATAGAACAGCAGAGGTTTAGATAGTCCTCGACCCCTAACCAAGAGGGAAGTTATGGCGCATAACTGTAATGCTTCAAATTGGTACCGCCGGGATTAACCCAATGGGGCGTTGGTCGTGGCATTGTAACGGCCCCAGTGTGATGGCGCAGGCCATAATGGCGGTTCATGGGGTTTATAAAAATATCTAATATAAAACTCTGTTTAAAGTGGACCTTTTCTGTCCATTATTTAAAAGCCTTTAAGAAGCCTCCTACTATAGTTGTGCTAAAGGTTACATAATGGGCGATCAATCTAGAGGTATTTTTCAATAGGATTTTCTCGATTCAGGTTTTGGAAGCCAACATTACACGTGTCATTAACGCCATACAGGTCGAAATGCTCGAACGATTCATCCAAAGTTGGATACAATGAGGCGTAGTTGCGGCCAGCATTTGAAGAAATTATATGTGACGCGTAAAATAGAAAGGGACCTAAGGGTAAAAACCAGTTTTGTTCAGGAGAGCCATTTTTAAGATTTAAATACGTGTATCTTTGGTGTAGAATCGTAGACTTCACTTTCATAAAACGCGCATATCTCTGGGAGGGAACACTTTTGGGGCATGGGATCGCTCAGATGTTGTCCACATCAAAAAAAAAAAGTAAAAAATTGATTTTTTTTACCCTTAGGTCCCTTTCTCTATGCGCTGTCACATATTCAAAAAAGAAATGGCATTAAATGTCCTTTCGAACAAACAATAAAGCGGGACAAATGTCCGACACGTTAGTATCAATTCGCACCTAAAACTAATTAAGGCGGCTGCGCCATCTAGATCTCAACTAAGCAATCCCACTACTCAGGAAATCCCACGACTGCCGGTTCTATGAACCGGATTTATCTGATACTCACACTTTTTGGCCAGAGGCAGTCACCTCAACAATATGTGATTTTTGTTCGCCGGTCCAAACTTTATTTGTCCACTTATTTCGTATAGTCCCCGTACATTGATCCCTTACAAATCGAGTTCTTGCTGCTCAAAGAGCAACAAATTATATGTTTTTTCTAAAATTTCGCATGGGACGTTAAATTCAATCTAATAACCAACCGTCTTTAAATGTGAACTTATTTGCCAATGATTAGTTTTAGCTTCCATTGAAAGAACTAACCTGATTTAATTTCCAACCACCCGACAAGCCGAATATTACATACAAATTTACTTAAATTAATGATACTGGGGGCTAATCACGGCATTCGACGACGAATGCAAATTCGAATAGAAAAATATTTCGATACGTTTAAATGTTTGGATCATGGCATTCGATCGTAATGTTTTATCGCATACTACTTTTTTTTGCAATGCTGCAAAACAAAGACTTTCAACTCAAAAGATGTGTCGTTGGCTGATTCGAGCACGACGTGGGACTGTTAAAAAATTAAATAGATAATAAGAAACATTTTACGCATTATTGCAATGGAAAAATGTAACGATTAATTATTTTATTGTAGTTAATTTATTATTTTATAACAATTCATGGTGTTTTTACGTAATTTTTGTCGAAACCACTACTGTGATAACACAAATTGAGTTTCCTAAAAGGCCGATGAAACATCTTTCTTTGTTGATTCTCTTTGCGGCAAGCATACGAGTATGATGACAAGCAGAGAAAAGCAGAAAAACAAAACAACAAGCGGGAATATTTTAATAAATGCAAGTGAATATTTTAATAAATCTGATAAAAATATAGAAATTAGTTATAAATGGATCCAATGCTATTTTTTTAATCATCATCGTCCGATTCGGAGGAGGATTGCAATGTAAACGTAATTAGAAGAAATATTCGAGATAAAAGCAATCGTTTTTTCATTATCTGTGTCCCTAAAAATAATAAAAAAGACGAATATTTCACAAAATATAGAAAAATACCTACATTTCTTTTGTTTTACTCTGTTGTTTTGTTTGGCGTCATTAAAAATGGTAGTGTTTGGTTTTTTTCGATGACGGTTGTGCTTTCGAATTCAACTTCGGGTAGTTTCAATTCGATAACGATTGCCGTGATCCAAATTAATTGCGTTTCGAAGTAAATTTGGTCGTTAACGAATGCGGTGATTAGCCCCCTGATATATTGCCAACCCTGGTAATAAAGACCCATACACAATCCGCTCGACATAAGGCTCTGACGCTAAACAACCGACATTTTCATTCGGATTTTTCAGAAATTTAGTACAAGGTGTGATA
This sequence comes from Hydrotaea diabolus, assembly GCA_963513945.1. NCBI lineage: Eukaryota > Metazoa > Arthropoda > Insecta > Diptera > Muscidae > Hydrotaea > Hydrotaea diabolus. The sequence continues at coordinate 128,505,911 of OY740720.1, forward strand.
TAGACAACCATAATGACTCAAGACAAAGTCGTCTATGTTTCCTAAGTGTCCCCAAAAAAAAGATCCCACCAGATTTATGGACCTACTTCCTTTGAAGATACTCGTACATATAAAATCAGATTTTGTTTTTTCAAAACGGATAAGTATGCTGTAAACCATAGTGAGATAGGGTATCATAGAATCCATCCTGCGGACAGTAGACTTTGGTACTTGTTTTAATAAATAAAAAAATTAATTCCACAAGTTAGAGTTATTTGATAGACTTTTTTTTAATCATGAAAGATTGAACCATTATTTTATATGCAATTAGCATTTTCTGCAACAACCATTAGTTTTTTTTATCATGAAATCCCAGTTGTTTTTGCTATGGTTAAAAACAATATTCCGCCTTCTATCTAACTTCAACAGCGTTCAGCGTCAGTACATTTCGTATAGTAAACCTCGTCAGACATGAAAAGAATTTTGCTGGTGGCAATTCTGCTGCAGTGCTTCGTAGTAAATCAGGTGAATATAAAATTGTGTAGCAATTTTAAATATTCCTGTATGCCATTATGATATTTGCTCCCTTTGCACAGACTGCAAAGAATCGCAGAAAACTCGAGATTTCCTCTTACACTTGCGTTGATGAATCCAAAAATATGATACTGGATGTCTGTAGTTTCAAGCAGGTGACTTCCAATCGTTTTGTCTTCAGCAAACGCTTTATGCTTAATCGCACTTTCGGCAAGGAAGTCGATTTGCGTATCGTGGTTCAAGCTTTGCCGCAGGGCGGAAAGGCAGCCGTAACATTCGTCGACTTTAGACTGAACTTGTGCCAAGTTTTGACTCAATCCATTACCCAGCCGTTTGTGAAGATAATAATGGATGAAGTGAGGCGAACTGGAAATGTGCCCTATTGTTGCCCTCTGAAGCGGGTAGGTAAAATGCATTCTTCAACAACTAGTGACGGTCATCATTTTGAACTTGTTTCTCTCCAGAATTACTTGTACAGGATGGACAACTTCAGTCTTTCCGATAAAATTTTGCCGCAATACACGCCTTATTGCAATTTTACATTCAATTTTATGACCTACGAAAAAACTCGTCTACTGAATAGTGCGATAGTTAAGGGCGCTGTTGTTCCTTAAAGGAATTTGAAAATGAAAAATGTATCCCTTTAAATAAATTTGCTTTAAAACGTGAGTTTATTCTAAATTTCACTTAGTCTGTGAACACAATTTATTTAAAAAATTTAAAAAAAACCTATGTCGGGGGTCTATAGGGTTTTTAACCACTTGTGGAGGATATCAAAATTTAAACAGTTTTTTTAAAGTTAATGTCATATTTGAATTTGTAAAAATACGTCATTGTTTTTAATAAAATCTGATGAATATATTTGTGGGAGCTATATTTTAATTAGAAAAGACTTTCGCCAATTCCAACTGCAGCCGTCCTTTGGCACAAGAAATTAACTTCTGCTAAATTTTATCGAGATTTGATTAGCATGCGGCATCTATAGCTAAAAACATAAAATAGGTTGAACATATAAGTGGGAAGTATGTCAAAATCTGAACAGATTTTTTTAAATTTCCACAAATTCGGTGTTCGGTCCAAAAAACTAAGTTGTGCCAATTTTCATCAAGATAGGTGTAAGATGTGGCTTCCAGAGCTAACACGTAAGCAAATTTAGTTCGGACATGCCGAACTAAGTATATACTAGGGTGGCCGATTTGTAAGGACAAAAATCTGTCGATATTGTGCTATCGATTCTCTCAGTGTTTTTACTCTCACGCGCTCATATATTGTATTGAATGTGGCAATGTTTTTTTGAACGAGCACGTTTTGTATGTCAGCTTGGAAAGGCAATATTAAAAAATATGTCCTCAGCTTGGAGGACCTATTTTTCAGCTCCCTTGGGACCTTACACTTATGGTTCAATATTACTTTTAAATGTTATTCTAACATACTGCCAATTATGTCTGTAGTTAAATAGTTCTAGTTTTAAGCCCCTTGGGCCAGTCTGAGTTTTATATTGGCCCAAATCTTAAATATTGGTTCATATAGAGATTTGCGAGAAAATAAGTCCATGTTCTAAAAAAAAGCCTCCACCTCTCCACCGCTCTAAAAGTTACATAACGGGTGATCAAGCCATACGTATTTTTTTCACAGATTACACATGAGTTGTGTTACACTTTTTCTTTTCAGTTTTGTTTGCCATTTCATCATAGAAATACTTACACCGCTAAAACGACGGTTTGGTGCGGTTTATAAGCTAGTGAAATCATCAGTCCAAATTTTTTCGAAAATGATGATGGCCGAAACGTAAACGTGAATGGTGCTCGCTATCGCGCCATGATATCGGACTTTTTGTTACCTGAAATTGAAGCCCTTAATCTTGACGACATTTGGTTTCAACAGAACGGTGCCACTTGCCATACAGCTGCTCAAACAATGGATCTATTGAGAGGTAATTTCGAAGAGCAGCTAATTTTACGTTTTGGACCGGTGAGTTGGTCGCCTAGATAGTGTGACATTACACCTTTAGACTTTTTTTTCTTTGGGGCTACGTCAAGTCCAAAATCTATGCTGACAAACCAGCTACGATTCAGGTTTTGGAAGCCAACATTACAAGTGTCATTAACGCCATAACGGTCGAAATGCTCGAAAAAGTCATCCAATGTTTGAGCCTCAGAATGGACACCCTGAGGCGTAGTTCTGGCCAATATTTAAATGAAATTATATTCAAGGAATGAATGGCATTAAAAGTCCTTTCGAATGAACATTAAAGATTACACATTTGACAGAATTTAGGTACTTTTTTATTTTGAAAAATACCTCTATATAGATCACCCGTTATTAACACCGATCTGAATTTAATTGCAGATGGCCATATAGGGCTATAACTTCGATAGCCACCACCCAAAAGTCTCTCCGAATACTAATTCCAATCGTGCTTAACTTCCTCATGGTACCTTAAGAACGACCAACAATTGACTTTGGTGAATCTGGACATAATCGCTCTATAATTGGCAATATCCAATTCACAAAAGTCCTTCCCGATTTGGGATCATTTAATATCCTTTAAAAATTCCACCAAGCTGCATATCCAATTCACAAAAGTCCATCCCGATTTGAGATTGTTTAATATCATTTGAATATTCCACCAAGCTGCAACATTTATCCATGTTCCAGTTTCCTGAACTCCTCATAAAGGGTGACCAAATAAAATTGATAGTGTCAAACTGGAGTATTTCAGAAGCAATCAATGTTACCAAATGTCTCAAACATCGATAAATCTTAGTTGTGGTTTTTAGGATATATATCTTTTTGACATTTTCTTATGGTTACCCAATTTTTTTGATTAGACGCTCAGCTTAGTAGATACAGGGCATTACGGGTTTTTTGTATCTTTAATTTTTTTGACCAGGAAAGAAGTGATTATGAATTTTAGTTTTTTGTCGATTGTAGGCTTAGTTTAGGAGATATAGGTAACGTTAGTTTTCCTATGACTTTCTAGCTTTGTTTGACCTGCAAAAAAGTTATCAGCAACTTAGAGCTCTTTCGTCGATTAGACGCTTAGTTTATAACATACAACATTGAGTGATGTCCTACGCCATCTGACATTTCGATTGGAAAGTTTGACATTTTTTAGCATAAACGTGCTCAGCACGTTTTGACGTACGACCATCATTTCTGTTGTCTACAGTGACTAGAAATAATCAATTTGGCAAAAAAAAAAAATGGAATTAACTCGTGAACATTTTCTTGAGATAATTTTTCACAATTTTCGATGTGGAATATCACGACAAGAGTGTATCGATGAACTTAAATCTTTGTATGACGATGAAGCACCATCCTATAGCACTGTGAAAAACTGGTTTATGGAATTCAATCGTGGCCGACGCTCGCTTAAAGACGAAGATCGTCCAAAAACGGCCGTTGTGCCAGAGAACATTGGTGCCGTGCGTTAACTGATAATGCAAGATCGTCATGTGACATACCATGAGCTAAAGGCATCCTTGGGCATTGCTTCCACCAGCATACATTCGATATTGCATAAACACCTGGTCGGTAAAAAGGTTTGTTCTCGATGGATCCCGCACAATTAAACAATCGCTCAAAAAAGTTCTCTTATCGATTGGTGCAAAGAAATTTTGAAAAAATACGATCGCGGTGCTTCAAAAGACGTTTATAAGATCGTCACAGGTGACGAATCATGGATCTATGCGTTTTAGCCCGAAACAAAATAGCAATCGACCGTGTGGGTCTTCGAAGACAAGCCAAATGCAATGAAAGTTGTTCGTGGAAGAAGCACTTCGAAGCAAATGGTCGCCTGTTTCTTCGGCAAAACTGGTCATGTGGCGACTGTTTCGCTTGAGCAACGTCGGACGATCAATTCTGAGTGGTACACCACAATTGGTTTGTCTGAAGTCTTCAAAGAAATTCGAAAAATGAACAAAAGAAGACGAATCATTGTGCACAATGACAATGCAAGCTCTCGCACATCGGGTCAAACCAGCGCCTTTTTGACCGGCCAAAACGTCGAATTGATGGGTCAACCGCCTTACAGCCCTGTCTTGGCACCCAATGACACCTCTTTTTTCCCGCACATCAAGAAAATAATGCGTGGTCAACGATTTTCGTCCCCAGAAGATGCTGTTGAAGCGTCCAAAAACCATGTTTTGGAGGTGTCTCAATCGGACTGGAAAAAGTGTCTCGACAATTGGTTTGAGCGCATGCAAGAGTGTATTAATCATGCTGGCGAATACTTTGCAAAACAATAAAATCATTTTTGATGATAAATATTAGCGTTTTCATTATGAGGCCAGAAATATATATAGCAGCCCTCGTATTGGTGATTTTAGTTTTTCTAGTGTTTTACAACTTTCTTTTGCTTAAAATAAATGATCATAAATTCTAGCAGTTTTGTTTGATAAGTCGCTTATTTTAGGTGATACAGGGTGGAGCGCGAAAATTTGCTTTTTTGAACTGCAGGCTATGGCGGCACTGTTGGTCGAAGTGAGAGTAGATTGTGCGTGGCTTATAGTGGCTGACGGGAGACTTGTATTCGTCTACCCTTCAGTTGCCACAATGCATTGGAAACGAGAGGAGTGGCCATTTTGTGTTGAAGCGTATTTTTCAAATGCGCACTCGATCATTGCAGTGCAGCGTGCTTTTTGTTTACGATTCGCTGTTCCCCCAAGCGGACGTGTTCCTGAACGGCTATCAATTTTAAATTGGGTAAATTCATTGAGAACAGCAAGGAATGTGTACGAAGAGGAGAAAAGGATTACAACACCACAAAACATTGAGAGAGCAGTACAGCAGTTTCCGGAACGCTCTGATCGGAAGCAATCACTTGCTCTTGGCATTTCCTGGATTTTTTTCAGCCGACTCTTGAGGCAATGCATTTAGAGGATACATGGTTCCAACAGGATGGGGAAACTGCACACACAGCGAGGTTGCCATGAATTGTTTGTGACAAATATTTCCTGGACGGCTTATCTTGTGCAGGGGTGATGTGAATTGGCCGGCACGCTCACCAGACCAGACCATGCGATTCTTTTCTTTGGAGTTACCTGCAGTCAAAGGTGTATATCAACCGTCCCAACAGCTTGGAAGACCTAATAAACAATATTGAGGCTAAAATTGGTAGAATACCAGACGACATGCTTGTTAGAGTTCATGAAAACTTCAGAAAACGTATGCAGCAGTGTGTGAATAACGAACGAAGGTCGACATTTGCCAGATACACTATTTAAAGCAATGTAATTTAAAAACTCCCTTTCAGTACAATATAATTAAAATATAAAATAAATTTTTCTAAGTTTTATTATTTTATTTTTTCATTCCCAAATAAGCAAATTGCCGCGCTCCACCCTGCATAACGGATTTAACCCTAGAAAAATTGGGCCATATCGGTTCATGTTTTGTTTTTCTCCAAAGGAGGAAATATCTTCAAATTGTGGATCTTTCATGAGAGAACAGGATCTAACCACTTTAAGGTCCACCAGTTCCGTGTGATTATTTGTTTGTTCGCATTATAAAAATCTGTTGTTGATATCAAATTTTAATTGTCAATTTTACCATGCGTGATTAGGGCTGTTATAATCATATCAAAAATGAATTAGACACAAGATCTAATTTGTTATACGAATTTATGTACCAATGTAGTTTTCAGTTATTTCAATAACAAGCCTCGAGCTAATTATTAAGTCATGTCAAATTTTCAATAATTCGTAACATTTTGTACTGAAGCTCTGTTTCAAAATGTTGTACACACTTTTGTTCGGTCTAATCGTGCTAAGTGACCTGGCTACAATACAGGTGATTATCATTGAAAGTTCGTTCCCTGGCACAGTACTCTAAGAGTTTTTTTCCTCTTATTCCCTTGCCTCCTTTTGCTCATAGACGGCAAAACGTCGCTTCGAAGTGGATTTGTATAATATAACCTGTACAAATAACAGCGCTCACATAAAACGTTTTGAGTTTGGTTTGACGAAATTGGCCGCGAGTCGTTTTGTCTTCAACTTGAATTTTATGCTAGACGAGGATCTGAAACCCGACAGCGAGGTACACTTGATCATCGAGGTAACACCTCCCCAGGGCGGTAGAACATTAACGTTCGTAAACATGAAAGCCAGCGTTTGTGAAGCGGTTAGCAAAAAATATAAAACTCCTCTAATTAAGGATCTCATGGATGAGCTGAGAAGGTCTAGCAATATGCCCTACTCATGTCCCATCAAAAAGGTAGGTGATCCAGCTTTAAAAGCCTCTAATTTAATTATGTTAGTACTATTTTCATTATAGAACTTCATGTACAAGGTAAGGAATTACAGTATCACCGAAGAGCTTGTGCCCGTATATTCTCCATATATAAATTTCACTGGTATTCTGAACGTATACCAGAACAAGCAGTTCTTCATTGGCGGCCAAATGAAGGGAGCTATTGTTCCTAGAATAAAAAAGTAATGATAACGTTTTACATTTGGGAATAGCAATTAAAAAAATAATTTCGGCTAAACGGGAAAATGTGTTTGCGAACCCCTAATGTTGTAAATTTTTAGAAAAATAGGATAAATAAAATACAGTGAAAAATTGTGCTAAAATATTGTTAAGATATGCAGTGACCTTCAATAGGATTTGTAGGTCATAAGGGAAGCTAAATCATGGCCTCAACTTTGCATTTTAAATTGTACTAAATACAATGTCATGAATGTCAATACTAATTTTGCCCCTCATCAATTATTTTTCCATTTTGCATGCTGAGAATTTCTTTTAATTTGTATAGAGAGCTAAGCGATTTTAAGCGATTACATCGTATGAATGGCTTATGTTGCCCAAGGGCGATACATGTAACCCTCACCACACGTTTTAGACTCCATAGCCTTAGTAGAGGGTGGCGCATTACTAGCGTTGTGGTTTGAGTGTTTAATGACTTTTTAAATTTTTATTTTTTATTTTTATTTCAGAATTTTGTGAAGCAAACTTGGGGCATTTGAAATGGAACACTACACCACAGAATGGCGATCAGCAATTGTTAAATTTTGTTATAAAAATCAAGAGTCAGTTGTTTTGACGCAAAGTGATTATTGTCGCTTTTTATACCCGCACCACATAGTGGTATGGGGTATAATGGCTTAGTGCTTGCGTTTGTAACACAACGAAGGAATCGAGTTAGAATACCGGGACCAGAGAGAAAGTTGCTCAGAATTACATTTTGAGTCGATTTAGCCATGTCTGTCTGGCTCGCTGGGCGGCTGGCTGGCTGGCTGGCTGGATGTAAAGATGTCCATCTATTCTTGTAATCAAAGTACAGGTCGCATTTATGCACCGATCTTGATGAAACTTGGCATGTGGTAATATATTGGGACAAGGACGGACGCTATTGAATTTGGTCCATTTTTGATAGACCCCCCATACAAAGGAACTCCCGGATTTGGTCCAAATCCAGTTGATGTCGCGTGTATTGGTCAACAAATTAAAAAAAATATGCCATTCGATGTAGAACTGACCACAAAATGTAAAAAAAATAGTTGGACCCGCCTCTCGGACCTACGGGGCCTTCAGAACCCAAAAAATGGACCCATGATTTTAAATATAAGTGTGACCCCTTAAATGAAAGGAAATTATCTTACAATTTTAAATACAGAAAAAAATTCGACCTGTTTGGGCCCCATGGTCCATTAGGAGGGTCCAAAAGTTTCGGTTTACCCGGATTTTAGTGTGACCCCTCAAATGACAGGGAATTGCCTCAGGACTTTAAATATGCCAAGCCAAATGATTTATCTCGTCCGTGGGAGGGCACAGGGTCCGAAAACAAGGTATGAAAATGTGGACCAACTATAATTGTTATACCCTCACCACATAGTGGTATGGGGTATAAAGGCTTAGTGCTTGCGTGATAGATACAGATAGAAATAGCGACGAGTGCTTTCGATTAACAGGAGACTTAATCACATTTATAGTGGTGCAGGTATCATAGAGTCGGCCACGCCCGACTATAGCACTTACTAACTTGTTAAATGTGCGTACTGGAACTTTAGAACCAACAAAAAACCGCTTGGTTGGAAATTTTCGACAACAAGGTAGAGTAAGCCACCTTCCACGTTCGGTCCACACGAACGAAAATATCCAACGTGTGGTGGAAATTGTGCAGGACAGTCCAGAAATATCAGCATGAAGTCGTTCGGCACAAGTGGGGCTATCTCGGAGTTCCGTTCAGAGGTTTTTGGCCAAATTACACATGTTCCCGCACGCAGAAAAAAAGTATGGTTGGGGTAACAAAATTCGAAGAGCGTCATACTATTGTTGGTTATATGGTTGTGGCACAAGAATATTATGAACATCACAACAATAGTATGGTTCACTCACAACCATACTATGATCCCCATAACAATATTATGGTCCTCACAATAATAGAATTATTTACACACAACCATACTATGATTCCCACAACCATATTTTTATTCACATTCAACCATGCTATGATCCCCACAACCATATTATGATCCTCATAACCATAGTATGACTTACACACAGTCATACTATGGTCCCCAAATTTTTTTGTAAAGATTGGCTTAAGTTGTTATTTAACAATAGAGAATAGTTATGTAGTAATAGGAGTGATTTATTAAACAGTAAAAAAAATTATTTATTTAAACTTATTCAGTTATACTAATTCGAAGTTTGTTTCGAAAAAAATTAATTACTTTTACTATTATTGCGTAAGATTCGTAAAAATAGCATTGTCAAATTAAAAAAAAAACACAATTTTGCCGGTATGATTGCCGTAATCATGTTATTGTTAACATAAAACCCATCAAAACAATACTTTTGTTCCAACAACCATATTTATATTGTAGCTACAACCATATTTTTATTTTTAAATTTGGCAACAATACTATTGTTACATTTCAACAATATTAATATTGCCGCAATAATACTATTGTCAAAATGAAATTCTAAAAACAATACTATGGTTGCGACGACCATACTTTTAATGCAGATAACATACTATTGTTGCCGTGACCAAATAGTAACCATATCTTTTCTCTGCGTGCGTATAAAGTTCAGCTTGTGCAAGAATTGAATTATGCCATTTCATTCCGACAAAAATATGAAGAAAATCTCGATTTCATTAACAATTTTATAATGAGCCATGAAGCCCATTTCCAATTGAATGGTTTCGTAAACAAACAAAATTGGGATACGAAGAATCCAAGAACAGTTCATCACAAAATTATACCAACTTTAGTGTTCCGTTTGGTGCGGTGTATCGTCTGAAAGGATCAGTGGTCCATATTTCTTTAAAAATGCACATGGCGCCTCAGTTACGATTAATGGTGCTGAACAATTTTTTGAGGTCAGCTGTAGAAAACCATTCACAGCTGTGGTTCCAACAGTCCCAACTGCAAGGGACCCAATTGCTCTATTACGGGACCTCTTTGGCGAACGCATTATTTCACGCAAAAGCGATTTCAATCGGCCCGCCCCCATGATCATCATATTTAATAGTGCCAGACTGTTTTCTTTGGGGTTATTTGAAAGAAAGGGTATACGTAAATAATCCGGCAAACATACAACAGATTAAGCAAACAGCCATGAAATTCAAGCCAGAACACCGGATATGTTGCGAAAAGTTATGCAAAATGCTGAAAAGACCACGAATGTGCTCAGCCGAAAATGGCCACCACTTGCGACATATACCCTACGGGAAATGCAGAGTCGATTACCCTGAATGTACCGAATCGTGTATGGTTGAAATAGAACCTGTTACAGAACTGGTTCGGTATGGATATAATCAGGTCAATTACTTGAAATTTAAAAGTCGTTAGATTCGCGGTATAACTTCGCACGTCAAAAATCGCACATAAAAGATTTTACATTTCCGCAGATTTCAGCTATCTGCTCAAAGTGGATTTTGTTAAGTAATCTTTTGAAAATTGTATGAAAATTTCCATTACAATCAAACTAATCATTAAATTAAACTGATGTAATGGGTGTTTCACGATGATGCTAGTATATTGTGTTTTGTACTTCAAAATTGTTGATTTTTCCACAGATGGAATCAATCCATGAGTGGCAGAATTGTTTAACCCTTAACCGATCTGACCCATTTTCAATACCAACAGTTTCCGTCAATTAACACATGTTTCTAAAAAAAATTCAGCCACTTAGCTTCAATAGTGCGACCTGTAATTTGCATTTCACAAACAAACAAACGGATATAGCTAGATCATCTTAGAATATTACGACGATTCAGGACAGCGCATAGAGAAAGGGACTTAAGGTAAAAAAATCAATTTTCACTTTTTTTTGATGTGTACAACATCTAAGCATCGAATGAGACCGATCCCATGCCCCAAAAGTGTTCCCTCCCAGAGATATGCGCGTTTTATGAAAGTGATGGTACACCAAAGATAAAAGTATTTAAATCTTTAAAATGGCTCTCCTGAACAAAACTTGTTTTTACCTTTAGGTCCCTTTCTATTGTGCGCGTCACATATATACACTTTACGGAATTTCCGACCAGTATTTCGAGGTATTGCCAATGGAATGACAAACTGAATATACCCTCTATCCAATGATGAAGGATATACAAATCGCACTTATGGCCAAAGTAATGAATCGATCGTTACAAAATTATAACAGACGTAAATGAATGATTAGCATATTATTTAAGACTTTTTTGGGTTAACATTGAGATAGAAATAGGTAGCCCGCCTATAAAACCCTAAGCTCTGATATGCTATGTCCTGACGATGGTACGTAGTTGGTATAAATGATGTTAGTATGGAAAGAGTGGGCCGCCGTGGTATGATGGAAATGTGCACTACTAACTTGCCATGCATTGGCCCTAAATTGACTTAGTGTGTCTCCTTCCTTTTTGGATATTTTAAACATCAGCACCAAGTCAAAATACCCTGTACCACTGTTCGGTGTGGGTAAAAAACTTGAAAATATAATTTTATTCCAAATCATGTTTAGTTCTTAGTTTATTTACGGTAATGACGACAATTTTTATTCTGCCCGAGTCTCATTAAAAAAAATCCTTTTATTTCGTAAGTAACACCAGAAAGAGTGAAATGATTCAGATTTAAATCTTACAAAATGTAGTAAAATTTCTACTGGACTTTTATCAAGTATACTTTAATAAAGAAAATTTGAACATCACGTAACAGTTTTAAGAAAAACAAGTTTTAACAAAATTCACAAATACAGAAAAATAAAAATTATCACTTTTCAAACATAAATCTGTGTGTCTGTCCGTCGTCACAAGTTGTCACTTTGAAGCTGTTTTATTTTATATTATGGAATAATTGAATTAAATTTTACACAGTGGTTCATGAGAGAAAAATGTGGAAATTTAATTATAACTGCTTAACTGCTAAATCCTTCACATTAAAATGTACAGGGGCTTTGTCAAATACACACAGAGAAAACATCTGTTGGAAATCATTCCGGTCTACAAAATTTCGGCTACATAAACCGAATTTCTGTTCCAATAACCAACATTCCATAGTGTTGATAGTAACGTGGTTTGAGATATCATAAGATGGTTGCTACAACCATATTACTTATTTTTCTTATTTATTTATTTGAATGTTACACAGTGGTTCATGAGAGAAAAATGTGGAATTTTAATTATAACTGCTTAACTGCTAAATCCTTCACATCAAAATGTACAGGGGCTTTGTCAAATACACACAGAGAAAACATCTGTTGGAAATGAGTTCGGTCTACAAAATTTCGGCTACATAAACCGAATTTCTGTTCCAATAACCAACATTCCATAGTATTGATAGTAACGTGGTTCGAGATATCATAAGATGGTTGCTACAACCATATTACTTATTTTTCTTATTTATTTACATTCAATATCACAGTTATACAAACCGAATTCAGTTAAACTATTGGTTGCGACAACTAACCAATTGTGATGTATATAGTACTTTGTTACCAATAATTAATGGTGACAACAGATAAGTTCTTTGTAGTGGCCAAACCCTGTTAAATTCACTGTTGTAACATAATATTGGCTTTTCCAACATCAACATATAAAACCTATAACATTTTATCGGCTTTAGTCACAACAAAAACGTAGTTTACTACGAAGAACATATTTCCCAAAAATGATACTGCCATATAAATAAACGAACTACAAATAAAAGTAATAAAAAATATATAAAAAAAATATTTTTCAGAATATAGATAGAGGCTTAACTGTTATTTAGCGACATTACTCAGATTTGATCAGAATATTTGAATATTATTCAAAACAACAAACTATTTTTTTTTTGTTTTTTTCCTAGTTACGGCAACAATAAATATTGTAATATATCGTAATTAAATTGTTTCCGACTAGGGCATCCCTGTAATGCTTATCAAAACATTTATCCAAAGATAAATGTTTTTACTGATCATTTGATACATTGCAGGTCGGGAATTTTTTTTTAAATCTACTTATAACCAACAGTCTATAACAACAACCAATACATGTACAAATTCAAATCCAATAATCATCTTAGTCTGTTAGGATAACCGAAACTTGTTTTCTTCAATCGAAAATGTCAGTTCCTTCTACTTAAAATTGCTGTGTACCCAATCAACATTCGGTTGTAACGAAGGAATACATAGATAGTTCGTGCCAACATTCGGCTGGTAACAAATTCGGTTTTGGCAGTCAGTTCCTTCTACTTAAAATTGCTGTGTACCCAATCAACATTCGGTTGTAACGAAGGAATACATAGATAGTTCGTGCCAACATTCGGCTGGTAACAAATTCGGTTTTGGCAACCAATCTATTCTCTGTGTGTATAATATTGACCTACAGAAAACGCACTTTGTGGTTACTTTGAACTTCTTTACCACACCTCACACTTTGGTACATGATATTACTACTTTGACGCATTGTAGGTCCATCTATCTGTACATCGACCGTTGTTACCATCTCAACAAACCGATCTCAATGAAACTTTGCACATTGTTAAGATTTCGTCCAATGTTGAACTCGGTCAATATTAATCTGTCCGGGGTAGGAGGGGTTTTACGTATATGTCCTCCACGGTTTAACTCCTTACTGCTCTAGAATCACATATTGAATCCGATTCTTCTCAAACATCGAATAGGACGTTATGGGCCATACATTACAATTTGAGGCTAAGCCGGCTTTAAATCAACAAATTAAATTCGATACTGCTCAACTTTCGTCCTGTGGGTTATTTTTTCTTTGTGAAATGGGAGCATATCGGTCCATGTTTTTCTAAAGACTCAATTTTACATCGCTTAAATTATGTGAGCTGCGTTTCTGAGGACCATATTTTCATATCTTCCATTAAATTTTGCTCAAACTGCATATGATACATTAGCTGTGTTCTTTTTAGGTACACTAGACCGCCGCGGTGTGCTGGACGTGTGCATGACTATTATACCAGTAGATCCAGATTTCAACCGCGGGTTAGAAAATCTAAAAATTGTTCAGCAGCGAGTTTTTCCACCTTGTAAGTGCCGGCGAGTTTACGAATAAGAGGTTTACCTTTAAAGCCATGTAAAAACTTCTCCATAAAAATGCATTAGACGCTCGGAGCCGGCGTTAAACAGTAGGTCCCGGTCAATAAGAAAAAAGAACTGAATCGTGCACATCTCACGGATTTGGGAGAAGTTTCCCTTGGTTCCTTAATGGGATGTTGTAAGACTGAACTAAGTAAATATGGAAAGGGACTTGTTACAACCCTACCGCAATATGGTACAGTAGTATTGCAATTGTATGCAGAGGTTTGATGATTGGTGCAACGCCAATAAATAAGTGGGATAGATCCCTTAAAAAGTATAACGATGGACGCAGAATTATTTTCTGAAAGGTAACGACTCGTTAGTCTGTAAGTCTGTCCATCTGTTCTTGTAATAAAAGTTTAGGTCCCAAATATGAACCGTGCTCGATAAAACTTTTTAGATTATTTGGCTTTCGGCTTATTACGTTTGGTATAGAAATTGTTCCAAGTTATCTGATATAGTTTGGGAAGTACCTCCCGATTTTGTGTCTAACCGACTTTCGCCTTAATTTCATCAGATTGTAACGTTATTTTGCACACCGGATAAATATTGCTAAAATAAGCAAGATCGGTTTAAATCTTGATATGGCCCCATACAAATGTTCCTCCCTATTTTCATCAGATTTCAACGAAATTTGGTATTTGGCATTACTAAATGGTAAAATGTACTCATTATTTGGGATGCCATTATTCCTAAAACGTTTAATATCATAAACGATATCGCATATAAAAAAAATTCCCGATTTAAGTAAATCATTTTCCCCTATATTTTTACGGCTGAATGATTACCATTGAACTGCAAATCCGTCTAGCCTTTACCAGACAAGAGTGTAAAATGATCAGATTTAACAATGGCTAGAGCTATTGTAACCTTCTAAAACTAGAAAGTCATTAAAGTAGTGAACCACAACAACAGCAAACGTCATGTTCAAGAGAAGTTTTCCATATACCATTTGTAGCATTTCTTTAAAGAGCTTGCAGCCAATATGTTGTACACGCTAGTAATTCTTCTTCTCGTAGCTAATGGTCTGACATCTTTTCCGGTGAGTAACATTGAGAATCGCTGGTGGCCTAAATAACGTGTTTATGCTTATAGAGCTCAAAGAGGCGCTTTGGCGTGGACTTGTACCATCTGGACTGTACAAATACTAGCGCTGTTCTTAAACACTTAAATTGTGAACTCAAGAAATTGGGCCAAAGTCGCTATGTTGTCAACGTGGATTTTATGTCTAATCAGGACTTGGGCAAGGACATAGAAGCACACTTGGCCATTCAAATAGCATATCCCAAGGATGACAAAATTTTAACTTTATTAGATCTCAAGATAAGCCTTTGCGATGCCTTACGAAACATTTTCGTCACTCCACTTCTAAAGGACCTCATGGATGAGGTGCGAAGGTCTAGCAAAGTTCCTTATACGTGTCCTTTCAAAAAGGTTTGCTCTTCAATAGCAGAGATGCTTAGATGATAATTTTTAATCTACTGCGGATTTGATTTCTTTGCAGAATGTCCAGTACAAAATCCAAAATTACAGTGTTACCGATTCCACTTTTCCCGTGTATTATCCGTATACGAATTTTACCTTTCGACTGAACTTTCAAAGAAATCAAAACTTAATTGGTGAAATTGTCTTGCAAGGAGCTCTGGTGCCGAAGTCGTGAAGAACGCATGGAATGTCAGGCGTCCGGGAAGGGTTCTCACATCTTTCAACACACTAAATAAAGTTGAAATGTGTCAAATAACATAACAATTAAAAATTAGCATGCAATTTTAATCATTTCAGGGTATTATAGTCCACCTGAAAGTGTAGCGATCGACTATGAATCTGAACAAGATTCGATTTCACAAGTACAAGTCGCACTTGTTGTCCGATCCTACCAAAATTCGGCGAAAGTCGGATGCTTTTGCAAGTCTCCATTTACATCAGACAACTTTACTTGCCGCAACTCTCAGTTTGTAGGAGAGAGAAGTAAGGAAAATAGAGAGGGAAAAACTGGTCTAGTGTGAAGTTGGCTGCAGATTATTTTAGTATTTTTTCACACAGAAATAAGAACGAACAAATCACAGATTATCAGAAAAGGCAATAATGAAAACAAAAATTGCCGTAACCAAATTGGCTTGTGTTAACACAAGAGGCAAGTTCCAAAGGGAATCATAAAATTTGCTGCAAGTAAAGTTGCTTTGTGTAAATGGGGACCAATCAGTACATAGTTAGATTTGACTTCCACACATATTTTCAGCCGATTTTATGTCATTAGCTCAAATACCCATAGATAACATCTAATCTCCAATTACGATAGGCCAGCAACAAGTTAAGATTAAAATGGGTTCTTTCGGTCTATGTTATGATATACTAAAGAACAAAAGTCCTATGCAATTTAGAAAAAACTGCTGCAGAACATCGATTTAGATCAAATATTCCATAGTATATAGCGATGGACTAAATCCACTATGGAAGAGGTTATTATAAATTATTTTCATGCCAAATTTTTGCAACTTTAAGTTAGATCCACCTTTAAACCTACCGATCGGCGTAACTGCTGATCCCATTGATCGATGACTGCCCATCTTCCCTTCCGTCCGTATGTCCCTCGTAAGCTTGATCTGCAACTAAAGGTCCAAATTTTGTGCGATTTTTAAAAAAAATTCGAATAAGTAAGTTTTTTGGGCCAATTCTGCCAAATTTCATGAAAATCGAAGAAGAAATGAGACGTGTACTTTGATTCGAGTTTTAGATGGACGGAGCGACGTATAGACAGACATTGTTTAAACGAATCAGCTAGTTAAGCTAGCTGAGTCGATCGATACACATAAATGTAGGACCAGCTCAAATATTTTTTGGTAGTTACAAACATTTGCCAGGAAACTAACTAACAATTCTATGTTCAGGGTGTAAAAATTAATAATATACTATTCTAAAGGCAGTGAATTGTACCAAAACTGGACTGAATTGTACCACAAATGGTACAATTCTTTCCACACTTTCCATCAGTGATACGTTGTATAAGTATACGGGCTGCTATATACTTATATATGTCAGGCCTAATAATGAAAATGCGAATATTTATCATCAAACAGGGTGTTAGTTTTTCATAGTATTCTCCAGCATGATTCAATTGTCGAAGCACTTTTTCCACTCCGATTGAGACACCCCCAAAACATGGTTTCAGAACGCTTTAACAGCATCTTCTGGCGACGAAAATCGTAGACCACGCTTTTTTTCTTGATGTGCGGGAATAAAAAGAAGTCACTGGGTGCCAAATCAGGGCTGAACGGCGGATGACCCATCAATTCAACGTTTTGGCCGTTCAAAAAGGCACTAGTTTGAGCCGATGTGTGAGAGAACGCATTGTCATGGTGCACAGTGATTCGTCTTTTTTTGCTCGTTTTTCGAATTTCTCCCAAGACTTCAGGCAAACAAATTGTGACGTACCACTCAGAATTGACCGTCCTACGTTGCTCAAGCGGAACAGTCGCCACATGACCAGTTTTGCCGATGAAACAGGCGACCATTTGCTTCAAAGCGCTTCATCCACGAACAACTTTCGTTAGATTTGGCTCGTCTTTGAAGACCCACACGGTCGATTGCAGTTTTGTTTCGGGCTCATACGCATAGATCCATGGTTCGTCACCTGTGACGATATTTTTTCAAAATTTCTTTGCACTGGTAGAAGAAATGCCTAAGGATGCCTCTATCTCACGGTATAAACATGACGATCTTGCATTATCAGTTCACGAACGGCATCAATGTTATCTGGGACAACGGCCGTTTTTGGAGGACCTTCACGACCTTCGTTTTTGAGCGAGAGTCGGCCACAATTGAATTCATTAAACCAATTTTTCACAGTGCTATAGGATGGTGCTTCATCGCCATACAAAGATTTAAGTTCATCGATGCACTCATGTCGTGATAATCCACGTCGAAAGATGGTCGCACGACAATGTTCACGAGTTAATTCCATTTTTATGACAAATTGATTTTTTCAAGTCACTGTAAACAACACAAACGATGGTCGTACGTCAAAAAGTTCTGAGTGCGTTTATGCTAAAAAATGTCAAACTTTCCAATGAAAATATCAGATGGCGCCAGGCAACACTTTGTGTTGCCTAGGCCAGAAATATATACATAGCAACCCCCGTAAATAAAGTAGCCGGTAGTTCATACGGCATGGAAAAGAAACCTTATTTACGATTTGCCAGTCGGTGGTCGACCATGCGGAGACAGTTGTTGCCCACGAGTAAGCTATACCCAGTGGAAGATGCTCCAAAACTGCCATAACGCTGCCCTCCTTACTCGAGGAGACAAAAATCCTTATGGTAAAGGACGATTGCTCGTTGATAACTAAGCACTGTTTTTGGGGTAGAAGGGGAAACCCTGCAATAGGTTTCCTGTGTTCTTAGATATCTTTCATTTTGACTGACCCTTCGGCATGACAGCTCTCTGTGGGACTCTCATTCTAGTGATTAAATTGCAGGGCGGAAGAGACTTCTTGGTCTCAAAAGTCCTAACAGCTTCGTATCTTTTCCAGTTCTCACCTTAATCCGTCATTTTTCTCATTATGTCGGCCTAATGTTTTTATTCAGCATATCGCTTAAGAACCGCTTTATCGGCCGCAAACCTGAGGCAGTTAAATATGGCATACTCCGCGTCTATTACTATACCACAGTATGTCGGACAGTCCGAAAAGTCGGCCAGTCCATATTTAAGAAGCTAACTTCAGTATTCTCCCTGGCTGATGAGTAACGGTGTTACCCATTTGGATATTTGTGCGATTAGCCAAAATGTCCATCTTCCTTTTCGACAAATCTCCCACGAAAACTGCCATCTTCTCTAGGATTTTTCTCTCACAGGGTTCGTTCTGCATCTGAAAGAGGAGTTAACGCTGTTTTTTTAAACCTTTCTCGCCTCTTCAGCAAGTATATTTTTAAGGATTGTATTAGTATCGACTGGAAAACTCGGTGGTAATAACTGACTAAGCGAAATAACAGCACACAAATTTTTTTTTTCTAAATTTTGCATTTCAGTAAAATAGTCATAACTTTGGAACGGTAGGACCTCTGGGCTTCGTTTAGGCTATTTTGGAAATGTAATACTGCATTTTCATTAGGCTATTTATTCTCGTTTTCGCTCGAAACTTTTCAAAACGTCTCAACCAATTTTCACACAATTTGTGGTCGTTTTCATTCTCGTTTTGGTTTTCGTTTGACAGTTCATTATTGTTTACAAACAAAAAACCACTATTAAAATACTGAAATACATATTTTTCTTAAACAAATGTATAAATTAAATTAAGTTTTTTTTAAAAAATCTATTTCGCCAAATATGTTTGACGATTGATTAAAAATGTCTGCCTTGAGATGACAAACCAACGATAAAAAAACGATAATTTTGGAGATGACACACTTTATTTAAGGTGACATCGCCTGTGCGGAACGTTTTCGTTCCTCTGTCGTACAAAAACAAGTCAAAGTGAGGCATTTTCATCACTTGAATTTGTATGGGAAAACGTCTCATTTTGACTTGTTTTGGCCAAACTTTTGAAAACACTTCAAAAGTGCCTAGTGAAAAAAGCGCATAAGAGGTGGGTAACTTTTATAAGAAATCCGACAGAACTTAACGATTTTACCCTAGTAGCTTCCGACCAGCAATCCGAAAATTTTCAAACCGCTGCCATTTCGCCCGCTTGCATTTTCGGGCATGGTCGTACATGGACATATTTTCATTAAATGAGACAGTCGTGAATGAATCACCCTGTATATGGAGCTACCTCACAAAACATAAGAAACGTGTTCTTTAACAATAACAAAATCATCCATTAAGTCCCCTAAAAATCAAGAATTTTTATCATCAAATGTAACGTTTTTTTCAGATTTCTTATAAAGGGTGATCCATTTAGAGGGATTTTTTCAGAGCAAAAAAATATAAGAATTCAAATCAAGTGTGGAATCTTTTTGGAAAGGACATTTTATGGCATTTATTTTTTGAATATATTTTCCATCAAATGTTGGCCGCAACTACGCCTCAGGGTTTCCATTCTGAGGGTCCAATTTTGGATGACTCGCTCGAGGATTTTAAACGGTATGGGTTTAATGGCACGCGTAATGTTGGCTTCCAAAACCTGAATCGTGGCTGGTTTGTCAGCATAGACTTTGGACTTTACGTAACCCCAAAGAAAAATGTCTAAAGGTGTGATATTACTCGATCTAGAGACCTGTCCAAAACGTGAAATTAGCAGCTTTTCGAAATGACCTCTCAGTAGATCCAGCTGTATATCAAGTGGCACCATCCTGTTTAAACCAAGTGTCATCAAGATTACGGGCTTCAATATCAGGTAGCATAGGGATCAATATCATGGCGCGATAGCGAGCACCATTCTCGGTTACGTTCTGGCCATCATCATTTTTGAAAAAAAATAAAAACCGATGATTCCACCAGCTTATAAACTGCACCAAACCGCGGTTTTCTCTGGTTATAATGGCACCTGTAGAACCTCTTGCTCTTCAGCCTAAATGCGGCAATTTTGTCTATTGACTTTGCCGTTGAGCCAGAAATGGCCCTCATCACTGAACAAAATTTTTGTCGAAAACAGCGGATCTCCCCGTTTCTCACCGAACGCCTTTTTCCATATTACAGTTGCCAACATTTGAAGGAAATTGTATTCAAAAAATAAATAGCATAAAATGTGATTTCGAATAAACAATATAGCTTCCACACTTGATTTGAATTTTTATATTTTTTTTTGTTCTGAAAAAAATACCTAGATGCATCACCCTATATAAAGCTTTTTTGGCTGAAAAATACGATTCCTAAAAACATAATATTGAATTGAATTGTAAACCTTTGTAGATTTTTTATATTTTTAAAAATTCAATTGTTTTTAAATTGCGTATGTTTTGGGTTTTGTTTCAAATCAACATGTATAAGATTCCGCTTTCTAGATATGAAACTAATTCACAAAACGTGTTCTTAAAAAATAAATTAGTCTTTTTCTGAGTTCTTAAAAACTTGGAGGATTTTTTGTCATCAAATGAAAAAGTCTTATGAAAAGTTTCTTTGTCTGTAAAAATTAGACAAATTTTATAATTTATTTGACACATTTCGTAAGTTTCAGGAACATAATTTTTTTCAGTGTACATGCCTACATTCGTGTTTATAATTTTTGAAAATTGTTCAATATTTTGTGGAAATTTCAATCAAAAGTTATCAAAGTATTTGAATACCAATTTACCCAAATACTCAGATTAATGGTTCACGATATTATTTGTATATTTAATGACGATGAATGGCTAAAAGTTTTATAGAATTTTTAGATTAAAAGTTGCTTTCTTTTTGTTGTAAAGTTTCTGGTGTTCGAAAGCCTTTATCGCTCCTTTTCCAAATGTTGAAGTAATTAGGTAAGTAAGTACCCTGGCTAGTGACTAATATAGGCTGTTTTTTTTTTGTAAAAACGAATTCTTTAGAGTAAGAAAAATATTTTGTCGGATTATTAAAAGTTATGTACATAAAAAGGGTGTTTTTTTGGACGTGTGGTTTTCAGGAAGAAAATAAAGCATTATAATTTATGATCATGGCCAATAACAAAGATTTAATTTAAAGATGAGGGTTTGCGTTATGTCTTAAAATGTTATGGGCAACTGGCCACTGCGGCTGGCTCGAATAAAATCCAGCAAACAGGTCCAATTTTCGACCACCTTTTGCAGCATTTGGGGCCGTATTTAAAATTTTCTTGTAAAAACCAGGATAGGTGGCCATCTCATTTTGGGCCTATTTACCACGATTTGAAAACGTTGTTCCGGAGAATATCTATTCACTATGAAATGGCAAACCAACCTGAGCATAAATCACGTGACGGCTATTAAAAAGACCAACTCCGAACAAATTGTGGCCTGATTGAAAGCCACACGTCTAGACCATACCCATTATTATGGACTCACGACCAACAGCCATATCATCTAAAGCCATACTTGAATCTAACCCAAGGCGAAGAGTCTAAAAGCTTTGGCCCGTAATCTTCACCTGTTTTATTTGCAACTCATGCCAAGTCTTATCTCTCGAGTCTAAAAGCTTTGACCCGAAATCTTCCCCTTTTTTTTGCAAATCATGCCAAGTCTTATCTACTCGAGAGGGCCGAAACTTTATGTCAGAGAGTACGCAATGGTCTTAAAAGCAATATGTTCAATCACTCCGACCCGGCCCATAATGCTCCGCTTCCATACTAGCATTGGACAAAAATAGAAGGCGTTTTCAGAATACGCTGATTTCAAAAATATTTTCGGTTTTTATGTAACATTCGCTGTTTTCTTCTAAAATTTAATTTTTTTTTGGTCTTTACTGAATCGTTTGGCATATCAACCAGGGCTGAGTTAACACGATGATATGCTCTCAGAACAGTTCGCTGACACCCTAAATTTTACGAAATTGAAATTTAAAAAAAGAAAACAACAAAACCTCTGCAAAAAAATGTCACCGATCTTTTTGGTGTTTTTTTTACCTTTTTGGAATCAACAATTGAAAATTTTTCGAATAAAAATTCATATAAACTTTTAAAAAAATTAAAATCAAAAAGAATCTGGAAAAATCGACAAAGAGTTTGTGTTTTTCTAATTTTTTTCTATAAGAAAAAAAATAATTTATTGTGCAAAAAAATGTCAACGAATTTTTTGATGTTTTTGCTTTCTGGAATCTAAAATTGAGAATTTTTTGAAAAAAAAAATTATCATAGACGCTTTTAAAAAGTAAAAATAAAAAAGAATCGGACAAAATCGGTGACGATTTCGTGTTTTTCTAATTTGCGTCTACTCGTATTAAAAAAAAAACGAATTTATTGTGCAAAAAAATTTCACCGACATTTTTGGTGATTTTTGCTTGTTATCATCAAAAATTGAGAATTTTTCGAATAAAAAATTCATCATATGTGACGCGCAAAAAAGAAAGAGACCTAAGGGTAAAAAACAGTTTTGTTCAGGAGAGCCATTTTAAAGATTTAAAAACGTGTATCTTTGGTGTAGAATCGTCGACTTCACTTTCATAAAACGCGCATATCTCTGGGAGGGAACACTTTTGGGACATGGTCTCATTCGATGCTCAGATGTTGTCCACATCAAAAAAATGAAAATTGTTTTTTTTTTACCCTTAGGTTCCTTTCTCTATGCGCTGTCACGTATACCCTTTTTAAAAAATTTAAAATCAAAAAGAATCGAATAAAATCGGCCAAGATTTCATGTTTTTCTAATTTTTGCCTATAAGAAAAAAACGAATTTATTGCGCACAAAATGTTCCCCGAATTTTTTGATGCTTTTGCTTTTTGGAATAAAAAAAATGAGAATTTTTCGAACAAAAAAATTCATTGTAGAAGCTGTATGAATTGTGCAAACAAATTTCACCGAAATTATTATGTTTTTTTTTTTCTTATTTTACCATTACAAATTAAAAATATTTCACATATACAACCAAAAAAACTGATCTTATTAGCTTGTGAAGTAATTCCTCTTTCAAAGAAATAGTATATATTAAAAAATTAATTAAAAATATTTTTTATAAGATTTAAAAGAAAATAAAAACAACCAACTTCGTACCACTCCTGAGCTATTCAAAAATTATAAGCCAATTCGATTCCATCTAAAAATGTGTCTTTCACAAATATTTTTTAGTTCAACTACTCAGGAGCGAAACTAAAATATTAATTAATTCCGAATGCAAATCGCTGTGGCTCTGGAGCCCAAAAAAAAACTATTCCTATGAAAAGTTTGACTATTATCTTTAAAATACTAAAAAACAATTTTAATTCTAAGCAGGTCAATTTTATAATTTTCGTCAAAACGGAGCACTGTGCGGCCCTACTAATCGCATTGTAGAAGTACTTAAATGAGTATACTCAATTAAGTATTTGGAAAATTATAATTACTTAAATTGTTAGCTCATTAAAAGCATATTAAGCTGATTCTTAACACTGATTTCAAACATTTACCGCTGCTTGTTGTGTCGCCATCAACTATATTGGCCTATTGTCATTTAGAAACAATCCAAGTAAAATGAGTCGAAATCTTCCATTACTTCTCATTGTGCTGCTTTACCTGACTACAATTGAGGTAAGTTCGAAACCAGTGCTGGATTTTCTTTCTCTTTTAGCTTTTCTAACATTTCCCATCTGTCGTAGACTTCCAAGCGCCGTTTCAATTTGGAATTTTACAATTTCACCTGCACCAAAGTCACCGAGCGCGTCAAAGTTTTCGATTGCGAGTTCACGAAAATGACTACCAATCAGTATATCTTCAATGAGCGTCTGATGCTCAATAGAAATGTGGGCAAAAACTTTCGCGCTAAAGTATCGGTTTTTGTCAAACCGCGCCATGCAACTAAAGGCCTGCGATTTATTGATGTGACACTGAATGTATGCGATGTTTTGGATAATCGTTTGGAGAACCCATTGCTTAAGACTCTCCTCAATGAGTTGAGAAGGTCTAGCAATATACCCTTCGCATGTCCCTTCAAAGGGGTAAGTTTAGTTAGATGCATATGTGACGCGCAAAATAGAAATGGACCTAAGGTTAGAAACCAGTTTTGTTCAGGAGAGCCATTTCAAAAATTAAGTTCCTTTCTATTTGAGCTTAGAATCGTCGACTTCACTTTCATAAAACGGGCATATCTCTGGGAGGGAACACTTTTGGGGAATGGGATCGATCTCATTCGATGCTCAGATGTTGTCCACATCAAAAAAAGAAGAAAAAAAAATGAAAATTGATTTTTGTTTACCCTTAGGTCCCTTTCTCTATGCGCTGTCACATATACTCGTATTGAGCAAATTGTATTTGTAACTCTTGCACATTGGTTTGTCTTTACAGAACTTTATGTATAAAATGATGAACTACTCTTTTACGGATAAATACCTTCCAAGCTATGCGCCATTTTTGAACTTTACATTTGCCATGGAATTCTACGAGGGCAAGACATTGTTTGCCATTACCAAGATAATGGGCGCGGCGGCTCCTATTTTGTAACAGCACAGCACAGATAACTCGAAAATCTTGAACGAATATTTTAAAACTGGATAAAATCTCGAACAACTAAAGGCACAAAACAAATTGTAATGCCATTTTTAATAAAATGCCCAATAAATTCTAGTATGAAATATATTTATATCCTACACGCAGAGAAGATATGTGGATACTACAGGGTGGAGCGCGATAATTTGCTTTTTCCACTGCAGGCTGTGGCGGCACTGATGGTCGAAGAGAGTGGTAAATGTGGACTGGCTTATAGTGGCAGACGGGAGGTTGGTATTCGTCAATCTTTCAGTTAACATCATGCATTGGACACGTGAGGAGAGGTCATTTTGTGTTGAAGCGTATTTGTCATATGTGCACTCGAAGATTGCAGTGCAGCGTGCTTTTCGTTTACAGTTCGCTGTTCGCCCACGCGAACGTGTTCCTGGACGGCAATTAATTGTTAATTGGGTAACTTTATTGACTTCATTGAGAACAGCAGAGAATGTATCATGTGCACAAAGGGGACCTGAGAGAAGGATTACAACACCACAAAACATCGAGAGAGTTAGAGCAGCAGTACTGCAATCTCCGAAACGCTCTGCTCGAAAGCAATCAC
Source organism: Hydrotaea diabolus (assembly GCA_963513945.1). Classification (NCBI taxonomy): domain Eukaryota; kingdom Metazoa; phylum Arthropoda; class Insecta; order Diptera; family Muscidae; genus Hydrotaea; species Hydrotaea diabolus. The sequence continues at coordinate 128,531,546 of OY740720.1, forward strand.
TTGCTTTGACATTTCCATACTTTTTTCAGCCGGCCGACATGGTTCCACAGCTCACACAGTGAGGGTTACCATGAATTGTTTGATGTTTCCTGGACGGTCTATCTCTTTGAAGGGTTATGTGAACTGAACGGCACGCTCGCCAGACTTAGCCCCATATGATTATTTCTTTGGATTGACCTGAAGTCGAAGGTGTATATCAACCGTCCCAAACCCTTGGAAGGCCTCATTAACAATATTGAGGCTGAAATTGACAGAATACCAGTCGACATGCTGGTTAGAGTTCTGAAGAGGGTTGCAGCCACAAAAATCAATGTCACTTTGCCATTTTGTTAAAAACTTGTCTTCTATTTAAATATAGAAGCAAGAGGTCTTGAGCCGGTTTAATCCCCGTTCAATGTGTTCATGAAAACTTCAGAAAACGTATGCAGCAGTGTGTGGATAACGAAGGTCGACATTTGCCAGATATACTATTTAAAGCAATGTAATTTAAAAACTCCCTTTCTATTCAATATAATTAAAATATAAAATAAAATTTTCTAAGGTTCATAATTTTTTTATTTCATTCCCAAATTAGCAAAATACCGCGCTCCACCCTGTAGTAACTGTTAGAGAAATGACAGTGATTTTTAAACATGTAAAATTGCAGTGAAACGAAACACACATAGTTTAAAAAGTGCTCGGTGCCAAGCCCCTTTTGAAAAATCGCATTTACGCCATGGAGCGATTGTTAGAAAATGTAAACATAATGAAATAAATCATTAGCATATAATGATAGACTATATTGTGTTAAAATTGAACAAAAGGGCGTCAAATCGCCTATACAAGCCAGTAGTGCGATTCTGTAACGTTAAACAATAACAAGAATTGCTAAAGTTGTCAACATCTTTTGTTGTTTGCAGTAACGATTAGGTGATTCTGTAGCTACTGCTTAACAACAGTAGACAACTTTTGGCTTCAGTAGGCAACTCTGGTGAACGAACTGTCAAAAAAGCAAAAAGTACAAAGCAGAATAGGAAAAAAACAAATCAATACGCACCACAAAATGTTAGTAACGTTTAATTTTGAAAATTAATTAATTAAAATATCACATATCTATGAGTAGAATAATAAGCATATGTGACGCGCAAAATTGAAAGGGACCTAAGGTTAAAAACCGGTTTTATTCAGGAGAGCCATTTTAAAGATTTAAATACGTGTATCTTTGGTGTACCATCACTTTCATAAAACGCGCATATATCTTTGAGGGAACACTTTTGGGGCATGGGATCAGTCTCATTCGATGCTCAGATGTCCATATCAAAAAAAAAAAAGTTAAAATTGATTTTTTTACCCTTAGGTCCCTTTCTCTATGGGCTGTAACATATAGTACTTAGTAGGGACATAAATACTGTTACAACAATGAACACACCCATTTCAATAGCAGAACTGAACATACCCCCTTAATGTCATATGGGTTTTGAAAGCTAACCTCAATAGCGTTAGTCTGTAACGGGATTTTAAAATTGTTTCAACTTTCATCATGGAGTGGTCAGATCGCTGTAAAAGCGCTTTTCAAGTGTGAAATAAAAAAGCGATGTTTTCAAAACGCTCCGGCCACTAGGGATTAGCCGCATGTTTGTCTATCGATGCATAAAACTGTTTGAGGAGACTGGAGATGTAAAAGACTGCCCACGGTCGGGCCGCATACGCTCTGTTCGAACACCGCATGTCATCAAAGCCGTTAAAGCAAGAATTCACAGAAATCCGCTCCGAAAACAGAAAATCATGGCCCGTAGGAAGAATATCACGCAAAAGTCCATGAGTCGAATCATTAAAAAAGACTTGGGGCTTTCAAACGACGTACCGGACATTTATTGACTGCAGCTAAAAAAAAGGATTGAAAAATGCAAACGTCTTTTGGTGAAGCACGCTGATAACTTGCACAGAAAAATTTTGTTCACCGATGAAAAAATGTTTACCGTTCAGGAAACATTTAACAAGCAAAATGATAGAGTGTATACGCGGTCATCTAAGGAATCGTCTGAACTGATCCCAAGGGTGGAAAAGGATCATCACCCAGCTTCAGTCATGGTGTGGTGGGGTGTCTTTTACGATGGGGTCACTGACCTGCTTTTCTGCGAACAAGGAGTCAACACATCGGCCAAAGTTTACCAAGAAACCGTTTCGGATGCTGTTGTGAAGCCTCTTAACAATTCCCTGTTTCGAAACCAGCCAGCAGGATTCTGCGCCGGCCCATAAGGCTAAATCGTCCCAGGCCTGGCTTCGAAACAATTTGCCAGCGTTCATTTCCTCTGAAGAATTGGCCTTAGGCAGTCCAGATTTAAACCCATTGGATTACAAATTGTGGACGGTTTTAGAGGACAAGGTTTGTCACAAAAGATACCCCAACATTGGATCTCTTAAGACTGCTTTGGTTCGAGCTGTGGCCAATTTACCAATGGACGAGGTTCGTGCAGCTATTGACAATTGGCCATTGCGACTTAAGGCGTGTGTAAGGGCAAAAGGCGGACATTTCGAAAAAGTAGATTCTTTTTGGATACATATATTAAAAATTAGTTGGTCCAAAATCATTCAGTACTTTTTATTTTACAGCATAAAACGTGTGTAACAGTATTTCTTATACCCACCGACGGGAACCTACAGTTTAACGCCGGTTCCGAACGGCTACTACATTTTATGAAGAAGTTTTGTACATGACTTAGAGATAAATCTCTTACTCATAAAGTCGACGGCATTTACGAGTTGGAACTTCGCCCATGTTGAAAATTTACTTCATAATACTCGTATGTCTCTTCTAAGTATATGTGACAGATAGCGCATTGATGTGGACAACATCTGAGCATCGAATGAGACCGATCCCATGCCCCAAAAGTGTTCCCTCTCAGAGATATGCGCGTTTTATGAAAGTGATGGTACACCAAAGAAACACGTATTTAAATCTTTAGGTCCCTTTCTATTTTGCGCGTCACATATAATTTCGAATGCCTTTTCATGTAATTTTCCTTTTACCGTGTGCACATTGATTGAGTGGTAGCCATGGTGGATGACATACGCCTCCTCGTGATTTTTTGGGGCCGAAATGGAGACATGTGTACAATCGATAGCTCCGACAGTGCCTTCCCAATGTTGTCGCTCCACTTGAAACATTGGGAATCTCACCTTTGCAAAAAACATGGAGTCGTTTATTGCGTCCGTTACACGATATATATAACGACTAATTGACGTTTGACTCATTGATAACCCCCATTGCTCTTCCACGGGACGTTGGTAACATCCTGTTGCAAAGAATCTCAAGGCAGCTAGAACCTAGCAAAACAAGGCTCGATTTTACCTGTTTTTCAGTCGAAACTGCTGTAATTCTCGAACCTCTTAATTTGCCATCAAGCTGAAAAACAAGATTTTCAACTAAGTCTGGAGATAAGCTGTAGAGCTTCCGAAATTCGGTTCCAGTCGATTCAAATGGGTTATCTAAATATCGAAGCAAGCGCCTATCAACTGTTGGAACACGATTTCATGATTCATTCCGCGACAAATTATATGCCAAATACTCAAGACATTTTAAAAACCGATTAAAACAGTTGATCGAATTCTTAACAACACAAAATTTGTTGTCGTTTACTTAACAACAACAGCTATTCTTACAGTAACGACTGTCGTTAAAAACTTTACTGAATTGCAAAATCGACAATTTTATTGTTAGCCTTTTTTAACCATTCCGATTATCCATTAAACAGGGATTAACCGGCTCAAGACCTCTTGCTTCTATATTTAAATAGAAGACAAGTTTTTATCAAAATGGCAAAGTGACATTGATTTTCGTGGCTGCACCCTACTTTTATCATGATTTCGGGTCCGTGACAACCCTCGTCAGAAAGCCTTGCTGCAATTGTTGAAAGTAAAACGACTCTATAAGGCCAGGCTCTCGTCAAACGAATGAAAACTACTGTTGTAAACCTTACTTTTCAAATTTTCTTCACACAATTGCCCACGAAAATACAACTCACTCTTGCCACCTCTAAAGAGACTCCACATCGAGAGCAATCAATAGATTTCTATTACAACAACGTGTGTGTGTGTATGTTGTAAAAAGTTGTAAAAAGTTTAATTGACTATGTCAACTTGTGTGCCGTGCCGTGCATGTCCCATTAAAAGTTTTACTGAATTGCAAAATCGACAATTTTGTTTTAGCCATTTTTAACCATTCCGATTATCCTTAAACAAGTTACAGAATCGGACTACAGAACTTTAAAAACCCATATTTAGCGAACTAATAATAATATGAAGACCAGTATGGCGTTAATGACACGCATAATTCTGGCTTCCAAAACGTAGCTGGTTTGTGAGCATAGACTTTGGACTTTACGTAGCACCAACGAAAAAAGTCTAAAGGTGTGATATCACACGATCTAGGCTGCCAACTCACCGGTCCAAAACTTGAAATTAGCTGCTCTTCGAAATGTCCGCTCAATAGATCCAGTGTTTGAGCTGAGCTGTGTGGCAAGTGGCCCCGTCCTGCTGAAACCAAATGTCGTCAAGATTACCGGCTTCAATTTCTGGTAGCAAAAAGTCCGACAAAATGGCGCGATAGCTAACACCATGATTACACTAGCCCTTGAACAGCACCAAACTTGATTTTCTCTGGGCATAATGGCACCTCTTGAACCTCTTCTGGTTGCTCTTCAGCCCAAAGGCGTCAATTGGATTTATTGGCATTATCGTTGGGCCAGAAAGGGGCCTCATCACTGAACAAAATTTTGATTGCAAACAGTTTCTCACCGAACGCTCATTTCCATAACACAGTTGCTCAATTTGGAGAATTTGTTGCGGTCTAAGTCTTTCCATGATGGAATGTCAAACGATACTGTAAAGAAATAAAAAGAAAAGTTTAACAGAATTCATGCGTAATCTGTGAAAAAATACCCAAATGAAAAAAATACCTCTAGATGGATCACCTTATAGATGATAAACATACGATGTCGATATGGAAAGGAATACACCCCTTTAAAAAGAGAGCTGTGGCACTCCCCGTTGACAACATTTTTATATTGGAACGGAATCCATGATAGAGGTTTTATACGCTTCGGCCCGGCCAAACTTAGTTGATTCACTGTTTAATAATTCCATTATTTGGATAACTTGATTTTTTCTGGGCATAATGGCACCTCTTGAACCTCTTCTGGTTGCTCTTCAGCCCAAAGGCGTCAATTGGATTTATTGGCATTATCGTTGGGCCAGAAAGGGGCCTCATCACTGAACAAAATTTTGATTGCAAACAGTTTCTCACCGAACGCTCATTTCCATAACACAGTTGCTCAATTTGGAGAATTTGTTGCGGTCTAAGTCTTTCCATGATGGAATGTCAAACGATACTGTAAAGAAATAAAAAGAAAAGTTTAACAGAATTCATGCGTAATCTGTGAAAAAATACCCAAATGAAAAAAATACCTCTAGATGGATCACCTTATAGATGATAAACATACGATGTCGATATGGAAAGGAATACACCCCTTTAAAAAGAGAGCTGTGCCACTCCCCGTTGACAACATTTTTATATTGGAACGGAATCCATGATGGAGGTTTTATACGCTTCGGCCCGGCCAAACTTAGTTGATTCACTGTTTAATAATTCCATTATTTGGACTCCGCATTAGTAACTTTGGCTATTAGATTCCATTATTTTCCAACTTTCAATGGAGATGTGATAAAGACATTCTGAAAATAAAATGAGATAAAATATTATGAAGTAAATTTTCAACATGGGCGAAAAAAATACCTATAGATTGAGCACCCGATAGATGGTTAACAAACGATGTTGATATGAAAAGGAAAACATCCCTTTAAAAAGAGAGCTGGAGGTTTTATAAGATGATGGAGGTTTTATAAGCTTTGACCCGGCCAAACTTAGTTGGTTCACTGATTAATAATCGCCCTTTTTTGGGCTGCGCAGCATTCACTTTTGGCATAACTTTGCATTAGATTCCAACTTTCGATGGAGATGTGATAAAGACATGCTGAATGAGATAAAATACGAGATAAATGAGATAAAATACGAGATAAAATACGAGGGCGGTTCGGAAACTTCTTAGCCTAGCACAAAAAGCGCGGTATAAACAGAAAAAAGTTAAGTGTTTTGAAAACTCTGCTATGAACCCATGTTAAATTTTGTTTCGATCTGGCAACTCCTTCATATAGAAACAGGTGTTCACAAAAGACGCATCCGCAATTTTTTACAATGGAAAAATTAGAAATGCGTGGTGTCATTACATATTTACATAAAAAAGGTTCATCGGGACAAGAAATTCATAATGATATGGTGAATGTGTTTGGTGAAAGTGCTTCTTCATATGCAACAGTAAAAAATTGGGTTGCTGAATTTAAACGTAGTGGACGTCCAAAAACAGCAAAGGTATTTTATTGATTGACTATCTGCAAAAGGGTAAAACAATAAATTCAGAGTACTATTGCAACCTTTAAGATCAATTAAATGTACAAATTCGAGAAAAACGTCCTGGCTTGCAACACAAAAAAATAATTTTTCATCAAGACAACGCACCAGCGCACAAGAGTGTTTTAACAATGGCTAAAATCAACGAATTAAAGTACGAGTTGCTTGACCACCCACCTTATTCTCCTGATTTAGCTCCCAGTGACTTTTACCTGTTCCCAAATCTAAAAAAATTCCTTGCTGGCAAGCGTTTTACCTCAAATGAAGATGCAATTACAGTTGTAAACCACTATTTTGAAGACCTTGAGGAAAACTATTTTAATTAAGGGATAGAATTGCTAGATAAGCGTTGGACTATGTGTATTGAAGTTTCAGCAGATCATATTGAAAAATAAAAATATTTTTGAAAAACTAACTATTCTCTTTCATTGATAGGCTAAGAACTTTCCGAACCGCCCTCGTAGTGGACAAATTTTGAGTCCCAAGCCACCTTTTCGTAGGCCGGGTCACATATTGTATCCAAAAAGAATCTACTTATTCAACATGTCCGTCTTTTGCATTTACACACGCCTTAAGTCGTCCATTGGAAAATTGGCCAAAGCTCGAACCAAAGCAGTCTTAAGAGATCCAATGTTAGGGTATCTTTTATGACAAACGTTGTCCTCTAAAACCGTCCACAATTTGTAATCCAATGGGTTCAAATCTAGACTGCCCGAGGGCCCGTCTTCAGAGGAAATGAAGGCTGGCAAATTGTTTCGAAGCCAGGCCTGGGACGTTTTAGCCTTATGGGCCGGCGCAGAATCCTGCTGGAAAGTCCTTGGCTGGCTTTGGAACAGGGAATTGTTAAGAGGGTTCACAACAGCTTCCAAAATGGTTTCATGGTAAACTTTGGCCGATGTTTAGACTCCTTGTTTGCAGAAATGCAGGTCAGTGACCCCATCGTAAGAGACACCCCACCAAACCATGACTGAAGCTGGGTGTTGGCCCTTTTCCACCTTTGGGATCAGTTCAGACACACTCTATCATTTTGCTTGTTAAATTTTTCCTGATTGGTAGAAATTTGTTCTTCGGTGAACAAAATTTTTCTGTGCAAGTTACCAGCGTGCTTCACCAAAAGACGCTTGCATTTCCAAATCCTATTTTTTTTAAAGCTGCAGTAAATAAATGTCCGGTAAGTCGTTGGAAAGCCCCAAGTCCCAAGTCTTTTTTAATGATTTGACTCATGGACTTTTGCGTGATATTCATCTCACGGGCCATGATTTTCGGTTTTCGAAGCAGATTTATGTGAATTTTTAATTTAACGACTATGATGACTTGCGGTGTTCGAACAGAACATGGGCGGCCCAACCGTGGGCAGTCTTTTACATCTCCAGTCTCCTCAAACAGTTGTATGTAACGATAGACGAACATGCGGCTAATCCCTAGTGGCCGGAGCGTTTTCAAAATATCGCTTTTTTCATTTCACACTTGAAAAGCGCTTTTACATCGATCTGACCACTCCATGATAAAAGTTGAAACAATTTTAAAATCCCGTTACAGACTAACGCTATTGAGGTTAGCTTGCAAAACCGATATGACATTAACGGGGTATGTTCAGTTCTACTATTAAAATGGGTGTGTTCAATGTTGGAACAGTATTTATGTCCTTACTAAGTACAACTTCTTTATATTTTATCTTTAGTGTACTTCTTTATTATATTAATTCGACCTTGGTACAACAGCACCAATTACCACAAAATTGCCCAATAACTGAACATTCTCATAATACTCTAAGGTATATGTAAAATTCAAGTATGGCACATATGGCGGAAAAGATTTTTCACTAATCGTGTAATTGTCCAATTTGTACAGGAAATTCTAGAACGAGAGAACAAGCCAATATTTAAACACACATCTCTATAATACTTCAAAAGATTGCAAACTCACTGCTTTTAAAGGACAGGCATAGGGCGCATTACTGGACCTTCGAAATTCATCCATTATACGTTTGAGCAGTACATTGTTGAAGGCTTTAGCCAAGGTATCGCACAGATTTAGCTTAACATCAAGGAAATTCAAACTCTTCCGGCCATTTCGAGGCATGACATGAAGCCTAATACGGACATCGACTTCCTTGCCCATAGCGCGATCCATCATGAGACGTCCACTTAAGCCAAAGCTATTGGTAGCGAACTTTTGGAAAGAGAACTCAACGCGCTTAACGCGAGTAGTAAAGCTTTTGCAGGTCACATTGTGAAACTCCACATCGAAACGATTCGTTCTAGTCTAAAAAAGGAACGACATATAAATGACAGATACTGCAGAAAAAAAGAGATTTTCATACCTCGATACTGGAAAAATGCTGCAGTATAAGAAGAACGTATAAAATTTTATAAAACATTACTTTTTTTAAATTAAACAGAAATATATCGGACTCTGAATAAGTTTAACATCGCTCACAAACTAAAGTTGTTGTAATAGCCGCCGTATCTGTTTTCCATCGGCCCAAAAACAAAATATTTTCGTTATTATCTCATGGTGGTTTTAAAATCTATTATTCAACATTTTATAAACACTCTAAATTATATTATTTAAAGGCACAACAGCAATTATTGCCTTTAATAAATAGAAGTACGTATTTTTCTAAACAAGCCACTAAAGAATAATAACAACAAACCAGTTCACTTGTGACATTTGTTAAAAACAATTGTAAACGATCTATTTGTGGACCCCGATTACACACTTAATTAGCACAACATCCCATTAAGGAACAGGGGGAAACTTCTCTCAAATCCATGAGCTGTGCAGCACATAATTCTTATACCCACAGACCGGAACCTACTCTTTAACGCCAGTTCCGAAGGGTTGCTAGATTTTATGAAGAAGTTTTGTACATGACTTAGAGATAAATCTCTTACTCATAAAGTCGACGGCATTTACGAGTTGGAAGTCGACGGCATTTACGAGGGCGGTTCGGAAAGTTCTTAGCCTATCAACGAAAGAGAATAGTTAGTTTTTCAAAAATATTTTTATTTTTCAATATGATCTGCTGAAACTTCAATACACATAGTCCAACGCTTATCTAGCAATTCTATCCCTTGATTAAAATAGTTTTCCTCAAGGTCTTCAAAATAGTGGTTTACAACTGTAATTGCATCTTCATTTGAGGTAAAACGCTTGCCAGCAAGGAATATTTTTAGATTTGGGAACAGGTAAAAGTCACTGGGAGCTAAATCAGGAGAATAAGGTGGGTGGTCAAGCTACTCGTACTTTAATTCGTTGATTTTAGCCATTGTAAAAACAATCTTGTGCGCTGGTGCGTTGTCATGATAAAAAATTATTTTTTTGTGTTGTAAGCCAGGACGTTTTTCTTGAATTTGTACATTTAATTGATCTAAAAGGTTGCAATAGTACTCTGAATTTATTGTTTTACCCTTTTGCAGATAGTCAATCAATAAAATACCTTTGAAGTCCCAAAAAACCGTTGCCATAACCTTACCAGCCGATTGAATTGTTTTTGTCTTCTTTGGGGCACTTCCTCCAGCTTCAGTCCATTGTTTGGATTGTTCTTTTGTCTCTGGAGTATAGTGGTGAATCCATGTCTCATCAACAGTTATGAAACGACGCTTAAAATCCATTTTATTTCGCTGAAAACGATCCAAACAAGCTTGAGAAATGTTCATTCTTATGCGTTTTTGGTCGACTGTTAACAAGTGCGGCACACCTCTTGCAGAAAGCTTTTTCATCTGTAGTTCTTAATGCAAAATTAAATGGACTCGATCATTTAAGATGCCCATGATATTAGCTATTTCACGCACTTTTATTCGTCGATCATTTAATACCATATCATGCACTTTTTTGGACGTCCACTACGTGGCTCATCCTCAATGCTTGTACGACCACGTTTAAATTCAGCAATCCAATTTTTTACTGTTGCATATGAAGGAGCACTTTCACCTAACACATTCACCACATCATTATTAATTTCTTGTCCCGATAAACCTTTTTTATGTAAATATTTAATGACACCACGCATTTCTAAATTTTCCATTGTAAAAAAATCGCGGAAGCGTCTTTTGTGAACACCTGTTTCTATATGAAGGAGTTGCCAGATCGAAACAAAATTTAACATGTGTTCATAGCAGAGTTTCCAAAACACTTAACTTTTTTCTGTTTATACCGCGCTTTTTGTGCTAGGCTAAGAAGTTTCCGAACCCCCTCGTACTAAGAAACTGAAGAAATGCATTGTTTATTTTTAACAGTTGTTTCTCGCAATTTCTTTTTTGAGTCATAAGACACCTTTTCATAGGCCGGGTCACATATACATCAATAAATATATTAAAAAATATTTGGTCCAAAAACATTCAATACTTTTTTATTTATGTCCCCACTAAGTACAAAGTAAATTGGCCAAATCCAATTCGATGAGTTTGAGCTGAATGTTACTTGGGATGCACTTTATACCTAAAAAAAGGCATAGTTGCTGGACTGTTTGGCTCAAGCGGTCCGCATAACGTCCCGCCCATTCGTCTCTGAGCTACCAATCGGTTTTAAATTTAGCATGTCGTAATATTTTACCAAAACAGTTTTTGGAATTGAAAATGGGCAATATAGCCTCCCCCATCTGGTAGCCCCAAATGTACCACAAACCCAACTACGAGGGCTGCTATATATATTTTATGCCTAATAATGATAATGCGAATATTTAACATCAAAAATGGTTTTATTATTTTTCAAAGTATTCTCCAGCATGATTTATACACCTTTGCATGCGCTCAAACCAATTATCGAAGCACTTTTTCCACTCCGATTGAGACAGCTTCAAAACATGGTTTCTGAACGCCTCAACAGCATCTTCTGGCGAAGAAATTTTTTCAAAATTTCTTTGCACCAATCGACACGAGCCTTTTTTGAGCGATTGTCAAATTGTGCGGGATCCAACGAGAACAAACCTTTTTTACTGCCAGGTGTTCCTGCAATATCGAATGTATGCTGGTGAAAGAAATGCCCAAGGATGCCTCTATCTCACGGTATGTCACATGACGATCTTGCATCATCAGTTCACGCACGGCAACGATGTTCTCCGTTTTTGGACGACCTTCACGATCTTTGTCTTTGAGCGAGCGTCGGCCACGATTTCAAACCACGATTATTAACTAAAAAATGTCAAACCTTTCAATGGAAATGTCAGAAATATATATAGCAACCCTCATATAAGGTAGAGATAGACCCACCTTTAAATCTACCGATAGACTTAAAATTACGAGCAGGCACAATGTTACGATTTCTGCCCATCCGCCCATTCGTCTGCTGTTCATCTAATACTTGTTTCAAAACTACAGGTCGCAATTGTAGAATTTGGTCCAGTTTATTACTATCGAGCTTCCCAATTTTACAAACAATCCCTCTAGAACACCCATTTAAATTTGATTTTAGTGAAACCTCTTGTTGTTCAGGGCTTGCTCAATAAATTATTTATAAGCACTTCGGTCTTGGGCGTGCTTTCTCCAGTTTCTAATCCCAAGGATCTTCCCATCATCTTCTACTTGGTCTATCCACCGGAGTCTCGTTCTTTCCTGTCTGTGCTTTCCGTGGTAATTAGCGTCTATAGCCTTTTTTGGCTGAACGCGTTTGTTGGCATTCGACCAATCGATGTAAAGGGCGCAATCGATGTAAAGGTTCGCGGTGCTTCAAAAGACGTTTATAAGATCGTCACAGGTGACGAATCATGAATCTATGTGTAGGAACCCAAAACAAAACTGCAATCGACTGTGTGGGTCTTCGAAGACGAATCAAATTTAACGAAAGTTGTTCGTGGAAGAAGCACTTCGAAGCAAACGGTCGCCTGTTTCTTCGGCAAAACTAGTCATGTGGCGATTGTTCCGCTTGAGAAACGTCGGACGGTCAATTCTGAGTGGTACACCGCCATTTGTTTGGCTGGAGTCTTCGGAGAAAGTTGCAAAACGAACAAGAGAAGACGAATCATTGTGCACCATGACAATGCGAACTCTCACACATCGGCTTAAACCAGCACCTTTTTGACCGGCCAAAACGTCGAATTGATGGGTCATCCGCCGAACAGCCCTAACTTGGCACCCAATGACTTCTTTTTTGTATTCCCGCACATCAAGAAAAAAATACGTGGTCAACGATTTTCGTCGCCAGAAGACGCTGTTGAAGCATTCAAAAATCGCAATCGGAGTGGAAAAAGTGCTTCGACAATTGGTTTGAGTGCATGCTAAAGTGTATAAATCATGCTGGAGAATACTTTGAATAACAATAAAACCATTTTTGATGATAAATATTCGCATTTTTATTATTAGGCCAGAAATATAGATGTGACGCTTAAAATAGAAAGGGACCTAAGGTTAAAAACCAGTTTTGTTCAGGAGAGCCATTAGAGATTAGGTCCCTTTCTATTTGCGCTTAGAATCGTCGACTTCACTTTCATAAAACGCGCATATCTCTGGGAGGGGACACTTTTGGGGCATGGGATCGGTCTCATTCGATGCTCAGATGTTGTCCACATCAAAAAAAAAGTGAAAAGTTGATGAAAAGTTTTGTTCAGGAGAGCCATTTTAAAGATTAGGTCTCTTTCTCTTTGCGCTTAGAATCGTCGACTTCACTTTCATAAAACGCGCATATCTCTGGGAGGGAACACTTTTGGGGCATGGAATCGGCCTCATTCGATGCTCAGATGTTGCCCTCATTAAAAAAAGAAAAAATATGAAAATGGATTTTTTTACCCTTAGGTCCCCTTCTCTATGCGCTGTCACATATAGTAACCCTCGTAATACCCCGTGCCACAGAGTGGGTTCGAAGACGAATTCCTTCAATATCTTCACAACTTACATCAGGCCGATGATGGAAGACAACTCCCATTTATGGGCAGGTGCCTCCAAAAGCATTCTTGGAGCTACTTGAAGGTGTTCAATGGAGAGCGATGGTGCTGATAGGCGCGGTTATTGTAGCCACCTCTATTGTTTCTCTTAAGAATTGTCGTAATGTGGATTGTCTGATGCTCTCCTATCGTTACTTTCATGGTGTGTGTTCATGGGACATCCGTCGACTTATTCCTGGCGTCAGGATGTATGGAAGGAAAACGCGACTTTAGAGGAATTTACAATTTTGATGACAATTGGCTGCCTAGGATTTGTGATTTAAGCGCTTTGGATTCGTTTCTGTGGGAAGCCATTAAGGATAAAGTTTACGTCCAGCATCCAGAGACAAATGAAGTGTTGAAACATGAAATCGAAGTTGCTACTCGTATTGAAGAGATTCAACCCGAAACAATCGAAAATGTACTAAAAAATTAGGTTGACCGGATGAGGTATTCCCGAGCCAGTTGTGGTAGTCATATAAATGATATTGTGTTTCATTATAAAAGGACAAAGTTCAATCTTGTCAATCAAACCAGAAATTTGAGAAACTCATCAGCTGATTCAAATTTAAAATTTGTAATGGCCCACCATTTACGTAGAGGACACCCCCTGCACGCAGAGAAAAAACATGGTTACTACATGTATGTTCTCCATGTACTACAATATGTTCTCCGCAATTAAAGTATGTTCGTCGCAACCATAGCATTGTTAACTGAATTAAGTTTTGACAATAGTATAATTGCTGCAATATTAGTATTGTTGAAATGTAACAATAGTATTATTGCCAAATTTAAAAATGAAAGTATGGTAATAACAACAATATAAATATTGTTGGTGCGACATAAGTATTGTGTTTTGCATTTTGTTAACAATAATATGATTATGGCAATCATACTGTATGATTTTATTTTTTCTTCATTTAAATATGATTTTAAGAAAAAAATTTATTGGTACGGATTTAATGCAATAATAGTACTTTTTTATCGAAATTAAAATTTTTTATCCAAGCTGCTTTGGCTTTGTATAACTGAAATATTTAAAAAAAAAACGCTTACGTTTATTAAAAACTTATTTTTTCTACTCCTATTATTTTGAATTTAATGTATTTTTTTTAATAATTTTCATAATTTAAATCTATTGTCGACAACCTAAACAAATTCTAATAAATTATATTGGGGATCAAAGTACATATGGTTGTAGGGATCATAACATGGTTGCGTGTGTATAATATTGTGGTTGTGAGGATCATACCATGGTTGTATGTGAAACATGTGTATCATATTATGGTTGTGAGGATCATACTATGCTTGTGTGTGAAACATACTATGGTTGTGAGGATCATACTATGGTTGTGGAGATCATAGTATGGTTGAGTGTAAATCATACTATGGTTGTGGGGATCATAGTATGGTTATGTGTGAATCATATTATTGTTGTGAGGATCATAATATGGTTGTATTTGAATCATTCTATTGTTGTGAGGATCATAATATTGTTGTACCACAACCATGTACCCAACAATAGTATTATCCTCTTCGAATATTGTCACCACAACCATACTTTTTTCTGCTTGTGGGTGTTGGTGAATATAAAAAAACACTTTCTTAGCCAAGCATAAAGGCCTATTCACACCGTACCCCGTATTTGTCCAACCATCTGAATAATACGCACGTTATGAACAGCAGAGGATAGTTTTAACATTTCGATTTTATTTATATGACCGTTAATAGCTCAACAGATAAATCAAAAATGAAACTAATGCCTCTTTGGAATGGTGGCACCCGTTGCCACAGATTTGGCAAACAAAACATTATTTTCGTAGAATTCAATATTAAATGTAAAATTCAGGAATGGCGTATAAACAGGCAACATATCTTCGCTCACAGTAAAATTATGCAATTTGTATAAAAAGTTCTACAAAGATAATCAAAGGCATTATTATTGTTTAGTCGAATGATCATTGAGTGCTAAAAACTACTCACCCCTTTAAGAGGACATGAATACGGCGCATTGCTGGACCTTCTCAATTCATCCATGTAAGTCTTGAGTAGCATATTCTGAAATGTGTGACCCAAGACATCACAAAGGCTTGTTTTCAGATTTATAAACGTCACAGCTCGTTTCGCATTGCGAGCTACTACATCGATTCTAAAGCGCAGCTCTACTTGGCTGCCTAAGTTCCGTTTGGACATTATATAGCTGCTGAAGTCATAATGATAAGGAGCATATTGCGTGATAGTGCAATCGAAACGTTTAAAGGGCCCAGCAAAACTTTCGCAGGTTATATTGTATAAGTCCAAATTGAAACGCTTCTTGGCTGACTATATTAAGAATGTTTGGACATTTAAGAATTCTGAACAAGGATTTTCTGAACTCACCTCCGAGGGGGTTAGGCAGAATAACAAAATAAAGGCAACTACAATTTTGCTGAACATTTCACTTCAAGGTTTCCACACAAAATAAACGCAAATTAACCAGAATGACAGCATTGTTTATCTAAAGGCAAATTAAAGTTAATTGTACTGTTTTTATTTACCAAATAAAACAATGATTTTCAAAAACTAAAAGTAAATAATTAATAAAAGGTATTAATCAAAATTGTTATGCTTGGCCGATATGGGCCTCGTAAGAGATTACGGAAGCACTGTCATTTACGTGTTAGAAAACCACCTCGTAAAAGTGTCCGTAATTGGCCGAGTATAAACCTGGTTCGACGTGTGATAGTCGCGCACACTACGAGGAGCCGCCACAGAAGCCATGTTAATGTTGCAACAAGAACATTTCGATTCCACCTGTAAATTTTAGATCCTGGTCAATGAGTGCAGACCTTTTATGGTGCGTAGCTCACTGATTTTTGTCTCCTACTAAAGAAACCTTTTTCTAACCAGGCTTTTAGCGCCCACGGGCAACATATAAAGGGCTCTTGACAACAGTAATCGAAGAGTTATTGGGTTAACGAGAGCTATCATAAGGGATCTCATGGTTAGATAAAGAGAGTAGAATCGTCGCAGCTAGGCTGAGTCGTCACAGTTCGTCACAATCTACTTATACAGAGTAGAGTTGTAAGTCTTGCTACTTTTCGCTTGACTTGCCCTGTGCCACTTTCATGTTACGTTCGACCTTATTGGTTTTATTTCCTTCAGAATATGAAATATTAATAACAGAAGATGAAATAACTTGCAATTAGATATAATCTAATTACAAGTTATTGTATCTGTTTCTATATTTCTAGTATGCATTGTATTTGTCTAGAATCTGTTACTTTTAATACATTTTACATAAGGCCAGCTCAAAAGTCTCTTAAGAGGGTTGCTATTTATATTTCGGGTCCTGACATTACTAGTGTTTCCAGATGCAAACTGGAACTACCATTGGAAACTTTAACATTTTTTTAGCGCAACTTCACTCAGAAGGTTTTTTTTTTTTTGAGGGCGAATTGTTTTGTTTAGAGTGTGTTAAAAAATTCATCTCAGTGAAAAAATGGAATTTTCCCATGAACATTTTTATCGAGACAAGAGTGTTTCAATCAACTTGTTTCGATGAAGGCGATGAAGCACCATCAACAACCACTGTTAGTCGCTGGTACCAAGAGTTCAGTCTCGGACGCTGTTCGCTCCAATATGAATTTCGTGAAGGATGTCCAACTTCGGTTGGACATCCTTCGATGCTGTCACATGTCGGTAAGTCACATGTCGGTCTGGCTTAATCAGCATCCATCGATGCTGTGCGTGAACTGATTAAGCAAGACCGACATGTGACTTACCGTGAGATTAAGGCATCCTTGGGCATTCGTATGACAAGCATCAATAAGATATTGCATGTTCATTAGGCTCGAAAAAATTTGTTCTCGTTGGATCTCACATAATTTGACGAATGCTCAAAAAAAAGGCTCGTATGGATTGGTGTAAAGTGATGTTGAAAAAGTATAACTGCTGTAGCTCAAAGGCAGTGTTTAACATTGTCACAGGTGACGAATCATGGATCTATGCATATGAACCCGAAACAAAACAGCAATCCGTATGGGTCTTTCAAGGCAAGCCAAATCCAACAGAAGTTGTTGATTGTTTTTTTTTTCGGTATAACCGGCCATATTGCCAGAGTGCCTTCAGTGGATTGTAGGACGGTCAATTTTGATTGATATACAACCAGCTGTTTGCGAACAGTGGTCGAAGAAATGAGGAAAGATAATAAGAGAAGATGTATCATTTTGCATCACGACAATGCGAACTCTCACACATCAGCTGAAACAATGAGCTATGAGCATCACTCAAGATGTCGAACTGATGGGTCATCCACTGAAAAGCCCTGATTTGGCACCCAATGACTTCTTCTTATTCCCTAGCAACAAGAAAAAAAATGCGTGGTCAACGTTTTTCATCGCCCGAAGCGTTTAAAAATCAAACTGTCAATCGGAGTGGAAAAAGTGCTTCGAAAATTGTTTTGTACGCATGCAAAAATGTATTGATCTTAAAGGAGAATATTTTGAAAAACAATAAAACCATTTCCAATGATAAACTATAGGGTTTTTATTGCCGGACCCGAAATATTAATAGAGACCCTCGTTTTACATCTATGACTTTATCATCTCTTGTTGATACTTTTTCCGTAAAAAGGAAGAAAACGGGATCTCTTTACTTTAAATACTTATTCTATCTTAATCCTAACTTAAAAAACTAACATAAACTTCTATTTACGAAAAAACAAAACAATAGCTAAACAAAAGAATTAATTGAAGATCCTTACCTTTAATAATTATTGTGCGGTGTTGTACACAAGATTCTCTAAAGTATATGAGAACCAAATGTCTATTGTTATTGTAGTTCATATCTCTTCCTTATAAACTTAAAAGGCACATTGGTGCTGGAAAACCATCATTCTGAACTTTCTCCTCGAGCTCATCCAACGGAACCATATATTCTCTAATCAGGCTGTTATCGACCACTAATGCAGTATTTAGGAGATTAATGGCTGATCTAACCGCAAAGTTATCAACACGCTCAATGCCGCTCCTAACAAATACTTACTTATAGTAGGGACATGAATACTATTACAACATTGAACACACCCATTTCAATAGTAGACCTGAACATACCCCGTTAATGTCATATGGGTTTTGAAAGCTAACCTCAATAGCGTTAGTCTGTAACGGGATTTAAAATTTTTTTTTCAACTTTCATCATAAAGTGGTCAGATAATGAGAACCGTATCGCTGTAAAAGCGCTTTTCAAGTGTGAAATAAAATAAAATAAAACGATATTTTCAAAACGCTCCGGCCACTAGGGATTAGCCGCATGTTCGTCTACCGATGCATAAAACTGTTTGAGGAGACTGAAGATGTAAAAGACTGCCACCGGTCGGGCCGCCCACGATCTGTTCGAACACCGCATGTCATCAAAGCCGTTAAATCAAGAATTCACAAAAAACCGCTCCGATAACAGAAAATAATGGCCCGTGAGATGAATATTACGCAAAAGTCCAGGAGTCGAATCATTAAAAAAGACTTGGGACTTGGGGCTTTCAGACGACGTACCTGACTTTTATTGACTGCAGCTTTAAAAAAAAATAGGATTGAAAAATGCAAACGTCTTTTGGTGAAGCACGCTGATAACTTGTACAGAAAAATTTTGTTCAGCGATGAAAAAATGTTGACCGTTCAGAAAAAAATGTAACAAGCAAAATGATAGAGTTAATGCGCGGTCATCTAAGGAAGCATCTGAACTGATTCCAATGGTGGAAAAGGGTCATCACCTAGCTTCAGTCATGGTTTGGTGGGGTGTCTCTTGCGATGGGGTCACTGACCTGCACTTTTGCGAACAAGGAGTCAAAATATCGGCCAAAGTTTACCAAGAAACCGCTTTGGAAGCTGTTGTGAAGCCTCTTAACAATTCCCTGTTCCAAAACCAGCCATGGACTTTCCAGCAGGATTTAGCGCCGGCCCATAAGGCTAAACCTCACAGGCCTGGCTTCGAAACAATTTGCCAACGTTCATTTTCTCTGAAGAAAGGCCTTTAGGCAGTCCAGATTTGAACCCATTGGATTACAAATTGTGGATGGTTTTAGAGGACAAGGTTTGTCACAAAAGATACCCCAACATTGGATCTCTTAAGACTGCGTGGGTTCGAGCTGTGGCCAATTTTCCAATGGACGAGGTTCGTGCAGCTATTGACGGTTAGCCAGTGCGACTTAAGGCGTGTGCAAAGGCAAAAGGAGAACATTTCGAATAAGTATATTCTTTTTGGATACAATATACTTCAATTAATATATTTAAAAATATTTGGTCCAAAAACATGCAGTACTTTTCATTTTACAGCATAAAACTCGTGTAACAGTATTTATGTCCCTACTAAGTACATTCGCCGGAAGTCGATTCCACATACGGACAGTAGGGCGAAAAACGAATTTAATCTGTAGTGTATAGTGCGGTGAACGAAAAACGGGCGAAAAACGAATTTAATCTGTAGTGTATAGTGCGGTCAACCGGCCAATCGATAACAAATGGGTGTGAATTCATGGAAAGTCGTGTATCCCTGCCGAACATCCTCACGTCAGAAATAAGACGACGAATTTCTGAAGAACACACACTATGAAAGTAACGATAGAATAGCGACACACAACCCACATTCCGACGATGCTCCAGGGTGACTATAGAGTTGGATACCCCACTGTCACCTATCAGCACCATCGCCCTCCTTTGGACACGATCAAATAGCTACAAGGATGATTTTGGAGCACCTGCCCATATATGGAAGTTGTATTCCATCATTGGCCTGATGTACACGCAGAAAAAAAATATGGTTACTATATGGTCACGGCAATAATAATATTGTCTCCGCAATAAAAGTATGTTCGTCGCAACCATAGCATTGTTTTTTGAATTTAATTTTGACAATAGTATGATTGCCGCAATATTAATATTGTTGAAATGTATCAATAGTATTATTGCCAAATTTAAAAATCAAAATATGGTTGTAGCAACAATATAAATATGGTTGGTGCGACAAAAGTATTGTTTTTTAGGTTTTATGTTCACAATTATATGATTAAGGAAATCAAACTGTATGATTGTAATTTTTCTTCATTTAAATGTGCTTTAAAAAAATGTTATTGGATTGGATTTAATGCAATAATAGTACTTTTTTATATGGAATTTAAATTTTTTTAAACAAACTGCTTTAGCTTTGTTTAACTGAATATTTTTGAATAAAAACGCTTACGTTTTTTCAACTAATTTTTTCCCCTTTAAATAAATCTCATATTATTTTGAATTTAATTTATTTTTAAATAATTTTCTTAATTCATATTTATTTTTGACAACTTAACCCAAGTCTAAATATTATATTGGTGATCATAGTATAATAGTGTGCGACCATATTATGGTTGTAGGGATCATAACATGGTTGCGTCTAAATTATACTATGGTTGTGAGGACCATACTACGTTTGTATGTGAAACATACTATGGTTGTGATCATAGTATGGTTGAGTGTGAATCATACTATGGTTGTGGGGATCATAGTATGGTTATGTGTTAATCATACTATTGTTGTGAGGATCATAGTATGGTTGTGAGGATCACAGTATGGTTGTATTTAAATCACACTATTGTCGTGAGGATCAAAATATTGTTGTACCACAACTATATACCCAACAATAGTATAATGCTCTTCGAATATTGTTATCCCAACCATACTTTTTTTCTGCGTGTAGGTTGAATAGATATCGAAAAGATCAGAAGGAGTGAAATATTTCTTGCACCGCTTTAGAAAGCCTATACACTTGAGTGCTTCTTTCGACACTTCGAATACATGCCTCGCCCAACGAGCGTCACATTGTATTTTCATGCCCAGAACATCAAGAGCATTCGATTATTCGATATCCATACCATAGATAGATAATGACGATACTGACGGGTCAATGAATCGCTTGTGAGACAACAAGCAGCACTGTGTCTTACGCGCATTAAAATCTACTCTATTCGCTCGACCCCATTCGGAAATGGCCTGTAAATCCCGGCCAAGTGACTCATCCATAATTCGCTTTTTGTCCTCAATATCTTGAAGACTCGGCCAACGGTCGAATGAAAACGATTGACAGAGGTTGCTGTCATCCGCGAAAGAGTAGATTGGATTCACGGTCTGGCCCAAAAGATGAAATGAAAATAAGTAAAATAAAGATGGAGAAAGGACAGAGCCCTGCGGTCAACCTATGTTTGTTGGATGATAACCCATCTAAAGGGTGTTTTTTATTGAGGTATAGAACTTCGAATTGAAATAAAACACAAGAAAATCGTTTTAATGTCCATCAATTTGGCTTTATTGGAAGGATAATTTTATGCCATTAATGTTTAAATATGATTTCGGGCATGTGGCCGCCGCGGCTGGCTCGAATAAAGCCAATTCCACAGGTCCAATTTTCAACCACTTTTTCGAGCATATGGGGCCGTATGTTGCCAATAACGCCACGAATGTTGGCTTCCAAGTCCCCTAACGTTTCTGGTTTGTTGGCGTAGACGAGCGACTTCACATATCCCCTAAGAAAATAATCCAATGGTGTCAAATCACACGATCTTGGTGGCCAATTGACAGGTACATTCCGCGAAATTATGCGCTCATCGAATGTTTCCTTCAATAATTCGATTGTGACGTGCGCTGTGTGGCATGTAGCGCCGTCTTGTTGGAACCACAACTCATCCACATTCATGCCATCCAATTCGGGAACAAAATAGTCGGTTATCATGGCTCTCTACCGGTCTCCATTAACGGTAACTGACTCTCCAGCATTATTTCGGAAGAAGTATGGCCCAATGACTCCACCAGCCCATAGAGCACACCAAACAGTCAGTTTTTGTGGATGTAATGGCGTCTCAAGGGTCTCATGTGGATTCTCTTCACTCCAAATGCGGCAATTTTGCTTGTTGACGTAGCCATTCAACCAAAAATGAGCCTCATCACTGAACAAAATTTTGTGATGAAAATCAGCATCGAGATGAATCTCATTTTCGGCCCATTTTGCAAGCGTTGTTCTTTTGTCAACCTGTTCATGATGAAATGGCAAACCAAACTAAATATTAATCACTTGGCAGCTGACAAAATGGCCGCCAGTTAAAAAAGTGATGCCAACTTAAAGTTCTATACCCCAAGAAAAAACACCCTTTACAACAACTCTTATAGTGCGATCTCTAAGAAAGCTCGATATAGGTCCTGTCACTTCCTTTGATGTCCGCTGAACGTTTTTGTTTTAAAAAAGAATTTATTTTTGTTAAATCAAAAATCCAACATATTTTCTGTTATTAAAAAAGTTTTTCGTTTTTTTAATAACGATTTAAAATAGGGGGGTTTAAGCGAATGTTTTCGCTTGTCAATAAACACACCTAATGTGCAGTGAAATAGAGTAGATTTTTCATTCATTTTTTTTTCGAAGAGTATATTTTTCTTGTCTGGTCCAAATTACAGCTTCCAGAATACTAAACACTAATTGCGTTAGCAAAACTGGCTATCATCGTGAGTAGCAATAAACGATATTAGCTGGTCATTGGTTGTGGCACAACCGTATTAAAACTAAGCACTAGAGTTAGTAACAAAACCTTCTGAATGGCACTTTCCACTTTCGGATTTTATATCCTTTAAAAAATCAGACCATTCGTATTTAATGTCGACCTCCCTCATTAGCCAGTTTGTAATGACCCACTCAGAGTAAGTATTCATTTTTGTGCAAACAACATGTTGCACCATGCACCAACATTCTTTATGGCCAATCTTGAGAACAGAACCAATTCTGTCCAGGGTTTCTCTTTTTTTCTTGCTGTTTGTCCTGATGCTAATGATGATGGTTCACTTATTTAACCTTCACGTATATTTCGCTTGCAGTTGCATGCAGATACCGCCAGTGGCACACTCCAGATACGGATGATACCAAACGACCGGAACAAGGACAACATCAATTTGTCACCGTGTTTGTGCTGGTGCAACTCTTGAAAATGCCATGTTCTGCATTCAGGTTTGTTGGTCGCCGGCAAACATCATCATTATGGTGAAGATGCAAAGTGGATGCAAGCGAAATTCAAGTCCTTTATATTTTAAATCAAATCTCGTTACGTCCTTGGGATTGTGAACACTTTGGGCCAATAGTGGAGGATAAGTGGTAGTGGTAGGTTCATAATGGAATTTCTATACTTCTATAAGGAGTGGATCACATAATTTAAAACAATTTTACGTTTTTTTTTATTGAAGTTGGCGCCCAACTGAAAATCTTGTGTTGTGTTACACCGAAAGGTTGATGCTATGCGAAGAAAAAATGAATGGTTGGGGTAACAATATTCGAAGAGCATCATACTATTGTTGGGTACATGGCAGTGTCACAACATGATGATCCTCACAACAATAGTATGATTCAAACACAACCAAACTCTCATTCCTATAACCATATTATGATACATCCATAGTATATTACGCAACCTTTATTATGATCCCAACAACTTTAGTATGATCCCACTCAAATATACTATGATCCCTAAAATTATTTTTGAATAATTTTAATTTCGTAACTATAAAATTTTACTAAAACCCATATTCAAACTTTTAATAATTAAAACTTTACACTATGATTGTCGTAACCATATTTATATTAACATAAAACCATATTTTGCTATGAGGGTTGCTATATGTGACAGCGCATAGAGAAAGGGACCTAAGGGTAAAAAAATAAATTTTCATTTTTTTTTTTAATGTGGACAACATCTGAGCATCGAACCGATCCCATGCCCAAAAAGTTTTCCCTCCCAGAGAAATGCGCGTTTTATGAAAGTGAGTCGACGATTCTAAGCGCAAATAGAAGGGGACCTAATCTTTAAAATGGCTCTTCTGAACAAAACTTTTCATCAACTTTTCACATTTTTTTTGCTGTGGACAACATCTGAGCATCGAATGAGACCGATCCCATGCCCCAAAAGTGTTCCCTCCCAGAGATACGCGCGTTTTATGAAAGTGAAGTCGACGATTCTTAGCGCAAATAGAAAGGGGCCTAATCTTTAAAATGGCTCTCCTGAACAAAACTGGTTTTTAACCTTAGGTCCCTTACTATTTTGTGCGTCACATAAATATTTATGGCCCAGGCAAAACTAAGTGTTGCCTGGCGCCTTCTAACAATTCCATTGAAAAGTTTGACATTTTCTAGGAAACGTTCTCAGAACGTTTTGACGTACGACCATCATTTGTGTTGTTTACAGTGTCTTGAAAAAATCAATTTGGCAAAAATATGGAATTAACTCCTGAACATTTTCGTGCGATTATTTTCCACAACTTACGACGTTGATTATCACCACAAGAGTGCATTGATGAACTTTAATCTTTGTATGGCGATGAAGCACCATCCTATAGCACTGTGAAAAATTGGTTTAATGAATTCAATCGTGGCCGACGCTCGCTCAAAGACGAAGGTCGTCCAAAAACGGCCGTTGTGCCAGAGAACATTGATGCCGTGCGTGAACTGATAATGCAAGATCGTCATGTGACAACCGGCGAGATAGAGGCATCCTTGGGCATTTCTTCCACCAGCATACATTCGATATTGTATGAACACCTGGCCTTAAAAAAGGTTTGTTTTCGTAGGATCCCGCACAATTTGACAATCGCTCAAAAAAAGGCTCGTGTTGATTGGTGCAAAGAAATTATGAAAAAATACGATAGCATTGCTTCAAAAGACGTTTATAAGATCGTCATAGGTGACGAATCATGGATCTATGCATATGAGGTCGAAACAAAACAGCAATCGACCGTGTGGGTCTTCGAAGAAGAGCCAAATCCAAAGAAAGTTGTTCGTGGGAGAAGCACTTCTAAGCAAATGGTTGCCCGTTTCTTCGGCAAAACTGGTCATGTGGCCACTTGAGCAACGTAGGACGTTCAATTCTGAGTGGTACACCACAATTTGTTTGCCTGAAGTCTTCGGAGAAACTCGAAAAACGAATAAGAGAAGATGAATCATTATGTACCATGACAATGCGAGCTCTCACTCATCGGCTCACACCAGCGCTTTTTTGACCGGCCAGAACGTCGAATTGATGGGTCATCTGCCGTACAGCCCTGACTTGGCACCCAATGCCTTCTTTTTATTCCCGCACATCATGAAAGAAATGTGTGGTCAACGATTTTCGTCGCATGAAGCAGCTGTTGAAGTGTTCAAAAACCGTGTTTTGGAGGCGTCATAATCGGAGTGTAAAAAGTGCATCGACAATTGGTTTGAGCGCATGCAAAAGTGTATAAATCATGCTGGAGAATACTTTGAAAAACAATAAAACCATTTTTGATGATTAATATTAGTATTTTCATTTTTAGGCCAGAAATATATATAGCAGCTTTGTATTGTTGCAACAACCATATTTTCTATTTTGAAATTTGGCAATAATACTTTTGTAACATTTCAAAAATATGAATATTATCCTACTATTGTCGAAATGTTATACCAAACATTATACTATGGTGACGACGAACACCATACAGAGAATGCAGAGAACATATTATTGTTGCCGTGACCATATAGTAATATAAATTTTCTATGCTTGTATTTCAAATTTGTCATTCCGTTTGCAACAACCACGAAATATTGATCGGAGACATTATAAAGTATATTTTTTATGTATTTTATATAATATTTATTCGAAAAAAGGAGAAAAAGTCCCCTCGGTAAGAAGTACACTTTTTTAATTATTTGCGTAACAAATCATGTTTTCTGGACAGGCAATGGTTAAAATGTGCACTGTTAGTTAAAAGGCACTAAATGCGTAGCAAAAATCCATAGTTTCTAGACGTTTTAAAGCAGGGGACTACTAGTAAATATATATAAAGCAGGGGACTACTAGTAAATATATATACTATAGAACATATTGGTACTCAGACTTAAGCAAATTTTGCTTCTAATCCTCAAAATATACTCGTATAGTAGTTTTGAAATTTTGGGTGCGATTAGGTACAGACGCGTGGGCCGAAAGGGACCGAAAAAAGTATCATTTTATTTTGCGCTGAAGGGGCGCCGAAGTGTATATATTTGGGTGAGATTAGGGATTGGCTGAAAGGGCCCAAAAAACGTAGCATTTTTTTGGATGGGGACGTAGAAGGGTAAATAAGGTTCGGCCCAAACGAACTTAATGACGTTTTTACTTATTCCATTATTGGCTCAACTCCTACCAACAGGTGAATGAATCTTGGAAAATAGTTGCCACTTATTTGCGATTAGGTATAGACGCGTGGTCCGAAAAGGCCCGAAAAAGTACCATTTTATTTTGCGCTGAAGGGGCGCCGAAGTGTATATATTTGAGTGAGATTAGGGATTGGCTGAAAGGGCCCAAAAAACGTACCATTTTTTTGGATGGGGACGTAGAAGGGTAAATAAGGTTCGACCGAAACGAACTTAATGACGTTTTTACTTGTTCCATTATTGGCTCAACTCCTACCAACAGGTGTATGAATCTTGGAACATAGTTGTCACTTATTTTTGTTTGACCCCACTGTGCGCTGGCAGCAATACTGGCGGAGCTGTGGCAGATGTTGCTGATGAGAATGGCTATCTTATATGGCATCGACAAGAAGAAAGGAACCTCCAAAGAAGCATAAGCATAAAATTGTACACAATTTTACTGCCAGTGTCCAATTAGAGCTTTACTTCTGCTTGCAGCGCTGAAATATGCAAAGTATTCTTTGAAGAAGGAGTATCATGGATGAAGGAGCTCGATGCGAGTAGTTATCAACATAACTATGAAACATGCACTCGCTGTCCCCATAGCGAAGAATCACTGTCAAAAAAAAAGATAACGTCCGCCGGCACAGTAGTCTATAATAATAATAATAATAATGTAACTTCTTACATATATAAATCAAGTTTATTGTTTTTTTATTAAATCGCTACATATGGAGAAAACAGACAAGTTAACTCGTCGTTGAGTTCGGTCAGGTGTGACCTTATATACCCTATACCATCACTATGCTACTGGCCTGCATAGTAAAACAGGCCATCAATGGACAATATAGACAAATGCACAAGGAAGAACGTGTGGGGTAACAGTATCCGAAAAGCATCATACTATTGTTGGCTATATGTTTGTGGCACCACAATTTTATGATCCTCACAACAATAGTATGATTGACTAACAACCATACTATGATACCCAACACAATATTAAGGTCTTCACAACAATATGATTTTTCACACACAACCATACCATGATCCCACAACCATATTACGATTCACATTCAAGCATACTACGATCCCCACAACTATATAATGATCCTCACAGCCATAGAATGTTCCACATATAACCGTAGTATGATCCTCACAACCATAGTCTGACTCTCACGCAATCATGTTGTGCTTCCTACAACCATGCTATGACCCCATTCAACCATATTATAAGTTAAGTTGTTTTTCAACAATAGAGATTGTTTAAGTAAATTATTTACAAATATAGGGTGATCCATCTAGAGGTATTTTTTTCAGAACAAAAAAAATATAAAAATTTAAATCAAGTGTGGAATCTTTATTGGTAATTTGAAAGGACATTTTATGGTATTTATTTATTGAATATAATTTCCTTCAAATGTTGGCCGCAACTACGCCTCAGGGTTTCCATTCTGAGGGTCCAATTTTGGATTACTCGTTCGGGCATTTCGACCAGTATGGCTTTAATGACACGCGTAATGTTGGCTTCCAAAACCTTAATCGTAGCTGGTTTGTCAGCATGGATTTTGGACTTTACGTAACCCCAAAGAAAAATGCCTAAAGGTGTGATATCACTCGATCTATGCGGCACCTGTCCAAATCGTGAAATTAGCTGCTTTTTGAAATGAACTCTCTCAATAGATCCATTGTTTGAGCAGCTGTGTGGCAAGTGGCACCGTCCTGTTGAAACCAAGTGTCGTAAAGATTACAGGCTTCAATTTCAGGTAGCATAAAGATCGATATCATGGCGAGATAGCGAGCACCATTCACGGTTACGTTCATTTTTCAAGACAATCTCACTTAAGCTCAAAACACTTAGTCCAACGTTTCTCCAATTTTTGTATCCCTTTCAAAACAGGATTTTTTCGAGGTCCATAAAATGGGCATTTGTTTCATCAATAATTTCATCGTTGGAGCTGAATCTGTTTCCACCGAGCCATATCTTTAGGTTTGGAAATAGTCACTCCGGAGGCTAAATCCGGAGAATATTTTAGATGAAGGTACCAATTCTTAAACCAATTCATGCAATTTTAGCATTGAGACTGCATTTTTTTGGCCATATGGGTTTGGGGTTTGAAGTTTTTTCTTTTCAAGGTCGCTTTCGGTCAATGCGCCCCACCCCAACCTCAGACAAAACTTCAAAATTAATACGTATTTTGATGCGCAGCAATATTGGCTTTAATATGGATATCCATGTGGGCATATAGACTATTAATGTCCCTTTATCATGCTATCTACTTACACACGGGTTGACGGACGTTTTAGAATATTACGACGGTCAAGAATATTCTATACGAAGGCTGTTATATATACTTCTGGTCTAATAATGAAAATGCGAATATTTATCATCAAAAATGGTTTTATTGTTTTTCAAAGTATTCTCCAGCATGATTTTTTACACTTTTGCATGCGCTCAAACCAATTGTCGAAGCACTTTTTCCACTCCGATTGAAACACCTCCAAAACATGGTTTTTGAACGCTTCAACAGCATCTTCTGGCAACGAAAATCGTTGACCAAGCATATTTTTCTTGATGTGCGGGAATAAAAAGAAGTCATTGGGTGCCAAGTCAGGGCTGTACGGCGGATGACCCATCAATTCAACGTTTTGGCCGGTCGAAAAGGCGCTGGTTTGAGCCGATATGTGAGAGCTCGCATTTTCATGGTACACAATGATTCGTCTTCTCTTGTTCGTTTTTCGAATTTCTGCGAAGACTTCAGACACACAAATTGTGGTGTACCACTCAGAATTGACCGCCCTGCGTTGCTCAAGCGGAACAGTCGCCACATGACCAGTTTTGCCGAAGAAACGGGCAACCATTTGCTTAGAAGTGCTTATCCCACGAACAACTTTCGTTGGATTTGGCTCGTCTTCGAAGACCCACATGGTCTATTGCTGTTTTGCTTCGGGCTCATACGCATAGATCCATGATTCGTCACCTGTGACGATCTTATAAGAGTCTTTTAAAGCACTGCGATCGTATTTTTTCAAAATTTCTTCGACACGAGCCTTTCTTTGGGCGATTGTCAAATTGTGCGGGATCCAACGAGAACAAACTTTTTTTACGGCCAGGTTTTCATGCAATATCGAATATATGCTGGTGGAAGAAATGCCCAAGGATGCCTCAATCTCACGGTATGTCACATGACGATCTTGCATTATCAGTTCACGTACGGCATCAATGTTTTCTGGCACAACGGCTTTTTTGGACGACCTTCACGATCATTGAGCGAGCGTCGGCCACGATTGAATTCATTAATACTGTTTTTCACATTGCTATAGGATGGTGCTTTATAGCCATACAAAGATTTAAGTTCATCGATGCTCTTTTGTCGTGATAATCCACGTCGAAAGTTGTGAAACATGATCGCACGAAAATGTTCACGAGTTAATTAAATTTTGTTGCCAAATTGATTTCTTCAAGTCTTTGTAAACAACACAAATGATGGTCGTACGTCAAAACGTTCTGAGTACGTTTGAGCTAAAAAATGTCAAACATTTCAATGGAAATGTCAGGTGGCGCCAGGCAACACTTAGTGTTGCCTTGGCCAGAAATATATATAGCAACACTAGTATGGATCTAGCTCTATATTTCGTGGTGTTGCAAACGGAATAACAAATTTATTATACCACCCACCCACTACAGGGCGTAAAAACACATACAATAAGCATTTTTCTTCAATTTCAAATTCGTGGGTCATTTATTTAAAAAAACATACTTGGTCTAAATGTCATCAAGATTGGATGTAATACTGGGACCTAGTGCTAAAAACATGAAATCGGATGAATGTGTGTGGTGCTACCTGTTTTAAGTACCCGATAACAACAATTATTTAAAATGCTTATGACAATTTAGAATTTAACCATCAGACTCGGTATAATTTCTCTTACGTCGCTTTCGGTACCAGTGCTTTGAATTCCTCTCGAATCCTTTTAGCTTTCGAGTTTTTATTTTTATTGAAATGTCGCGACGTGTTTCGAATGCCTTTAGTCGAATATGATATTTTCATTGACATTCCATTTTATTGGCATTTGCAGTTCTTTGAGCGATAAAATTTGGCAAATGTCGCCTTTAAATGCAATCATGGCCTTCATGAATTCGAATTTGAATTCGCTGTCTGTAAAACTATTACTTCCGGTTATCTGCTCTACTCTTCTACTCAGCTTTTTTAGCATTTCAGTGGCAGATGCAACTTTATGCACTTTCAAATTCTGTTGACATTGTGTAAACGTGTTCCTGGGACGCTCAATGCAGCGCAGAGTTAAAACGCGTTTCTTCTTCCTTCTTGGGCATGTACCCAAATTGCCTTGGAGACATGCTGGCAGGAAGGAAGCAAGCGAAAAATAATGTCATCTTAACATCTTTGCAGAGGCAAGCGTGTGGGGTCATGATCTGTTTTACTGGTAAAAGAGTTGTTTGCCATGAAAACCTATTAAATATAAACGAAATATTTGGAATCATTTTAGAGTTGAAAAGATATCCAAAAAAAATCTTAAATTTCTTTTAATTTGTATTTCCCCCTATAATTGAGTTGCTGCGATGACACTGGCAGCGCTGTTAATTGTTTCATAATGAAGCCTTTGCTAGCAACACCTTGTGGTGATATCAATTAAAAATATATCGTTATAAATTTTGTCAAAGTTTTACTCAAAGGATATCTTAAGACAAAATATGATACGCCTTCAACCTCCCACGAGGAGCGGGTGGCGCCACTTAACTTGATATCCTTTGCCTGCCGTCATCTGCATGCTTCTTTTCGACAGTTGCTTAAACTGTGGGACACACAGTTAACTGTGTGTCTTAACTGTGGGACACACAGTTAAGATGTGTCCCAGTAAACCTTCCATAGACGGAGTTACCGCAGAGTGCAACTACAGCGCACGCTCGATAACGTGAACCCTCCAAAACGTGAACATCCCAAAACGTGAACAATTTTTTTGTGCATTGACTATTCTAAAACGTGAACAAAGCAAGAAAGCTCTATAACGAATTATAAACGTTACACAGGTTACATTGAGTTCAAATAATTCTGATCTTGGGGAATTCCCTAATAGTAAGTTATTCGTTTTTTTCGTTGTTATGTGTAACACACAAAGCATTTTAGTCGCAATTTTGGCTTGGTACGGAGTAGAGCTCGACCGAAGGCGGTTTTTTTGGCCGATGCCGAAGCCGAAGCCGAACTTCGGCCAAAATCCTAAAATTCGGCCGAAGCCGAATGTTTTTTAGATTAATAATTAAAATAACGTACTTTTTGGTTGAGATCATAAAAAAAAGCTTTATTTAAAAGTTATTCATACAAAAAAAAAGAAAAAGGAGAAAACAATTCATTTAAATTGGATCAATACTCTTGTCTTTAAAATGTAATAAATCAATAATCAAAATTAAGGAGTTTAAGATTAAAGTGGCAGAATAGGATCTTTTCGGCGTTTATTCCATGTAAGCTGGATCTTCTTTCTGCATATAGCCGCCCAGCGGCACTGAAAAGCTGTTCACTGGCAACACTACTAGGTGGAGCACTCAAATATTTCATAGCAGCTTGTTTTAAAATAGGAAAAGGACAAGACTGCCAATATTCGTATATATTACAATTGCGCAGTTTTAGCGGTTCTTGGAGATATAATTCTATTTCTTTATCAAGAGCGTCTTTGCTTGGTATTTCAGTTGTTGAAGTAGGCATATTGTCATGATTTTCCCAAAGTGATTTTTTTGTCATTTCTCTTGGCATTGAGATGGAAGAGTTATTATTGCAATCATCTACACCGGATCCAAAACATTCCTTTTCTTTTGTCATTTCTCTTGGCATTGAGATGGAAGAGTTATTATTGCAATCATCTACACCGGATGCAAAACATTCCTTTAATTCATCGATGGAAAGTTTTACCTGAAAGAGAATATAAATTGTCAGTCAATTATAATTTAAGTATACATATTTATATCTTATAGCTTACCTGAAATTCATCTAAGTATTTATTTTTAAATCTTGGGTCAAGAAATGTTGCAATAATCAAACATGATGTGTTTGATAGATATGCAAATCTATGTATCAACGATTTCATTAAATCCTCCTTGAAATCTGTTAGAATTGTTGTTGAGAGTTCCAAATTCGATTTTAATAATTTAATTAACGGAATTACTACAGAAGCACATGACTGATCAGCTGACATATCCAACGTTGCTTCGTAAAAACTCTCTAGCAATGAAATTAATGCTTTTATATTACCCCAATCCTTAGCAACTAACAATGGGATTCCTCCTTGCTGAACAGCATAAAGGGTTACGGCAGTACGTTGCTCCAAAAGCCTTTCCATCATGATGTATGTGCTGTTCCATCTTGTGTTGATGTCCTGCAACAATTTATGGTGTACTGCTCCACAATCTTTCTGAATTTGTTTAAAGTATCGTGAGGCTTTTTCCGATTTTTTAAAATGCGTTACTATTTTACGACATTTATTTATAAGGCTTTTAAGCATGTCGCTTTTATTTATAGCATCCTTAATTACAAGTTGCAGGGAATGGGAAACGCATCCAAAATATTGGATATTACCAAGTCGCATCGCCGCTCCCATATTTCCGGCATTATCGCATACACCAACATGAATACGGTCTTCTATTTCAAAGTGTTGCATTATTTCAGATAATTTGTTATATATGTATAGTGCTAAAAATAAAGTTGGATTAGTCAAAGT
This sequence comes from Hydrotaea diabolus, assembly GCA_963513945.1. Classification (NCBI taxonomy): domain Eukaryota; kingdom Metazoa; phylum Arthropoda; class Insecta; order Diptera; family Muscidae; genus Hydrotaea; species Hydrotaea diabolus. The sequence continues at coordinate 128,564,743 of OY740720.1, forward strand.
GACTTTACATATTTAAAAATAAACAAACATTTATGGTCTTCACTCATATCAACTGCTCCAAGAATAATTTTTTCTTTAGTCCCACCCGTTATAAAGTGTGCCGTAAAACTCAACAGCGAGCAAGTCTTGCCTCGGCTTGACCAAATATCGGTTGTAAAACTTATCCAGTCCGATTTTAATATTTTCAATTTAACCTTTTGCTTAACTTGGTCATACGTGTCCAACATTAGGTCTCGATAAAATTTTTCCGATTTTAAGTTATATCGTCTTTTCACATTGGGGTCATTAAAATTCAACCTCTGAAAGGCAGCTCCTTTCACAACATTAAATGGTAGCATATCCACCAGTATTAAATCCATTACAGATTTATCAATACGTTTAGAAATTGGATCGTCATTGGACCATTGCGTCATTTTGTCCACCAAACTTTTTATAGTTGCTTGCTTTTGTTTTGGACTAGATGGTTTCTCAGCCTTCTTCCCTTCACTCTGCAGTATCTTAAAACTTTTCCACTGAACGATGTGCATTTTTTCCAAATTATTTCGTAAGTTAGTAACAGTTTGCTTCTTTGGAATTTTGCTTCCAAGTGAAAGAAATTTTTTACACGTATTACATTTTGCCTTATCTTCACTTCTTTCGAAGAATCTCCATATTGGATTAATTGCAGTCATTCTAAAGTTGAAAATTAAAGTTAGTATGTACTGACAAAAATAAACAGTAATGGTAAATACCTTTTAATTGTTTAATCTGAACTTTTTCTCACAAATTTAATATTTTGTAAAATTTTGTGTTCGCAGAATTGTTCTTCTAACTTGCCAATCACAGCTGTGTCAAACCAAAATACAATAAAACAGCGTTGTATTTCAGGATGAAATAGAGGTAGACGAAACACAATTGATGTCGACAGCGATCGACGACTTTACGTGCAAAAATCTAAAAAATTTGTATGAATAAATTGATTCCTAAAAAAATTTGTTCGGCTTCGGCTAATCGGCCTTTTTTCGCCGAAGGCCGAATGTGGGCCGATCATTGACTTTTGGCCGAAGGCGGAAGCCGAAGCCGATTAATCGGTCGAGCTCTAGTACGGAGCGTTTCGCCATATATTTATTTTCTGCGTAAAGATGAGTTGTAAGAAACCTGTGTGCTAGACATTAAAACAAAAAGCTGAAATTCTTGGTTTTTTGCAAAAAGGATCGAGTGTGACGTGTTAAGCAAAAAAATATAATTCAACAATTTGTGGAATTAAACCGAAAAAAGAAATGATTTTTAAATGTGTAAACAACACATTCTCCGGGCCTGGTAAAAGAAAAACGCTGCGCACTTCAGAGTTGCCCAACATGGAGAAAGCTCTTTATCGCTGGTTTATTCGTATGCGGAATAAAAACTGGCCAGTTAGTGCTTTAATGCTGAAGGAAAAAGCAAAAAACTTCAGTTAAAACATAAAGAAAGCGAAGGTGGTTTCAACGCTAGTGTTGGATGGCTTCAAGGGTTCAAAAAAAGATACGGCGACAGGCTTCTTCAAATTTCAGGCGAAAAACTTTCTTCGCAGCCTCGACTGGTGGAGCCGTTTAAAGAAAAACTTAAAACTGTAATGGCTGAAATGGAGTTGTGCAACGATCAGCTTTATAATGCTGATGAGTCTGGCTTATTCTGGAAGCTTCTGCCAGAAAAAAACATACGTATCCAGTTTGGAAAAGAGAGCCCCAGGCGTCAAGACAGAGAAGCAGCGAGTCACGTTCTTGTGTGGTTCAAATGCCACTGGATCTCACAAACTTAAATTTGTGGTAATTGGAAAGGCAAAGATCCATGCTGCTTTAAAAACTTTCAGTGCCCCACCGACTACAAAAGTTCAAAATCAGCCTGGATGACGTCGACTATTTTCAAAGAATGGTTTCATGAATCATTTGTTCCACAGGTAAATATTTCCTTTGACTTTTGTATACATTTTTTTTATAGTTTGGCTTGTTTTTAAGGTGAAATAGTTTTTAAGAGAGAAAAAGTTGCTTCTAATCGATAAAAGCTCTTCTTCTAATCGACAACGCACCTTACCATCCTAATGAAGCTGAACTGAAAACGGAAGATGGGCAAATCTTCGCAATGTTTATGCCACCAAACGTTACTCCGCCCATTCAACCGATGGATCAGAATGCAATAAAATTACGAAGCTGCACTACAGAAACAGCCTTTTAGTGTCAATAGCAGCGACGCAATCTGAGTCGATGAAGAAAATACGAAACACTAAAAAAATCTATAAATCTTTTGGATGCCGCTTGGATTCGTGTCGCTGGAACAACATTTTGCTTTTTGCAGGAAACGATGATGATCCCGAAGATGTTATGCCGTTAGCTATTTTAAAAGAAACGTGAATGGCTGAACTTTGCCCCTTGATGTGCAACACCGTCGATCTCCTTCACAGTTAAAGTCCTGATATTGAATGTACGTTACCGACCGTTCAGGAATGGAATGATGATATCGACGTAGACATTGCGGATAACGATATTGAAGAGGAGGACGATGATGACTCCAACGAGCATCAGAGAGAAATTAAACCAAGTGAAGCAGTCCAAATTTTGAACAAAGCGGTACAGTTGGTCTAAGAGAGAAAGCTGTGTTTCAGTTGTTAGAAAAACAGAAGATACAAAAAAGATGACTGATTTCTTTAAATAAAAATATTTTTCAGATTTTTATTTCTGTTACGCACAAATTAATGTACAATTAACAATAAAATATGAATTTCAATGTGTAAATACATATGTATACTATGCATATCCCCTTCATACTTATTTGGCATTCGAAAACGTAAACACTTTTGTTAACGTGAAGTCCCTTAGTTTTAATTAGTTCACGTTATCAAGCGTGCACTGTATTCAAAAAGCGAAAAAGTTGAGCCAGCCGAAAAAGTCCCACGGCATGAATTCGCTGTAGAAATAAAAAAAAGTAACACTTAATTATCATTTTTATGGCCCCCGATTATTTGGACCTTAGGGATGCATGAGACCGTCTCCAGTCTAAGGTAAATCTTGACAATAAGTTCATATTTGGCTTTGTTGCAGAACTTCCTTTAATTTCAGTACCCATATAAGCTTGTTTGAACTGCAAAACCTCGTTTTTATGGTCCCAAAGGTCGTTGAGATCGACCACAGCCATTAACGTTCCCAAAATAAGCCATGCTTTTCCACAAATAATTATAGTATGACTGAATCATGTAAAATATGTTTTTTCGTTTTGTACATTTTGCAGTTTGAAAATTTGCTTTTCCGTACCGACGGACGGACATGGCTAGATCGTCTCAAAATTTAAAATTTATACGCAAAGAAAAGATATTGTTTGTCGCAACCACGGTATTGTTTTTTGAATTTCATTTTGACAAAATTAAGATTGCGGCAATATTAATATTGTTGAAATTTAGTAATAATAGTATTTTTGTCAAATTTAAAACGGAAAATATGTTTGTAGCAACAATATAAATATGGTGTGACAAAAGTATTGTTGTTTTTGGGTTTTGTGTTAACAATAAAATGATTTCGACATTGTTTTTAATAAACTGTTTCGATTTGTACGACTGAAATATTTTTAATAACTGAAACACATGCGGGTTTAAAAGGATTTTTTCCAATAAATCACTCCCATAATTTTGAATTTAATTTTAAATAATTTACTTCATAAAAATCTATATTCTCGAATAAAAATATCACCCATTCCTAATTAATATTTTTGGGGATCACAGTTCGGTTGATTGTAATCATAGTATGGTTGTAGAGATCATAGTATGGTTGTGTGTGAATCATACTATTGTTGTGAGGAGCACAATATGGTTGTACCGATCATAATAAGATTGTGTTGGAATCGTAGTAAGGTTGTGTGTGAATCATACTATTGAATTGAGGATCATAATAATGTTGTGCCACAACGATATACCCAACAATAGGCTAATGCTCTTCGAATATTGTCATACCAACCATACAATTTTGCTTCGTGTAGTATAACATCCTCTCTTCGGTGAAGTGTATAAAAAATGGGTAGTCAACCCAGTCCAACTGCTGACATTTTGGCTTGTTTTTTATACCTACGTCCGCGTCCAAAAATCAATGAGCGCGTCAAAGCCTATACGAAAAACATAGGCAGTTAGGTATGGGAAAAAGACGCGTTCATATTGGACGCGTTTTTCGATAAATCGCGTATACTATAAATTCGATTATTTTTGCAATCGAAACTCACCCATACCTATTAATAGCAACACCGCAAATTGCACATCCCTATTAAAACAGCTGTTTATCAGCATAAACATAAAGCGTTGCTGCTAATTCACATTTCTATTAGGCGCATCATCATTTGATCCTCATTTTCCACTGCGGTTAGCAAAATAATATCATTTAACTCCATAATAATGTCAGAACACATAAATATTAAAATTTTTCGCACCGCAAAAAAAAACTAATAAACACAAACAGCTGTTTGAACACAAACGTGGACGCAAAACACAATGGAAACACCATTAAAAATTTTCGATAAATCGTGGACGCGGACGTGGACGCGACCGTAGTGGAAATAGCCTATTAGAGAGTATATTCATCTTGTCAAGCAAGCTACAGGTTGCACTTTTGAAGTAAGGTGGCTGAAATTTTACAAAAAACATGTGCTGATGGACATGAAAAGAGACCAGATGGGTCAAGAGGTAAACATATCATACTCACAAGGAATGGGCCAACCTCTGGAGAACTCAAAAACCCTGAACTAAAAAACACAATATCTCATGAAATGTCTTTTAAATTTTTTTTAGAATGAAATCAACGTGGAAAAAGTACGACCTGAATGGGGGGATGGAACTGCAGCACGGCAGAACTGCAGGAACCCAACCAATGCAGGGCGGCATTGGTTAGGTTCGATATTCTTTATCCAGTGGTGGAAGAGCGAATGACCATAAAAACAAGTAAAAACGTTGTTAAGTTCATGATTGAGGAATCTTATACGAGTATAGGATGACCATTTAGTATTTTAAATTTGAATCGGTTTAAAAAAAATGTACGGATCATTTCTGATCAACCCAATTTTTCAGTACATTTTCTATTGTTTCGGGTCAAATTCCTTCAATGGCAACTTCGATTTCATGTTTCAACTCTTTAATTATCTCTGAACTTAAATCTTTGTATGGTCATGAAGCACCATCCTATAGCACTGTGATAAACTGGTTTAATGAATTCAATTGTGGCCAACGCTGGCTCAAAGACGAAGCTCGTGAAGGTCGTCCTTCTCGTTGGATCCCGCACAATTTGACAATCGCTCAAAAAAGGCTAGTGTCGATTGATGCAAAGAAATTTTGACAAAATACGATCGCGGTGCTTCAAAGACGTTTATAAGATCGTCACAGGTTATGAATCATGGATCTATGCGTATGAGCCCGAAACAAAACAGCAATCGACCGTGTGGGTCTTCGAAGACGAGCCAAATCCAACGAAAGTTGTTCGTGGAAGAAGCCCTTCGAAGCAAATGGTCGCCTGTTTCTTCGGCAAAACTCGTCATGTGGCGACTGTTCCGCTTGAGCAACGTAGGACGGTCAATTCTGAGTGGTACACCACAATTTGTTTGCCTGAAGTCTTTGGAGAAATTCAAAAAACGAACAAGAGAAGGCAAAACATTGTGCACCATCACAATGCGAGCTCTCACACATCGACTCAAACCAGCGCCTTTTTGACCGACCAAAACTTCGTATTGATGAGTCATCCGCCGAACAGCCCTGACTTGGCACCCAATGACTTCTTTTTATTCCCGCACATCAAGAAAAAATGCGTGGTTTATGTTGTTGTTGTTGTAGCGGCAACTATATGCCGAGGTGACAGCCCTTGGCCAAAGAATTGCTCTTTGGGTTAATCCGGTCCGTAGAACCGGCTGTCGTGGTTTATGACTTTCGTCGCCAGAAGATGCTGCTGAAGCGTTCAAAAACCACGTTTTGGATGTGTCTCAATCGGAGTGGAAAAAGGGCTTCGACAATTGGTTTGAGCGCATGCAAAAGAGTATAAATCATGTTGGAGAATACTTTGAAAAACAATAAATAAATTTTGATGATAAATATTCGCATTGTCCTTATTAGGCCAGAAATATATATATAGCAGCCCTCGTATACATGCTGTCGAGTTCAAGCAAGGCACAAGGGGGCCTTCTCCAGAATAGGGTCCACCAATTATTTGCATGTCCAACGGTCTCGTTGGTAAAAACTTAGGCCTCAATGAAACAATACTCGTATGCACTGAAATCTCCCAACCCACCAGCACTGGCCGCCGTCTGAGTGTCGGTTGGCCCTGTTACCACAACAACAGCAACAATGGCAGAAATAAAAGCATTTCATGTAGATTTTTTTTAGCAATTTTTCCCTTTTTTTGTTTTATTTCCGTTTTTGTATGTGTGAGGGTTTATGGGGGAGAGGGAGAATAAACTTAATTGCAGAAAGAAAAAGAGAGAGAGAGAGCATAAGAGTGCATAAGAGTGTATGAAGGATAATGTTTATTAGGGTGGTTATTTTCCATTTTTTGTTTTTTAAATGTTACTCTTAATTTTAAATGTTGTATTGTTTTTGTTTTGGATCAGTCTGTGCGGGGAGCCTACGTGCGGGAGCCGAAAACTAAACTTTGCAGTTAAGATCCAGAGAGAAGCTAACAGGAGCTTCAGCCAAAATATCTATTTTATGTCGTCCATAAGCAACGCCAAAAAGATGCATTTAAAATTGTCCGATTTCAACAGATATGCATGGTGGCTGCTTGTAATGCTTTGAGCAAAATTTGGTTGGAATTAGAAGTAATATGTACGAATCTTTTAGAGCTGTTGGTCCTGAATTGAATGGGCTTAGATAGTAATACCGATTTGATCTGTATACTTAACATGGAGTCTATCCTTATTCCTTTAAGTTGTTACAAGCATTAGAACAAAGTTTTTATGGCCTTTTCCATAGTGTGGTGTAGAGTATAATTAAAAGTTCTACTTTTCAGGATTGAGTCCTAAAAGCCATACACTCTCAGTATGCTCGGTTCGCTTCTGCAACTCAATTTTTTTAAGAATTGTTCTGTAAGCTTGTTTTAACTAATTTTTGTCTAGTTTTAATGTTACGGAATGTTCAAAAGGCTGCTATATATATTTCTGACCTAATAATGAAAATGCGAATATTTATCATCAAAAATGGTTTTATTGTTTTTCAAAGTATTCTCCATGCGCTCAAACAAATTGTCGAAGCACTTTTTCCACTCCGATTGAGACACCTCCAAAACATGGTTTTTGAACGTTGCAACAGCATCTTCTGGCGTCGAAAATCGTTGAACAAGCATTTTTTTCTTGATGTGCGGGAATAAAAAGAAGTCATTGGGTGCCAAGTCAGGGCTGTACGGCGGATGACCCATCAATTCGACGACGTTTTGGCTGGTCAAAAAGGCGCTGCTTTGAGCCGATGTGTGAGAGCTCGCATTGTAATGGTGCACAATAATTCGTCTTCAACGAGGGCGACCGCAAAAGTAACTGGCCTAACATAAAAAGAACCGTTTTTTTGGAATTATTATATTTATTTTACAACATAATCTCCTTCCAACTCAATACACTTCATCAAACGTTTTTCAAGCTTTTTAATTCCATCCGAAAAATAAGATTTATCAAGACCTTCAAAATATGTCTCAGTTTCAGCAATAACCTCGCTATTGGACGAACATGTTTTGCCACAGAGAAATTTTTTAAATTTGAAAACAACTATATGGTGGATGCGGAGCAATTTCAAATCGTAATTCGGCCAGTTTTTGTTGAGTTAAAAATGCAGTGTGTGAAGGAGCATTATCTTGATGAAAAAGAACTTTTTTTTCTAAATGCGGTCGTTTTATCTTGATTTCTTCACTCAACCGATCCAATAATGCACAATTATATTCACAATTTATAGTTTTTCCTTTCTCAAGATATTTAATAAATATTATACCCCTTGCATGCCAAAATACTGTGGCCATTACTTTTCCTGCTGACTTAACAGTTTTCGCCTTCTTGGGACCACTTTTACCAGCTTCTATCCATTGTTTTGACTGTTCTTTGCATTCTGGGATGTAGTGATGGATCCATGTTTCATCAACAGTTATGAATCGGCGCAAGAACTCTATTGGATTACGCTGATAAATCGCTAAAATCTCCTCGGAATTGGTCCAACGGACGATTTTTTGGGGCAAAGTTAACAAACGCGGAACCCTTCTTGCGGATAGCTTTTGCATGTGGAGTTCATCATGTAAAATACTCCAAACTAGTTTTTCGTGTATTTAAACAATATCAGCAAGTTCGCTGAGCTTTATTCGTCTATCTTTAGTCACTTCATTAAATATTTTTCTAATGTTTTCAATAGTAGTAGCAGTTTTCGGTCTTCCAGAGCGTTGTTCATCTTCCGTACTTGAACGACCCATTTTAAATTGTTGAACCCAGGATTTCACGGTGGAGTATGATGGTGCATTATCACCATGAACAGAATCCAATTCATCTTTGATTAATTGTGGCGTATAACCTTTCATATAAAAGTGTTTAATTGCCGCACGAAACTCTTTATTTTCCACTTTTCAAAAATTATAAAACTTGTTTACTTCATTCACCTGTAACAAAAGATAAAAGATTGCTTTTAAAAAACAAAAAAAAGTTGCTAGTAAAACAGAAAATGTGCCAGGCCAGTTAGTTTTGCGGTCGCCCTCGTATTGTTCGTTTTTCAAATTTCTCCGAAGACTTCAGGCAAACAAATTGTGGTGTACCACTCAGAATTGACCGTCCTATGTTGCTCAAGCGGAACAGTCGTCACATGACGAGTTTTGCCGAAGAAACAGGCGACCATTTGCTTCGAAATGCTTCTTCCACAAACAACTTTCGTCGGATTTGGCTCGTCTTCGAAAGACCACACGATCGATTGCTGTTTTGTTTCGTGCTCATATGCATAGATCCATGATTCGTTACCTGTGACGATCTTATAAACGTCTTTTGAAGCACCGCGGTCGTATTTTTTCAAAATTTCTTTGCACCAATCGACACAAGCCTTTTTTTTTGAGCGATTGTCAAATTTTGCGGGATTTAAAGAGAGCAAACCTTTTTTACGGCCAGGTGTTCATGCAATATCGAATGTATGCAGGTGGAAGAAAAGCCCAAGGATGCCTTTATCTCACCGTATGTCACATGACGATTTTGCATTATCAGTTCACGCACGGCATCCATGTTCTCTGGCACAATGGCCATTTTTAGACGACCTTCACGACCTTCGTCTTTGAGTGAGCGTCGGCCACGATTGAATGCATTAAACCAGTTTTTCACAGTGATAAAGGAAGGTGCTTCATCACCATACAGAGATTTAAGTTCATCGATGCACTCTTGTCGTAATAATCCACGTCGAAAGTTGTGACAAATGATGGCACGAAAATGTTCACGAGTTAATTCCATTTTTGCCAATTTTGTTTTTTTAAATCCATTTTAAACAACGCAAATGATGGTCGTACGTCAAATCGTTCTGTGTACGTTTATGCTAAAAAAATGTCAAACTTTCCAATGGAAATGTCAGATGGCGCCAGGCAAAACTTAGTGTTAATTCCATTTTGCCAATTTTGTTTTTTTAAATCCATTTAAAACAACGCAAATGATGGTCGTACGTCAAATCGTTCTGAGTACGTTTATGCTAAAAAAAATGTCAAACTTTCCAATGGAAATGTCAGATGGCGCCAGGCAACACTCAGTGTTGCCTAGGCCAGAAATATATATAGCAACCCTAGTAATAAAAATATATTGAAGTTTGAACAACGCCAATCGATTCTGAATTAAATACAGGGTCGTCAAACCATAAGGCACGATGTTAATTGTGATTCACACCTAAACGTCACGTTTTTGACCCAACTAAATTTGATATTTCTTTGTTTCATTGTTTTACAAATTCAACCATGGAAAGGTACACAATTGAGCAGCGTTTTTAGATTGTTTAAGCCTTTTACGAAAATGAGCGTTCAAGTCAAAGGCTTTTAGTGTACTTTGTGATTTTTTTTGGTTAGTATAATAGACCAAATGTGTCCACAGTGGATAAGTTAACAAGCAGAATTGCCGCATTTGGGCAAGTCATTGTTGAGTCATTGTTGAAAAGCCGATGCATCTACCACGAGTGACTGTTTGGTGCGCTTTATAGGTTGGCGGCGTCTTCGGGCCGTACTTCTTCGAAAATGAGGTCGGCCAAGCAGTTACCGTGAATGGTGTTCGCTATCGCCAGACGATAACGGACTTCTTGTGGCCGGAATTAAGGATATGAACCTGGACGATATGTGGTTCGAACAGAATGGTGCCACTTGCGATACGAAACAATGGCCTTGTTATTTTACGCCGTGGCAACGATCATGTAATTTGACACCTTCCTTTGGGAATATTTGAAAGAGGACGTGTATGTCAATAAACCAAGAATAATTTAAAAGCTAAAGAATGAGATAATTCGACCCATTAACGCCATTGAACCGCGATTATGTCATAGAGTCATTGAAAATTTGCAACATCGGATAGAGGCATGTCACTGAAGCCATAGCGAGGCATTTGCTCGATATTTTGTTTCATACATAATTCTAATAAATTCTTCTATCAGTATAAGAAGTATTAAGAAAATCGTCTGAAAACTTTTTGTTTCATTTATAATTAACATTGTTTTAGTTAAACGTTTTTTATACTCTTACTTGATTTATGCTTAGTTTAGTTTGCTTGTTACTCCGGAACAACGTTTACAAATCGAAACGAGATGGCCACCGATCCTGATTTTTACAAGAAAATGTTGTTCAGCGATGAAGCTCACTTTTGGTTGAATGGGTACGCTAAAAACCAAAATTGTGGCATTCAGAGTAATGAAAATCCACATGCCATTGTTGAGACGCCATTCCATTCTCAAAAAGTCACTGTTTGGTGTGCACTATGGGCAGAGGAAAAAATTGGTCTATATTTCTTTAAAAATGAAGCCGGCCATTAAGTTGCAGTTAATGGAGAACGCTATGGAGCCATTATTTATGACTTTTTTGTGCCTGAATTGGAGCATGTTGATGTGGACGACCTTTGGTTCCAACTATTATGTTGGCTCTACATTCCATAGAGCCAACATACGAGCAAGCCCTTATCTTTATAATAAAGTTAAATTCTTGGCCAGAAGATTAAATAATACGAGGGCGGGTCGGAAAGTTCTTAGCCTATTAATAAAAGAGAATAGTTAGTTTTTCAAAAATATTTTTATTTTTCAATATGATCTCCTGAAACTTCAATACACTTAGTCCAACGCTTATCTAGCAATTCTATCCCTTGATTAAAATAGTTTTCCTCAAGGTCTTCAAAATAGCGGTTTACAACTGTAATTGCATCTTCATTTGAGGTAAAACGCTGCCAGCAAGGAATTTTTTTAGATTTGGGAACAGGTAAAAGTCACTGGGAGCTAAATCAGGAGAATAAGGTGGGTGGTCAAGCTACTCGTACTTTAATTCGTTGATTTAGCCATTGTTAAAACACTCTTGTGCGCTGGTGCGTTGTCTTGATGCAAAATTATTTTTTTGTGTTGTAAGCCAGGACGTTTTTCTCGAATTTGTACATTTAATTGATCTAAAAGGTTGCAATAGCACTCTAAATTTATTGTTTTACCCTTTTGCAGATAGTCAATCAATAAAATACCTTTGAAGTCCCAAAAAACCGTTGCCATAACCTTACCAGCCGACTGAATTGTTTTTGCCTTCTTTGGGGCACTTCCTCCAGCTTCAGTCCATTGTTTGGACTGTTCTTTTGTCTCTGGAGTATAGTGGTGGATCCATGTCTCATCAACGGTTATGAAACGACGCTTAAAAGCCATTTTATTTCGCTGAAAACGATCCAAACAAGCTTGAGAAATGTTCATTCTTATGCGTTTTTGGTCGACTGTTAACAAGTGCGGCACCCTTCTTGCAGAAAGCTTTTTCATCTGTAGTTCTTCATGCAAAATTAAATGGACTCGATCATTTGAGATGCCCATGATATAAGCTATCTCACGCACTTTTATTCGTCGATCATTTAATACCATATCATGCACTTTGGCTACAATTACAGTTGTTGTTTCTGTTTTTGGACCACGTTTAAATTCAGCAACCCAATTTTTTACTGTTGCATATGAAGGAGCACTTTCACCTAACACATTCACCATATCATTATGAATTTCTTGTCCCGATAAACATTTTTTATGTAAATATTTAATGACACCACGCATTTCTAATTTTTTCATTGTAAAAAAATCGCGGATGTGACTTTTGTGAACACCGGTTTCTATATGAAGGAGTTGCCAGATCGAAACAAAATTTAACATGAGTTCATAGCGGAGATGGAAGTTTCCAAAACACTTAACTTTTTTCTGTTTATACCGCGCTTTTTGTGCTAGGCTAAGAAGTTTCCGATCCACCCTCGTATGTGTTCAAAGTTGAACATGCTTTAAATTGTGTGTTGGGTATTGTTGCATTCTTAAGTGCAGCCCATAAAATTGTTAGCTGTGTATCGTACGTTAGATAATATTTGTACGCTCGCTCATGATCGTACTTTTCCACATGGTGATAATGACCAGTGGTAGGAGCAGCCCGCACACCCAAGAAATGTGTCACTTTTCGAGTACTTAAAATGAATACCAACCTAAGGGATGTACTCGTACATATGTTATTAAAAATTGTATTGAACATTTGGCCTCCGCTCTGATTTGTAATCTCTGCAGGCGGTTTTACTAGATGACTTGAAATATTTTCAACATTTGATATAATCACTTTTTGTATAAATAAAATTTAGTATCTTACAAATACTCAACATGGAATGATGTGTGTTTCACTCAATATGCTTTTTATTTCTTCTTGAAAACCACACGTCTGAAAAATACACCCTTTATTATTGAATTGATTGCAACCGAACCATTCGACGTGAATTCAAACATCCGGAAAAGACGACTGCGAAACCTAAGTTGATTTTGTGAGGTTGAACTACTCTCTTCAAACGGTTTTTATTTTCTTTATCCAAAATCTTTGTTAGACCCAATATTACTCCGAACCGTTTTATTTTATTCGAATAATCAAAAAATATATGGTAATCAAACCTAAATTCAAAATACTAATTTACCATGAAAACTGTACATTCAAATTCTCAATAGGAGAGACCACTCTAATGTATACATGTGATTTTGAAATGATTTTTTTTTATTTTGTTACAAACATATGTGGACGAGAAAGGAAATTTGTGCCTGCTTCGGTATGGCTTTGTGTCGTTGCGTATTCAGTGTCTGCTGGTATCGGCATATGTACATGCTTTACGCTGCACAGTGGGTTAAGAGCATTAAAACAACGTAATGAGCCCTTAACGCGAAAAAGGCTTTCATTTTTTCGAAACCCGCTTTTTAATGAAATTTGATAGAAAATTTTACAACGCTCTTAATCCCAAAATATAAAATAATTTATATTTATACAGTGTGTTCGCCGGTAAGGTATACCACTGTGTTTGTTTACAATTTTAGATTAAATAAAAGAGAATGGATCTTATATTAATGAATGTTTTATTTGATGTCGGCAATTATGTATGTAATATATCAGATAAATGTCCGCCTCTGTTAACCTCACATATGCGAGCCCTCTTGACCACATTTTCATTACATTATCAAACATTTGAAGCGGTATTTCATACATTTCATCACGAATACTTTGTTTGAGTTGCTCAGGCGTTTCTGGTTTGTTTGCATAAACCTTGCTTTTCAGATATCCTCACAAAAAGAAGTCCGGAACAGTCAAATCAGGCGACCGTGGAGGCCATTCAACATCACCATTTTTTGAAATAACTTGTTGTGGAAAAAGGTCTCGCAGTCCATTGTAATCCAGGCTGTATGCGATGTGGCATCGTCTTGTTGATACCACAGGTTAATCAAGCCCAAAGCATGCAGTTCTGGCGTTAAAAAGTTTTCAATCATACCACGATATCGCGTTCCATTGACTGTTACCGTTACGCCGTTTTCATTTTCATAGAAGAAAGGTCAAATGATTCCTCCTGTCAAAATTGCACACCAGACTGCTACTTTTAATGGATGCAAAGGTAACTGATGAATAATTTAAGGGTTTTCCATTGTCCATTACTCACATATCCATTCAAATGAAAATGTGTCTTGTCGGTGAATAATTTGAGGGTTTTCCATTGTCCATTACTCACATATCCATTCAAATAAAAATGTGTCTTGTCACTCATTTTGATTTTTTCATGAAAATCGGGGTTTTCATTGGCGAGCTGTAACATTCTATTGGCATAAGAACGGCGGCGTAAATGGTCTTGTCGAAGAATCTCTTGTGTCAACTGAATCTCAAATGGAAACAAATTGAAATTCTTGTGCAAAATTTTGGCCAAAGTTGTTCTTTGAAGACCAAGCTCCTTAGTACGGCGTCGAATTGAGGTTGATGGATTGTTTGGAACACTTTCTGTAATGTTTTCAGCCGATATTGCAGTACCTTGTGGTCCATGCCTATCAGCTACAGACCCTTTTTCTTCGAAATATTTTACTACACGATAAATAGTGCCTGTTTTTGGCACGTCACAGTAATCGACGATTGATTTCGATAAAAGGTTTGAACGATTAAAACACGTTGGGGTTTATCGAATATTTTTCTATAATAAATTTGCCACGTCTCTACTTCAAGACTGTCAAATATGAACTGTCAAGAGTGGCAACAAAACGAAGTAGTATACCTTCCCGGCGGACACCCTGTATTTACAAAGACATGGAAAATTTAATGGTATGGTCCTACAGATGAATTAGACAAAAATAAAAAAAACTCTTTTTGGAGCTTACGTCTTTTTTGAGGTGTTAGACCTCGATACATGTGGACCGCCTTGGTTAGTGTTCTCGGCTATGCCTTTTTAAATGTATTTGATGCTGTAGAATCTGTAAGTGTTTGTAACCCATATTTTCGATCATTACAAGAGGAAATATATTTAATTGCCAATAATTTCGTGCATTAGTGTGTACAACTATCACTCAAGTAAACTAGGTTCAAAGCCGGCTACAGTATCTGACACTTTTCAGCGGATTGGTTTTTTTTACCACGGCAACGTTACAAAAAGGAGTCTGATATCTAAAGTGTAAAAAATCTTCTTTAATAAAAGGTTAAGCCGTTCCAGAACTGATTTGAAAATCTATATCTGACTTGAGAGAAGTTCCTCATTTGTTTTCCTTTTAGAAACTGAAAGTTGAGTGTAGCTCTAATATTTCTAAGCTTTACACAAATGTGAACCATGCACCAGTTTTGTACCTTACTATTTTTGAAATCTTCGAAATCGTAATCTTCGTTTTTCTTTCGTTTATCACCACTGTGCACCAGTTAATGAAACCTTAATGGGTTTCCATTTTCTGGGTAAATAAGCCCATCAAAACAACAACTGTAAAATAAACTCTACTACTTTTTGCGAGGAGGAATTTTTAATGTTTACTTTTACACTGGCTTTTTGCGTTTTTTTTTTTGTCTTGTAACGCGCAAACCGAGAAAAGTTTTAAAGTGCAAAGTTGTCGATGTTATTTTTTTCAAAAGAAATGCGTACAATTAAAGTCATGACTTTGGCGCACCAAAGGAATCATTTTTTTTTAAATTTAAAAGTTATTTCAACAAAGCAACGGAAAGGAACTGCGAAAATTTTTAACGCTTTGTTTAGCTAAGGTTAACTTTTGCATTAGAACATATGCCACTGAAGATTATTTTAATATATGTGACAGCGAAAGGGAAAGGGACCTAAGGGTAAAAAAATCAATTTTCACTTTTTGTTTGATGTGGACAACATCTGAGCATCGAATGAGAACGATCCATGTCCCAAAAGTGTTCCCTTCCAGAGATATGCGCGTTTTATGAAAGTGATAGTACACCAAAGATACAAGTATTTAAATCTTTAAAATGGCTTTCCTGAACAAAACTGGTTTTTATCCTTAGGTCCCTTTCTATTCACATGTTTTGATTTTTTTCTTTAAATATAAATAATTGAAAATTCAATATTATTTATTCTTGCTATGGCATCTTGCCCAGATGGCATGAAGTGTAGCTTGAAAATTATTGACATTTTTTATGGGCAGCTTGTCCGGTTTGTTAGACTGGTATCCCTAATGGTTATCTGCTGGTGCCAACGATTCTGAGCTAGACCGACCTTTCATCAGAGTTTAAGAGTGATTAAAGATGCGTATCTGCTAGATGGATTAGACAATTAAGGAATCAGCTGGCTGGGCCGGCTATCTGTATTCTTGAAGACGCGTGCATGTACGAGTACATAGCAAATATTATACTCAAATAGCTATTTTTGCGTCGAGGCTGCTTCGTACGATACAGTAGCCTCTACACGGGATATCAATGAGTACCGCCATAGTGCCATTTCAGCAGTACCTCTTAAGGATTGTCAAAAATAAATTCAAAAAACAATACTATGGTTGCGGCGAACATGCTTTTATTGTAGAGAACATATTATTGTTGCGGTGACCATAGTGTAACCATATCTTTTCTCTGCGTGCAGAAATTAAGTTTAATCATGACCCTACATTAGAGTGTCAAACAAACCGTGGTTTTCAGAAAACTGACATCTCCGTTTTTCAAACCCGTTTTTTTTAAGCAAAATAACAACCGACATTTCGGCTTAAGCCTTTTGCTAAGAAATGGAAAATACATCCGCAATCATAAGTGAAATAGTTGTCTTTCAGAAAATCGGCATTTTTAAAATGTGCCTTAAAAAACCGACTTCGGATTTTTTTAAAAGCAAAAACCCTCATTAGCCGACATTCCGTCTTTTGCCTTTCCCCAATTAAAAGAGAAGTTGTTATCTTTAGAAAACCAGCATTTTGGGTCCTAGTATAAAACTCTTTTTCAAACAACCGACTTTCGGACTAAAGGCTTAAACCGGAATGTCGGTTCTAGCCTTTAGCCACTTTTGCTAATGAAGAGAAAATATATCCCCAATCAGAAGTAAAGTAATTGTTGTCATATCTTCAACTCTATAATTAATGCACATCATACACTAGTTGCAAATAGAGTCTTTTTCTTTCTGTCTGACATGGCCGACTTATTTATATCCTTCACTTCGGCGTGTTCGGAAAAGACAATTGAAAACAGGTTTTGGAGCCCCTTGAACGAGCTCTCAATTTACCCAGATTTAAAAATAAGGGCATATATATTTAAATTTTTCAGAAAGTTTCATTGCATTTGGCAAATTGCAAATTTTTGGCTTCGTAAGAATTTTTTCTAGTTATATTCAAGCCATGTATATCGGAAGCCATTTTATGGGCCCCCGGACACTTTGTGCAGGGACTAAATCAAAAACTGAACCTATATTTACTAAAGCAAATTTGATAAATATCGGAATTAATATGGTTCATCCAGAGCAATTGTATGTATCTTTGGAATATTAATACTAAGGCTGTATTTAAAAACGTAGAGCTGCATGACCGATTTTTATCTGATCTGATACTGATCGATCTGTGCCAAATTTCATCAAGGTGGATAGTACGTGGCTTCAAGAGATAAAGACAAAAAATCGGTTGAAGATTGTTTTTAATTTTAATAGCGTTCATTCTTGGCTCAAAGGAACTAACTCTCACGATGCCAAAAATAAAATTATCTATGCAGTTTGACTAAATTTTGGTGACGGAACCTTAGGCCAGTATATCAAGTGCTAATAGGGCGAGAATGGTCTCTAGGACCGCTGTTAGGGTAGTTCGTGTAGTCCCTGTAATGCTGATAATCTCTGGTCTTTATTAGGAGGAGCAGCTGAGTGGATTATTTTCTAATAACGGCCACCCCCAGAGCAAATCCAATTTATAATTTAAAGGGATAGACTCCAGAGCTTTCCTATGGCCTTTACGCTTTTTAGGTGCCTTGAAGGATCTGTTCTTACAAGCACTGGAGTAATCAGTCAATATTAACATGAATAAAACACGAATACAAGATATTTTTTTAATAGCCTTTTTTCACAGATTTCGCGTGAGTTGTGCTCAACTTTTTTTTCTTCTTTTCAGTATAGTTTGCCATTTCATCATGGCAAGACTTACCCCGAAACAACGTCTCAAAATTGTGCAACTGTATAAAGGAAATGAGCGTTCGGGAAGAAACTGTTTTCGACCACAATTTTGTCCAGTGATGAGGCACATTTCTGGCTTAACGACAACGTCAATAAACAGTATTGCCGTATTTTGGCTGAAGAGCAACCACAAGAAGTTCAAGAGGTGTCATTATACCCAGAGAAAACCACGGTCTGCTGCGGTTAATGGGCTGGTGGAATAATCAGTACATATTTTTTCAAAAATTTTGATGGTCGAAACGTAACCGTGAACGGAGCTCGCGCTTTGATATCAGACTTTTTGCTTCCTGAAATTGAAGCCCCTAATCTTGACGACACTTGGTTTCAATAGGACGGTGCCACTTGCCATACAGCTGATCAAACAATGGATCTATTAAGAGGTCATTACTAAGAGCAGCCAATTTCACATTTTGGACCGGTGAGTTGGCCGCCTAGATCGTGTAATATTACAGGTGTAGACTTTTTTCTTTGGGGCTACGCAAAGTCCAAAGTCTAGGCTGACATACCAGCTACGATTCAGGTTTTGGAAGCCAACATTACGCTTGTCATTAAAGCCATACCGGTCGAAATACTCGAACAAGTCATCCAAAATTGGTCCCCCAGAATGGCCACCCTGAAGCGTGGTTGCGGCCAACATTTGCATAGATAAAGGGACCTAAGGGTAAAAAAATCAATTTTAATTATTTTTTCTTTTTTGATGTGAACAACATCTGAGCATCGAATAAGACCGATCTCATGCCCCAAAAGTGTTTCCTCCCAGAGATATGCGCGTTTTATGAAAGTGAAGTCGACGATTCTAAGCGCAAATAGAAAGGGACCTAATCTTTAAAATGGCTCTCCTGAACAAAACTGGTTTTTAACCTTAGGTCCCTTTCTATTTTGCGCGTCACATTTAAAGAAATATATATTCAAAATATAATTGGCATAAAATGTGTCCTTTCGAAAGAACCACAAATATTCCACATTGTATTTGATTTTTTTAATTTTTTTTTATCTTGAAAAAAATACCTTTAGATTGATCACCCGATATATTTCGCCCAGGAGGTCACAGACAACTGTCAAATCCTTCCCTTCTGGGATGGAGCAGTTCCAGTATAGACAAAATATGAGAAAGCTGTACAAAACAAATCACGAGACCCTATGCTCTAGTTAATTGCAAATAAAGAACAAAAGGAATGTTTTATAGTAAAGAGTTTTAAAGGACTTTTTTGTATACTGCCGAGATATCGGTTATTTTCGTCATAACCAAAATAGTAAAATTTGACTAAACGAAACAAAAACTCTACTGGCTATTTAGCGTGTTAGAAAATAAAAACAATGAAAAACGCATTCTCCTTCAAATCAATGCTCTTTCAAAAACTAAAATTAATTAAAAGTTTTAAAAAAATGTTTGAATGCTAGTACAATGATTTGAAGGTGTCCTTTCCAGTACTGTAAATAAGGATAACTGAATCCTAGTGTTTGTGTGTAAATGACTGTGTAATTGTGTTGCGGGCACTTCTCGTGCCAAAGTGTGTGTATCCGTTTGGTTATTGTAATCTGTTTGTGGTTGTAGCCCCTTTATTTCCGGTTTCCCTCCAGCTCTCTCTCTCTCTTTCTTGCTATCACCCTGGTACATTAAAACAATAACAATAATTGTTCACAAACTGACAAATACATAAGTCAGTGTTGCCAATTTGGCGGGTTTCCCTTCAAAACTAGTTTTTTAAATGCTCATCGTCTTGACCATCAACTTGAGCTGAATCCTCCAATCATTTGGGTTTGTTTTTTGTTTATTCTGTGTATTTTCTAAGTTGAAAGTTATTATAAAATATTAATTGTTTAATTCATCCATTTCCAATTGTACAGGGAGGCTGATAATGGCCGCAACAACAAAAAATAATAACTTTTTTTTCTATTTAATGGATCTGGTTATTATTATATATTATTATCTAAATATTATTTTTTTATTTTGCGGTTTGATTTTAAGATTTAACAAAAATGGATAACTGGGACATGGAAACAAGAATTTTGATTGTCCGCCGCTATCACGCACTGTAATCCGTAGTTTCGGTTCAAAGAGAGTATAGGCGCACGTTTGGCGGCAATTTTCCGAGTAGATGGGCCATAATGAGACTTGCAAATAATTTTGCCAGTCAACAGAATACCTTACCACCGAAACCCTACAGTTTGGACGGAGGAAACAATTGCTGCTGTAGTTGCTGCCATACAAAACAGTTCAAGAGTTTCGACAACAAGCTTATCTGCTCAAATGGGTAGAAGCAGACAGTCATTACAGTCAATTATGGACAAAGATTTTGACTTATTCCCATAAAAAATTCAAATGGCCAAACTGAACGCAGTACTTCCGCAGACTTCCCGATTCGATTGGAATTTTGCCAGAAGATGCTTAAAATAGTGGAAGAGGACGAGGCACATTTCTATTTAAACGGCAACATAAACAAACAAAAATGGTAGAGTATGGAGTGCTTCCAACCCACAGATACTCCATGAGACGGAATTGCATCCACTTCGTGTCACAGTGTGTTGTGCAGTTTTATCACGCTACATTGTCGGGCCCAACTTTTTTGAAGAAAACGGTCTCACCGTTACGGTTACTAGAGACCATTAGCATGCTGAGTTTTTCTATCCAAAATTACGCCGAATGAGAATTTCTTTCAACTCTGTGTGGTTCCAGGTGCAAGTCCTCACACACGCAGAGAATAAACATGGTTACTATATGGTCACGGCAATAATAATATGTTCGTCGCAACCATAGTATTGTTTACTGAATTTAATTTTGACAATAGTATGATTGCCGCAGTATTAATATTGTTGAAATATAACAATAGTATTATTGCCAAATTATAAAATGAAAATATGGTTGTAGCAACAATATAAATATGGTTTATGCGACAAAAGTTCTGTTTTTTGCGTTTTATGTTAACCATAATATGATTACGGCAATCAGACTGTATGATTGTAATTTTTCTTCATTTGAATATGCTTTTTAAGAACAATGTTATTGTTTGTTACGGATCTAATGGAATAATCGTACTTTTTATGTGGAACTTAAAATTGTTTAAACAATCTGCTTTGGCTTTGTTTAACGAAAATATTTTTAATAAAAACGCTTACGTTTTTTTAAATTGATTTTTTCTACTATTAATAAAATCACTCCTATTATTTTAAATTAAATGTATTTTTAAATAATATTTATAATCAAATCTTTTGTTTGGGGATCTTAGCGTAATTGTGTGATCATACTATGGTTGTGGGGATCATAACATGGATGCGTGTGAATTATACTATGGTTGTAAGGATCATACTATGGATGTATAGGAAACATGCTATGGTTGTGAGGGTCATAATATGATTGTGGAGATCATAGTATGGTTGAGTGTGAATCATACCTTGCTTGTGAGGATCATATCATAGTATATGGACCACAACCATATACCCAACAATAGTATGATGCTCTTTGAATATTGTTATCCCAACCATATTTTTTTTCTACGTGCATAGCCCGGCCTGTTATGACAGAATTGCGACAAAAATTTCCCAATAAGCTGATATCCAGAAACTCCACATTCCGTTGGCCCCCCAGGTCGCCTGACCTTACCTGACTTTTTCTTGTGGAGTTATTGAAAACAGGAATTCTACAAAGCAAAACCAACAAATTTGAATTAACTAAAGCAATCCATTCAAGAAACAGTTGCGGCTATTCTGTCTCACTTCTCCAAGCAGTAATGAACAACTTTTTGGTAAGATGCCGCACATGAGTCATTCCATGCCAAACGGTACGCATTTTTTACATCACAAGCTTGGATTGCTTAACTAGTTTGTGTATGCATTCTTCTCTTAAAAATATTATATACGTGTTTCAAGAAAAAAAATTTAAAATTTTTTTTTAAATGTTATGACCAATTGAACTTTGGTGAAATGAAGATTTTATCAAAGAGGTGTGTTCATTCAGTCGCATGTAACTCCGGAAATACTTGACCGATTTTACTCTGCTATACCTTGTTTTGAAGGTAATTTTAAGCACTTCTAAAATAACGAAACGGTATGGCATAACGCCATAGAATTTTTTAAGTTTGTATCATTTTAATCCTTTTATTTCGATTTTGAAAATGATTACATCTTTTTTTATTTTTGAAATTTTGCAGGCGTATTCTTACAGGTCTGTTTTACCGACTGTGTAAGTTTTAAAGTGGTGAAATAATGCGTTCTATTTTTAAAAAAAAATTTTTACCTTATACCTTTTTCACTTCCATGAATATAGAAAATATAATATAGAAAAAAAATATTTTTTAATAGTTTATTGACACAAGATATAACAACAACAAAAAAACAAAGAAAAAAAGAAATAAAAACATGATACAATAGCCGTGCACGTATTCCAGGAGGGGCTTGTAAATTTTTTAAAGAAAACCTTAGGACCTGTAAGTAAAATATTTTACTTTTCTGATGGCGCAAGCGCACAATACAAAAACAAGAAAAACTTTTTAAATCTGACGTTCCACGTAGAAGATTTTGGAATACCAGCGGAATGGCATTTTTTTGCAACGTCTCATGGCAAATGGCCCTGCGATGGTCTGGGAGGAACAGTCAAAAGACTAGCAGCACGTGCAAGCTTGTCCAGCCTCATAAATCCCATTAATAGTGCCGTCAAATTTTATGATTGGGTGAATAAAAACGTGAAGAATATTCATACAGAATTCTTCAATAACTATCAATATCAAGATAGGGCGAAACACCTGAAGGAGCGTTTTGAAAAAGCGAAAACAATTTCTGGAACTCTTGGCTACCATTCATTCATTCCACAACCCGATAAAATAATGAAAGTCCAGACAACATCATCTTCTGAGCAGTACTGTATGAAGATGGTATACAAGGCATAACATTTATTTCATTACTCATTTTTTTATTTCTTTTTTTCTTTGTTTTTTTTGTTGTTGTTATATCTTGTGTCAATAAACTATTAAAAAGTATTTTTTTTTCTATATTATATTTTCTATATTCATGGAAGTGAAAAAGGTATAAGGTAAAAAAAAATTTTTAAAAATAGAACGCATTATTTCACCACTTTAAAACTTACACAGTCGGTAAAACAGACCTGTAAGAATACGCCTGCAAAATTTCAAAAATAAAAAAAAGATGTAATCATTTTCAAAATCGAAATAAAAGGATTAAAATGATACAAACTTAAAAAATTCTATGGCGTTATGCCATACCGTTTCGTTATTTTAGAAGTGCTTAAAATTACCTTCAAAATAAGGTATAGCAGAGTAAAATCGGTCAAGTATTTCCGGAGTTACATGCGACTGAATGAACACACCTCCTTGATATAATCTCCATTTTACCAAAGTTCAATTGGTCATAACTTTTGAAAAAAAAAATTATATTTTTTTTTTCTAATCGCGGATTAAATAGAATTGCTAGAGGACCAAATCTGCAAATTTTCATAAAAATCGGAATCATTGCGTTAAATTTTTGCCCAAAATCGTACCGTTTGGCATGGAATGACTCACATGCATCAACGAGCGGCGGGAGGGGAATTTAAATTTCATTACTTTTAAAACTAATTAAGCTATATTTAATAAAGTGAGTTAAACATGAATAACAAAAAATATATTCCATACACTGAAAAAAAGTTATATGAGTTTCTTAATGTAGCAATATTCATCAGCCACCTTGTATGCTGATCCAAAACACATTTACCAATCATTTTCGTTTTGTTTAATGTATTAGATAGAACTCTTTAATTTGATGGGACACCGAATTTTAATTTTATATGAGGACTGCTATTGTCATAAAACTTTGTTTTGTTTATGGGAAAATCTTCTAATTTTGTTTTCCTATTTAGTACTAGCTTACATACTAAACATTCCATTTAGGGGCAAGGTGGAAACTGTGTGCGATACAATACTCAAACTCCCAGACCTACTGGTAGGCGCCTAATGTTTAGAGATTAATCTCTAAACATTAGTTTAGAGATAAATCTCTAAACATTAGTTTAGAGATTAATCTCCAACGTCATTTCAAACACGACACTGAAGTAAATTAGGTAGTCTTGCCTTATTAACATTATGAACGTTTAAAATCAAATTATTTAACTTAGTAGGGACATAAATACTGTTACAACATTGAACACGCCCATTTCAATAGTAGAACTGAACATACTCCGTTAATGTCATATGGATTTTGAAAGCTAACCTCAATAGCGTTAGTCTGTAACGGGATTTAAAAATTGTTTCAACTTTCATCATGGAGTGGTCAGATAATGAGAACCGTATCGCAGTAATAGCGCTTTTCAAGTGTGAAATGAAAAAACGCTCCGACCACTAGGGATTACTCGCATGTTCGTCTACCGATGCATAAAAGTGTTTGAGGAGACTGGAGATGTAAAAGACCGCCACCGGTCGGGCCGCCCACGATCTGTTCGAACACCGAATGTCATCAAAGCCGTTAAATCAAGAATTCACAGAAATCCGCTCGGAAAACAGAAAATCATGGCCCGTGAGATGAATATCACGCAAAAGTCTATGAGTCAAATCATTAAAAAAGACTTGGGACTTGGGGCTTTCAAACGACGTACCGGACATTTATTGACTGCAGTTTTAAAAAAATAGGATTGAAAAATCGTCTTTTGGTGAAGCACGCTGATAACTTGCTCAGAAATATTTGGTTCACCGATAAAAAATTTCAGGAAAAATTTAACAAGCAAAATGATAGAGTGTATGCGCGGTCATCTAAGGAAGCAGCTGAACTGATCCCAAGGGTGGAAAAGGGTCATCACCCAGCTGCAGTCATGGTTTGGTAGGGTGTCTCTTACGATGGCGTCACTGACCTGAATTTCTGCGAACAAGGAGTCAAAACATCGGCCAAAGTTTATCAAGAAACCGGTTTGGAAGCTGTTGTGAAGCCTCTTAACAATTCCCTGTTCCAAAACCAGCCATGGACTTTCCAGCAGGATTCAGCGCCGTCCCATAAGGCTAAAACGTCCCAGGCCTGGCTTCGAAACAATTTGCCAGCGTTCATTTCCTCTGAAGAATGGCTCTAAGGCAGTCCAGATTTGAACCCATTGGATTACAAATTGTGGACGGTTTTAGAGGACAAGGTTTGTCACGAAAGATACCCCTAACATTGGATCTCTTAAGACTGCTTCGGTTCGAGTTGTGGCGAATTTTCCAATGGACGAGGTTCGTGCAGCTATTGACGATTGGCCAGTGCGACTTAAGGCGTGTGCAAAGGCAAAAGGCGGACATTTCGAATAAGTAGATTCTTTTTGGATACAAAATACATCAAATAAATATATTACAAAATATTTGGTCCAAAAACATTCAGTACTTTTTTTATTTTACAGCATAAAACGTGTGTAACAGTATTTATGTCGCTACTAAGTATAACTATTTTTAAGTTTGTCGGCAGATGAGCTACAAACTACACGCAGAAAAAAAGTATGGTTGGGGTAAAAATATTCGAAGAGCATCATACTATTGTTGGTTATATGGTTGTGGCACAAGAATATTATGATCATCACAACAATAGTATGGTTCACACACAACCATACTATGATACCCATAACAATATTATGGTCCTCACAACAATAGAATTATTCACACACAACTATACTATGATTCCCACAACCATATTTTTATTCACATTTAACCATACTATGATCATATTATGATCTTCATAACCATAGTATGACTTACACACAATCATACTATGGTCCCCAAATTTGTTTGTAAAGATTGGGTTAAGTTGTTATTTAACAATAGAGAATTTTATTAAGTAAGTTATGTAGTAATAGGAGTGATTTATAAAACAGTAAAAAAAATATTTATTTAAAATTATTCAGTTATACTAATTCGAAGTTTGTTTCGAAAACAATTAATTATTTTTACTATTATTGCGTAAGATTCGTAAAAACAACATTGTCAAATTAAAAAAAAAACACAATTTTGCCGGTAATCATGTTATTGTTAACATAAAATCCATCAAAACAATACTTTTGTTCCACCAACCATATTTATATTGTTGCTACAACCATATTTTTATTTTTAAATTTGGCAACAATACTATTGTTACATTTCAACAATATTAATATTGCCGCAATAATACTATTGTCAAAATGAAATTCAAAAAACAATACTATGGTTGCGAAGACCATACTTTTAATGCAGATAACATAGTATTGTTGACGTGACCATATAGTAACCATATCTTTTCTCTGCGTGTATAATTATCACATTCGACTTCAACTTAATTAAGATGGTGCCTGCTAGAGAATAAATTAATATTTTTATCTAAAAATTAAGTACTTCCCGCTTTTTTGCATTATCTAGAATTCCTGTCATTAGTTGAGTTAAGGACAAGTGAATGGCGGAAATTCCCGCAGTTCAGCCGAATGTGTTATATAATTTATGAACTAAAAGCCTTAAGATCCCATTTTTTGTTGTTGTCTCATGGGAAATGTATTTGGTTAATGCTCTTTTCAATAAATTTAAAGAAATTTTAAAAATGTTAGCATTTTTTTTAACGTTCTGGCTACATGAAGAATTAAGCGCTTTCTAGCGCTCTATTGTAAAATTTGACGGAATTCTTCGAAACATATTTGACAACACTGACCATGGTGTTCAGCATGGACATACATAGCCGCCACCAGCCAACACTTAAACGCATATCAATGTTCCATTGTCCACACATTTACACGGAATGAACAAAAGGACTGAGAAAAAATATCGGCTGGGTTTCAATTGTCATTCTGGAACGGTGGCATGTACAGTGGTTTGGAATATACGAAATGATATATGAAAAGTAGAGCGGAACCGGAAATAATACTCAAAATCCAGTTAGGTAACGTATAATTAACATATTCCCCTCCTGGATAGACGAATGGAATGAAGGGTGTTGAGACTAGTAAGGCGTGACTAGTCAGTTATAACAGTTTTGCCAATTGATTTATTTGAAGTTCTATCAAAGTTAACAAGGTCATCTGACCTTCCATACGGGCGGTTCGGAAAGTTCTTAGCCTATCAATGAAAGAGAATAGTTAGTTTTTAAAAAATATTTTTATTTTTCAATATAATCTCCTGAAACTTCAATACACTTAGTCCAACGCTTATCTAGCAATTCTATCCCTTGATTAAAATAGTTTTCCTCAAGGTCTTCAAAATAGTGGTTTACAACTGTAATTGCATCTTTATTTGAGATAAAACGCTTGCCAGCAAGGAATATTTTTAGATTTGGCAACAGGTAAAAGTCACTGTGAGCTAAATCAGGAGAATAAGGTGGGTGGTCAAGCAACTCGTACTCTAATTCGTTGATTTTAGCCATTGTTAAAACACTCTTGTGCGCTGGTGCGTTGTCTTGATGAAAAATTATTTTTTTTGTGTTATAAGCCAGGACGTTTTTCTCGAATTTGTACATTTAATTTATCTAAAAGGTTGCAATAGTACTCTGAATTTATTGTTTTACCCTTTTGCAGATAGTCAATCAATAAAATACCTTTGAAGTCCACAAAAAACCGTTGCCATAACCTTACCAGCCGATTGAATTGTTTTTGCCTTCTTTGGGGCACTTCCTCCAGCTTCAGTCCATTGTTTGGATTGTTCTTTTGTCTCTGGAGTATAGTGGTGGATCCATGTCTCATCAACAGTTATGAAACGACGCTTAAAATCCATTTTATTTTGCTAAAAACGATCCAAACAAGCTTCAGAAATGTTCATTCTTATGCGTTTTTGGTCGACTGTTAACAAGTGCGGCACCCATCTTGCAGAAAGCTTTTTCATCTGTAGTTCTTAATGCAAAAATAAATGGACTCGATCATTTAAGATGCCCATGATATTAGCTATTTCACGCACTTTTATTCGTCGATCATTTAATTCCATATCATGCACTTTGGCTACAATTTCTGTTGTTGTTGCTGTTTTTGGACATCCACTACGTGGTTCATCTTCAATGCTTGTACGACCACGTTTAAATTCAGCAACCAAATTTTTTACTGTCTCATATGAAGGAGCACTTTCACCTAACACATTCACCATAACATTATGAATTTCTTGTCCCGATAAACCCTTTTATGTAAATATTTAATGACACCACGCATTTCTAATTTTTAAATTGTAAAAAAATCGCGGATGCGTCTTTTGTGAACACCTGTTTCTATATGAAGGAGTTGCCAGATCGAAACAAAATTTAACATGTATTCATAGCAGAGATGGAAGTTTCCAAAACACTTAACTGTTTCTGTTTATACCGCGCTTTTTGTGCTAGGCTAAGAAGTTTCCGAGCCGCCCTCGTATATTCACTAAAATTTGTGATTTTGTTTAGCGTCATCTCACGTGGAGAAATTATTCAAATATAATATTGAAAATCGCGCTCAGGTGTACATACTCGACGTGAATTTCATCCTGAGGTCGGTCGTTATCATGGAGGCAATAAGTTGCTTAGCGAAAAGGTTGGAGCAGGCAGATATTGGTGTGAAGTTGTCTAAAACATACCCGCAGCAGCAGACATTATCGACGAAACCCACCTTTATCCAAAAACAGACTTTATCCAAAAAAAACGTAATTTTGCAAATTTTATGAAGGTCGGACAACAATTGCGACCAGTAGTTTAAAATCAAGCTTAAGAAAAACAGCGGGCAGACTGATGGAAGGAAAGGGAGATATCATTAATCGAATCGACTGGTAATTCTGAGTCGATCGGTACACTTATAGGTGGGTCTAGCTTAAATATTTGTGGTATTTACGTATTTCGTGCCTGAATATTATGAATTTTCGTTGCTTTTACATACAACAACCAAAAAACCTGACAAAAAAAACCGGGTAAACGTACATATCGGGTTTAGCTATTTTTGAGAAACCGACTGTCGGGCTTGGACATAAAAACCGGAATGTCGGTTTCGGTTTTAGACACTCGAGATCCAAATTTCGTCCAAAAAAAATCATCTTCTTGGACAAGGACAATTATTGGTTCAGCGGCTAGGCAAAAAGAAAAAAGGATGTTATTAGAGTGAACACAATCCACAATTGCTCTACCAAGCATCACTGTAACCAAGAAAAGCAACTTTTTTGCCAATTCCATGTCTTCGATAGTTCAAATATTTCTTTGACTGGGTCCACTTATGTCGAGCGATCAACAATCACTCCTGGCTCATTTAACGTTACGTCAATTTCGAAACAAACCATGCTCATTGGATGAACTGAAGGCCAACATTTGAGATGCTTTTACCATAATAATGAAGCATATACGAGGGTTGCTTTTATATTGCGGGTTCGGCAATAAAAACACAATAATTTATCATTGGAAATGGTTTTATTGTTTTTCAAAATATTCTCCTTTAAGATCAATACACTTTTGCATGCGCACAAACCAATTTTTGAAGCACTTTTTCCACTCTGATTGAGACACCTCCAAAACATGATTTTTGAACGCCTTAACAGCTGCTTCGGGCGATAAAAAAACGTTGACTACGTATTTTTCCTGACGCTAGGGCATAAGAAGCAGTTATTGGGTGCCAAATCAGGGCTGTACGGTGGATGGCCCATCAATTCGACATCTTGAGTGGTCAAATAGCTTATCATTTCAGCTGATGTGTGAGAGCTCGCATTGTCGTGATGCAAAACGATCCGTCTTCACTTATTATCTTCCCTCAATTCTTCGAACGCTGTTGGCAAACAGATGGTTGTATACCACTCAGAATTGACCGTCCTACGTTTCACTAAAGGCACTGTCGCACCATGGCCGGTTATACAGAAAAAAACTCAATCATTTGCATCGCTGTACTGCTTCAACGTACAACTTTTGTTGGATTTGGCTTGTCTTGAAAGACCCATACACTCGATTGCTGTTTTGTTTCGGGTTCATATGCATAGATCCATGATTCGTCACCTGTGACAATGTTAAACACAGCCTTTGAGCTACCGCAGTTATACATTTTCAACATCTCTTTGCACTAATCCATGCGAGGCTTTTTTGAGCATTCGTCAAATTATGTGAGTTCCAACGAGAATAAATTTTTTTCACGGCCAAATGAACATTTAATATCTTATTGATGCTCAAGGATGCCTCAATCTCATGGTATGTCACATGTCGGTCTTGCTAAATCAGTTCACGCGGTTTCTGGCAAAGTGACCTAAGTTGGAGTCCTTCACAAAATTCATCCTGGAGCGAACGGCGTCCGAGACTGAAGTCTTGATACCAGCGATTAACAGTGATTTTTGATGGTGCTTCATCGCCAAAAGTCGAAACAAGTTGATTTGAAAACTCTTGTCTCGATAACCCACGCCGAAAATGGTTAGAAATCATCGCACGAAAATGTTCACGAGATAATTCCAGCGAACGGCGTCCGAGACTGAAGTCTTGATACCAGCGATTAACAGTGATTTTTGATGGTGCTTCATCGCCAAAAGTCGAAACAAGTTGATTTAAACACTCTTGCCTTGATAACCCACGCCGAAAATCGTAAAAAATCATCGCACGAAAATGTTCACGGGATAATTCCATTTTTGACTGAGATGAATTTTATAACACACTGTAAACAAAACAATTCTCGCTCAAATGACAAAACGTTCTGAGTGAAGTTATGCTAAAAAATGTCAAAGTTTCCAATGGAAGTTCTAGTTTGCATCTTTGAACACTAGTTTTGTCGGGACCCGAAATATAAATAGCAACCCTAGTATTAGACCAAGTCCTTAAAAATTGGCTAGACCATTCAAAAAAACACTGTCCGCTAAGCTGATTAGACTATTTGTACCCTACACCATACTGTGCTACAGGACATTTTGACTTCGAGCTGATGTTTGTCACAAAACACCTCGTGTTTTTAAATACAGATCGATTTGTCACAAAACACCTCGTGTTTTTAAATACAGATCGATTAAAAATCACTACATAATTGCAATGGCAAAGTACTCGTAATTCGATGCATATGAACCAATCCCGATGATACCTTACACATTGTGCTGGGTGTGGCCATGGTTGACCTCCTGAAACTAAGAGATATCAGTCCATCATTTCATATAATAAAAAGTGTTCTCTCATTTTAGTAACTACATTTGGTCACGATCCCATATTAAAAGACCTGACAAAATGCCATACAGAATAATCGATTTTGGAGAAATTGGAACTTATCGACATGTTTTCATATAGCCCCTACACAATGACTCTTCCCGATCTGAGGTCCAACACACTGCCACACTGCAAACTAACGATCAATCTAGAGGTATTTCTTCAATAGGTTTTTTTCACAGATTTAGCGTAAGATGCGTTAAATTTTCTTTTTTTTCCTTTTAGTATTGTTTACCATTTTATCATGGCGTTCCGGCGTTCCAAATGATCAAGTGGCTTTAGTTCTTGGGCCGAAATTGAAGTAAGCTCTGTTAAAGTTGCGACCACTGACTCAGAATTTCGGTAATAATTTTTAATGATTTGCAAACGTTGCTCGTAGGTAAACTTTACCATGATGAAAATGTTGACTTCGACTTACGTTTCGACACTGAAAGATCATTCAAATTGTTTGAGGGTATGTTATGTCCCCATTGGAACACCCTTTATATGCTGACAAACCAGCTGCGATTCAGGTTGTGGAAGCCAACATAGCGCGTGTCTTTAACGTCATACCGATCGAAATGCTCGAACGAGTCATCCAAATTTGGACCCTCAGAATGGACACCCTGAGGCGTAGTTTCGGTCATCATTTGAAGGAAGTAATATTCAAAAAATAAATGGCATAAAATGTCCTTTTGAATAAACATTGAAGATTCCGCTCTTGATTTGAATTTTTGTATTTTTTTTTTATTTTTAAAAAAAAAACCTCTAGATTGATCACCCGATACATGTTATCTGTAATCTTTGTCGGAAGAGGTAGAGTGCGTTATGGAATTTCTGTACCCAAAAGTGGTGAAATTAAATCATATTGGCCAATGTTTTCCTTAAGTTCCCAATTTTAAAACCTGATCTAATAAGGCGAAACTTTGAAATCATAAATGGGACTCAAAGCAGCTCTTTCAATTATGGACACATGAGTATTCAAAAACAATAAAAATTTGGCTAGGATGTGAATAAGACATTAACTTTTTGCGGAGTTAAAGCCAAAAAATTAAAGGTTTTTAACTTTTTTCCTTGGAAAATTCAATATTTTATAAAACGGACCATTTTTAACTGATCTCTTTTGTTGTAATATCTAGAAAAATATCTCAAACAATGTAAATATCTATACCAAAAGGTATGTTAATGAAAATGAAGATATGAATTGAAATTGAATTTATGATTTGATTCATAGGCAGGCCAATGGTCTAATATGGCTTCGAAATTAAGGTCCGGCCAAACATAGTCCCACCACCAAAAATTAAATCCCCCAATGCGGCCAACGACTTACTGGAATGCAATCCATGGTAAAGGGTATGTTGTTGTAACAACAATATATTTTGTTAGGAAGTCCTGTTCGTCTACACAGGATCTGCTTCGATATACAGAAGAAGGAAACGCGCCATTTGAACTGGATGCGTCCAAAGAGACCTGGCGGTCAGCTGAGTGGGCTTGGCCGCACAATTGAAGAAGTGCAGCACGTCCTGTGGTCCCTGATGACAGGTGGGAAAAATGTCCGGATCGTGAGCATCAATTCGCGATCGATATGAATTTAGGCGGCAGCACCATCCTGAGGTCAACTGAGCCTTAAACGTCTTCTTTTCTGCCGAAATGCTGGAAAGTATGAAAGCATCTGCCAGCCAAAGTGGCGAACTGTCCACTAGTTCCAAAGACAAATTCAATTTCGACAACTTTCTTTAAGGAATTTTTACCTTTCTTTTGAATCGAAACTCTCCACAGTTCACTGTGTGGACTGGATGCTAACAAAAACTATTAAAGAAAGCAGAGAAAACAAAATAGCCAACAAATGGTTTATTTTTGTAAATAGGCCTCGGTTGCCGGCGCTGGAAGATAGCGCAGGAGAGACAAGTAAAAACGGCGTAAAGTTAGGCCAGGCCGAAACATAAATACCCTCAACCGTCTATTCGCAACTAAAGAACAAAAAAAATGTTACGGTTTTTGAGCCTTTTTCGCCCAGGCGCCCATCCCTATTCTCACCCAAAACTATAAAATAACTCTATATATAGGGTGATCCATCTAGAGGTATTTTTTTAAAGTAAAAAAATACTAAAATTTAAATCAAGTGTGGAATCTTTTTTTATTCATTTGAAGGAAATTTTATGCTATTTATTTTTTGAATAAAATTTCCTTCAAATGTTGACCGCAACTACGCCTCAGGGTGTCCATTCAGAGGGTGCAATTTTGAATAACTAATTCGAGCATTTCGACCGGTGTGAATGACACGCGTAATGTTGGCCTCCAAGACCTGAATCATAGCTGGTTTGTCAGCCTAGACTTTGGACTTTCCGTAGCTCCAAAGAAAAAAGTCTAAAGGTGCGATATCACACGATCTAGGCGGCCAATTTACTGGTGCAAAGTGTGAAATTAGATGCTCTTTGAAATTACCTCTACCTAGATCCATTGTTTGACCAGCTGCATGGCAAGTGGCACCGTCCTGTTGAAACAAAATGTCGTCATGAATACGGGCTTCAATTTCAGGTAGCAAAAGATATGATAGAGCAATAGCGAGCACTATTGGAAGCTACTTTTCGACCACCATCATTTTTGAAAAAATATGGACCGATAATTCCACCAGCCCATAAATCGCAGCAAACCGTAGTTTTCTCTGGATATACTTTAATGGCACCTCTTGAACCTCTTCTCGTTCCTCTTCAGCCGAAATGCGGCAATTTTGATTATCGACGTTGCCGTTGCGCCAGAAATGGGCCTCATCACTGAACACAATTTTAGTCGAAAACCGCGGATCTTCTTGTTTTTCGCCGAACGCTCGTTTCCATATTGCAGTTGCCAACATTTGAAGGAAATTATATTCAAAAAAATAAATGGCTGAAATGTTCTTTTGTATGAACAATAAAGATTCCACACTTGATTTGAATTATAGTATTTCATTATTTTGAAAAAATACCTCTAGATGGATTAATTTTAGTACACACAGAGAACAGATTCGTTGCTACTACCAACTACTTTTGCCAACCGAATGCTTGAGGTTACATGCACCTCGAGTTTTTCATCAGTACAGCCGAATTACAGAGCACCATAGTTAGTTGATGATCTGTAATTTTTAGCTATTGAAACTGTTGCCTCGGTGCAACATACCATGTATCCGAACCTTGAGAAGAGTATTTTGGATCTGAAATTCCAAATACCACAATTGTTCAACTAAAAAAATGGAAATTTTAGTCAGAGGCAATAAATTGTTTGCTCACACAATTGAAGTGCTCATAAGGAGAGTCATGACGAGGAAAAAGTGAAAAAGATGATGGATGATTTTGGCTGGAAAAAAATGTGGTTTATCATTTGGCTTAAAGTCAATAATAATCGATTTTTTGTTAAAAAAAAAAATACGTAAATTATTAAGCAACCCGTTTTTATGATGAAAATTTAATTATCATGACACAATCCTGTTGGAACCATGTATCCGCTAATTGCATTGCTAAGATCAAGTGATTGCTCCCGAGCAGAGCGTTTCGGAGATTACACACGCAGGGAAAAAACATGGTTACTACATGGTCACGGCAATAATAATATGTTCTCCACAACATAAGTATGCTCGTCGCAACCATAGCATTGTTAACTGAATTTATTTTTGACAATAGTATAATTGCTGCAATATTAATATTGTTGAAATGTAACAATAGTATTATTGCCAAATTTAAAAATGAAAATATGGTTATAGCAACAATATAAATATGGTTAGTGCGACAAAAGTATTGTGTTTTGAGTTTTATGTTAACAATGATATGATTACGGCAATCATACTGCATGATTGTAATTATTCTTCATTTAAATATGCTATTTAGAACAAATGTTATTGGTACGGATCTAATGCAATAATAGTACTTTTTTTTATCGAAATTCAAATTTTTTAAACAAGCTGTTTTGGCTTTGTTTATCTGAAATATTTGTAATACTTATTTTTTCAAACTTATTTTTTCTACTGTGAAATAAATCAGTTCTAATATTTTGAATTTAATGCTCGTATTTTTGAATAATTTTCATAATTCAAATCTATTGTTGACAACTTAAACCAATTTTAAACTATTGTCGACAACTCAAACAAATTCTATTAAATAATATTATATATATCATAGTTTAATTGTGTGTGATCATACTATGGTTGTTGGGATCATAATAAGGTTGCGTGTGAATCATACTATGGTTGTGAGGACCATAATATGGTTGTATATGAAACATACTATGGTTGTGAGGATCATACTATGGTAGTGGAGATCATAGTATGGTTGAGTGTGAATCATATTATGGTTGTGGGGATCATAGTATGGTTATGTGTGAATCATACTGTTGTTGTGAAGATCCTAGTATGGTTGAATTTGAATCATACTATTGTTGTGAGGACCATAATATTGTTGTAGCACACCCATATACCCAACAATAGTATTATCCTCTTCGAATATTGTCATCACAACCATACTTTTTTTCTGCGTGCAGTACTGCTGCTCTAACTCTCTCGATGTTTTGTGGAGTTGAAATCCTTCTCTCAGGTCCCCTTCGTACACATGACACATTCCCTGTTGTTCTCAAGGAAGTTACCCAATTTACAATTGATTGCCGTCCAGGAACACGTCCGCGTTAGGGGTCCAGCAAATTGCAAACGAAAAGCATGCTGCACTCCAATGATCGAATGCGCATTTGAAAAATACGCTTCAACACAAAATCACATCTCCTCACGGGTCCAATGCATGATGGCAACAAATACAAATCTCCCGTCAGCCACTATAAGCCACTCTCCACTCTCTTCGACCAACAATGCCGTTACAGCCTGCAGTACAAAAAAGCAAAACACCGCGCTCCACCCTGTAGTTTCAAACGATTTCCAACTTTTCTGAAAGTACATATATCCAACATATGTGACAGCGCATAGAGAAAGGGACGTAAGGGTAAAAAAAAAATCAATTTTCACTTTTTTTTTGATGTGGACAACATCTGAGCATCGAATGAGACCGATCCCAAGCCCCAGAAGTGTTCCCTCCTAGAGATATGCGCGTTTTATGAAAGTGATGGTACACCAAAGATACACCTATTTAAATCTTTAAAATGGCTCTCCTGAGCCTTTCTATTTTGCGCGTCACATATACCGACGGACGTGCGGACGGACATGACTTGATCGTCCCAGAATTTTACTTCGATCAAACAGTATATAAGTATATAACTAGATAGGCTCTTAGATCAATACTTCGTGGTGTGGCAAACGGAATGACAAATTTAATATACCATCGGTGAAGAGTATACAAAAAAACTCTAACAGCAGACACCCAGAGCAGACCATAAACGCATTTACACAGAGATACCCTTTTAACGTTTCTAGTCCGGTTCAGCCTGCATGCACTTCTCCTTTTAAAGACCATGAGGATGATAACGACAAGGACAATGGCAGTGGAAATGGAAGTGGCGTTGTCAGCACGAAAAGCGTAATCAGCCAGTGTGGCATTTAAATGCTTCAGATTCCTGCTCCTCCTCCTGTTGTGTACTTGTGTGTGTGTAATGGCATTTTCTCGACCATTAGCCACATTTATTCGGCCATAGCATGAATCAGATTATAACACATCTTAGTTTAAACGGATGTTTGAATAGAATAATCGAGCACACCGTGGCACACAAAGGCACGCATGCCATGGAATGGCGTTCCTAGTTTCGCGCTGTAGGCTCCCCCTTTCCCACAGATTGTGGTCGCAAATTGAACCGCGAAAATAAAAATTGTTGCTCTTTTGTTAAATAGCGTAGAGCAAAGGCGCTTAGGCCTTAAACCAATCAACGACTAACCGCAAAGTCTGTGTATGCCACCATCATTTGTCACTGTCTACGGTCTGCCTTTGAGTGGCAACCAACAGCGAATTTCCCTTTAATTTGTTGTTAATTAATTTCAATGAAAAAGAAAAATTAATTGAAAACAAAATAATTGCTTGGACGTTTTTAATTCAATCGGGCTAGAAACCAATGAAACATGACACGTGTTGCACCCAAAGGATTCTGGGGCAATTATTAAAAAAAGAAATGGAAAAAAAGGAAAGGAGGCAATGGTTGTCGACATTGCTTTTTTCAATTAGCTTAGAATGCAAATCAGTTTTCCAAAATAGCATTGTGATTTCCGGGTATTTTAAGGAGCCGGTGGCGATTTTTAGCACAAAACTGGCCAAACTGACAGTTTTCGGGCTCATTTCTGCATATGTGAAGCGCAAAATAGAAAGGGACCTAAGGGTAAAAACCGGTTTGGTCAGGAGAGCCATTTTAAAGATTTAAATACGTGTATCTTTGGTGTACCATCACTTTCATAAAACGCGCCTATCTCTGGGAGGGAACACTTTTGGGGCATGGGATCGGTCTCATTCGATGCTCAGATGTTGTCCACATCAAAAAAAAAAGTGAAAATTGATTTTTTTTTTTTACCCTTAGGTCCCTTTC
This sequence comes from Hydrotaea diabolus, assembly GCA_963513945.1. NCBI lineage: Eukaryota > Metazoa > Arthropoda > Insecta > Diptera > Muscidae > Hydrotaea > Hydrotaea diabolus. The sequence continues at coordinate 128,602,342 of OY740720.1, forward strand.
TCTATGCGCTGTCACATATATAACAAGTAGAGCGAGAGAGAGATATTTTATTGGGGCTACAAAATGGTGAAAGTTTTGCGGCTACAGTTCGCAAATTGCGATCAATTTGGGGTCACAATAATGCTCCAAAAGAGTCAACTGTAAAGAGATTAATGGATAAATTTGCCGAAACTGGGTCTGTTAGTGATGTAAAGACAACAACGCGCCATCGACCAGGTCGATCGACCGCAGCTGTACGTGATGATGTCGCTCAAACTCCATCCACCTCAATTCGACACCCAGCTCAGCAAATTGGTGTCTCCAAATCCACTTTGCAGCGAATTTTGACGAAAGATTTGCATCTTCATGCATAAAAAATTCAATTGACTCAGGAACTGCAGCCAGCTGACCATGGACAGCGAAGGGAGTTCGTTAATTGGGTATTGGAGAGACAACATGAAAATGCTGATTTTGCCGATAAAATCATCTTCAGTGACGAGGCCCATTTTCATCTTGATGGCTTCGTCAATAGGCAGAATTGTCGCATTTGGGGTGCGGAAAATCCTCGAGTGATTCACGAGAAGCAAATGCATCCTCAACGTGTCACTGTGTGGTGTGGTTTTTGGGCTGGAGGAATCATTGGACCTTTTTTTTATGAAAATGAGGCAGGTCAAGCGCAAACAGTCAATGGTGTTTGGTATCGTGAAATGATAACCAGTTTTTTCTTGCCTAGAATTGAAGAAATGAATGTGGAGGGCATGTGGTTCCAACAAGACGGCGCCACATGTCATACAGCCAGAGAAACAATTCAATTGCTGTATCAGTCATTTCCCGGTCGTGTTATTTCGCGTTTTGGAGATCAGAATTGGCCGTCTAGATCGTGCGATTTAACACCATTAGATTTTTTCTTTGGGGTTTTTTGAAGTCGATGGTTTACGCGAATAAGCCGACGACGACTCAAGCCTTAAAAGACGAAATTGGACGCTGCATTAATGAAATACCGCAGCATTCATGCAAAACGGTCATTGGAAATTTCATTAAAAGATCGCGTGCATGCCAGCAAAGCCGCGGCGGCCATCTGCACGATATATTGTTCCATACATAACCTCATTCTGTCTACTTTACGATATAATAAAGGTTCACGATTTTTTCTTAAATATCTGTGTTTTATTTAAAAACTAAAAATTGCGCTCTTCTTGGAACACCCTTTATAAGTAATTAAAAATTTTCGTGTGTAGCATTAGGATTCAGTCAGAAATGTTATTTTTAGGAGGGCTATAGATTACATAGATGGACCAATGTAATCGAGCTTAGGTACGAATGGCTATAAGTTGTTTACAACGCACTATGTTTAATCTGATAACAGTCGAATTTAATATGTGAGTTTTAGCTGAAGAACTTCATTTCGGGAGGGACCTTAAAGTGGGACTTTATAAAAAAAACATTTACATGGGGGCTATTCGAAAGGATAGAGAAAGGGACCCAAGGGTAAAAAATCAATTTTCACTTTTTTTTTGATGTGGACAACATCTGAGCATCGAATGAGACCGAACCCATGCCTAATAAGTGTTCCCTCCCAGAGATATGCGCGTTTTATGAAAGTGATGGTACACCAAAGATACACGTATATAAATCTTTAAAATGGCTCTCCTGAACAAAACTGGCTTTTACCCTAAGGTCCCTTTCTTTTTTGCGCGTCACATATAGTAAAATTTTATCAAGTTTACTAACTGGTCTTGCAAAGTGCTCTATGCTAAATATGAGCAAACTCGGATATTATAAGAGCCAGTAACTCAAAACGGAGTTAGGAGACCTTTTCGTGAGAGAAAGAAAAGCAAGATTTAATCAAAATCGAAACTAATATTATAATTTTAGAGCGGCAGGAGCCCAAATCGGTAGGGATCTTTGTGGAGCAGCAACTAAAAAACATGAACCCATACGAGAGCTGCTATATATATTTCCGGCCCAATAATTAAAATGTGCATAGTTATCATCAAAAATGGTTTTTTTGTTTTTCAAAGTATTCTCCAGCTTGATTCATACACTTTTGCATGCGCTCAAACCAATTGTCGAAGCACTTTTTCCACTCCGATTGAGACACCTCCAAAACGTTGTTTTTAAACGCTTCAACAGCATCTTCTGGCGACGAAAATCGTTGCTCAAGCGGAACAGTCGCCACATGACCAGTTTGGACGAAGAAACAGGCGACCATTGGCTTCGAAGTGCTTCTTCCACGAACAACTTTCGTTGGATTTGGCTGGTCTTCGAAGACCAACACGGTCGATTGATGTTTTCTTTCGGGCTCATACGCATAGATCCATGATTCGTCACCTGTGACGATCTTATAAACGTCTTTTGAAGCACCGCGACAGTATGACCGCTCAATAAGTTGTAAGTACAATACGATGATTATATTTATCATCAAATGGCATTTCGAACCGAATATCCATTACGATCATAAACATTAGATGATAACAACCGAAATTCCTCTTTTTCAACCGAACTACTGTCGTTCCAACCGATTTCCAACTAATTGTTTCAATGTTTGTGGAAATTGTCTCAGATTCCAATAACATTTGATAGGTAGCCTTCAACAGCACAGTGGAAAAAAGTGGAGTAGTATATGTGACGCGCAAAATTTGTTCAGAAGAGCATTTTTAAAGATTAGGTCCCTTTCTATTTGAGTTTAGAATCGTCGACTTCACTTTCATAAAACGCGCATATCTCTGGGAGGTAACACTTTTGGGGCATGGGATCGGTCTCATTCGATGCTCAGATGTTGTCCACATCAAAAAAAAGGTGAAAAGTTGATGAAAAGTTTTGTTCAGGAGAGCTATTTTAAAGATTAGGTCCCTTTCTGGTTGCGCTTAGAATCGTCGACTTAACTTTCATAAAACGCGCATATCTCTGGAGGGGAACACTTTTGGGGCATGGGATCGGTCTCATTCGATGCTCAGAAGTTGTCCACATCAAAAAAAGAAAAAAAATGAAAATTGATTTTTTACCCATTAACGGGGTATATTCAGTTCTACTATTGAAATGGGTGTGTTCAATGTTGTAACAGTTTTTATGTCTCTACTATGTATATGGTGATGGTATCATAGAGTTGGAAGGACTTTCCTTACTAGTGTTAAAAAAGAGTTTGTACTGGCATAAGAAAAAAGTCGTTGACTCGCTCCAATCGGTTACCTCCCATGCAAATGCACCATTCCGCCCGATTTTGGTGTTCGCATAATAACTATTATAATATGTTTGAGATTCTGATGAAGATTAAAAATTAGAAGAAAAATTGAAGCCTTTACCATGCCTCTTCTCGTACCTCCCAAAAAAATGATACTATCCGAGCTTAGATAGAAACCCGCATAATTTCGCTTCAATTTTGTATTTGGCAACTTGTTTATTTCCGCTTCCGCTATATACGCAAGGCAAAACTGCTTGCCATTCCCCATTCTAGTACCTCCCACACAAACGTCACTTTAAGAGATTTCGATTTCATTCAAATCGCCACGGGGCAGGTCCTAACTGACTGTAGTCTTTTTTACTTGTTTACTTGTGGTTTTCTCTGTATCTGGCAATCACATCACAAGTTAAAGGGCCACATTTAGAAGTTCAACATCATTTTGTAGCCCTAATTTCTAATTTAATTTTCGAGTGTCACAAATGCATACCTAAATTAAAACCACAAGACTATAATTGCATAAAACTTGATTTTGTTCAATGTTTTGGGAAAATAACAACAACAATTCAATCCTTATACAAATTGCTTGAATTGCTCTTTCCACAGATTCCTGCCCCCTTCGACAAGGATAAGTGCAAACAACAGTACATGACAAGTGTTGCACAAAGTTTCAATATTGTAAATTCTCATAGTTCCTGGGGATGCGGTGTCGTGAAGAATAAAAATTGATGAATGCAGGCCACCTGCCATGAGATTTTCGTCCTTACACGTATGGCCAAATTATGTAAACGAGTGGGTAAAATTAAGCACTAACAGCAGGGCTAGGGCTGAAGTAAGAAATATAAGTAAATGGAAGGGCCAAAAATACATTTATTCCAAAACACGTCACAGGAAGTTAAGCAGGATGTCCATCATGATGGATGTGCAGACAGCCCACAGCCGACAAGTCTGACACACAGGCCGAGTCTGCTTCACTGACAGACAGGCAGAATGAAAAGTCAGACCGACTGTCTGACTTTTGCAACATGTTCGAACAAAGATTATGACCCGTTGTTAACCATATCAAGGGGATAATGGATTATTGTGTTGATGTGTAAATTCTTTAATAATATTGTGTTTATGTAATGATAAGATTTATTTCGCACACACACACATACACGTACAAAAGATAACCAGATCTCCTGATATGTAATTCTATTACATATATGTAAGTTTTACGTTTGTCGTATAAGTGTGTGAGTGTGTTCATGTACAGTTTGCAATTTAAGAAGATTCAGTCATAAACATTTGCAAACGATTCAAGCATGAAATTAAATCTTGCGGTTAATTTATTATTTGAGAATTAACATAATTACCCGTCTGTGGATTCATCGACATCTAATAAGGACCAACAACCACACGAAACAATAAAAGTTCTTGATTAGATCCGTCTGTCAACCGGAAACAGCGGGTGTGTTCAACTCGTGTTACGAGTTTTAAATTGGGCAACATTTTGCAAAATAGAAATAGTTGCCTGATTATTGCATCTTAGATGGAAGCAAGTTAAAAAGTTAAAGGTGGGTTGGGACGACTATGGGATACCATAGACCACTTTTGTTGTCCAGCAGATTTCGCACCTCTTTCTGAAGGACCTTTGTCTGGAAACCATCATAAATGAGTGCTGATCGCTCGCAACGCACTATACACGCAGAAAAAAAGTATGGTTGGGGTGACAATATTCGAAGAGCATCATACTATTGTTGGGTATATGGTTGTGGCTTAACAAATTATGATCCTCACAACAATAGTATGATTCACACACAACCATACTATAATCCTCACAACCATTGTATGATTTCCACTCAACCATACTATGATCCTCACAACCATAGTATGATTCACACTCAACCATACTATGATCACCACAACCATAGCATGATTCACACTTAACCATACTATGATCCCCACAACCATAGCATGATTCACACACAACCATACTATGATCCCACAACCATATTATGGTCCTCACAGCAATAGCCTGTTTGACATACAACCATAGTATTATCTTAAGAACCATAGTATTGTTCGCACGCAACCGTAGTATGATCCCACTCAACCATACTATGGTCCTCAAAATTATATATTAGGATTGGGTTATGTTGTTAACAATAGACATTGTTATTAAGTAAATATATTAAATTTAAAATAATAGGAGTGCTTATTAAACAGTAGAAAAGTCCATTTAAAAAACGTAAGCGTTCTTATTAAAAATATTTGAGTTAAAGAAATCCAAAGCAGTTTGTTAGTAACCATATTTATGTTGTTGATACAACCATAGTTTAATTTTTAAGTTTGGCAATAATACTATTGTTACATTTCAACAATATTAATATTGTCGCAATCATAATATTGTCAACATAAAATTCAAACAAAAAAAACAATACTATGGTTGCGACGAACATACTATTATTGCAGAGAACATATTATTGTTGTGGTGACCATATAGTAACCATATTTTTTCTTTGCGTGTACGAAATTTGGTCGGAATCGGAGGTATTACGAGTAGAAGGCTTTCAGGAATGACCATTGTATGAAGGTGTTGAACGCTTCATTGAACCTTTTTGTAATGGATATTTTTATTACGAGGGTTGCTATACTTATATATATTTCGGGCCTAGGCAACACTAAGTGTTGCCTGGCGCCTTCTGACATTTCCATTGGAAAGTTTGACGTTTTTTTAGCATAAACGTACTCGGAACATTTTGACGTACGACCATCATTTGTGTTGTTTACAGTGACTTGAAAAAATCAATTTGGTAAAAAAATGGAATTAAATCGTGAACATTTTCGTGCGATCATTTTTCACAGCTTTTAAAGTCTCACGATGAACTTAAATCTTTGTATGGCGATGAAGCACCATCCTATAGCACTGTGAAAAACATCATTAAACCGAATTCAATCGTGGCCGACGCTCGCTCAAATACGAAGGTCGTCCAAATCGACCGTTGAGCCAGAGAACATTGATGCCCTGTGTAAACTGATAATGCAAGATCGACATGTGACATACCGTGAGATAGAGGCATCCTTGGGCATATCTTCTGCTAGCATACATTCGATATTGCATGAACACCTGGCCGTAAAAAAGGTTCCTTCTCGTTGGATGCCGCACAATTTGACAATCGCTCAAAAAAAAGGCTCGTTTCGAATGGTACAATAAAATTTTGAAAAAATACGATGCTTCAAAAGACGTTTATAAGATCGTCACAGGTGACGAATCATGGATCTATGCGTATGAGCCCGAAACAAAACAGCAATCGACCGTGTGGGTATTCGAAGACGAGCCAAATCCAACGAAAGTTGTTCGTGGAAGAAGCACTTCGAAGCTAATGGTCGCTTGTTTCTTCGGCAAAACTGGTCAGGTGGCGACTGTTCCGCTTGAGCAACGTAATAGGTCAATTCTGAGTGGTACACCACAATTTGTTTGCCTGAAGTATTCGGAGAAATTCGAAAAACGAACAGCAGAAGACGAATCATTGTGTACCATGAAAATGCGAGCTCTTACACATCGGCTCAAATCAACGCCTTTTTGACCGGCCAAAACGTCGAATTAATGGGTCATCCTACGTACAGCCCCGACTTGTCACGCAATGACCCGCACATCAACAAAAAAATGCGTGGTCAACGATTTTTGTCGCCAGAAGATGTAGAAAAAGTGCTTCGACAACTGGTTTGAGCGCATGCAAAAGTTAATAAATCATGCTGGAGAATACTTCGAAAACAATAAAACCATTTTTGATGATAAATATTCGCATTTTCATTATTAGGCTAGAAATATCTATAGTAAAATGGCTACAAAAAATTAACTTAACTTGCATTGATATATTTTGTTATTTAACGACTTAAATATTGAGGTTTTGTTATACAGTCTTATTTGTCGAGGCTTAACCTTAAACACCCTTATCAATATATCAATGACTTTTTAACGATTTGGTCAAAGATTTGGTTAAGTATAATTTTGGGCGCAATAAATTGTGCAGCGACAACACTCGTCACTTTCCCCCTCTTTCTCGTTCTCTCCCATCAGGGTTCTGCAATTAGCCTTTTAGGTCTCCAAGCTACCCTTTGAAGCTAACCTTACCTAAGGCAAAAGTCTACGGACTCTCAATAGCCATTTATGCCATCTTCAACAAAACATAATAGAACAATGGTTCATAGGTCCCCAAAAATGTAGTTCTGTGAAAATGAATACCCCAATACTGGTAATGCCGTACTACAACGCAATCCACAGCGAAGAGCATAAAAGCTTTGGCGTGGCTGAACTTAAGAATTGTCCACTTGTTAAGATTTTACTAAAACTGGGTCGGTCCCATGCTTACATGGGCCGAATAAAGTCAGAGGGGTGCATAACAGGCCGTCTTCTGGCTTAGGTGTATCTTTAAGGCTGCACAAATATGCCTTTACTTAGTAAAACCATATTACAAGTCACAGGGTCCATTAATACAGGGTGTCCACCGGTAAGGTATATTACTTTGGTTTGCCGCCATTTTGGTTAACATTAGACGTGGAAAATTTATTATGAAAAATATTCGATAAACCAACGTGTTTTAATCGTTAAAACATTTTATCAAAATCGATTACTGTGACGATGGAAAGCTAAGTTAAATTTTTGGGAGAAACAACGTGCCAACAAAACGCACTATTTATCAAATGATTTCAAAGAAGGATGGTCTGTAGGCCCAAGCATGGACCACAACGTACTGCAAGATCGGCTGAAAACATTACTGCTCAAGAAAGTGTTCAAAACAATCCATCAACCTCAATTCGACGTCGTGCTCAGGAGCTAGGTCTTCAAAGAACAACTTTGGCCACAATTTAACACAAGAATTTGCATTTGTTTCCATTTAAGATTCGGTGACACAAGAGCTTCTTCCACAAGACCATTTAAGCCGCCGTACATATGCCAATAGGATGTTACAGCTCGCCCATGACAAACTCGATTTTTATAAAAAAAAAATCATTAGTGACGGAATGGATATGTGAATAAACAGAATAGTCGGTTCTGGGCAATGGAAAACCCTCATATTATTCATCAGTCACCTTTGCATCCATTTAAAGTGACAGTCTGGTGTGCACTTTGGTCAGGAAGAATCACTGGACCTTACTTCTATGAAGATGAAAACCTCCTACGGTAACTGTCAATGGGAAGCGATATCGTGTTATGATTGAAAACTTTTTTACGCCATTACTGCATGCTTTGGGCTTGATTAACATGTGGTATCAACAAGGCGGTGCCACATCGCATACAGCCAGGATAACAATGGAATCACTGCGAAAGCTTTTTCAACAACAAGTTATTTCAAGAAATGGTGATGTTGGTTAGCCTCCTCGGTCGACTGATTTGTATACCTTCCCGACAGACTCCCAGAATAATATGTGTTACTTTCCGTACGAGGGCGGCTCGGAAAGTTCTTAGCCTATCGATGAAAGAGAATAGTTAGTTTTTCAAAAATATTTTTATTTTTCAATATAATCTCCTGAAACTTCAATACACTTAGTCCAACTCTTATCTAGCAATTCTATCCCTTGATTAAAATAGTTTTCCTCAAGGTCTTCAAAATGGTGTTTTACAACTGTAATTGCATCTTCATTTGAGGTAAAACGCTTGCCAGCAAGGAATTTTTTTAGATTTGGGAACAGGTAAAAGTCACTGGGAGCTAAATCAGGAGACTAAGACTTTAATTCGTTGATTTTAGCCATTGTTGAAACATTCTTGTGCGCTGGTGCGTTGTATTGATGAAAAATTATTTTTTTGTGCTGTAAGCCAGGACGTTTTTCTCGAATTTGTACTTTTAATTGATCTAAAAGGTTGCAATAGTACTCTGAATTTATTGTTTTACCCTTTTGCAGATAGTCAATCAATAAAATACCTTTGAAGTCCCAAAAAAACCGTTGCCATAACCTTACCAGCCGATTGAATTGTTTTTGCCTTCTTTGGGACACTTCCTCCAGCTTCAGTTCATTGTTTGGATTGTTCTTTTGTCTCTGGAGTATAGTGGTGGATCCATGTCTTATCAACAGTTATGAAACGACGCTTAAAATCCATTTTATTTCGCTGAAAACGATCCAAACAAGCTTGAGAAATGTTCATTCTTATGCGTTTTTGGTCGACTGTTAACAAGTCCGGCACCCATCTTGCAGAAAGCTTTTTCACGTGTAGTTCTTCATGCAAAATTAAATGGACTCGATCATTTGAGATGCCCATGATATTAGCTATTCTTTTGTGCCTTTATTTTTGCGCTTAGAATCGTCGACTTCACTTTCATATAACGCGCCTATCTCTGGAAGGGAACACTTTTGGAGCATGGGATCGGTCTCATTCGATGCTCAGATGTTGTCCACATCAAAAAAAAGTGAAAAGTTGATGCAAAGTTTTGTTCAGGTGAGCCATTTTAAAGATTAGGTCCCTTTCTATTTGCGCTATCATAAAACGCGCATATCTCTGGGAGGTAACACTTTTGGGGTATGGGATCGGTCTCATTTGATGCCCAGATGTTGTCCACATCAAAAAAAGAAAAAAAATTAAAATTGATTTTTTTTTTACCCTTAGGTCCCTTTATCTATGCGCTGTCACATATGGATTAAACCGATTTAAACAATTTGGTATGTTAGTTTTAAAGGGATTTCCCATGGTATAAAAAGGATAAGAGATTCGGTGCCGTTTTTTTACATTTTTGTTGCCTTGTTCAAATCGGATTGAATATGAAGAACGGGGCGAGGAAGACATTGTTATTTTGCTTTTTTAACAGTTTGTTGTTCACATATTAATTTCTATAATGAGTTGTTATTTCCTTGTGTCATTCACTTGAAAACAATCACGCGTGTGTAAATACAAATACACGCTCTCTCACACACACGCACACACTGCCAATCACGTTCGTATCCTTCGTCTGTTTGTCGCAGACTCCTTTCAACAGCAGACACTCTGCTTCTATTTTCGCGTAAATACGCTTCAGCCCCATTTGAGCGCCAGAGAGTGGGTGCCGGTGAAAGCGGCTAAGATCACGTACAACATCAGCGATGTTCAGGCGTCTGTGTTTTCCCACTGCAAGTGGCATTTTTGAATGCAAGCACTGCCACCCACCCGTCCGCCCGCCCACCCACGCACGCATTGCATCCGTGAACAAATTATGTGAGCATAGCGATGATGATCACGCTTTTCACACTTGGCATTTTGTTGCAGTGACTGTTGCTGGTGCCGTTGCCAGTGCAATATATTTTAATATCACTTCCCTGCAGCCAACATCCTCCTTGCTGCAACCACTCCACGTCAATTGCCACCTACCATTTCTGGGAACCTGCACCACAGTCAACTACGACCAAGACAAGGCAACGCAAGTAATTCCAACTCGACTCGAATGCAAGCGGCTGAAGTCGAAATGAAATGTTCTCATTCCTTTCGACGTCTCACACTGATTGTGATTGAAATGCTGATGATGAGCAGCGTTAAGGACGTATGCGCCTCCATCTGGCAGAGAAGACGATGGTGTGAAAACTTGTGAGTTTTAATTAAGGCAAAGTGCTTTTTGTTATTAATGTGCCAAGAACGAAGAGGGAAAAAACAAACAGCATCGTATGATTTGTAGAAAAGACAAACACACGTCATGTAATGCAGGCGGGCAAACTTTTGAAAATCATATCATTGAAAAAAAGGAAGTGCAACAAAGAAATTTTTCGCGGAATATTTCAAAAAGAGTGGGACTCGTACGATATGATAGCGTATTTTGAAAAATTAAGCTCGAAACTGATGTATTAAAGTATTTAAGATTTTGAAAGAAATCATAATTTCAGAATTAATTGGTTAACTTGCAGATCATTATTTGCTGAGACTGTAAATCTACTCTAGGTACTTTGTTGACCTAGCCGAAAAAGCGGATTTACCACCCAAATCACTCTTATTAATTGTTTATACGAGTACATGCACACCATAAGGGATAACAAATATAAAAAACTTGGATAGCTGCCGGACATCTCTGTTATAAATATACAATCTCTCTCCTTTCTATAACTTTTCACTCTCTACTTTCTATAACTCTTCACTCTCACTCTTTCTCTCATTCTCGTTCTGTTAGCAGGGTACCACAATGGGCCTTTTATGGGTCTGAGTGAACTCGCCATTTCTTCCTGGCGAGCTTTTCTTTCTACCTACCTACCTAAGTCTACTGTATATAGTTTGTGCAGCCCTTAAATGACAAGATCGAGCTTTAACTGAGTCCTCGACAAAAATGCTAATTAACGAAACTTTATCTCCGAATCTTGTGAATCAGCGATTGTGCAGAAATCGGTCAGTAATTTAATGTATCCAGTTTCATCTATAGCAACTTTTCCATTACCGATATCTAAGAGTTGTTTTGAGAATGTTTCAGCAGATGCATCTTGAAGCATTTGAACGCGCATATTTACTTTCAGCTGTACTTTTTCAACATTACGCCACAATGGAGCTGATTTTGAGCAAGCGTTGATCTCATCAGCGTTTGTAGAACATGGAATGACGGGAAGTGTTTGTCTGAAATCGCCTGAAAGGACCAACAGAGTGACGCCAAATAGTTTGTCGTTGTTTTTAATAGCTTTTGATGTCCTGTTCAACGACTCAAGCGAATGTTTGTGTGCCATAGTACATTCATCTCAGATGATAATTTTACACTGTTTCAGCACGGTGGCCATGGACGATTATTTTTTAATGTTGCGTCAGGGTTATTTTGAATATTAAGTGGCAGCCTAAATACTGAATGAGCTGTTATGCCTCCTTCCAATAAAGTTGCCGCAATGCCAAATGATGCAACGGCCAATCCATTATTTGATCTATTTCAGCAAGAATTAGAGAAATGTGCTTCCAAAAAGAAGAACCCACTATAAGTACATCTCTATATAGGACTACGAGGGTTGCTATATATATTTCTGGCCTAGGCAACACTGGGTGTTGTCTGGCGCCCTCTGGCATTTCCATTGGAAAGTTTGACATTGTTTAGCATAAACGTACTCAGAACGTTTTGACGTACGACCATCTTTTGTGTTGTTTACAGTGACTTGAATAAATCAATTTGGCAAAAAAAAAAATGGAATGAACTCGTGAACATTTTCGTGCGATAATTTTTCACAACTTTCGACGTGGATTATCACGACAAGAGTGCATCGATTAACTTAAATCTTTGTATGGCGATGAAGCACCATCCTATAGCACTGCGAAAAACTGGTTAAATAAATTCAATCTTGGCCGACGCTCGCTCAAAGGCGAACATCGTGAAGGTCGTCCAAAAACGGCCGTTGTGCCAGAGAACATTGATGCCGTGCGTGAACTGATAATGCAAAATCGTCATGTGAAATACCGTGAGATAGAGGCATCCTTGGGCATTTCTTCCACCAGCATACATTCGATATTGCATGAACACCTGGCCGTAAAAAAGGGTTTGTTCTCGTTGGATCCCGCACAATTTGACAATCGCTCAAAAAAGGCTCGTGTCGATTGGTGCAAAGAAATTTTGAAACAAATACGATCGCGGTGCTTTAAAAGACGTTTATAAGATCCTCACAGGTGACGAATCATGGATCTATGCGTATGAGCCCGAAACAAAACAGCAATCGACCGTGTGGGTCTTCGAAGACGAGCCAAATCCAACGAAAGTTGTTCGTGGAAGAAGCACTTCGAAGCAAATGGTCGCCTGTTTCTTCGGAACAGGCGACTGTTCCGCTTGAGCAACGTAGGACGGTCAATTCTGAGTGGTACACCACAATTTGTTTGCCTGAAGTCTTCCGAGAAATTCGAAAAACGAACAAGAGTAGACGAATCATTGTGCGCCATAACAATGAGAGCTCTCACACATCGGCTCAAACCAGCGCCTTTTTGGCCGGCCAAAACGCCGAATTGATGGGTCACGCGCCGTACATAACTGACTTCTTTTTAATCCTCATCAAGGAAAAAATGCGTGGTTTGGATTTTCATCGCCAGAAGCTTTTTGTTCCCGCTCATTAAGGAAAAAAGATGCTGTTGAAGCGTTCAAAAACCATGTTTTGGAGGTGTCTTAATCAGAGTGGAAAAAGTACTTCGACAATTGGTTTGAGCGCATGCAAAAGTGTATAAATCATGCTGGAGAATACTTTGAAAAACAAAAAAAAAACATTTTTGATGATGAATATTCGCATTTTCATTATTAGGCCAAAAATATATATAGCAGCCCTCGTATTGTTGTTTTGGACCAACGAAGGCGCTAGTAAAATCAAAGAAAATCGGTTTTGATTTAGATATAGCTCCCATATACATGTTCATATGATTTTTCCGTTTTAATCTGAAGATTACTATAATATAGTAATCTGAATATAAACAAGTAAAAATGTTAAGTTTGGCTGTGCCGAACTTTAGATACCCTCCACCAGATTCCCAAATAAAACCAAATTTGGTGCGGAAGTGTGTTCTATATAGAAATCTTTATGTGCAAACTTTCATTTCGATAGGTCAAGCTTGTGGTGAGTTATCGTCATATTATTTCTCAAAGACCATGAGACCGTTTGTGTGGGAGCTACCAGTAGGGCCTTTCCGATATTAGCCAAATTTAGCGCAAAAGTCTGTTCTATATATTAATCTTTATGCCGAAAATTTTGTCTCGATAGGTCAAGTGTGTGGTGAGTTATAGTCATATTATTTTTCAAGGCTCATGAGACCGTTAGTGTGGGAGGTACCAGTAGGACTTTTCCGATCTCAACCGAATTCAGCGTATAAGTGTGTTGTTTATAGAAATCCTGATGTGTAAAATTTCATTTCGATAGGTCAAGTTTGTATTGAGTTATAGTAATATTATTTATCAAGGTCCATAAGGCCGTTTTATGGGAGGTACAAGAAATGGTGGCCCAATCTAAACCGTTTTTACATAGATGATTGCGCCTATTTAGAGATTATTATTTGCAAATTTTGCTCAAGAAACTGGACGGCTATTTCCAAATAAAAAACCAATTTTTATGAGGTAGTGTCGGTTGAGGGTCTTCAACACCAACTTCCCGTAGAGCTATATAGCCCATTGCTAGGTTAACTACACATGTTTGTGCCAAATTCCAGCTCACTATCTTGTTTTATGCAGGTTCTATCTTGTTTTCAACAGTCGGACTGACGGACAGCCGGACAACATGGCTAGATCGTCTTAGAATTTTACGAGAATCAAGAATATACTCGTATATAGTTTGTTGGGTCTCCGATGATTATTTCAAGGTGTTACAGACAGAATGACAAAACTAATATACCCTCCATTGTATGGTGGAGGGTATAAAAATTATATATTAATATTTGTGAGAAAATTTCATTGTTTAGGGTATAATCGGTTGAACATACGAGTATATTAGGAACGTATATCTTAATTTGAATCGACTTTTTTCAACAGTCAGTCTCTGGCACAAGGAACCTAATTTATTACATTAAATCGGAAGAACATATATATTTCATATATATTATATATGTTTTTCCGATTTAATGTAATAAATTAGGTTCCTTGTGCCAGAGACTGACTGTTGAAAAAAGTCGATTCAAATTAAGATATAAATTCCCAATACACTCGTATGTACAACCGATTATACCCTAAACAATGAAATTTTCTCACAAATATGAATATAATATTTTTTTAAAATTCCCCCCAGGATGATCCAAAAACTATTTTCAGTGGGCTTTTTGGAACATTTAGAAGTGCAGGGTATAATATAGTGGGCCACGCCTCACTTTGGCTTTTTTAACTAGTTTTTCCAATTGAATAACTTGCTATTGTTATGAATACCAAGAGAATACATTTCCAAGTGCTAACTTTTAATTTGCTTTTTCTTGAGGGTCTCATGTCTAAAAATGTGAAACCTGTAACACATTTAACGACACCATAACAAATTAATGGAAATACAACCTTTAGGCTTAGCCGGCAAAAATATAACATTTTACAGTTCACCTAAATGCAGCCACGTTATGCAACCATTAACTTGCCACGGAAAATGGTCCCTATGGGGCCGTTCAACCACATCTGATCCAATACTCGTATTTAATGTATGTGTGTTTGTGTGTTCCTATTCGAGCATACAAACCCACACCGAATTCATTCCCAAACAATAAAACGTTGTGTACTTTTTGGAGGAAAGCCACCCATCGTCCAATTCATAAAATCAGCTACATCAGGTATGTCTCCTGGAGCACAGATTTCACCGAGTCATAGATGCTACTCTTTCCACAGAATCTGAGTACTTGCATATGTATGCAGGTATATGCATATAGAGGTGATATGCCGGTATTTGGCGATGCTGTCGTGTGGTTTGATTTACAAAATTCAAACCAAGAAGTGCAGCAAGGCTAGAGGAACGAAATGTCAGCCTGTCTGACGGATGATTTGAGTGACGTGGTGATAGAAGTTACATTTCGAAAGCTTGGGGTGCAGCTGTTGGTTGTGTGTTTGGTAAATTTGTCGGGGTGGGACATTGAGACTATTTACGCCAGTTGCCCTTAAGAATCCGGCATGGGCTTTCTATTGAAATATGTGTGTTCCAGTAAGGAGGTGAACTCCTATAGAGAGAACCAGCAAACAAATGTGCAGTCGGCTAATCCGACTTACATATACACTCACTCATATAAGGAATTTAAAT
Source organism: Hydrotaea diabolus (assembly GCA_963513945.1). NCBI lineage: Eukaryota > Metazoa > Arthropoda > Insecta > Diptera > Muscidae > Hydrotaea > Hydrotaea diabolus. Next base: position 128,618,135 of record OY740720.1, read on the forward strand.
TTTCCTTCCTTTCGTTTTTTTTTCATAATATGATTTTATCATAATATCGTAAAGGGTTCATTGAGAAGAAAGACCCTATTGAAATTTATCATATTATCGTAAAGGGTCGATTGAGTGGAAGGTTCTAGAATAGGCGTGGCATCAACTTTTTTCTTATGCGCAGACAAAGCTGAAATTTGTTTATTACAGGAAACAAAATTCAAGAGAAATTCAGGCATTAGGAAAAAAGTTTTGTGCCTTTGAATCCATGCTCGGATAGTACCGTGTGTTTGGAAGATACACGAAGAGGCGTGGCTTAAGCTACAAATTTTCTAAAGCTACTCTTATTTATATTCTATTTGATTATTACTAATTTTCTGCAAAGTCGTATGAGAAATATAAAAATAATTATGCGAATACCAAAAGATGCCGCAATTGTGTATTTGCACTGGCGCTACCAGAATGGGGCGTGTAATCCACTGTTTTCTTACACGTGTAAAAAGCCGCTACAAGTTATGTTGGTTCTAATCTGCATTGAACCAGTTCCATTTGAGTGGGTAGTACCAGAAGGGCAAATCCAATTATTTGCCATTAAGTTAATCTTACAATTGGGGTGTTAAGTATTGATTTTGGGTAAGTTTCATTAATAAACATTTCAAGAATAAAAAAGTAGGCGGAATGGTGCATTTGTATGGGAGATACCGCAATAGGGAGTGTCAACCTATTTTCTTAGTAGGGACATAAATACTGTTACAACATTGAACACTCCCATTTCAATAGTAGAACTGAACATACCCCGTTAATGTCATATGGGTTTTGAAAGCTAACCTCAATAGCGTTAGTCTGTAACGGCATTTTAAAATTGTTTCAACTTTCATCATGGAGTGGTCAGATAATGAGAACCGTATCGCTGTAAAAGCGCTTTTCAAGTGTGAAATGAAAAAAAAAAACGATATTTTCAAAACGCTCCGGCCACTAGGGATTAGCCGCATGATCGTCTACCGATGCATAAAACTGTTTGAGGAGACTGGAGATGTAAAAGACCGCTACCAGTCGGGATGCCCACGCTCTGTTCGAACACCGCATGTCATCAAAGCCGTTAAATGAAGAATTCACTGAAATCCGCTCCGAAAACAGAAAATCATGGCCCGCGAGACGAATCATTAAAAAAGACTTGGGACTTGGGGCTTTCAAACGACGTACCGGACATTTATTGACAGCAGCTTTAAAAAAAATAGGATTAAAAAATGCTAACGTCTTTTGGTGAAGCCCGCTGATAACTTGCACAGAAAAATATTATTCACCGATGAAAAAATTTTTACCGTTCAGGAAAAATTTAACAAGCAAAGTGATAGAGTGTATGCGCGGTCATCTAAGGAAGCATCTGAACTGTTGTCAAGGGTGGAAAAGCATTATCACCCAGCTTCAGTCATGGTTTAATGGGGTGTCTCTTACGATGAGGTCACTGACCTGCATTTCTGCGCCAATTGTTTTGGCCAAAACATTGGCCAAAGTTCACCAAGAAACCGTTTTGGAAGCTGTTGTAAAGCCTCTTAACAATTCCCTGTTCCAAAACCAGCCATGGACTTTCCAGCAGGATTCTGCGCCAGTCCATAAGGCTGAAACGTCCCTTCATTTCCTCTGAAGAATGGCCCTCAGGCAGTCCAGATTAGAACCCATTGGATAACAAATTGTCGACGGTTTTAGAGGACAATTTGTCACACAAGATACCCCAACATTGGATCTCTTAAGACTGCTGCGGTTCGAGCTGTGGCCAATTTCCCAATGGACGAGGTTCGTGCAGCCTTTGACGATTGGCCAGTGCGACTTAAGGCGTGTGTAAAGGCAAATGGCGGACATTTCGAATAAGTAGTATACTAAATAAGACAAATAAATAACAGTCAAAGTACTTCCGCTCAGTTAGGATTATAAAATTTTGGCCATAAACTAACCCTACTAAAATTGGTCCACATAGGCATATTAAGATATCATACATAGGAATTTACCGATTTTATAACCTCCAGCTCTAAAAGTCACATCTAAAATTCGACCAAATTTTACAAAGAGCAATACGAAATTCGACCATATCGGTCCATGTTTTTGAAAAACTCTCGCACAAACCACTCTCCTGAGGCGGTTTCTGCAGCTCTAGAAGCCACAAATTACACTCGATCACCCCCCAAAATTTGCAAGGTACGTTTTGAACGACCATTACTAAACTGTGGTCCATATTTTAACACAGATTAACGTAGGTCCGTATAGGTCCCACACAAAGATCCTCACCGATTTTATATTCTGCATATTTTTAAGTCACATTTTACATCCGATTCCTACAAAATTTCCAATGCAGCGTGACGATAACTTTACGTGATGTGGCAAAACGTTCACTTAATTCAGATTGAAGAGATCCATAAGTAAAATGATGTCCTCAATCCGAATTAAGTAAACGTTTTGCCACATCACGTAAAGTTATCGTCACGCTGCATTGGAAATTTTGTAGGAATCGGATGTAAAATGTGACTTAAAAATATGCAGAATATAAAATCGGTGAGGATCTTTGTGTGGGACCTATACGAAAATTTGGACCTATATCGTGACATCTCGAGAATTAAAGTACAATCGGCAGTTGAAAACAACATTTTTTAAGCAAAAAAAAACAAACTTTTGACTTCTTTTGGCTGTATTTTCTATATGGGCCCAAACGTTAATTTTGCATTAAAGTGTTATTAGAATTCTACTTTTTTCACGAAATAAGCTCTCTTATTCTTATTTATGAGTAGGATCAAAAAATATTTTGCCTCATCCTTAATTTTATTTCAATCTCTGATGGTTTATGTCAAACCAGTTGGTTTCGTCAAAACGAAGATTTTTTGCAGAACAGTGTAATTTGTGTTAAATCCATACTTAATTTCGCTTGTAGATTAACTTCATATTAGCTTATGTCAATAAGTTCTCAATCTACATTAAATACGTACTTAAAATTGTGTTGATCCAGTTAATTCGTTTAAAGATATGGGCTTCTAAGTCCGAAATAACATTTTTACTTACTTAAGTCCCACAACATCCATTAGGGAACAAGAGAGAGCTTCCCTCAAATTAGATTACGATTAAATTCTTATACTCACTAACTGTGACCTACTGTTTAACGCCGGCTCCGAACGGCGAATGCATTTTATAGAAGATTTTTTATGGATTAGAGATAAATCGCTTACTCGCAAAGTCGCCGGCATTTACATGGTGGAAACCGGCCGCAAAAAATTGTTAGATGTTCTTACCAGGCAATAAACCTGGGGTAACTGGCATGAAAGTCGTACACACTTTCGTCGATCATTTAAACTATTTAATTATTTTCACAAAAGTGTGGGGACAAATTTGCGAACATTAACTAATGATACGAGTATAAATATTGTACAAGCAAACCACTTCATTAGATAAATATAATCCACACAAAATAGGGACCTCAATTCAAAATTTTTAATAATCATTTTTAATAAAAAATTTCTGAAAAAGTTTTTAAAAATTTAGTTTTTTTTGTGTCAATTACTAAAAGTAAAACAGACTTAAAAATATATTTTTAAACGTTGCATACAAAAGCCTTATCAAAACGTTTAAGTCTAGCTTGAAATGTACTCCAGTTACATCTTGGCATTACCTATAATCTGGCGGCCTAAGGCACTTACCATGTTTGCCTGCAGGGTCTGCTCTACTTATATCCCAGGACATTTCGAATTGTTTAGGCAATCATCCTAATACTGGCTTCTTCAAAGATAATCTTGATGTAAATAGGTGATTTGTCATTCAATCTTACTACTTCCCTTCTGGAATCCCAGCTAGAAATGTGGCTCAATTCATACATAAATTACACGCCATCGAATTTGATGCTTGAGGCACAAAAATCTCTCAAATTCAGCAGTTTACTAAGTGTTGATTACCATCCTTGTATCGGTGAACAATGCATTCGTTAACATTCTTTCTTGTATTGCAACTTCCATACAATAAAGGCATTTTTAATTTTCTCCAAATACATCCTGAACAAGATTTATAAAAAAAAAAAACGCCCTAGCCAAGAGCTAGTGAGGGCGCTCATTTCGACTCAAACTTGTTAACTGTCTTTTTTTCGGTTTTCATTATCCATAATAACAAGTTGCCCCGGCTTGTTGGCTGTCTGTCTGTGTGTCTGCTTGCCACTCTTCTCCGCAGCGATGTAGTACGAACGACATTGTACGACGACTTGAGGCGCATAACAATGTTGCATGCTTCATGCGGTGGTAATTAATACGATGTTTTGTTAGTTTGGCGGTTAGCCATTATTATGATGACGGCGATGATGATGATGGTACGAGTAATGTCGACGGTAAAATGGCGGGAAACCACCAGAACACCGAAAGGATCCAGACAAGATGTTGAGCATTTAAATTACACGGAAATGTAAGGAGGAGAGGAAATAAGAAGCATCTATACCCATCGCCCTTTAATATGGGAGTTAGCGCTACGTTTGCAATTATGCGAATTCTTAAGTTATTTCAAGTGGGCTGCCGTGGTGTGTTGGAAGTGTGCACGACTATCATGCCAGTAAACCCAGGTTCAATTCCAGGTAAGAACATCTATGAATTCTTCTGCAGCGGGCTTTCACCTTGTAAATTCCGGCGACTTTACGAGTCGAAAATTTATCTCTTGGCCTTGTTAAAACATCTCTATAAAATGCTTGCTAGGTGTGGTGCCTCTTGAACATGAAGTAATCCGCCGAGTGATTACTTTCAAGGTCAAAAAGGGACTACCACTTCTTTCGGCGCCTGTGTCCGATATGCGGGAGGTGAAGGCACGCTTAGAGGAGTGCGTGATCTCAAGGTAGAGGCAACGGTGGACGGAAAGTGACAAGGGCCGCGTGACGTATGAATTCATACGGGACGCGGACATTGTTAAGGGACTCCCTGACTTCGGCTTCGGCCTAAGTCTGGGGTTCTTACTGACTGGCCATGGCTCTCTCAATGAGTTCCTTCATCGTAGAGGTCTCTCCGAGACTCGTGATTGTCGATGTGGGGGTGGTCCGGAGGACTGGAAGCATGTCCTGTTGGTATGTCCGTTGTACAGCGACATAAGGGACTTGGACGGAATGGGCATTGTCCAGACCGTTGACAGGTCTGACTTCAGTCGTTGCTTGGGGGATGATCGTGCGTTTATGAGGTTGGGGGAGTTTGCTCGTGTAGCCTTCAATAGGAGAAGACTCGCAGGAGCCTAACGGGGGTTTTTCTGGTGTGACCATTCGCGGATAAGGCGTGGCATTGTCGTTGCCTCACACTATCGTCGTTGGATCGTTGTCGCCGTTGGATCGTTGTCGCCGTTGGATCGTCTGTCGTCGTTGTTGTTCCTCTGTCGTCTTGTATCCCGTGAGGGAGGCAAAGTCCTTTGTTGTTGTTCGTGATGTCCATGCTGGTGTCAATCCCTGGCCATCGAATCGCCCGTGAGGGCGACTGTTAATTGTTTGTGTATTGTTTGTGTTTTGGTCGATTAGTTTGGTGCGGGTGACCAGTCCCATGTTATATGGAACAGAAACTGGAAGTAGCCTTTTGGTTACGAGGTCTGACCGGAGACTTTAATCTGGAACTTGTTCTGGCCTGACTATATGGTGCGGCCCTTCGGGGAGTATCGTGGTGGCTGTGGTTTATACCCAAATCGCGGGGAGAACTTCGGTTCGGTGTGGAGTTGCATTGCGACCGGGTGCTGTGACCCATAGAACAGCAGAGGTTTAGATAGTCCTCGACCCCTAACCAAGAGGGAAGCCATGACCCATAACTGTTATGCTTCGAATTGGTACCGGCGGAATCAATCCAATGGGGCGTTGGCCGTCGCATTGTTACGGCCCCAGTGTGATGGCACAACGTGGTTCAGGCCATCGTGGCGAAAATCACGTAAAACTCGGCGACTCTATCCCTTCAGAGCTGTTGTTAAACAGTAGTTCCTAGTCAGTGAGTATAAGAATTGAAGCGTGTATCGTACGGCTCAATGATTTGAGAGAAGTTTTCCCTTGTTCCTGAATGCGATATTGCGGGTATTAAGTAAGTGAGTAAGTATTTTCAAAGCATAACAGCTTCTAAACTAGTCGGACAAGATCACTTAAATTAAGGCTTTAAAAACATTTTGGATTCGGACCATGAAAAAATATTAATATTTTCTAGGACAAATCCTACCCTCCACGTCGCAGGCCATATTGCTGAGGAAGTAATTTAGTGGAGGATATATAAAAGGGGTAACTTATGCAAAGACGAATAACCTTTACTCTAGGACTCACGACTTTCACAAGAAGAGTGGGTACTGGAAGAAAGACCCCAAGGTCCACATATACGAGGGCGACCGCAAAACTAACTGGCCTGGCACATTTTCTGTTTTACTAGCAACTTTTTTTGTTTTTTGTTTTTTAAAAGCAATCTTTTATAAGCCATCTGTCAAAACTTCGAAAATATTTAATGATTATTTTCTTTGTTACAGGTGATTGAAGTAAACAAGTTTTATAATTTTTGAAAAATGGAAAATAAAGAGTTTCGTGCGGTAATTAAACACTTTTATATAAAAGGTTATACGCCACAATTAATCAAAGTTGAATTGGATTCTGTTCATGGTGATAATGCACCATCATACTCCACCGTAAAATCCTGGGTTCAACAATTTAAAATGGGTCGTTCAAGTACGGAAGATGAACAACGCTCTGGAAGACCAAAAACTGCTACTACTCTTGAAAACATTAGCAAAATATTTAATGAAGTGACTAAAGATAGACGAATAAAGCTCAGAGAACTTGCTGGTATTGTTATAATACACGAAAACAAGTTTGGAGTATTTTACATGATGAACTCTACATGCAAAAGCTATCCGCAAGATGGGTGCCGCGTTTGCTGACTTTGCCCCAAAAAAATCGTCCGTTGGACCAATTCTGAGGAGCTTTTAGCGATTTATCAGCGTAATCCAATAGAGTTCATGCGCCGATTCATAGCTGTTGATGAAACATGGATCCATCACTACATCCCAGAATGCAAAGAACAGTCAAAACAATGGATAGAAGCTGGTAAAAGTGGTCCCAAGAAGGCGAAAACTGTTAAGTCAGCAGGAAAAGTAATGGCCACAGTATTTTGGCATGCAAGGGGTATAATATTTATTGATTATCTTGAAAAAGGAAAAACTATAAATAGTGAATATTATTGTGCATTATTGGATCGGTTGAGTGAAGAAATCAAGATAAAACGACCGCATTTAGAAAAAAAAAGTTCTTTTTCATCAAAATAATGCTCCTTCACACACTGCATTTTTAACTCAACAAAAACTGGCCGAATTACGATTTGAAATTGCTCCGCATCCACCATATAGTCCAGATTTAGCTGCTTCTGATTATTTCTTGTTTCCAAATTTAAAAAAATTTCTCGATGGCAAAAAATGTTCGTCCAATAACGAGGTTATTGCTGAAACTGAGGCATATTTTGAAGGTCTTGAAAAATCTTATTTTTCGGATGGAATTAAAAAACTTGAAAAACGTTTGATGAAGTGTATTGAGTTGGAAGGAGATTATGTTGAACAATAAATAATAATAATTCCAAAAAAACGGTTCTTTTTATGTTAGGCCAGTTACTTTTACGGTCGCCCTCGTATGTTCGTATGTTTACTAAGTGTTGATTACCACCCTTGTATCGGTGAACAATGCATTCGTTAACATTCTTTCTTGTATTGCAACTTCCATACAATAAAGGCATTTTTAATTTTCTCCAGACACATCCTGAACAAGATTTATAAAAAAACGCGCTAGCCAAGAGCTATGTTCATCCAATTTTTCCGTTTTTAGCTCCAAAATCCACACCTTTCTTCAAATCTAAATGAAATTTAGCTTGAGTAAGACCCCAGACGGGTGTTCTCTTCCCCCATTTTCTTTGATAGACAACATTACATTTTATAAAAAATATCTAAATTGTTCACCTGCACCAATCCTTGGTACAGGATATTACGAGTATACGTTAATTTCATGGCAAATGTTTGTAACTACCAAAAATATTAGATCTGGTTCCACTCTTACGTATACCGATCAACGTACTCGTATAATCACCTGCTGATTCCATTTAAAGATGTCTGTCTGTCCGTGCGTCCATTTAAAGCTTTTTATCAAACAACAGGTCGCAATTGATATTCGATTTTTACGAAATTTGGACTAAGGACGAAGGCTAATGAATTTGAAGAAAATCAATGTTTATATTTTCAGCTCTAGAAGCCAAAATATACATCCAATCTGGATGAAACGAGTACGTTTTGGGAAACGAAGGGAAGTTATTAAAATTGAAAAAATCGATTTTAAAATTGAAAAAATCGTTTAACCTCCATACATATGTTCATCCGATTTTTCTGTTCTGTCTGAAGGAAGTTTTTTGCGCCAAGGAAAATCGGGTCAGATTAAAGTATATAAATAGCTCCCACACACATATTTATATACGGTTTTATGTTTTAAGCTTCAGAAGGCACAAATTGCACCGAATCTTATTAAAATTAGCCACACGTTATTTTTTTAGATCATAGAAAAAAGTTATTCAAATTTATGCAAATCGGTTTAGTTTAAGATTTAGCTTCCACATAATAACGTATGCGGAATGAAATCGCAACGAAAAAAAAACATTTTTTTTCTTTTAAGCAAAAACAAAAATTTTATTTCAATTTTTTTTAAAGATAATACATTGTACTAGTTTAATGTAAAAAAATATTTGGTCCCATTCTAGCTGCTTTGCGGCAATTTTGAGGAACTTTTTCCATGGCTATTGAAAATGTCGATATTGGCATGTTTTGAAGCTCCTTCCGAATTTTTTGAATCAAATTTTTGGTAGTTTTGTGTCTGAAGTTATTTGCATATACTTTTCGTTTTAAATTTGCCCAAAAATCCGCAATTGGACGTAATTGGGGTACATTGGATGGATTTTCTTCTTTACATACATATGGAATTTAAAGGGTGTCCATGGCTTCCAATGTCTTCTTGGCGTAATGACTTGATGCTAAGTCGGGCCAGAAGATTACATTTACGTTTCTATGATTCGTATCCATAAAATCTTCAACTTTTGGTAAGCAGAAATTAATATATCTTTCAGAATTGACGGCCAAACCGGACTCAAAAAAACTGGTTCTGACATTTCATGCTAACTAATTGCAAGCCATAATAAAACTTTTTTAGGAAATTTTGAATGCTCCACATACTTTATTTTATCGTCTACGTGCTTCTTTCCTTCAAAAAAAAAGTTTTCCTTGCCATTCGTTTCTATCCAATGTGAAATATGACTCATCGTCTATGATGCATACAATGTCGCTCTTGGCTTTGACCAAACTTCTAAGTCGAGACTTTTGGGTAACTTCATGAGCTTCTGACGCTTTTGCCTTGTTTTTTCTGGACTTTCTCTAAATTCCCATATCACTCAGATACTTTTTCACTGTTTTTCCGTCACATTGGAACTTTTTCCCAAGCTCCCTATAGGATTTAGCGACTTTACCATCGGTAATTTTTCGAAGTCGGCTTCTCATAGAAGAGTCGTTAAAACTACACTTTTTTCCAGAACCACATTTTCTTTCTGTTGTTTGTCTTTTCTTATTTATCGCCAGTGTTCTATATACCGAACTTCGATTTTTTAATTTTGCTTTGTACCCAGCGTTGTAAAATTTGTTGCTATTTCATTCCGCAAACGCCTTGTTTATCCGATTTTTATCTTTCTAGCTCTAGAAGCTAAAATGTACATTCAATCTTGATGAAACTTAACATGAGTAGGTTTTTGGGACAAGAAGGGGTGTGATTAAAATTAAAAAAGGTATAGCTCCTCACATAGAAACCGCATCTTACGTTTAATCTTGATAAAATGTAGCGCGGGTAAGTATTTTAGGCAAAGGAAAGATGTTTTTAGGTCAAGGAAAATCGGTTGGGCCAAGTAAAATCGGTTCAGATTAAGATATGGCTCTTAATCTGAACCGCATATATTCATCTGATTTAAAATCTTTAGCTCTAGAAGCCACATATAGGTATAACATCCAATCTTGATAAAATGTGGCACACGGAAGTGCCTTGTGCTAAACCATGTGAGCCACCGTGTGGTGCGGCATTCACACTGGAGTAGGCTTGTGGCGCATTAAATAATTTTCTATTAGTAAAAATATTATTCGAAACAAAATTGGGTGATTAATTTTGCGCCATCTTGTACATTTTCATAAAAAAATGTATTAAAATTGCAGCGATTTTACGTCTTTGGTGAACCGCGGTTAGGGCTCGACATAAACTCTCAAAACTCTCGTTAAATAGACCTTTTTTACTTTGCGCGAAAAAAGAATAAGAACTTAGAGATAGGAAGTTCAAATGTTCTACGAAAAAAATCTCCATGCGATTTCACTTCACACATCTTAACACGAATATTCGCTTAAATAAAGGAGTATTGAATATTTTTTAAATTATTTCATCCAAAATGAAAACTTACTCGGTCCATAATAAATACCTGAGACCTACCAGGACCCTATGCCTTTAGGCATATACTATACTAATTAAAGTCGGCCGCCTCGGAGCTGTGATTGCAACCCTTTGGATTATTTTCTGTCGGGAAGCCATAATGGATAAATGTTACGTAAAGCATCCAGAGACAAATAAAGAGTTGAAACATGAAATCTAAGTTGCCATTAAAAAGATTCGAACAAATTGGATTAATCGCATGAGGTACTGCCGAGCCAAATGGTTGGGGTTATCATATAAATGATATTTTGTTCCATTATCAATTGATAAAGTTCAGCCTTTTCAACAAAACCAGAATTCTTTAAAACTATCAGTAATTTATGACTTGAACAGTTTTTATACTGGTTCGAGACCTTTTTGCTGTTTCTTTTTCAGAATCACGTAAAAATTGGTGAAATCTATTAGCTACGGTTGCCTGGCAGACTGTACAGCTGTTTCTAAACCCGCCAAGATTTTGCTTCAGCAGTCTTTGGCAACGATTACTTCGGCAACAAATCAAATGACTTATACGGGAGACTCATTTCAATTAATGAGAATTACCCTTTGCGTATAGTATTCGAACTTTGCGTAGTGCAATGTTCAACGTGCTCTACGCACAGTTCGAAGACTATATGTGACGCGCCAAATAGAAAGGGACCTAAGGGTAAAAACCAGTTTTGTTCAGGAGAGTCATTTTAAGGATTAAAATACGTGTATCTTTGGTGTAGAAACGTCCACTTCACTTTCATAAAACGCGCATATCTCTGGGAGGGAACGCTTTTGGGGCATGGGATCGGTCTCATTCGATGCTCAGATGTTGTCAACATCAAAAAAAAAGTGAAACTGATTTGTTTACCCTTAGGTCCCTTTCTCTGTCACATATGCAAAGGGCAATGCTCATTAATTAAAATGAGTCTACGCCTGAGTTTGCTGCCGTAGTAATCGTTGCCAACGACTGCTGAAGAAAAACCTTGGCGGGTTTAGAAACAGCTGTACAGACTGCCTGGCAACCGTAGCCAATACATTTCACTAATTGTTTACGTTGATTCTGAAAAAGAAACAACAAAAAGGTCTCGAACGAGAATAGAAACTGTTCAAGTCATAATAATGATAAAAGACCGAATAAATATAAACAAAAAGAAAAAATACATTATCAGTAATTTTTTTAAAAGCCGATTCAAATTTAAAATTTTTAATGGCCCACCCTATATATGTCGCAACCTCTCTTCACCGCAAATGAGATGGTATGAGGATATGTAGTGTAACATTAGTGATTCCTGTCATAGTTGAGCGGTCTAACGGTAGCAGTTGTTGCCCTGCTGTTGGTCCTATTTGGACCAGCCATAAGATTTGGCCCGGCCGACAATGTTTTACCTTTAAATGCTTTTCAAAAGAAAACTTGATGCTATTCCACAATTTTAAGTTCGTTTTAGGATTAGTTGACTCCAATGAAGTTCTACAAAAGTCCTTAGGCACTGCATTCCAACAAATGTTTTGGCAACTAGCACAACAAACATACATACCCATACTTTGAGATCAAATGTGAGTAGAAGTGTTTGTGTGTGCGAGCGTTTTGTGGCAAGTTCAAATTTGTATTCATGTACCTCGTGTTGTCATTGGTTTTGCAACACGTTGTTTGCTTTTATGCCTGCATTGGTTTGACATGTGACACTGTGACAGCTGATAATGGTGCTGCAATGTTGCAACTCCAACATACACTTGCAAACATAGGGCCAGAGGCGAATGAAAGGGTGTCTATAAGGCCTTTTAAAAGGCCTTAACAGTCATTAGGATTTCCTTGTGAATTCGATATATATTTTTATTACTTCCACCGTAGGATGGTTATAATATCTACCGAAGGATTAAGTGATTACCTTATATAGGAGATCCTATAAAGTAAAAAATATTCTTTTTTTCTTGGAAACGTACGAGGGCGGTTCGGAAAGTTCTTAGCCTATCAATGAAAGAGAATAGTTAGTTTTTCAAAAATATTTTTATTATTCAATATAATCTCCCGAAACTACACTTAGTCCAACGCTTATCTAGCAATTCTATCCCTGGAATTAAATAGTTTTTCTCAAGGTCTTCAAAATAGTGGTTTACAACTGTAGGATGGTTATAATATCTACCGAAGGATTAAGTGATTACCTTATATAGGAGATCCTATAAAGTAAACACGTTGATTGTCGGAAAATACTAAGAATATTCTTTTTTTCTTGGAAACGTACGAGGGCGGTTCGGAAAGTTCTTAGCCTATCAATGAAAGAGAATAGTTAGTTTTTCAAAAATATTTTTATTATTCAATATAATCTCCCGAAACTACACTTAGTCCAACGCTTATCTAGCAATTCTATCCCTGGATTAAAATAGTTTTCCTCAAGGTCTTCAAAATAGTGGTTTACAACTGTAATTGCATCTTCATTTGAGGTAAAACGCTTGCCAGCAAGGATTTTTTTAGATTTGGGAACAGGTAAACGTCACTGGGAGCTAAACCAGGAGAATAAGGTGGGTGGTCAAGTTATTGTTAAAACACTCTTGTGCGCTGGTGCGTTGTCTTGATGAAAAAAATTTTTTTTTGTTGTAAGTCAGGACGTTTTTCTCGAATTTGTACATTTAATTGATCTAAAAGGTTGCAATAGTACTCTGAATTTATTGTTTTACCCTTTTGCAGATAGTCAATCAATAAAATACCTTTGAAGTCCCAAAAAACCGTTGCCATAACCTTACCAGCTGATTGAATTGTTTTGCCTTCTTTGGGACACTTCCTATAGCTTCAGTCCATTGTTTGGATTGTTCTTTTGTCTTTGGAGTATAGTGGTGGATCCATGTCTCATCAACAGTTATGAAGCGACGCTTAAAATCCATATTATTTCGCTGAAAACGATCCAAACAAGCTTGGGAAATGTTCATTCTTATGCGTTTTTGGTCGACTGTTAACAAGTGCGGCACCCATCTTGCAGAAAGCTTTTTCATCTGTAGTTCTTCATGCAAAATTAAATGGACTCGATCATTTGAGATGCCCATGATATTAGCTATTTCACGTACTTTTATTCGTCGATCATTTAATACCATATCATGCACTTTGGCTACAATTTCTGTTGTTGTTGATGTTTTTGGACGTCCACTACGTGGTTCATCTTCAATGCTTGTACGACCACGTTTAAGCAACCCAATTTTTTACTGTTGCATATGAAGGAGCACTTTCACCTAACACATTCACCATATCATTATGAATTTCTTGTCCCGATAAACCTTTTTTATGTAAATATTTAATGACACCACGCATTTCTAATTTTTCCATTGTAAAAAAATCGCCGATGCGTCTTTTGTGAACACCTGTTTCTATATGAAGGAGTTGCCAGATCGAAACAAAATTTTACATGTGTTCATAGCAGAGATGAAAGTTTCCTAACACTTAACTTTTTTGTGTTTATACCGCGCTTTTTGTTCTAGGCTAAGAAGTTTCCGAGCCGCCCTCGTATATTCAGTTGGCTGTACTGAGCATCCAGAAGTTTAGGGTACGATATATATAATTCTTTATATATTAATCGTATATTTATCTTTAGCTTTTTTACTACGAGTATATATTCAAATTGTACTTACTTTAAAGATTTGTATTAATTTCGCTTACGAATCTGCCTGCCCCAGCGATCCAAAACACGGCCAACTTCAAGCATGGACATGTGGGTACTCCAAAAAATTGATTTCCTTAGGAATCTAAATTTGACATTAATTGTACGATTTGGCTGAATTTTGAGATCACACCCCACACGCAACCATATCCGCCTTATACTTTCATTTCATTTATTGCGCTTATGGAAGTAAATTCCTTACAGACTACCTACAATAAAAATGTAATATAAATTACAACAAATTCATTTTAATTATAGTCAAAAACTAATTAAACAAAGTTATTAATAAATTTTTAAACTAAATACTAGGAAGACTAAAATTTACATGTTGACAAATTGTATTAAAGAGCTTCATGGATTTATGCAAGGGTTCATTGGCAGCATAATTTGAAAGATGCGTTTCAATGGCAAAGCGAACGCAACTCGAGGTGGTGCATTAAACCGAATAAACGGCAACAATTCAGGACAATCAACATTTCCACAAATTAATCCCGGTAAAAACATTGTAGTTCCAATATCTCTCCTAGATTTCAGAGATTTTAAGGAAAGAAGTAGGCATCTACTATCATAAGATGGCATTGGTTGCGTAAAATTATATACAATTCAATAAAAGATTTTTGAACCTTTTTAAAGCGATTTATACGAGCTCTGCTTTATATATTTCTGGCCTAATAATGAAAATGCGTATATTTATCATCAAAAATAGTTTTATTGCTTTTCAAAGTATTCTCCAGCATGATTTATAAACTTTTGCATGTGTTCAATCAAACCAATTGTCGAAGTACTTTTTCCACTCCAACTGAGACACCTGCAAAACATGGTTTTTGAACGCTTCAACAGCATCTTCTGGCGACGAAAATCGTTGACCACGCATTTTTTTTTCTTGATGTGCGGGAACAAAAAGAAGTCATTGAGTGCCAAGTCCGGGCTGTACGGCGGATGACCCATCAATTCGACGTTTTGGCCGGTCAAAAAGGCGCTGGTTTAAGCCGATGTGTGAGAGCTCGCATTGACGTAGTGCACAATGATTCGTCTTCTTTGGTTTGTTTTTCGAATTTCTCCGAAGACTTCAGGCAAACAATTTGTGGTGTACCACTCAGAATTGACCGTCCTACGTTGCTCAAGTGGAACTGTCGCCACATGACCAGTTTTGCGAAGAAACTGACAACCATTTGCTTCGAAGTGCTTCTTCCACGAACAACTTTCGTTGGATTTGGCTCGTCTTCGAAGACCCACACGGTCGATTGCTGTTTTGTTTCGGGCTCATACGCATAGATCCATGATTCGTCACCTGTGACGATCTTATAAACGTCTTTTGAAGCACCGCGATCGTATTTTCTCAAAATTTCTTTGCACCACGAGCGACACGAGACTTTTTTTGAGCGATTGTCAAATTGTGCGGGATCCAACGAGAACAGACCTTTTTTACGGCCAGGTGTTTATGCAATATCGAATGTATGCTGGTGGAAGAAATGCCTAAGGATACCTCTATCTCACGGTATGTCACATGACGATCTTGTATTATCAGTTCACGCACGGCATCAATGTGCTCTGGAACAACGGCCGTTTTTGGACGACCTTCAGGACCTTTGTCTTTGAGCGAGCGTCGGCCACGATTGAACTCATTAAACCAGTTTTCACAGTGTCATACCAATTTTAAAGTTCATCGATGCACTCTTGATAATCCACGTCTAATGTTGTGAAAAATGATCGCACGAAAATGTTCACGAGTTAATTCCATTTTTTTGCCAAATTAATTTTTTTCAAGTAACACACCAAAAAAAAAGTGAAAATTGATTTTTTTTACCCTTAGGTCCCTTTCTTTATGCGCTGTCACATATGTATATCTCACTGGTTTTACCAAAAACAATGACATGTTCTCACGAATGGGATGAGACCAATTGAAAATTAAAGTTGACATTATCCATAACAAAACCTTTAAGGGTTTCTTTAGTTCAGTGCGACATTTTTTGTACACGCATTTGAAGTTGGTGATTTTGGAATGCTGTCTAACAAGAAAAGATTATTGAAAATTTGATAAAAATAATGCTTATTTATTTTTATTGTCCTGGAAAGTTGTGGTATCTTACTGTTCTTGGGGTCGAGGAATTAATTTTTCATATTTATTTTTACCCAAAACTCTAGCTAGATGGCGCTGTCATACAAATGCTGTTATGTCTTGCGCTTCGAAAATGATTTTTTTTATTGGTATGTCGTTGTGGAACTTTTTCCCTCATGCCAAAAGCTATCGAAAAATCGATGGCACAACATCGACAAATTGTTGTCCTTACAAATCGGCCCAACCTATTAAACTTATTTTTAAGATTTAAATTTTTCATGTTTCAATCTGCTTTGGAAGTCTAACTCAAAGGGGACCGAAAATTAGGTAGTGTCACATAAGACCCTTCAGCAGTTACCAATACCCCAAATACTGCCAAATACTACTGGAAGTCGGTAATACCTTTGCTTGATCAATATCGAGCTTTCTCAGAGATCGCAATATACGAGTTGTTGTAGATGGGTTCTCCTCCAGCGATCATAGACTGACCACAGGCCGCAGGGTTCTGTTCTTTCTCCCTAGGAAGATCTTCTTATTTTCATGGAAGGTCTTCTGGGTCAGACCATGAATCTAATCTGCTCATTTGCAGATGACAGTAATTTCTGTCCTTCATATTAATTCGACCATTGGCCAAGTCTTCAGGAAATTGTAGACAAAAGGCGAATCATGGATGAGACACTTGGCTGGGATTTACCGGCCATTTCCGAATGGGGTCGAATGAATAGAGATTTTAGTGCACGTATGACACAGTGCAACTTGTTCTCTCACAAGCGATTCCTTGACCCAACAATGTCGTCAATTTCTATCGATGGTATGGTTATTAAACACTCAGAGCTCCTGAAGATCTGGGTATGAAATAAAATGTGACGCTCGTTATGCGATTCATGTATTCAAAGCGTCAAAAAAAACACTTAAGTGTAGAGGCTTTCTAAAGCGGTGCAAGAATTATTTCACTTCTTCCTATTCTTTCAATATCCATTCAGCTTAAATCAGGCAGAAGATGGAATACAACTCCCATCTATGGGCAGGTGCTCCTTGGAGCTACTTCAACGTTGCTAAGGAGAGCGATGGTGCTGATAGGTGATAGTAGGTTATCCAACTCTAGTATTTCCCTTGAGCATCGTCGGAATGTGGGTTGCGTGAGGTTGTTCTATCGTTACTTTCTTGGTGTGTGTTCATCAGACATCCGTCGCATTATTCCTGACAAGAGGATGTGGAGCAGGGATACGCGACTTTTTAGGAATTCACACCCATTTGTTATCGATTGGCCAGTTGACTGCTCTATACAATGCGGATCAAATTCGTTTTTCCTGTGTGCAGTTCGTGTGTGGAATTGACTACCGCCAAATGTATTTCCCATTTTTTACGACATCTAGAAGTTCAAGGCAAGTGCCAAAAAACATTAATCCCTCTTTTCCCCCTCCGATTATTTACTTTTCACTCGCCAACGCAGTGCATTGGGGGCATGTATGTAGGGGGCATCCCCTAAGTGTTGGTTTTTAAAAATAAAAAATAAGGGCTGGATATATAGGGCGATCCATCTAGAGGTATTTTTTCAGAACAAAAAAAAAACAAACATAAAAATTCAAATCAAGCGTGAAATCTATATTGGTAATTTGAAAGGACATTTTATGGCATTTATTTTTTGAATATAATTTCCTTTAAATGTTGGCCACAACTACACCTCAGGGTTTCCATTCTGAGGGTCAAATTTCGGATGACTCGTGCGAGCATTTCGACCTGAATGGCTTTAATGACACGCGAAATGTTGGCTTCCAAAACCTGAATCGTGTTGGTTTGTCAGCATAGACTTTGGACTTTACGTAAACCCAAAGAAAAATGCCTAAAGGTGTGATATCACTCGATCTAGGCGGCCAACTCATATGTCCAAAACGTGAAATTAGCTGCTTTTCGAAATGACCTCTTAATAGATCCATTGTTTGAGCAGCTGTATGGCAAGTGAATCCGTCCTGTTGAAACCAAGTGTCGTCAAGATTACCATTCGCGGTTACGTTCCGACCATCATAATTTTTGAAAAAAATATGCACCGATGATTCCACCAGCTTATGAACCGCACCAAACCGTGGGTTTCTCTGGCTATAATCACGCAGAAAAAAAGTATGGTTGTGGTGACAATATTCGAAGAGGATAATACTATTGTTGGGTATATGGTTGTGGTACAACAATATTATGATCCTCACAACAATAGTATGATTCACACATAACCATACTATGATCCCCACAACCATAGTATTGTTCACACTCAACCATAGTAAGATCTCAACAACCATAGTACGATCCTCGCAACCATAGTATTTTTTATATACAACCATAGTATGATCCTCACAGCCATAGTATGATTACCACGCAACCATGTTATGATCCCTACAACCATAGTATTATCACACACAATTATACTATGATCCCTAATATAATTTATTAGAATTTGTTTAAGTTGTCGACAATAGATTTGATCCCCAATATTATATATTAGAATTGGTTTAAGTTGTCACAAATAGATTTGAATTATGAAAATTATTCAAAAATACATTAAATTCAAAATAGTGAGTGATTTATTTCACAGTAGAAAAAATAAGTTTAAATAAACGTAAGCGTTTTTAATAAAAAATTTCTGTTAAACAAATTTTAATTTCGAAAGTACTTTTATTGCATTAGATCCGTACCAATAATATTTGTTCTTAAAAGTATATTTAAATGAAGAAAAATTACAATTATACAGTATGATTGCCGTAATCATATTATTGTTAACATAAAACTCAAAAAAAAACAAAAGTTTTGTCGCACCAACCATATTTATATTGTTGCTACAACCATAGTTTCATTTAAAAATTTGGCAACAATGCTATTGATACATTTCAACAATATTAATATTGCCGCAATCATACTATTGTCAAAATGAAATTCAAAAAACAATACTATGGTTGCGACGACCATACTTTTATTGCAGAGAACATACTATTGTTGCTGTGACCATATAGTAACCATATCTTTTCTCTGCGTGATGGCACCTCTTGAACCTCTTCTTGTTGCTCTTCAGTCCAAATGCGGCAATTTTGTTTTTTGACTTTGCCGTTGAGCCAGAAATGGGCATCATCACTAACAAAATTTTGGTCGAAAATAGCGGATCTTCCCGTTTCTCACCGAACGCTCAATTCCATAATACAGTTGCCAACATTTAAAGGTAATTATTTTCAAAAAATAAACGCCATAAAATGTCCTTTCAAATTACCAATAAAGATTCCACACTTGATTTGAATTTTTATATTTGTTTTTGTTCTTAAAAAAATACCTCTAGGTGGATCACCATATATAACGAACAGTTAAATAGCGAAATCAGGTTCCTATGAAACTACCTGAGTAAAAGGTAAACTGTATTCAACCTATCCAATCCATGTAGTGGCATATTTCCACCCGTTATGTGACACATTTAAAAACGGGCCGACGATATAAAAACACTTTGTGTTATTGAAATGCGTACTTAAGCAAATCGTTCGTGTTTTATCATCTGCTAAAGGATAATATATTGCGGAAAAATCTGTTTATCTGCCACTTACGGAGTAGTTTGCGCATTATTATCCCTTTTTACTATCGAATGGGTTTGGAAGCTTTAAGCCTTTGAATGGTGCTCTGACAACCACTTGTTAGCCAGAAGTTTTGTAATGTGTCACGTTGCCCCTGACACAGACGTAACGGCGTCATTGTGGAGCGGGCTTTCGGTTCCTTCCGAGATTTTAAGCTGTTAAATACAATTTATTACATTTGAAATCATATGTCCTTCGTCCCCCATCGGCCGAAGGGTAAGGGGGAGCAAATAGTAAATGCGCTTAACACAAGTTTTACCCTCTGACACAGTTCGTACAGACATTTTCGGGATGACAGCTTAGTGCCCCTTACGCTCCTCTAGGATATACTATGTACATAATATGCATATGTACCTGTAGTTAAAACAAGGACTCCGGCGGCACTACAACGAGTCCTTGTCGTTGTTGGGGGTGGGTTGGGGGAGATTTGTAAGTTTTACTTTTTGTGCTTTGCTGCTGCCGTTGTCATGTCATTTATGCCGCGTACGCTTACTGCGGAAATAGCGCAAAATAAAGATTGATAGCGAGAGGCCTGGCCGAAACGTGTCTGTTCATTTAACATCAACCTTTAACGGTTAAAATGGATTTAACGTGTAAATTGATGATACCGCCAGCTTAAAAGAGATACAACAGAGCGCACTCATACTGGCATTTGGCGGTCCACAGTGGTATGTAAACAATTTAGGAAGGGCCAACTTTGATAGCATCTGTTCATACAGGCTTGACGAAGAGTCCGACTATCTGATGTCGAGGATGATCCAACAGAAATCCTTAAGGGAGAAGATTGGGCATCCGGCGCTCTAATATCAGAAGACGATATCTCGATCTTCGCGGATGGTTCGCAAATAGTAGAAGCAGATTCGGGTTTTTACTCAAAAACACTTAACCTAAAAATATCTGGGTGACTAGCTTTTAATTTTTGTTGTTCTTTGACCTATTTAATATTCAAAAAAATAAAGCTCTTTTTTCAAGTTCAGGGGTATTCTAAATAGAAAACAACACGACAGACGACATTAACTTAAACCAGTGTAGCTTAGGATTTGCTAGGATATTGCTAGGATACCCTACATCACAGCAGTACACAGAAGAATCTTAGCTTCGGTGGGGAACCAAATATACTTAGTAGGGACATAAATACTGTTACAACATTGAACACACCACTTCCAATAGTAGAACTGAACATACCCCGTTAATGTCATATGGGTTTTGAAAGCTAACCTCAATAGCGTTAGTCTGTAAGGGGTTTTAAAATTGTTTCAACTTTCATCATGGAGTGGTCAGATAATGAGAACCGTATCGATGTAATAGCGCTTTTCAAGTGTGAAATGAAAAAAAAAACGATATTTTCAAAACGCTCCAGACACTAGAGATTAGCCGCATGTTCGTCTACCGATGCATAAAACTGTTTGAGGAGACTGGAGATGTAATAGACCGCCACCGGTCGGGCCGCCAACGCTCTGTTCGAACACCGCATGTCATCATAGTCGTTAAATCAAGAATTCACAGAAATCCGATCCGAAAACAGAAAAACATGGCCACGCAAAAGTCCATAAGTCGAATCATTAAAAAAGACTTGGGACTTGGGGCTTTCAAACGACGTGCAGGACATTTATTGACTGCAGCTTTAAAAAAATAGGATTAAAAAATGCAAACGTCTTTTGGTGAAGCACGCTGATAACTTGCACAGAAAAATTTTGTTCACCGATGAAAATAGTTTTACCGTTCAGGAAAAATTTAACAAGCGAAATGATAGAGTGTATGCGCGGTCATCTAAGGAAGCATCTGAACTGATCCCAACGGTGGAAAAGGGTCATCAGCCAGCTTCAGTCATGTTTTGGTGGGGTGATTCTTATGATGGGGTGTCCAAAGTTCGTAGGATTGAAAAATGCAAACGTCTTTTCGTCACAGAAAAATTGTGTTCACCGATGAAAATATTTTTACCGTTTAGGAAAAATTTAACAAGCAAAATGATAGAGTGTATGCGCGGTCATCTAAGGAAGCATCTGAACTGATCCCAAGGGTGGAAAAGGGCCATCAGTCATGGTTTGGTGGGGTGTCTCTCACGATGGGTTCACTGACGCACTTATGCGAACAAGGAGTCAAAACATCGGCCAAAGTTTACCAAGAAACCGTTTTGGCAGCTGTTGTAAAGCCTCTTAACAATTCCTTGTTCCAAAACCAGCCATGGACTTTCCAGCTAAGGCTAAAACGTCCCAGGCCTGGCTTCGAAACAATTTACCAGCGTACATTTCCTCTGAAGAATGGCCCTTAGGCAGTCCAGATTTGAGCCCATTGGATTACAAATTGTGGACGGTTTTAGAGGACAAGGTTTGTCACAAAAGATACCCCAACATTGGATCTCTTAAGACTGCTTTGGTTCGAGCTGTGGCCATTTTTCCAATGGACGAGGTTCGTGCAGCTTTTGACGATTGGCCAGTGCGACTTAAGGCGTGTGTTAAGGCAAAAGGCGGACATTTCAAATAAGTAGATTCTTTTTGGATACAATATACATTAATAAATAAATAAAAAAGTATTTGGTCCAAAAAGGTTCAGTACTTTTTATTTTACAGCATAAAACGTGTGTAACAGTATTTATGTCCCTACTAAGTAGATCTAATCTTACATGTGACCTCTAGAGTAGGACACCAACTTAGTGCTACAGAGAGCACTCAGGGTATAAAAAGGCTAATGTCGGGCGTGACCGGTTGGACTTACTATTTTCCTTATCCATTAAAAGGAAGACATATTTCTTGGTGTAGTATAAAATAAGACCTGTCCGATTTCAATTATGGCACTACACGTTGAAAAAACGTATGGTTGTGATGACAATATTCGAAGATGATAATACTATTGTTGGGTATATGGTTGTGCTACAACAATATTATGGTCCTCACAACAATAGTATGATGCAAATACAACCATACTATGATCCTCACAACAATAGTATGATTCAGACATAACCATACTATGATCCCCACAACCATAGTATGATTCACACTCAACCACACTATGATCTCCACAACCATAGTATGATCCTTACAACCATAGTATGTTTCATATACAACCATAGTATGGTCCTCACATAGTATGATTTACACGCAAGCATGTTATGATCCCTACAACCATAGTATGATCACACAGAATTGAACTATGATCCCCAATTTTATTTAATAGAATTGGTTTGAGTTGTCGACAATAGATTTGATCCCCAATATTATTTATTAAAATTGGTTTAAGTGACAATAGATTTGAATTATAAAAATTATTCAAAAATACATTAAATTCAAAATAATAGGAGTGATTTATTTCAAAGTTGAAAAAATAAGTTTAAATAAACGTAAGCGTTTTTTTTTAAATATTTCAGATAAAAAAAAACCAAAGCAGCTTGTTTAAAAAATTTTAATTTCGATAAAAAAAAAAGTACTATTATTGCATTAGATCCGTACCAATAACATTTGTTCTAAAAAGCATATTGAAATGAAGAAAAATTACAATCATACAGTATGATTGCCGTAATCATATCATTGTTAACATAAAACGCAAAATACAATACTTTTGTCGCACTAACCATATTTATATTGTTGCTATAACCATATTTTCATTTTTATATTTGGCAATAATACTATTGTTACATTTCAACAATATTAACATATCAGCAATTATACTATTGTTAAAAAAATTCAGTTAACAATGCTATGGTTGCGACGAACATACTTTTGTTATGGAGAACACATTATTATTACCGTGACCATGTAGTAACCATGTTTTTTCTCTGCGTGTACGCACCACTTAAGCCAGATTGACTTTACAATGTGGCCTTGAAAACGGCAAGACTACAAATCAGGACGGGTCTTAGTGTGGGCGCTTCTCAAAAACATCGACCGATAAGGTCTAATTTCTCCAGAGGTGGTTGTTGGTTCCTCGTAACGCTCTGTGTGGAATGTTTTCGAAATTAAAAGCTGGAGGTTTTAAAGTCCGTGAAGGACATTTGTGGTATTTTTTCGAAATCAAAACCTGATGGTTCTATAATCGCGAAGGACATTTGTAAAGGGCTTAACGAAATTAAGGACCTTAACTGTTCAGTTTTACCAGAGTTTATTAGTGTTCGTTCATAGCGTACTATGTAAAATTTGGGCGATACTTAGTTTAATTTATGGCTTCTAGAGTTGCAGGACCTCAAACCGGTAAAGCCCTTTGTGTGAAAACATGGATGATGTGGTTAAACTTGACAAAGCATGGTCGCTCGATACGCTTTGTGCGAAATCAGACACAGTAGCGCGTCCGTCCGTTATTTTACTAGTATTTTTATACAATTAGTTACGAGACTGCTGCGCCTCTTCAGAAAGCACTTCAATCGCCATGCGCCAATAATTTTTTTGGACTGTCAAGGTCAACTTCTTAGTAGTAGTTTTTGATGCATATTTTGTACAATAGACATTCTAGTCTAAACATTCAAGATCATTTCCAATGTTTTCACAATTTAATTGTCAATTTTAATGATTATAGTCATCATTTCCAAAAAATCTCCTAGAAGTGTTTCCATCATTTGATTACCGTATCCCTACTTGGGACATTCCACCTTTAATAACAAAAAAAAGCACCCTGTATTTGCTTCTTTCTGATCGTTTCCTTATCCTGATTTTTGTGTATTTTTATTAAAGTTATTCTCATCTTGTGGTAGGGTATACACCCACTTTATCAAGAAGTCCGTACAACTTATGCTTGCGTGCAATGGTGACATTTCATATTCTTAATTTGCCTTCTTTGTAGAATCCTTCAAATTATCGAAGTTCTTCTTACTCCTTTTAGAAATCACTTCGCCTTTTTCGTCAACCATGGTCAGGTGGAACGCGTAACTACATTCAATATATTTTTCTTATCCAATTTGCAGCTTTGTGGGCTTAATCTTGCTTAGTAGTTCTTGACTGTTCTGTAGGGACCATGCTAGACTATCTGTATGTTAAAGCAATTTCAATGAGAACTGTTTGCGCCACCATTGCCTGAAAAGAATATTGGGAGCAGACTTTGGCTGAGGCTCTCTGGTAAGCAACCGACTTTAAATTCAATTTTCAAACTATTAGATCAAACTAATTGTCAGTCAAAACAAAAAAGAATGATATATATAGGGTGATCCATCTAAAGGTATTTTTCAGTGATGAGTCCCATTTCTGGCTCAACGGCAAAGTCAATAAACAAAATTGCCGCATTTGGGCTGAAGAGCAACAAGAAGAGGTTCAAAAGGTGCCTTATACCCAGAGAAAACCACGGTTTGGTGCTGTTTATAGGCTGGTGAAATCATCGGTGGATATTTTTTCAAAAATGATTATGGCCGGAACGATGGTGCTCGCTATCACCCCACCATATCGATCTTTATGCTACCTGAAATTGAAGCCCGTAATCTTGACGACACTTAGTTTCACCAGGACGGCGCCACTTGCCATACAGCTGCTCAAACAATGGATCTATTAAGAGGTCATTTCGAAAAGCAGCTAATTTCACGTTTTGGACAGGTGAGTTGGACGCCTAGATCGAGTGATATCGCACCTTTAGACATTTTTCTTTGGGGTTACGTAAAGTCCAACGTCTATGCTGACAAACCAGCTACGATTCAGGTTTTGGAAGCCAATATTACGCGTGTCATTAAATAAATACAAGGGCGGTTCGGAAACTTCTTAGCCTAGCACAAAAAGCGCGGTATAAACAGAATAAAGTTAAGTGTTTTGGAAACTTCCATCTCTACTATGAACACATGTTAAATTTCGATCTGGCAACTCCTTCATATAGAAACAGGTGTTCACAAAAGACGCATCCGCGGTTTTTTTTTACAATGGAAAAATTAGAAATGCGTGGTGTCATTAAATATTTACATAAAAAAGGTTTATCGGGACAAGAAATTCATAATGATATGGTGAATGTGTTAGGTGAAAGTGCTCCTTGATATGCAACAGTAAAAAATTTGGTTGCTGAATTTAAACGTGGTCGTACAAGCATTGAAGATGAACCACGTAGTGGACGTCCAAAAACAGCAACAACAACAGAAATTGTAGCCAAAGTGCATGATATGGTATTAAATGATCGACAAATAAAAGTGCGTGAAATAGCTACTATCATGGGCATCTCAAATGATCGAGTCCATTTAATTTTGCATGAAGAACTACAGATGAAAAAGCTTTCTGCAAGATGGGTGCCGGACTTGTTAACAGTCGACCAAAAACGCAAAAGAATGAACATTTCTCAAGCTTGTTTGGATCGTTTTCAGCGAAATAAAATGGATTTTAAGCGTCGTTTCATAACTGTTGATGAGACATGGATCCACCACTATACTCCAGAGACAAAAGAACAATCCAAACAATGGACTGAAGCTGGAGGAAGTGCCCCAAAGAAGGCAAAAACAATTCAATCGGCTGGTAAGGTTATGGCAACGGTTTTTTGGGACTTCAAAGGTATTTTATTGATTGACTATCTGCAAAAGGGTAATACAATAAATTCAGAGTACTATTGCAACCTTTTAGATCAATTAAATGTACAAATTCGAGAAAAACGTCCTGGCTTACAACACAAAAAAATAATTTTTCATCAAGACAACGCACCAGCGCACAAAAGTGTTTTAACAATGGCTAAAATCAACGAATTAAAGTACGAGTTGCTTGACCACCCACCTTATTCTCCTGATTTAGCTCCCAGTGACTTTTACCTGTTCCCAAATCTAAAAAAATTCCTTGCTGACAAGCGTTTTACCTCAAATGAAGATGCAATTACAGTTGTAAACCACTATTTTGAAGACCTTGAGGAAAACTATTTAAATCAAGGGATAGAATTGCTAGATAAGCGTTGGACTAAGTGTATTGAAGTTTCAGGAGATTATATTGAAAAATAAAAATATTTTTGAAAAACTAACTATTCTCTTTCTTTGATAGGCTAAGAACTTTCCGCACCGCCCTCGTACTGGTCCAAAATGCTCGAACGAGTCATCCAAAATATGGCCCTCAGAATGGAAACCCTCAGGCGTAGTTGCGGCCAACATTTGAAGGTAATTATTTCAAAAAATAAATGCCATAAAATGTCCTTTCAAATTACCAGTTAAGATTCCACACTTGATTTGAATTTATATATTTTTTTTTTTGTTTTGAAAAAATACCTCTAGATGGATCACCCTATATAAATATTTCAAAGAACATATGTCTTGAATATGCAAAAGGTGCCGCCATACAATATCTGAAACAATGTATTGTGTTTACCTTTTTTACCTCTAGAAGCCAAAGTGGCGCCTGGAACAGGTAAAACCTTTTGAATTATGTAAAGGATTATTCCTGAAAACGAACATGTTTTGAAAACATGGCAAATAAAGAAAATATAGATTTTTTTTTATTTCTCGTCAAAGTTGAAACATAGTGAAAAATTGTGGTTTAATTGACTTTCGTTGTGGTCGCACAAGTACAAATGACGCTGAACGTTCTGGACGGCCAATTAAGGTCAATTTATCCGAAAATGTCAAAAAAAATTCCACGGTGTTGGCCGATCGAAAAGTAAAAGTGCGTGAGATTGTTGATGCCCTACGCATTTCATATGGTCGATTTTTCATGATCAGTTCGGTTCAAAAAAGATGTCTGCAAGATGCGTGCCGCGTTTGCTCTCAATTGACCATAAACGTAATCGTGTGACAACTTCAAAGGATTGTTTGGAGTTATTTCGAATGAGTTTTTGCGGCTTTTTGTAACTGTGGATGAAACATAGATCCATTAGAACAGGCCGGCGACCTAGCAGCAGTCTAAACAATGAGTTTCTCCTAGTGAACCGGTTTCGACAAAGGCTAAGGTGACTTTGTTGGCCAACAAGGTGATGGCAACAGTTTTTTTTTGAGATGCTCGCGTGATAATCCACATCGATTACCTTCAAAAGGGAAAACAATAAACGGCGAATATTATGCCAACTTTCAAAGAGAATTTCCAATCGAGGTAATGCACGGGTGCACAAGTGTGCAGTCTCAATGGCAAAATTTCATGAATTGGGTTACGAATTGGTACCTCATACGCCATATTCTCCGGATTTAGCCCCCAGAGTAACTGTTTCCTATACCCAAACCTGAAGAAATTGCTCGATGGAAAGAGATTCAGCTCTAACGATTAATTTATTGATCAAACAAATTTCTATTTAACGGACCTCGAAAAATCCTATTTTTGGAAAGGATACAAAATAGGAGAAACGTTGGCTAAGTGCATTGAGCTAAATGGAGATTATTGGTTAAAATATTTTTTTTTCCACAAAACTGTTTTATTCGCAAAGTTACGGAATTTTTGGACTGTCCTCGTATTATACATTTAATAAATACATCAATGAACAGAAACAAAAACAAGACGATTCTTTAGCTTGTTTTTGTGATCAGACCAAATAACCTAAAAATTTTATATTTTTTAAAAACCGACAGTCGGTCAAATTTAAAATTTTGTGTCTTCTAAACTAAATGTCTGATATTATAAAGGGTAGCATATTTGAAATCGTTGCAAAAGGTTTTATAAGATGGGTTTATTCAAAATATCGTAGGCAAATTTTAATTTTTGATTAGCTCGTTTGTTTTATTTCGGTCCTTTACTTTAACACATTGAACAGGGATTAACCGGCGCAAGACCTTTTGCATCTACATTTAAGTAAAAGTTTTTTAACAAAATGGCATTTCGGGTCCGTCACTACCTTCATCAGTAAGCTTTGCAGTAATTGTTGAAAGGAAAACTGACCAGGTTCTCCCCAAACGTATAAGAACTACTGTTGTTAATCTTACTTTACAAGTTTTTTCAAACAATTGACCACGAAAATACAATTCACCTTTAACACCTCTTCGGAGCCATTTATAGATCCTCTTTATTTATACCCTCCACCATACAATGGAGGGTATATTAGTTTTGTCATTCTGTCTGTAACACCTTGAAATAATCATCGAAATATTCTTGATCCTCGTAAAATTCTAAGACGATTTAGCCATGTTGTCCGAATGTCCGTCTGTCCATCAGTCCGTCTGTTGAAAACAAGATAGAGCCTGCATGAAAACATCTAGGGAGCTGAAATTTGGCACTAACATGTGTAGTTAACCTAGCATGGTTGGTATTGAAAATGGGCTATATAGCTCTACGGGAAGTTGGTGCTGGAGACCCTCAACCGACTCTAACTCATAAAAATTTGTTTTTTATTTGGAAATATCCGTCCAGTTTCTTGAGTAAAATCACTGAAATTTTGCAAATGATAATCTCTATATAGGCGCAAGCATCTATGTAAAAATGGTTTAGATTGGGCCACCATTTCTTGTACCTCCCATACAAACGGCCTTATGGGCCTTGAGAAATAATATGACTATAACTCACCACAAACTTGACCTATCGAAATGAAATTTTACACATCAAGATTTCTATATACAACACACTTCTACGCTGAATTCGGTTGAGATCGGAAAAGTCCTACTGGTACCTCCCACACTAACGGTGTCATGGGCCTTGAAAAATAATATGACAATAACTCACCACACACTTGACCTATCGAGACGAAATTTTCGGCATAAAGATTAATATATAGAACAGACTTTTGCGCTAAATTTGGCTAAGATCGGAAAGGCCCTACTGGTACCCCCCACACAAACGGTCTCATGGGCCTTGAAAAAAAATATGACAATAACTTACTACAAACTTGACCTATCGAGATGAAATTTTCGGCATAAAGATTTTTATATAGAACACACCTCTGCGCCAAATTCTGTTGAGATCGGAAAAGTCCTACTGGTAGCTCCCACACAAACGGTCTCATGGGCTTTGAGAAATAATATGACGATAACTCACCACAAGCTTGACCTATCGAAATGAAATTTTGCACATAAAGATTTCTATATAGAACATACTTCCGCACCAAATTTTATTTGGGTGAAGGGTATCCAAAGTTCGTTGTTTGTACATTTACATATACTCTACGGGCTCCACTGTGGGACGGACGTACAGACAGACATCGATCGTAAAATGGAACCAGCGGTCGATTATACGTCGATTGGTATACTTAAAGGTTGGTGGTATACTTAAAGGTCAAATATTTTACTGATATTTCCCTGTTCCACAGAGTGGTGCAGGGTATAACAACACTAATTGAATGCACTCAAACCTAAACATTTCAAAGATCAATTTTTATATTGAAATGGAGTTTATCCCCACTCCGTAAAGATGTTACAAACACCAGCACCAAGTCATAATACTCTGCTGTACGTAGAGTATAAAATATTAATGGCCAACTATTTCTCCTATTCGGAGTCGGTATAGGCCCGCCCTAATCAATTTCACTTAAAACTATTAACATAACTTATCACCGTGGCCCAAACCACTGTGCATGATGAAGGCACCCCTACACCAACACACCAGCACTATTCACATCCGTCTGTAATCTACTAAAACTGTTTTCCTGTCTCATGCATTTTACGAGGATATGTGTGCGGATGCGTGTGAGTTTATTTCTTTGTGTTGATTTAAGTAGGATGAATGCGAACGCTCGTGTGTGTGTGTGCGTAGGCCATTTATTACATGCCGTTAATATGTACTCGTATGTGTATGTGCATGTATCTGAGAGTGTATGAGTTTGAATGCTTGTGGCTGTGCCTGCCAAGGAATGTATGAAGTATGTTAGGATGGCGCTACTCCTAAACTAGAGAAGATTATTTACGTTATTAGCAAAATTAAGTTTTACTGTTTCTCTCCAGCATGCGTGTGAATCGGTGCGCGCGTGTGTGTGTGCAGCTGTATGAGTGTGCGTTTGTGTAGCTGTGTGCCGTTGCCGGTGTAAAAAATAAAGTAACTCATCATGTTTTCATTAAGCACAACGTGTACACATACGCCCGCTTTTGGGCACAACGCTTTTATACACTCACCCAAATTAAAGGTCATGCCTGCCTCAAGTTTTATTGTTGTAGTTCCTCGGCTTTGTTCGTGTAGTTGTAAATTTTCTAAAGAGGATTTTCCGCATAAAAAGGATGTTTTATGTTTACGTGTGGATTTGAAGATTTTCGTGATTCTTGCCAGCAAACATCTGAAAAGGAGATTAAACTTTAAGTAGTTCGTTTGCAAAGAACAGAACAGAATAGAACATTTATTTATGGCATAATGGGAACGCAACGTCTTTTTGTTTCGAAAATTGAATGATCTTATCTCATTTAAAGAAGATTAGCAGGGATGGCCTACATCAGTCATTGAATGGATGAGCTTAAGAAGTGAATATCTAGCAGTTTGGTTACAAGTTTTACAAGGACAGTAAGTGAACAAACCGAAGAAGGACCCAATGACGAACGAGGGAGTGGAGAGGTTGTCATGCTAAGCCACGGTAACCCGCTGCAAAAAAAAGTTAGATATGCGTAGCCGGATTTGAGCATGGACTTACTTGTGTGATATCGGGTACATTAACAATTTCAACATTTCACGGTGTACTCGTATGTGCGGACATATTCCTCTCTCTCTCTCTCTTTCTCTCTTGAGGGTGTTCTTTATCTTCTTCGATAGTTGTTGGTGAACAATTGCAATGTATTCACGTCTTAAGTAGCGATGCTCCACCATTCACAGCTATAGAGGAGCACACACACAGTGGCAAAATTAGTTGAAAGCCGGTTGGAACTTCTAAAATTTCGTTGAAAAAAAAATTTCGGTTGCAATTACCAAATGTTTATAATCGTAATGGATATTCAGGTCGACAAGCCACAATATGATATATATGATCATCATATTGTAGACGCAACTTATTCATCGCACATAGCCATGAAACGCATAAACTGTATTTAGTTGTCATAACTGGTGGTTGTGGCAACCAATGGCTTAGCCAACATTTTGTTGTTATAACCGAATATTGGTAATGATACCCTAACTTTCATCACAACCAAAAGAGAAAGTAATCCTATTTTACTGTTTTAAGCAAATCGTTTAATCTAATTTATTTAGAAAAAACTCTTCTATCATCTTTTCCCGTTAATTTTTTTCTACATACCCTTTTCTATGCTAATGAGTTTTCAATTATGTAGGGTGATCCATCTAGAAGTATTTTTTCAGATCGAGTGATATCACACCTTTAGACATTTTTCTTTAAAGTTACGCAAAGTCCAAAGTCTATGCTGACAAACCAGCTACGATTCAGGTTTTGGAAGCCAACATTACGCGTGTCATTAAAGCCATACCGGTCGAAATGCTCGAACGAGTCATCCAAAATTGGACCCTCAGAATGGAAACTCTGGGGCGTAGTTGCGGCCAACATTTGAAGGTAATTATTTTCAAAAAATAAATGCCATAAAAGTCCTTTGAAATTACCAATAAAGATTCCACACTTGATTTGAATTTTTATATTTTTTTTGTTCTGAAAAAATACCTCTAGATGGACCACCCTTTATACACGGAAACATTTTTTTGGCTTTACTGAAATGTTTTTGTTTAACAACTGCGGTATGTCGACTTTTAGATCAAAAAATTCGTTACTTAAAGTTCTAATTTTTGTATTTTCTACCGATACTTCGGTTACAAATACTAAATGGAAGCCAACATTACGCGTGTCATTAAAGCCATACCGGTCGAAATGCTCGAACGAGTCATCCAAATTGGACCCCCCTCAGAGTGGAAACCCTGAGGCGTAGTTGCAACATTTGAAGGAAATTATATTTAAAAAATAAATGCCATAAAATGTCCTTTAAATTACCAATAAAGATTACAACATTGATTTGAATTTTTATATTTTTTTTTTGATCTGAAAAAATACCTCTGGATGGACCACCCTTTATATACGAAACATTGTTTTAACTCAACTGAAAATTTTTATTTTTTTGTTAAACAACTGCGGTATGTTGACTTTTAGATCAAAAAATTCGTTTCTAGAAGTTCGAACCTCTGTATTTTCTACCAATACTTCGGTTACAAATACTGTACGCTACAGAGCACCAACTAAGAAGCGGTTCAACTGATGGCATACTCGTAGTGCGTGCAACCTTATCCATTTGGTTAGAAAAAATCGGAGGTTGCAACGAATCTGTTCTCCATGTGCAGACTTCACGCACGAAGATTGAAGATTGTTTATTAAGTCCGATGGATAGATGGCTCGAAGACTACCAGATCAATGCAAACGAAGATCATAGCCATTTAGAAATTAGCCAAATAGCTGAGAAATTATACTCTCACCAATGCTTCAACAGCTGTTTCGGGCGATGAAAAACGTTGACCACGCGTTTTTTTCTTGATGCTAGGGAATAAGAAGAAGTCATTGGGTGCCAAATCAGGGCTGTACGGTGGATGGCCCATCAATTCGACACCTTAATTGGTCAAATAGCTCATCATTGCAGCTGATGTGTGAGAGCTCGCATTGTCGTGATGCAAATTGATCTGTCTTCTCTTATTATCTTTCCTCATTTCTTCGAACACTGTTGGCAAACAGATGGTTGTATACTACTCATAATTGACCTCCTACGGTCCACTAAAGGCACTGTGGCAACATGGCCGGTTATACCGAAAAAAACGCAATCATTTGCTTTGATGAACTTCATCCACGAACAACTTTTGTTGGATTTGTCTCGTCTTGAAATACCCATACGGTGGATTGCTGTTTTGTTTCGGGTTCATATGCCTAGAGCCATGATTCGTCACCTGTGACAATGTTACACACTGCCTTTGAGCTACCGCAATTATTCTTTTTCAACATCTCTTTGCACCAATCCATACGAGCCTTTTTTTGAGCATTCGTCAAATTATGTGGGATCCAACGAGAACAACTTTTTTCACTGCCAAATGAACATGCCATATCTTATTGTTGCTTGTCATACTTACGCCCAAGGATGCCTCAATCTCACGGTATGTCACATGTCGGTCTTGCTTAATCGGTTCACGCACAGCATCGATGGTTTCTGGCAAATTGACCGAAGTTGGACGTCCCTCACGAATTTCAAAACAAGTTGATTGAAACACTCTTGTCTCGATAACCCACGCCGAAAATCGTAAAAAAATCATCGCATGAAACTGTTCACGGGATAATTCCAGTTTCTGACTGAGACGAATTTTTCAACTAACTGTAAACAAAACAATTCGCCCTCAAAAGACAAAACGTTCTGAGTGAAGCCTCGTATTTTATGGGTTCTAGTCACAACAAAATCTTTGTTAATGAGAAAACATATATGTGACGCGCAAAATAGAAAGGGAACTAAGGTTAAAAACCAGTTTTGTTCAGGAGAGCCATTTTAAAGATTAGGTCCCTTTCTATTTGCGCTTAGAATCGACGACATCACTTTCATAAAACGCGCATATCTCTGGGAGGGAACACTTTTGAGGCATGGGATCAGTCTCATTCGATGCTCAGATGTTGTCCACATCAAAAAAAGAAAAAAAAAATGCAAATTGATTTTTTACCCTTAGGTACCTCAATGCGCTGTCACATATTGAAATCCCCAAAAAATTATAAAAAATGGTCACACAGTTAAAGGGTCTTGGGTCAGACGGGTAATGCTTTCGAACTATACTATTATTAATAAAAACGAACTACGAGTATTGCTATATATATTTCTTGACTAGGAAACACTAAGTGTTGCCTGGCGCCATCTGACATTTTCATTGGAAAGTTTAGCATAAACGTACTCAGAACGTTTTGACGTATGACCATCATTTGTGTTGTTTACAGTGACTAGAAAATAATCATTTTGGCAAAAAAAAAATGGAATTAACTCGTGAACATTTTCGTGCGATCATTTTTCACAACTTTCGACGTGCATTATCACGAAAATAGTGCATCGATGAACTTAAATCTTTGAATGGCGATGAACCACCATCCTATAGCACTGTGATAAACTGGTTTAATCAATTTAATAGTGGCCGACGCTCGATCAAAGACGAAGGTCGTCCAAAAAGGTCGTTGTGCCAGAGAACATTGATGACGTGCGTGAACTGATAATGCAATGTCCTCATGTGACATACCGTAAGATAGAGGCATCCTTGGGCATTTCTTCCACCAGCATACATTCGATGTTGCATGAAAACCTGACCATAAAAAAGGTTTGATCTCGTTGAATACCGCACAATTTGACAGTCGCTCCAAAAGAGGCTCGTGTCGATTGGTGCAAAGAAATTTTGAAAAAAATACGATTGCGATTCTTTAAAGGACGTTTATAAGATCGTCACAGGTGACGTATCATGGATCTATTCGTATGAGCCCGAAGCAAAACAGCAATCGGCCGCGTGGGTCTTCGAAGACAAGCCAAATCCAACGAAAATTGTTCGTGGAAGAAACACTTCGAAGCAAATGGTCGCTTGTTTCTTCGGCAAAACTGGTCATGTGGCAACTGTTCCGCTTAAGCAACGTAGGAGGTCAATTCTGAGTGGTACACCACAATTTGTTTGCCTGAAGTCTTCGGAGAAATTCGAAAAACGAACAGAGAAGACGAATCATTGTGCACCATGACAATGCGAGCTTTCACACATCAGCTGAAACGATGAGCTGTTTGACCACTCAAAATGTCGAATTGATGGACCGTCCATCGTACAGCCCTGATTTGGCACTCAATGACTTCTTCTTATTCCCTAGCATCAAGAAAAAAATGCATGGTCAACGTCTTTCATCGCCCGAAACAGCTGTTAAAGCGTTCAAAAATGTTTTGGAGGTGTCTCAATCGGAGTGGGAAAAGTGCTTCGAAAATTGTTTTGTGCGCAAGCAAAAGTGTATTTATCTTAAAGGAGAATATTTTGAAAAACATTAAAACCATTTCCAATGATAAATTATTGTGTTTTTATTGTCGGATCCAAAATATAAATAGCAACCCTCGAATATTAACATTTATAAAACGAACTATAAATAAAAAATATTTTCCAGAATATTAAAACAGGCTGAACTGTAATTTAGCGACATCACTCAGACTTCATCACAATTTTCGCGATAGATACATCCTTCTTAGTCAAAACAACAAACAATATTTTTTTGGTGTCGACCATTTTTCCCGAGTTAAGGCCAACCAAAGCTTGACAATAAATATTGTTTAAAACCTAAATTAATTATTTTTAAATTGGGCCATCATTGCAATGCATATCAAAACATCTATCCAAAGACCCATTGCAAGGCGGAAACATATACAACCAACAATTTATAACAACAACTAATACATTGACAAATTCATTACCAATAATCATCATAATCCGTGGGATTACTGATTCTGGTTTTCTGCAACCGATAGTGTCAGTTCCCTTTTACTGAAAATTGCTGTGTACCCAATCAATATTCGATTGTAACGATGGATTCCATGGATATTACGCGCAACCACCAACATTCGGGTAGCAACAAATCCGTTCTCTGAATTTACCTGAAGGAACTCAAACTCAATTCGTGCAAGAAAGCCTACAGGGAAGCTAATAATAGATGGGCCTTAATCACACGCACAGTGCTGGCGTTATTCAGACCTGACGTCCACTGGTGGTATCCGCCATGACGGGACACTGCCTGATTGGAAGACATGCAGTGGAACTGAAAGTCGCGACTAGCGACTACTTCAAACGCTGTGCGGATTATGATGAGGTATCCATTCACAACTTCTCTGTACGCGCCCTACTCTAGTGGTACCTGCCTTAGATTCGTACTTTTATATGGATCTAGCTGAACTGACTGATAAAGGCATTGACCAACTTAAGAGCTTTTTTAAGGCGATCACAAAGGTTACACGGTAGGTATTAGGGATGTTTCTGCTAGTTTTCTTGGTGTCCTTTCTACTTTACCTAGGCTTGGCCCTAACCACTGCCCGTAAGGTCAAAACGAGCGACCAGTAGTCAAGATGTTTCATTCTGTGATTAAATACTGACAAGAGCAAAAAGCCGACACAGTTGGTAACCTTTATTGTCGAAAAAAATTAAAAAGACCTTTAATACTCAATAATGTTTGTTGCAAATTTCACAAAATTTCAGCCAGACGCAACAAAACCTTTATTTGTTGTGGCAAAAATAATAAAAACTCAAAGCGAAATGGAGTGAAGCCAAACGCAGGGAAAAAACAAAAGAAGAATCCTGTTGCTGCTGGTTGCCATAATTCAACTCAATTCGCATAGGGGCCAAAGGAAACCCCAACCAACCAAAGTGGCGGCGGAGCAGGAGGCAAATGTGAAATCCAATAAAAGTAAAATAAAAATGTTATTTTAGGGTTGTAAAGTCTCCTTTTGTTAAGATTTTCCTTTGTGCTCGTCACTGTCGTCTGACTACATGCATGAGTGTTGCATGTGGTGGGCGTTTGACGACGAGGAGTGAGCGATTCCTTGCAAGGAGGAGGACTGACTGCTTGAATGACGGAGTACTTTTTGTTCAAGGGTTTTTTGTACTTTTTTTGTTTGCTCGCAAATAAAGGGAGAACGGCGACGTCTTGTGTTGTACTTGATTTCTTTTATATTCTCGTTTCTGCTGTTTTGTAAGCCGTTCTTGTAAGGGATACACAGAACATGGCAAATCTTTGTTACTTACTCGTATTTTGTGGTTGTTGTTATTATTTTGTGTATGTGTGTGGTTTCCTTGAGATTGCTGCAGTTTCTCGGTTTGTATTCTTTTTTTTTTGCAACGCAGTGTATTAAGGATGTTGCATGTGTAGTGCCCCAAAGTGTGCAGTACGAGTGTGTTGTAAGAGTAGCAGCCGTTGCTTTTTTCGTTGTGATGTGTTAACACCAAAGGGTGTTCATAACTTTGGAATGATGAAAAATGATGCAGCATGTTGTGTAGCAAATATTAGCCATGCCAAACCTTATACGAAGGCGGTTCGGAAAGTTCTTAGCCTATCAATGAAAGAGAATAGTTAGTTTTTCAAAAATATTTTAATTTTTCAATATAATCTCCTGAAACTTCAATACACTTAGTCCAACGCTTATCTAGCAATTCTATCCCTTGATTAAAATATTTTCCTCAAGGTCTTCAAAATAGTGGTTTACAACTGTAATTGCATCTTCATTTGAGGTAAACCGCTTGCCAGCAAGGAATTTTTTTAGATTTGGGAACAGGTAAAAGTCACTGGGAGCTAAATCAGGAGAATAGGGTGGGTGGTCAAGCAACTCGTACTTAAATTCGTTGAGTTTAGCCAATGTTAAAACACTCTTGTGCGCTGGTGCGTTGTCTTGATGAAAAAAAATTTTTTTTGTATTGTAAGCCAGGACGTTTTTCTCGAATTTGTACATTTAATTGATCTAAAAGGTTGCAATAGTACTCTGAATTTATTGTTTTACACTTTTGCAGATAGTCAATCAATAAAATACCTTTAAAGTCCCAAAAAACCGTTGCCATAACCTTACCAGCCGATTGAATTGTTTTTGCCTTCTTTGGGCCACTTCCTCCAGCCATTTGTCAGTCCAATGTTTGGATTGTTCTTTTGTCTCTGGGGTATAGTGGTGGATCCATGTCTTATCAACAGTTAAGAAACGACGCTTAAAATCCATTTTATTTCGCTGAAAACAATCCAAACAAGCTTGAGAAATGTTCATTCTTATGCGTTTTTGGTCGACTGTTAACAAGTGCGGCACCCATCTTGCAGAAAGCTTTTTCATCTGTAGTTCTTCATGCAAAATTAAATGGACTCGATCATTTGAGATGCCCATGATATTAGCTATTTCACGCACTTTTATTCGTCGATCATTTAATACCATATCATGCACTTTGGCTACAATTTCTGTTGTTGTTGCTGTTTTCGGACGTCCACTACGTGGTTCATCTTCAATGCTTGTACGACCACGTTTAAATTCAGCAACCCAATTTTGTACTGTTGCATATGAAGGAGCACTTTCACCTAACACATTCACCATATCATTATGAATTTCTTGTCCCGATAAACCTTTTTTATGTAAATATTTAATGACACCACGCATTTCTAATTTTTCCATTGTAAAAAAATCGCGGGTGCGTCTTTTGTGAACACCTGTTTCTATATGAAGGAGTTGCCAGATCGAAAAAAAATTTAACACGCGTTCATAGCAGAGATGGAAGTTTTCAAAACACTTAACTTTTTTCTGTTTATACCGCGCTTTTTGTGCTAGGCTAAGAAGTTTCCGCCCTCGTTGCTCTTTAAAATTAATTAAAATGGTGCTTTGCTAGTCCCAGTCAAATCTTCAAAATTAATCAATATTTGTATTCGTAGTGAAGCCGGTAGTAATTACCCATGTGATTAAATTTAGCAGTTGTTGTTGTAACAACAATATATGTGAGAGCGCATAGAGAAAGGGACCTAAAGGTAAAAAAATCAATTTTTCTTTTTTTTTCTTTTTTTGATGTGGGCAACATCTCAGCATCGAATAAGACCGATCCCATGCCCCAAAAGTGTTCCCTCCCAGAGATATGCGCGTTTTATGAAAGTGAAGTCGACGATTCTACACCAAAGATACACGTATTTAAATCTTTAAAATGGCTCTCCTGAACAAAACTGGTTTTTAGCCTTAGGTCCCTTGCTATTTTGCGCGTCACATATGATGTTGATTTGGAAAGAAACACACCCTAATGGAAAAGACCCCGGTGCCATGCCCCTTGACAAAATTTTCTTACTGGTCCACAATCCACGATGGAGGGTTAATAAACTTAGGCCGATTTTAATTTGTCCACTTGTTTTTTAAAAGGCTTGCTGTGGGCTCTTTAAAATATGCCTTCCATCCGTAGTGAAGCCCTGCACGATTAGTCAAGAAACCGGGACCCTGATCCTCCACATATTACCTACTAAGCGGATTCCTATAATCTCGCCCCTATTTAATAGATTTTATTTTGTCACTTACTAAATACTTATTTCGCCCAAAAATTATGCACTGTCCTTTTGAGGATCAAAGGACACCGAAGGAGGTATTAATGGTCTGCCATCCCTCTGTCCGTTCTTTTTTACAAATAATAAAATTGCAATTTGTCAAGCTGTCTTACTATCTCAGAGGGTATGCCCTATTTGCAAAAAGTCTGCCCCAAACTGTCTTCAATAATTTACATTGTACTTCAGAAGAAGACCCTTTTGCATTTGTGCTTCATCGTAAGCTCCACAGCCTTGCAAATGTAAGGATAAGTGAAGTGTATTTGTGTGTGTACATACATACATACATCCATATTTGAATGTATGAGTGCGTCTGTTATTTTTTGATCAGATTTTGTGAGCAGTAGGGTGTGTGTAATGGTGGCTTTTGTGGTTTGTTTTCCTTACACAAATTACATTTTAAAGGGTTTTACAAGGAAAGGCAGTGTGTCCGTCCGGCTGTCCAAAGGACACCGTGTTTGCATGTATGTAGTGTCAAGCATGTAAGTGAAGTATTTATTACATATGTACTAGTATGTATATACCTATGTGTGTGTGTGCGAGTATGTAAAATACGAGTATTCTATTTGTTATTTTATTTTCGGTAATCTGAAAGACCATTTGTTTTTCTCGGTGTACTCGTTTTGTGCAACTCTTGAAGACAAATGGAATCCCTATTACTTTCATTGTTTAAACAAATAAATCTAGCTGAGGGGTGTGAAGCAACGCTTACACATATCTAATCTGAGATTTTTATGTGTGATTAATATAAAATATATTTATAGTCTGTATTGAAAATGTTTTAACACTTTTCAAATTGTAGATAACCCTTAAAACAAATGATTTTGTAGATCTACAAAACAATTCTACCGATTGATGGACCACAAACAAACCCATCATTCTCCAACTCCTTTCATTTATTATAAAATGTCAAACTGTCTGAGCACCACCCCTTGCCGCCAATCTTGCCGGGCAACCACAGTTCCCCACTTAACTTTCTTTCAAATGTTTGAGGGAAAAATGAATGATTTGAAGACACTCCTTTTCGTATTCAGACCTACTCTGAACACATACAATTGATTGATAGACGGTTGGACAGTTGGACAGTTGCTTGAACGGACAGATGGATGGTGTGATGTCTGGTGGTCTGAAAGTATGTCATGAAAGGCATGAATGAACATTTGGATATTTAAAATCAAAAGACCGAGACTCCCTTCCATTTCAGCAGTCACTCCTTCTATTTTTTTATGAAAAAATAAATAACAAATTTGCACATCTTATCTTAACAGAAACGAAACAACAGCAACAATATTTGCATCCTTTGCAAGAATATTC
The DNA here is from genome assembly GCA_963513945.1 of Hydrotaea diabolus. Taxonomy (NCBI): domain Eukaryota; kingdom Metazoa; phylum Arthropoda; class Insecta; order Diptera; family Muscidae; genus Hydrotaea; species Hydrotaea diabolus. The sequence goes on from OY740720.1 coordinate 128,658,971, forward strand.
ATTTACAATATACGAGGGCGACCGCAAAACTAACTGGCCTGGCACATTTTCTGTTTTACTAGCAACTTTTTTTGTTTTTGTTTTTTAAAAGCGATCTTTTGTAAGCCATCTGTCAAAATTTCCGAAATATTTAATGATTATTTTCTTTGTTACGGGTGATTGAAGTAAACAAGTTTTATAATTTTTGAAAAATGGAAAATAAAGAGTTTCGTGCGGTAATTAAACACTTTTATATGAAAGGTTATACGCCACAATTAATCAAAGATGAATTGGATTCTGTTCGTGGTGATAATGCACCATCATACTCCACCGTGAAATCCTGGGTTCAACAATTTAAAATGGGTCGTTCAAGTACGGAAGATGAACAACGCTCTGGAAGACCGGAAACTGCCACTACTATTGAAAACATTTGAAAAATATTTAATGAAGTGACTAAAGATAGACGAATAAAGCTCAGAGAACTTGCTGATATTGTTAAAATACACGAAAAACAAGTTTCGAGTATTTAGCATGATGAACTCCATATGCAAAAGCTATCCGCAAGATGGGTGCCGCGTTTGTTGACTTTGCCCCAAAAAATCCGTTGGACCAATTCCGAGGAGCTTTTAGCGATTTATCAGCGTAATCCAATAGAGTTCTTGCGCCGATTCATAACGGTTAATGAAACATGATCCATCACTACATCCCACAATGCAAATAACAGTCAAAATAATGTTAAGTCAGCAGGAAAAGTTATGGCCACAGTATTTTGGGATGCAAGGGGTATAATATTTATTGATTATCTTGAGAAAGGAAAAACTATAAATAGTGAATAATATTGTGCATTATTGGATCCGTTGAGTAAAGAAATCAAGATAAAACGACCGCATTTAGAAAAAAAGTTCTTTTTCATCAAGATAATGCTCCTTCACACACTGCATTTTTAACTCAACAAAAACTGGCCGAATTACGATTTGAAATTGCCCGCATCCACCATATAGTCCAGATTTAGCTCCTTCTAATTATTTCTTGTTTCCAAATTTAAAAAAATTTCTCGGTAGCAAAAAATGTTCGTCCAATAGCGAGGTTATTGCTGAAACTGAGGCATATTTTGAAGGTCTTCAAAAATCTTATTTTTCGGATGGAATTAAAAAACTTGAAAAACGTTTGATGAAGTGTATTGAGTTGGAAGGAGATTATGTTGAAAAATAAATAATAATAATTCCAAAAAAAACGGTTCTTTTTATGTTAGGCCAGTTACTTTTGCGGTCGCCCTCGTATTCGTTTCTTTTTTGGTTTTGATAAATGTTCTACTTTTCTTGTGCGATGCTAGATACGAGTATACGAAACAAATTTCCCCATAATTTTCGTGATGTTCTTTGGGGTATGGCAAAATGGGAGTTAGCATACCAATGAAAATATAAATGAAATGTGTATTATAAACAAATGATGGACATGAAACTATAAATTTTATTATTTGTTAAATGCATGAAATATAAGTTGGGTAAAGACCACAATAGCACTACACTAGTCAACAAAAAAAAACTTTTTTATGTAAACAGCAAAAAAGCCGGCTGGAAATCGAACTATGAAGATTCCGTGGGGAATCTTAATAGGTCGATGATGTTCTATTTAACGTTTTGATGCATATTGTAATTTAGCTTTAATAGGCCCCAATGGGCTTCGAATGACATGTCAATAAAGAAACGAAATGAAAATGAAATAAAACTATCTGCTGCAATCACAAAAAGTAAATACTGTTAATGAAAACTCGGTCTCACATAATTCACATGATAACATTGAAATCGAACCATGTAGCGAAATAATTAGTTATCATAAAAGTCTGTTTTAAATACGAGGGCATATCAATATTTCCGTGACTTTTCCAACTTCTCTCGTAGTCATATTAAATACAACAATGCCCCCATCAAGTACCATCTGTTAATAGACTACTCTCAAATTTTGAGAGAGTTCCGTCATTTACTTATACTTAGTAGGGACATAAATACTGTTACAACATTGAACAAACCCATTGCAATAGTAGAACTGAACATACCCCGTTAATGCCATATGTGACGCGCAAAATAGAAAGGGACCTAAGGGTAAAAACCAGTTTTGTTCAGGAGAGCCATTTTAAAGATTTAAATACGTGTATCTTTGTTGTACCATCACTTTCATAAAACGGGCATATCTCTGGGAGGAAACACTTTTGGGGCATGGGATCGGTCTCATTCGATGCTTAGATGTTGTCCACATCAAAAAAAAGTGAAAATTGTTTTTTTACCCTTAGGTCAATTTCTCTATGCGCTGTCACATATGGGTTTTGAAAGCTAACCTCAATAGCGTTAGTCTGTAACGGGATTTTAAAATTGTTTCAACTTTCAACATGGAGTGCTCAGATAATGAGAACCGTATCGCTGTAATAGCGCTTTTCAAGTGTGAAATGAAAAAAAGCGATATTTTCAAAACGCTCCGGCCACTAGGGGTTAGCCGCATACTCGTCTACCGATGCATAAAACTGTTTAAGGAGACTGAAGATGTAAAAGAACGACACCGGTCGGGCCGCCCACGCTCTGTTCGAACACCGCATGTCAGCCGTTAAATCAAGAATTCACAGAAATCCACTCCGAACACAGAAAATCATGGCCTGTGAGATGAATATCACGCAAAAGTCCATGAGTCGAATCAATAAAAAAGACTTGGGACTTGGGGCTTTCAAACGACGTACCGGACATTTATTTACTGCAGCTTTGAAAAGAAATAGGAATGAAAAATGCAAACGTCTTTGGTGAAGCACGCTGATAACTTGCTCAGAAATATTTGGTTCACCGATGAAAAATTTTTACCGTTCAGGAAAAATTTAACAAGCAAAATGAAAGAGTGTATGCGCAGTCATCTTAAGAAGCAGCTGCACCGATCCCAAGGGTGGAAAAGGGTCATCACCCAGCTTCAGTCATGGTTTGGTGGGGTGTCTCTCACGATGGGGTCACTGACCTGCACTTTTGCGAACAAAGAGTCAAAATATCGGCCAAAGTTTACCAAGAAACCGTTTTGGATGCTGTTGTGAAGCCTTTTAACAATTCCCTGTTCGAAAACCAGCCATGGACTTTCCAGCAGGATTCTGCAACGGCCCATAAGGCTAAAACGTCCCAGGCCTGGCTTCGAAACAATTTGCCAGCGTTCATTTCCTCTGAAGAATGGCCCTCAGGCAGTCCAGATTTGAATCCATTGGATTACAAATTATGGACGGTTTTAGAGGACAAGTTTTATCACAAAATGTACCCCAACATTGGATCTCTTAAGACTGCTTTGGTTCGAGCTGTGGCCAATTTTCCAATGGACGAGGTTCGTGCACGCAGAGAAAAAACATGGTTACTACATGGTCATGGCAATATTAATATGTTCTCCGCAATAAAATTATATTCGTCGCAACCATAGCATTGTTAACTGAATTTATTTTTGACAATAGTATAATTGCTGCAATATTAATATTGTTGAAATGTAACAATAGTATTATTGCCAAATTTAAAAATGAAATTATGGTTATAGCAACAATATAAATATGGTTGCTACGAAAAAAGTATGGTGTTTTGCGTTTTATGTTAACAATAGTATGATAACGGCAATCATACTGTATGATTGTAATTTTTCTTCATTGAAATATGCTTTAAAGAACAAATGCTACTGACACGGATCTAATGTACTTTTTTATCGAAATTAAAATTTTTTAAACAAGCTGCTTTGGCTTTATTTAACTGAAATATTTTTAATAAAAACGCTTACGTTTATTTCAACTTATTTTTTCTACTGTAAAATCAATCACTCGTATTATTTTGAATTTAATGTATTTTTGAATCATTTTCATAATTCAAATCTATTGTTGACAACTTAAACCAATTCTAATGAATAATATTGGGGGCCAAATCTATTGTCGGCAACTTAAACAAATTCTAATAAATTATATTGGGGATCATAGTATAATTGTGTGTGATCATACCATGGTTGTAGGGATCATAACATGGTTGCGTGTGAATCATACTATGGTTGTATATGAAACATACTATGGTTGTGACGATCATACTATGGTTGTGGAGATCATAGTATGGTTAAGTGTGAATCATACTATTGTTGTGAGGATCATAGTATGGTTGTATTTGAATCATTCTATTGTTGTGAGGATCATAATATTGTTGTACCACAACCATATACCCAACAATAGTATTATCCTCTTCGAATATTGTCACCACAACCATACTTTTTTTCTGCGTGTGCAGCTATTGACGATTGGCCAGTGCGACTTAAGGCGTGTGTAAAGGCAAATGGCGGACATTTCGAATAAGTAGATTGTTTTTGGATACAATATACATCAATAAATATATTAAAAAATAATTGGTCCAAAACATTCAGTACTCTTTATTTTACAGCATAAAACGTGTGTAACAGTATTTATGTCCCTACTAAGTATACTTAAACTCTTTAAATACAGCAAATATTACTGGAGGACCAACGTTTGTAGAACCTTAAATAATGGGGTTAAGGATAATCGAAAGAGTTATGGGGAATATACATTTAGGTGTATCTTAAAACCAATAAATATGGATGCATCTTTGAAACGATATGTCTAATCGCAATTCACAATTTTTCTAACCAACATCCCATATAAAAACAAAGCGAGCACTTCGATAAGCATCTTATGCTATCTCAGCCGGACTTACTGTAATACCGGCTTCGAATGGCAGTTATGCATATTATAAAGAACTAACTATATTATGTTAGTCCAGAGGTTAATCTCTTGCTCGTAAAGTCGACAAATCTTGAAAAATTTTAGCATTTTTACCCGTTTTCCAACCTAGTTTTACTTGTGTGATAGTCTTGCATACTAAACAACACATTACTAAAACTATTGTCATTAAAAAAATATAATAGCATACACAGAAATATTTAGGGAAATACTTTTCGTCTTATCTAATAATACATATGTGACCTTATCCGAGAAAAGGGTCCCAGTGTGTCAAAAAACGGGTTTAGACTTAAGAGCGGATTCTGGTACCTAAAAGGGTGTAGAATAAGATGAAATGAGTTAGATTTCTGATAAAAATTTATTTACCCCATAAAAACTTGGGAAAATTGATAAATATGAGAAAAGCAATAAAATTTTACTTTTTTGATTTTAAATTGTTTTTTTTTTCGCCAGTCTTCGAATTTTTTTGGAGTTTGGACTTTTTTTTCGGTGTTTCGTGATCTGGTGCATCGATTTTCTTCCGTTTGACAATTTCAGTTTTTTTCTTTTTTCGGCGCTTTGACTTCAGCATTTTTTTTCCTGATCGGGTGCCACGATTTTTTTTTGCTGGCAGGCTCAGATTTATTTTTCGATTTTTTTTTCGCTTTGTGAATTAGTATATGTGACGCGCAAAATAGAAAGGGACCTAAGGTTAAAAACCAGTTTTGTTCAGGAGAGCCATTTTAAAGCTCAGGTCGCTTTCTATTTGCGCTTAGAATAGTCGACTTCACTTTCATAAACGCGCTTATCTCTGGGAGGGAACACTTTTGGGGCATGGGATCGGTCTAATTCGATGCTCTGATGTTGTCCACATCAAAAAAAGAAGAAAAAAATGAAAAATGATTTTTTTATCCTTAGGTCCTTTTCTCTATGCGCTGTCACATATAAGACCCTGACATTCTCATACAAATACCATTTGCGAGCTAACGATAAACCGCTTGGTGCAATGAGCGGAGGTAATTCGTTTGGTAGCAACAATAGCAAAGGTATTGTCACACTAAAAGCGAATAAAATACGTCACCACATAGGCATGACGTCACCAAAGTCGGCACCCAATCATAACTAACCGTACCAAATCGCTTCTCCCAACTGAAGGTGTGTTCACAGTGATAATGTGTTATGCAACTTTAAATGCGTTTTTCTCCAAACTTCATTTTCACACACTAAGTCCCTTTTCTCGGATAAGGTCACATACACTCGGCCGCATAAATCTGCGTACAAAATATAAGATGAAATGTAACATAAAATAGATACGTTAAAAAATGAGGTATGGATTTCAAAACAAGTACAGCTATGAATAGGTTATGATTCTTCTTTTTGCATCAATCGGGAATTCAAAGACAAAAATATGGCAAGTTGAATCCCGGACTTGAATCCTATTGAACATTTATGAGATTTGCTGGAACGCAAGATTCGAAATCACGTTATTACATCCAAAGAAATGCTTAAAACAGTGCTGGTCGAGGAATGGAACAATATTAGCTCCGATTATACTGCGAAACTGGTAGCATCGATGCCAAAGCGCCTAAATGAAGTTCTGAAACAAAGGGGCTACCCTACTTCTTATTAATATGTAATTTAATATTATAAAATATGTATTGTTTTATTGATTTTATTTATGTACGAACACTTTTGCATAGTCACGAAACGACTCCTCTTTTACTATTTGAATTCCTATTGTTTTTGTTAAGTTTTAAACATGCTTTATATTACGTAAAAGTTTTCCCGAATACATCACCATTTTATAAAAACAAAATCTGTTCAGTATCTTTTCTTTTTACATCGAAAATTTATATACTCGTATACTCGTACATTTTATTCTTGTACGCAAACTTATGCGGCCGAGTGTATATGAAATAAAATACGAGGGCGGTTCGGAAACTTCTTAGCCTAGCACAAAAAGCGCGGTATAAACAGAAAAAAGTTAAGTGTTAGGAAACTTTCATCTCTGCTATGAACACATGTAAAATTTTGTTTCGATCTGGCAACTCCTTCATATAGAAACAGGTGTTCACAAAAGACGCATCCGCGATTTTTTTACAATGGAAAAATTAGAAATGCGCGGTGTCATTAAATATTTACATAAAAAAGGTTTATCGCGACAAGAAATTCATAATGATATGGTGAATGTGTTAGGTGAAAGTGCTCCTTCATATGCAACAGTAAAAAATTGGGTTGCTGAATTTAAACGTGGTCGTACACGCATTGAAGATGAACCATGTAGTGGACGTCCAAAAACAGCAACAACAACAGAAATTGTAGCCAAAGTGCATGATATGGTCTTAAATGATCGACGAATAAAAGTGCGTGAAATAGCTAATATCATGGGCATCTCAAATGATCGAGTCCATTTAATTTTGCATGAAGAACTACAGATGAAAAACTTTTCTGCAAGATGGGTGCCGGACTTGTTAACAGTCGACCAAAAACGCATAGGAATGAACATTTCTCAAGCTTGTTTGGATCGTTTTCAGCGAAATAAAATGGATTTTAAGCGTCGTTTCATAACTGTTGATGAGATATTAATCCATCACTATACTCCAGAGACAAAAGAACAATCCAAACAATGGACTAAAGCTGGAGGAAGTGCCCCAAAGAAGGCAAAAACAATTAAATCGGCTGGTAAGGTTATGGCAACGGGTTTTTGAGACTTCAAAGGTATTTTATTGATTGACTATCTGCAAAAGGGTAAAACAATAAATTCAGAGTACTATTGCAACCTTATAGATCAATTAAATGTACAAATTCGAGAAAAACGTCCTGGCTTACAACACAAAAAAATAATTTTTCATCAAGACAACACACCAGCGCACAAGGGTGTTTTAACAATGGCTAAAATCAACGAATTAAAGTACAAGTTGCTTGACCACCCACCTAATTCTCCTATTTTAGCTCCCAGTGACTTTTACCTGTTCCCAAATCTAAAAAAATTCCTTGCTGGCAAGCGTTTTACCTCAAATGAAGATGCAATTACAGTTGTAAACCACTATTTTGAAGACCTTGAGGAAAACTATTTTAATCAAGGGATAGAATTGGACTAAGTGGATTGAAGTTTCAGGAGATTATATTGAAAAATAAAATATTTTTTAAAAACTTACTATTCTCTTTCATTGATAGGCTAAGAACTTTCCGAACCGCCCTCGTATGAACATGAATATTATTCTCAATTCAAAATACGAGTATAAGTCACTCAACATACTAACTATAAAGCCCATTCAACACCTCTTACTGTTTATCACTCCAACTCCAGAAACTGCAAACAAAAACCATTTCTATGAATACTCGTACTTCTATAACTATTTTCTAGTTTTGTAACTCAAAACCATCATTGAATATGTGTCTCCTTGCTGACTTTTTGGCAAAAGGACTTTGCGTACATAGTTTGGAAACTTTTGCATTTTCTGTTTTAGAAAAAACAAGAGAAAAATACTAAAACAAACACATTCATAAATACATACTTATACAATGTGATATTCTCAAAATATGAATGAAGGACTTGTTGTGTTCCTATATATTTTTTGTTCTCTATTAAGACTAGTTAAGTGGAAAATTGTAATTACTCTGAAAAACACATGTCCTTAAATTCTCTAGAGCCAAAGTTCTGTGAATAAATAAGAGTTCCCAAAACCGAAATCGACATTCTGTTTTTATGGCCAAACCGACAGTCGGTTTCTCAAAAATAGTTTAAACCCGACGTGTCGGTTTACCCGGTTTATTATGGTCGGGTTTTCGGTTTTTTTTTTGGTATTTGAATGTAAGGCAAAGAAAATTAATAATTTGCACGGAATACGTTAATACTAAAAGATTCGAGCTAGACCAACCTTTGGGTGAACCGTTTCACTCAAAACCACCAATTGATTTGGTTTAAAGAAGTCTGTCTGTCCGTTCCTTAGTCCATCTGATGTCTATCTAAAACGTGTTTTCAAACTACAGGTCGCAATTGTTGTCTGATCTTCATAAAAATTTTGCAAAAGTACAATTTTTTGGCAAAAGTTGAAAATGGTAGCTTGAAAGAGTTCACGCGGAAATCTTTAATACCCATTGTGGAACTCTCTTGAAAAATGAGAGCAAGCAAGTGACAGACAGAAGGGGGGAGAGTAAAAAGTGATAGGTAAGAGAGAAGATTTATATTTAGATAAATAAACTACTAGGTTTGCTACATATATTTCTGACATTTTCATTGGACAGTTTGACATTTATTAGCATAAACGTACTCAGAACGTTTTGACGTACGACCATCATTTGTGTTGTTTACAGTGAATTGAAAAAAGCAATTTGGCTAAAAAATGGAACTGACTCGTGAACATTTTCGGTCGATCATTTTTCACAACTTTCGACGTGGATTATCACGACAAGAGTGCATCGATGAACTTAAATCTTTGTATGGCGATAAAGTACCATCCTATAGCACTGTGAAAAACTGGTTTAATGAATTCAATCGTGGCCGACGCTCGCTCAAAGACGAAGGTCATGAAGGTCGTCCAAAAACGGGCCGTTGTGCCAGAGAACATTGATGCCGTGCGTGAACTGATAATGCAAGATCGTCATGTGGCATATCATAAGATAGAGGCATCTTTGGACATTTCTTCCACCAGCATAAATTCGATATTGCATGAGCACCTGGCTGTAAAAAAGGTTTGATCTCGTTGGATCCCGCACAATTTGACAATCTCTCAAAAAAAGGCTGGTGCAAAGATATTTTGAAAACATACGATCGCGGTGCTTTAAAAGACGTTTATAAGATCGTCACAGGTGACGAATCATGGATCTATAACTATGCGTATGAGCCCGAAACAACACAGCAACCGACCGTGTGGGTCTTCGAAAACGAACCAAATCCAACGAAAGTTGTTCGTGAAAGAAGCACTTCGAAGCAAATTGTCGCCTGTTTCTTTGGCAAAACTGGTCATGTGGTGTCTGTTCCGCTTGAGCAACGTAGGAGATCAATTCTGGAGTGGTACACCACAATTTGTTTGCCTAAAGTCTTCGGAGAAATTCGTAAAACGAACAAGAGAAGACGAATCGGTGTGCATCATGACAATGCGAGCTCTTACACATCGGCTCAAACCAGCGCCTTTTTGACCGGCCAAAACGTCGAATTGATGGGCCATGCACCGTACAGCCCTGATTTGGCACCCAATGACTTCTTCATATTCCCTACATCAAGAAAAAAACGAGTGGTCAACGTTTTTCATCGCCCGAAGCAGCTGTTTGAAGCGTTCAAAAATTATGTTGTCTCAATCGGAGTGGAAAAAGTGATTCGAAAATTGGTTTGAGCGCAAGCAAAATGTATAAATCATTCTGACGAATACTTAAAAAAATTTGTGATGATAAATATCGCATTTTCATTATTAGGCCAGACATATATATAGCAGCCCTCGTATTTTGAAATATTGATCGTCGTACAACTTTAACACGATCTAGCCATGTCCGTATGTGTGTCCGTTCGTGTGTCTGTTAAAAGCACAATAGCGGTTAAACTTATCATCCTAGTATCTGAAATTAAGATGATGGCTTAAGCTGTTTGGGATTGTAAATACGCGAAATCGGCCTAGGGGAAAAAGTTTCCCTTTAAAGTACTAAAGGTACGTCGGTAAAAAGTACACTTTTAGGAGTATTTGCTTACACTTTTTGCTAAGATTCCAAATAAAGAGACGTTTTTAAGAATTTCCTTAGATTAGGGACGGAAGCTTCGACCCAAAAAACGGATCATAGCGTAGGTGCGGTGGAGGGTATAAGGTTCGACCTGGCCGAATTAAACAACGTTTTTACTTGTTTAAGTGACCAACTGTGAAACAGGTCCCATACCAACAACGATATGAAGTTCGGTGTTTATGTAAAAAGATTGGTTTCAAATACCATGGCATTTTTGCTAACTAATCTTCTCCCACTGTGCACGGTGTCTATCTGCACTTCAACAGCAACCAACTCATATTCATTACTTTTTTTTTAAAAAAAAAATCTGTAAAATAATCAAATATTTAAGATTACAATTTGTTTAACACTGCCGTTGTTCTTCTATTCCTGCTTCGGATTTTTATTGTGCACAGGGCATCGGTTAAGTCCGCAAACGGAAAAAATATCGTATATTTTGTCCATGTATGGACAACGAATAAAATGGGGAAAATCAAATCATGGCAATAAAACCGATTTAAACTTATTCACTCGCCCCCTCTACTTGACCAGAAACAATCCAAACTTACATTCAATAGTAGATACTTGTGCAGTGAATTTGGCATAGGACCGAAGAGCACGATGATGGCACAGTGGTCTGGAGGTCAAGAAACTAGAATCAAGAAACAGAAATATGCGTGCCATAGAAAACGAACATCGTATAAGATTATCTGTGATGGTATCTGAAAGGATACCATTACAGAAGGGTTTTGTCACACTTCCCCCGCCTTTGGGTATAGTTAACATTTTATTCCGGCAGTGCGTTTTTGCAATATCCTTAACATCCGGTCATCAAAAACCACTGTCTTGTGTGAACGTTCGTGACGTGACAATTAAATAAATCCAAGAAACCCAATCTAAAACAGACCAATAATGGAAATAATAAAAAAAAATGTACGAGAATTTGTGCATGTGGATTTGACAATTTTACAACCATTGACATGGTGTAAAATTGGTCGTTTCAATCAGTTAAAGCGGTTTGATGGAGAGAAACGATTTGAAAGATTTATGTAGACATACATATAGATATGTACATATATGGTACGTATGTACACATACAATATATAATAGGGTGGGGCGATTTGAACATCTTAATGGGCGCTTCGCGTTTCAGATTCTTGGGATTGTACCGAGCAAAAAAGTCCACTAGACCATACGTCTACGGTGAAAATCGAGCCTTCCGATTTTGAATTCCAGTTTTTTCTCAGACTTTATTTTTTTGGTAGCTAGTTGTAGCTATTGTCTCGGGCTACAATTTCTCTGAACATATTACTTAGAAAAAACTTCGGTTTCATGGTCAAAAAGTCGAAAATATAGAAAATTCACGACTTTTTGTTACGTTTTTTTTGGATATTTTGGCCTATAACAGCCAAACCATTGAGATTTTCGATCCAATACTAACACAAAAATTGTAGCCAAGACAATAGTTAAGAACTCTCTAGTACATCGCAAAAGCGTTGGAACGCTCCTTTAGGCAGTTTTGGTTTGTGAAAGTGCACATTTTTTCGTGAAAATATTGATAAATTACCATTTTCAGTTGTTCATAGCGCAAAATCATAAAAATGTTAATTTTCTTATTTTTATTCTATTTTTTTATCCAAAAATATAGTGTTTTTTTGTTTTGTTCAATATTTATTTTGAAAATTATGAGAAATTCATTTAAAGTACAAAGTAATTGTATTGATAGAGACAAGGTATGAATCAAGAAGAAAGAAATTATTGTTTTAAACGATTTCACATCAAAAATTCCAATTCAGTGTATTTTTCATTCAAAGATTGCCTTCCAAATCTTTTTTTTATGATTTTGCGCTATGAACAACTGAAAATGGTAATTTATCAATATTTTCACGAAAAATGTGCACTTTCACAAGGCCAAAACTGCCTAAAGGAGCGTTCCAACGCTTTTGCGATGTACTAGAGAGTTCTTAACTATTGTCTTGGCTACAATTTTTGTGTTAGTATTGGATCGAAAATCTCAATGGTTTGGCTGTTATAGGCCAAAATATCAAAAAAAAACGTAACAAAAAGTCGTGAATTTTCTATATTTTCGACTTTTTGACCATGAAACCGAAGTTTTTTCTAAGTAATATGTTCAGAGAAATTGTAGCCCGAGACAATAGCTACAACTTTACTTTTGAAAATAAGTCAAAATTTGAAATAGTTTACGAAATATGAGCCCAAGAAAATTTGCAATTTTTCCAAAAAAATAAAGTCTGAGAAAAAACTGGAATTCAAAATCGGGAGGCTCGATTTTCACCGTAGACGTATGGTCTAGTGGACTTTTTTGCTCGGTACAATCCCAAGAATCTGAAACGCGAAGCGCCCATTAAGATTTTTTTCCTTCCATACTAATCGCCCCACCCTAATATATAAGTATGTGTGTACAAATACATATGTAGAAACCCTTTGAATTTGTAGTAAATCCGCTTTATTTAAGGATAGTGATTTCGATGTGTGTG